>OX451736.1:1687467183-1688074068 GCA_948472305.1 Vicia faba | reverse complement strand
CCTCCTTCAATGTTTTTGAATTCCATTTCCAGGAAGTAGGAAAGATTCCCTAAATCATACATTTCAAATTCCTGCATTAACTTTGACTTTACCTTCACTATCTCAACTTCATCTGCTCCGGCAATGAGTAAGTCATCAACATAGAGGTATAAAATGATTTTATTGGCTCTTTCGACATTATTTACATACACTCCATGTTCAGAGACACACTTTGTGAACCCTGCTTCGATTAGGAAGCTATCTATCCTTTTATTCCAAGCTCTAGGAGCTTGCTTCAAGTCATAAAGAGCCTTCCTAAATCTGTAAACCTTCGACTCCTGCCCTTTGACGTCGAAGTCTGGTGGTTGAGTGACATAGACTTTTTCTTCCAGAGGCCCATTAAAAAATGCTGACTTCACATCAAGTTAGTGCATTTTCCATCCTCTATATGCAACTATCGAAACAATAAACCTGATTATTTTGATCCTAGCAACAGGAGCATACACTTCATCAAAGTCAATACCTGGTTGTTGTAGAAAACCTCTGGCCACCAGTCTTGTCTTGTACTTTGCAATCTCACCATCTGGCCTTCGTTTCACCTTGTAGATCCATTTCACATCAGTTGGTTTCTTGTTGGTTCTTTCGACAAGCTCCCAAGTGTTGTTATTCTCAATGGCTCTAAGTTCTTCTTTCATGGCTTCACACCAATTCTAATTTCTCAAGGCTTCACCCAAATCAATTGGTTCTGCTTCAGCCATCATCATGGTTTCTTTGATTAAGTCACCATCAGCATCTATTGCTTGATCTAGAAACCTCTCATATCCATTCAGCCTAGTTGACTCAGTTCTTGTTCTTGTGGATCTTCTTACATTTTGCACAGGTGGTTCTTCATTTCGACCAGTCAAAGTATCACCTTGTTCATTTTAACTTGTCGAAGCTTCATCTTTTTCGAATACAGTTGTAACTGTCTGATTCTTGTTGAACTGGACTTCGACTCCAATCCCATCCTTTGCTTTTGTCTACAAGAACATCTCTACTTATCACTAGTTTATCTTAGATTGGTGAATACAACTTGTATGCATCAGTCGAATGATAACCTATGAGCACCATAACTTCACTTTAATCATCCAGCTTCTTTCTCAATTGTTCAGGTACATGCCTGAAACACATTGATCCAAAAATTATAAGATGACTTACATTTGGCTTCAACCCTGTCCAAGCCTCATGTGGTGTCTTTTCGATCATCTTCTTTGTTGGGCATCTGTTTAGAATGTATACTGATGTCGAAGCTGCTTCAGCCCAAAATCTCTTAGGCATATTCTTAGCTTTCAACATACATCTGGTCATGTTCAATACACTTCTATTCTTTCTCTCAGCGATGCCATTATGCTGAGACATATAGGGTGCAACAACCTCATGCTCTATACATTCCTTATTGCAAAATCTGGCAAATTCTGTTGAAGTATATTCACCACCACCATCAGTTCTTAACTTTTTCAATTTGCAGCCACTTTGTTTCTCAGTATGCAACTTGAACTGTGTGAATACCTCACTCTTCCTTTCAATGAGGTAAATCACATATGTCTGGTGAATTCATCAATGAGAGTAAGGAAATACCTGTTACCTCCATTGGACTTTACTTCGAAAGGTCCACACACATCTGAATGAACCAACTCCAGTTTTTTTCTTGACCTTATAGGCAAATCACGTTTGAATGCCTTCCTTGCCTGCTTAGCTTTGCAGCATTCTTCACATATCTGCTTTGGTTCCTTCACATACCGCAACCCAAACACCATTTTCTTCTGATTGAGCATACATAAACTTTTGAAGTTTAGATGTCCATGCCTGTGATGCCATAGCCAGTTCTTGTCTTCTTCTGCAGTTGAAGCAAGACATTTGTCATCTTATGTGTTGAGTTCGACTTTGAAGGTTTTTTTCTCCGCCAATGGTGCTTTCATGATTAGCCTCCCATCAGCCCTATATACATTCATTTGATTATTCTCCAATTTCATATTGAAGCCTTTTGCAAGTAATTGACCTACACTTATCAAGTTACTTGTCATCGAAGGTACATACAGAACTTCAGTGATAGTAGCCTTTCGACCATCCTTCCTGATAATCGAAATGTCTCTTTTACCACCTAATTTGATATGCCTGCCATCTGCAAACTTTATCACCTTTTCGACTGACTCATCTAACTTGGTGTTGGCTCCTAAATTCGACACCCATGTTTATTATCATATAGACCATTAATTATGAGTCAGAAGAGTTTCCTACATAAGAAGGCTTCGACCAACTGATCATGTCGAAGGCTCATCAAAGAATGACAAGATACTTAGAGAAACTCCTTTAAGTTGGAATCTTGTTGTCTTCGACGTTGAAGGAACCTCTCGACAAAGGTCTTTGATGCCCAAGGTCGAACAGTTTGAGATTTGAATTGTTGGAGGGAAAACGGTTCCCAGCAGTTACCAAGTGCAACGTGTCGAGAACATAGGCGTCGAAGGTTGTGAGCGTGCCATGTGGCGTCATCTCGAAGCGGTGTAACTGCCCAACGGTTACTTAGGATTTTTCTTAGTATAAATACTAAGTTTTTATGTAGTTATTAGTGTGTTCATCATTTTATACAAGTCACTCATTTAGATTCAAGTACCCAACATGAGAGAAAGAATCATTGAGAATGTATGTGTGAAACACCATTTAAATTAATCAAAATCTTTTATATTCAAGCAATTTACCGTTGTTCATTTATTTACTTCCGTCGAAGCCCTTTTATTTAACAATTCCTTAACGCTTTTATTTATTCTATCAAGCTTTTCTCCATGCAATTTACTTAAAGTGTCTTTACTTTACTGGCATTAATCACCATTAGGATTAGTCGAACTACAAAAATCAACCATGTCTTAGGATCAATCTGATCGATCCTGCGAGTCACCAAATAAGTAACCTTTTGGAAGATCAGCGGGTGTTTACCATTTTTCACGGTAAACAAATTGGCACACCTGGTGGGACCTTGTGTTGATTTTCTCACGATTAACCGTTTTATATAAAATATCCTCCTTTTTCGAGAGTATTGCATGTTATTGAGAAGTGGTAGAATATACACCAACGAAACCAATACTAGGAGAAGAAGTGAAGAAATGGCGAATCCACCAAACAACGGAGAAATCCCATAGACAAACGTGGGAGAAACGGTTATCCCAACCGTAAGTGAAGTGGTAACCGCTCGTTCAAAACCAGCAGTAACAGTTACACAAACGGGGCCATTACCTCCATTTACAGGCCTCAGAATGCCTTTGGGAACTCCCCCACCAAGGGGAAACCAAGGAACTAGGCCATATGTTCCCCCAGGCTTTTCGACAGTCGGTTTAAATCGAGAACCACTCTATGGCATGCCAACTTCTGAATTGGCTAGCCTGACGAATGCTACGTCCACTTTTTCAGATCCTTTAGTGAGCGCCTCTTCGCCACTCCAAGGCTCTGGGGTTGGTATGGCGAAAAGGGGTGGGACCCAACTCTTAGGAGGAACTTCCCAAGTAATGCATGGCCTTGCGAATGCCTCGACAGCAGTCTTGAGGCAGCAAATGGACGAAAGCAACCACGACATGGTTCAAATGTTGGCGCAAACTTTAAGTACAGTGCTAAATCCTCTAATACAGAATACCACCCAGTCGAATCAGCAAATGACAGCTCAAATGTCGCGTCTGGCTGACTTTTTTGGGGTACCCCAACCTATTCGACAGCCTCAAAGGGCACAAATAAGGGGGAACCAAGGCATACTTCTAGAGGAAGAAACCATTATTAACCAAGTCCAGCAGCCTGTCGAAGAGAACCTTAGGGTACAACCGGAACAACCCAGGGTCGAAGAGCCAAGAGTCGTAGCCCCTGAAATAAGGATGGTTAATAGAAACCAAAACGCTGACGAAGTAGTTCAGCAGATCCAATACCAGAATGTTGGTTTGGAGAATAACTTGACAGCCATGATTGAAAGAATCATGATGCAAAATGGGATGAATACGGGTTTCCGTAGGCCCAACTTCACATCCCCGTTGTCGGAATATGTGTTACAAACGGAATTGCCTCCTAGATGCAAAGTCCCTAAGTTCACTAAGTTTTCAGGGGACACCACAGAATCCACTGTCGAACATGTGGCGAGATATTTAATCGAAGCAGGAGAAATTTCAAACAATGAGAACCTGAGGATTAAGTATTTCCCAAGTTCCCTAACCAAGAATGTGTTTACTTGGTTCACAACTCTCCCTCCCAATTCGATCCACCATTGGACTCAGTTGGAGAGATTGTTCCATGAGCAATTCTACATGGGACAGACCAAGATAAGCCTGAAAGAGTTGGCCAGTGTAAAGAGGAGATTCACTGAGCCTATAGACGAATACCTAAATAGGTTTAGATTGCTCAAGGCAAGATGCTTTACGCAAGTGCCAGAACATGAGTTAGTCGAAATAGCCGCAGGAGGTCTAGATTACTCCATTAGGAAGAAATTAGACACTCAGTACCTGAGGGACATGGCCCAATTGGCCGATAGGGTTCGACAGGTAGAACGCCTTAAAGCTGAAAAAGCCAGGGCGACGAAAACTCATAAAAGAGAAAGGATAGCGTATGTCGAAATGGACGATGAAGATCCAGAAACGTTCGACGAACCTATAGCCGTCGAAGAAAATGAGGTCGATTTGGCTGAGTTAAAACAAGGGCCACCATACTCTTGCAAATTATTAGTCCCCTCAAGTGGAAAAAACCCCACTGGGTCCGAAAAGGCCAATGATAGGTTCCCTAAAAAGACTTACAGTTTCGATATTACGAAATGTGATGAAATTTTTGATTTACTTGTAAAAGATGGCCAAATGATAATACCCCCAGGGGTAAAAGTGCCTCCTCTTGATTAAAGAAAGAAAAGAGGCTATTGTAAATATCATAATTTTATGGGCCATAAAACATCTCAATGTTTTCTTTTCAGGGATCTCGTGCAGAATGCTATCGAAGAAGGGGGGCTAAAGTTCGCTGATAAGGCCCCCGTGAATGTGGATTCAAGCCCTTTGCAGGCGGAAGCCCACTATGCTGAACCTTCAGAGGTGAATGTGATCGAAGCTTCCAGAAGTCAGGTGAAAAGGCCAGGGATAACTATGGTCGAAGTCACCAAAGATCATATCAATATGCCAATCTTTAGCAGTTTTTCTGGGAACCTTTCTAGAAAGACAATTGAAGCAATCCAAAAGGCCGCTGAAGGTCCAAAACTGGAGACAGTTGGAGCCTCAAAATCTGGAACTAAACCCGTTTCCTACTTGGCTGCAGTGCAAGGCCAGACAAAAGACCTGGAGGCTCAAATGAAGAAAATGACTCTTGCTACTAAAGACAACATGAATGTCAACATGGCCGAAATCTCTGAATCAAAAGTTTCAAAGGAGACCATTAGGCAAGAGCAAGCAAACAAAACAACTTTTCCTCTAGAGAACGAAAATTTGGTAGAATTCCTGCAACGATGCCAGAAGAAGAAATCAGAAGTGATGTTGTGTCCTCGATGCAGCTCTATTTTTGACAAGAAAGCTGCTGAACACATCGAAGGTGTAAGAGCAGCAAATAAAAATTGGAGCAGAAATGCCCAAAAAGGTGCAGGCTCTGATGCTCGACACGATTCTAGAAGAACCTACAAAAAGGGTTCACATCAGGAAAGGAGGCCACCAACTTTAAGGCCTCCAACCAATGTGCCAGTTGATACATGGCTCAAAACATCGAGTCAAAAGAGACCCAACGAAGAAAGGTGGCATTCCTTTGAAGTGCCAAGAGGTTCATCTTTGACACTCAAGAAAGAACCTCATGTAGGTGCCTCCAAAGTGACCCAAGTATCAAGTAACTACAAGGGAAAGAACCCAATGTCTCGATCCCAGTGGAGAAGATACCAAAGGCGGCACAAGGCTGAGAGAGTAGCTGTCAACGAACCAAAACCAGAGTCAAGTTCAAATGTCCCCCAGCGAAAGCAAAGAAAGCCTTTGGAGAGGGAACCGGTGTCCAATAGGTTGGTATGGCCTGAACAAGGCGAAGCTGGTGACGAAGATGGCTCTGAGTCTGACGACACATTAGACATCATGGTAAATATAGTTTCAGTTTTGCCAATAGAATTCAACCGCCAAATGGAAGTCGAATCGAACGACTGGGAAGTCGAATAAGAGATGGCCAAGCATAGGCCAGTATGCTACTTTGTCATGGGTAATGGCTGCACTGAAGAGCAGAATGGTTTCTTCGAACCACCAACTGAGGCGATGAAAAGTCACCTCAAGCCTTTATTCATAAGGGCAAAACTCGAAGAGGCCACTGTAAACAAAATCTTGGTGGACTGTGGGGCAACCATCAACATAATCCCCCACTTCATGCTAAGAAAAATAGGAAAGAGTGATGAAAACATCAAGCCTCATAATATGGTCCTATCGAACTACGAAGGCGGAATAGGGACCACCATGGGTGTGATTCAACTGGACCTCAAAGTGGGATCCATCCTTCGACCAACCATATTTATGGTCATATCGGCTAAACCAAATTACAACCTATTGTTATGCCGAGAATGGATACATGGTGTAGGAGCAGTACCATCATCAATGCACCAAAGGGTGATATTATGGCGTCCTGATGGAATTGTCGAGAATATAGAAGCAGATCAGAGCTACTACTTAGGCGAAATAAATCACCTAGGGAGAGCTGACTTCGACAAAAATTTGGCTCACATTGGGCCATGTTCAGCACCTGACTTCAAAATGGCGCCAGCGCCAAATGCTTTTTGTTCCTTGTACCTGCATCCTGATCATGGGTTTCAATGGGATAAAGAAGACTTGTCCCACATTGATTTCAGTGGGCTAACTGATATCCAGCCAACTGGTTGGGGAAGTGAATTTAGTGATAATGACTGAGTCACAAGCATTACAGCGAATTTCGGCTTATGTAGCCGAAACAAGAATGATAGCGGCTCTTAAAGCCGAAGTAAAATATATGGCCAACAAGGCCAATGACCAGGAGCCACCAGATATTGGTCCTGGAAAAGATTTCGACCCAGAACCTCTCGATACCATGACGGAGGGAATGCAGGAATAGAGGCTCGACGCCATCTACGACGATGAGCCTTTGGGATTCGAAAAGGACCCCATGGCGAACAACATCAAAATGTTAGCACAGGATCCTTTAGAAGAAATCAACTTGTGTGAACGGTTAGATAAAAGGCCCACTTACATCAGCGCCAAAATAGACCCAGAGCTCAGGGTTGAAGTGATCCAATTATTAAAGGAGTTCAAGGACTGCTTCGCATGGGATTACAACGAGATGCCTGGTCTCGACAGAGGATTGGTAGAACTTCAGTTGCCAATCAAACCTGGAAAAAAGCCAGTCAAGCAATGTCTAAGACGCTTTGCTCCAAAAATACTGTCGAAGATCAAAATGGAAGTCGAAAGACTGCTGAAGTGCACATTCATACGAGCTACGAGGTATGTCGAATGGATTGCAAACATTGTGCCAGTAGTTAAGAAAAATGGTACGTTGAGGGTGTGCATAGATTTCAGAGATCTGAATGCTACAACACCCAAAGATGAATATCCTATGCCTGTGGCGGAAAGGCTAGTCGACTCTGCCACTGGCCACGAGTACCTGAGCATGCTCGACGGTTACTCAGGATACAATCAAATTTTCATTGTTGAAGAAGATGTGTCGAAAACAGCTTTTCGATGCCTCGGGGCTATAGGCACTTACAAATGGGTAGTAATGCCTTTTGGTCTGAAAAACGCTGGGGCAACATATCAGCGAGCGATGAACTCTATCTTCCATGATTTTATTAACACTTTCATGCAAGTATATATTGATGATATTGTTGTAAAATCTGTTTCCAGGAAGAACCATATAGACCACCTTCAACAATCATTTGAAAGAATGAGAGAGCATGGTCTGAAAATGAACCCTTTGAAGTGTGCGTTCTGTGTGAAAGTTGGAGATTTATTGGGCTTCATCGTCCACAAGAAAGGAATCGAAATCAACCAGAACAAGACAAAGGCATTCTTGGAAGAGAAAGCGCCAACGAATAAGAAAGAACTGCAATCTCTGTTGGGCAAGATAAACTTCTTGAGGAGATTTATATCTAACCTAAGTGGAAAATCGCAAGCCTTCTCACCATTACTTCGATTGAATAAGGAAGGATTCGAGTGGGGGCAAGAGCAACAGGATGCCTTCGACAAGATCAAAGGGTATCTCACCAAGCCACCTATTTTGGTGCCTCCTTGTAGCAATAGGAGTATGAGATTGTACATAGCTGCATCCGACAAAACTTTGGGAAGCATGTTAGCCCAAGAAGATGAAAATGGAGTCGAAAGACCCATTTACTACCTTAGCAGAGTTTTGAACGATGCAGAAACTAGATATAGCGAAGTTGAAAAATTATGTCTATTTCTTTATTTCTCTTGTACAAAGCTCAAACAGTATATAAAACCAGTTGATGTGTATGTGTCATCTCATTTTGATGTTTTCAAATACATGTTGTCGAAACCCATATTGCACAGTCGAATTGGCAAGTGGGCGCTAGCATTAACTGAGTATTCATTGACCTTTATGCCTCTTAAGGAGGTAAAAGGACAAGTGGTAGCAGACTTTATAGTCGACCACTCGATTCAGGTTGAAATTATAAATTACGTGGAGATAGAACCCTGGAAATTTTACTTCGATGGTTCCAGCCATAAAGATGGAACGGGAGTAGGGGTCTTAATTATTTCTCCAGAAAAAATTCCAACAACATTCAAGTACAAGATAGAAGGTACTTGTTCGAACAATGAGGCTGAATACGAAGCTCTAATTATTGGCCTTGAAATATTTTTGGAATTGGGGGCAACTCGAGTCGAAATAATGGGAGACTCAGAGTTAGTCATTAAGCAAGTCACAAAAGAGTACAAATGCATAAGAGAAAATCTCATTATGTACTTTGTGATAGCAAATCGTTTATTGAAAAAATTCGAAGTGGTTAATATTCGACACATACCTAGATTGGAAAACCAAGTAGCCAATGATTTGGCACAAATTGCATCTGGGTACAAAATTTCAAAAACGAGATTACAAAGAGCAATCGAAGTTCGAGAAAAAAATAAAAGCAACCAGCTTGTCTCCAACTGATTTGGAATCGACAAGACTAAGGTATGTTGATCGAAGGAATTTCGAAATTTCGTTCATAGACAATTTATCAGAGCAGGATTGGAGGAAACCCATTGTAGATTATCTACAAAATCCAGCAGCTTTGACAGAACGAAAAATAAAATATAGGGCGTTAAGTTACGTACTCATGGGTAATGAGTTGTTCAAAAAGACGCCTGAAGGGGGTATTATTAAAATGCTTAAGCGAAATCGAAGCATACATAGCCCTTTCGACTACGCATGCTGGAGCGTGTGGGGCTCACCAAGTAGGTCATAAGATGAAATGGTTGCTGTTTCGACAAGGACTATATTGGCCCACTATCTTGAAAGATTGTGTTGAGTTCGCGAAGGGTTGCCAGGAATGCCAAGTCCATACTGGTATCCAACATGTACCAGTAAGTGAGCTTCACTCAATAGTGAAACCTTGGCCTTTTAGAGGATGGGCGTTGGATCTCATTGGAGAGATTCGACCAGCATCATCAAAGAGCCAGGAGTATATACTGGTAGGCATTGATTATTTCACTAAATGGATCAAAGCCATCCCTTTAGTCAACACAGACCAAGAAAATGTCATTGAATTTATTCAAAAGAACATTATCTACAGACTTGGAATCCCTGAGACTATAACAACTGATCAAGGGTCAGTGTTTACTTGTCGAAAGATGCAGGAATTCGCTCAAGAAACAAGATTTAGACTCCTAACATCAACACCTTATTACGCACAGGCAAATGGTCAAGTCGAAGCAGCGAATAAAATAGTGATTGGCCTGATAAAAAAGCATGTAGGAAAGAAGCCAAAAAATTGGCATAAAACATTAGACCAGATCTTGTGGGCCTGTCGAACGTCCCCAAAGGAAGCCACATGTACAACACCATATCGGCTAACTTATGGTCATGACGCAGTACTGCCAGCAGAAATTTGTCTTCAATCAGCAAGGGTTCAAAGACATCAAGATATCCCCTCTGAGGTTTATTGGGATATGATGTTAGATGAATTGGTAGATTTAGACGAAGAAAGACTACGAGCTCTCAACGTACTGAGAATTCAGAAGAAAAGAGTGGAAGACTCTTACAACAAGAAAGTAAAACCTAAGGCATTCACGCCAGAAGAACTAGTTTGGAAGGTAATTCTTCCTATGGATCGAAGAGATCGAAGCATGGGAAAATGGTCACCCAAGTGGGAAGGACCCTTCAAAATTATTCAAACTTTTTCTGGTGGAGCTTACGAGGTCGAAGAGTTAAGCGAGGATAAAAGACTCTTGAGAGTAAACGGAAAATATTTGAAAATATATAAACCTATGCTCCAGGAGATCAAAATAAATAATAAT
This sequence comes from Vicia faba, assembly GCA_948472305.1. Classification (NCBI taxonomy): domain Eukaryota; kingdom Viridiplantae; phylum Streptophyta; class Magnoliopsida; order Fabales; family Fabaceae; genus Vicia; species Vicia faba. Next base: position 1,688,063,599 of record OX451736.1, on the reverse strand, counting down.
TAATGACTAAGTGAACCATAAAGCCAAAATGGAAAATGACATTGATCAACCAAAATCGCTACATTTTATTACAAAAATTACAGTACATGGTCAATGAGGTGCAGAGCAAAATTAAAAAGGGACAGAGGCTTTGAGACGAAGGTATTTGGCTCGCTGTAACTCCATTCGTTTGTTACACAAGGCATTCGCTTGAGAGATTTTGGCAATCTGGTCATCTAGAGCCTGGGCCCTTTCAGCGAACTCTAAGCCTCGAGCAACTTCATCTTGGCTCTCTGCGTCTGAAACAGTCGAAAGGAGTTCTTCCTTGCGCTTAGTATTAGCGTTTAACCTGGATTCCAATTCCTCGATCTGTGCTCGTATAGAGGCATTATCTTGATCGATGGCTTCGATCTCCTGTTTCTTAGAAGTTCTCTGTTTCGAAAATTCTGCAATTCGAGAAGTCGATTCAGATACTTCAGTCCAAGCAGAGGAACTCTTGCCATGCAGCCTTTCGAGTTGGCTGTTGAACCCCCTTCGACGATTATAGTCCGCAGAGACTTGGTCAATAATGGAGTATAACTCCAAGATGAAGCTAGAAATCTTTGGAGAAACAGCAAGCAAATCGAATGCACCTAAGACAGCCCCCAAACAAGACTGGGCAGTAGGATCCCCCTCTAAAGCCTTCATTAGATCCCTCTTGAAGAATTGAGCCTTAACTTTCTTTAAGACATCATCGATAGGAGAAGTCGAAGTAGACTTCCCTGATGCAGTAGAAGCATCATGACTGGGGTCAGATGAATTTTCCCTGCTCTCGATGATGGCGTTCAGATAGCCAATCAGATCATTTTGCTTTAAGAGGGCTAAGTCCTCTTTAGATCTGGGCTTTGTCGAGGTAACCTTTTATGTGGCATTGGTGGCTTGGGGCTGAGCATTTTCAGAAGCGTCAGCGTCAACATGACCCTCTTCATCATGTTGCCCTTTTGTCTCATTGACCACTTGAGCTTCCTCCTGGTGATGCTTCTCAGGGGCACCCTTTGTTTCAGCAAGAACTTCATCATCCACCAGTTCCTCCTCTCGTTGTCTGCTATGGTCAGCAGAATCTTGTGGCTCCGAAGTTTGATTCACTTCGTTAGCAGAACTGACGAAAGAAGAAGGATGGTAAGTGGGTTCCCCTGCTCTGTTTACAAAGGTATCAGAACCTTCGACAGGATACCCAGTTGGCGCTGAAGTTCCAGTTGTTTCCTACAAATAGAAAAGAAAAATATTCTGATTAGAGAGATGCACAATCGAAGGTGATCATCGACACCTAAGTTAAAAGTGGTCGAAGGCACTACCTGTAAAGGAACCTCAGCCCCAGGGCTAGAGTTATCACTCTCAACGGGTTTGCTGAGCAAGACATTTAGCTCCTCCTTCGTGGGTTCTTCAATGATTACAGGAGGTGGCCTGGGTTTATTCCCTGTGACTTTAGTTCTAATCACAGGTCGAGGCTCAGGAGCAGGGGCAGCCTTTTTCAGCTTTCTCCGTTTGAGAGGAACGGGAGGAGATTCCTCCTTGTCGCCACTTGAAGATTCAACCGTTAATATAGGTCGCTTCTTAGGCACAGGTTCATGAAAAACCCTAAATGGAGTCGATTTAAAACACAGCATCGGGAACAAGATTGTTTAAAACCAAAGAAGGAAACAAGAGAAATTTGTTACCTGTACTGGAGGTTTTGTAGAGGGACCTCCACCCTGATGGTTGTCTGTGGCCTTCTTAGCCACAGGTTTTCGAACAACTGAAAGAAGACACGTTCACAAGTTATATTTGGCAGATATAAGTTGAAATGAAAAGACAAATATAATTTGAAGGAGCGTACATTTCTTTATTTTGTCGAGAACCAAGACGAAGGACTTCTGGAGTTCGTCTGCAAAATCCTTTTCGTCGAAGAACTCTTCGACGTAATATCTCTTCCACCAGTCTTCAAAAGATGGTGAACAGAGGAAGTTGAGTTGGTAGTCGAACAATGATAGTACAGTCCGACCAACGTACCTACTAATATGCCTAGTAGCGGCATCCTCAGAGTAGTCATTACAAAAGTAAAACAACGATTTCTCCCGAGGATAAATTGGAGAAGGAAGCGATTGGATAATGCCAAACTGTCGAGAGATAAGATTCGGCTGGTAGGCAATCAGGCTCAACTGATTCTTTGAACTCTTGAAGCGCAATGGCATTATTCTTGGAGTGAGAAACGCTTCCCACATTGTTGTGTGCTCTTCAAGGTGAGGATCCTCTGATGATTTAGGATGGGGCCTGGTAAACCACTCTGGACCAAACTTTCGACCGGCGAAAGGGGCCATGGTCGAGGTAAATTCCTTCCTCCCTGCAAACATCTGAACGAAGTTTGCAAAGGTCTTTTGTAGTTCCAGCCATCTTCAGTAGGAGTTAATAAGGCAAGCCTGGTGCCTTCGACGCGCCTTCTGGCTATCTCAGGAGCCTTTTCATTTATTTGAGTCTTCTGGGGTAGAAATGACTCAAAAGTGGCATTTAGCCAGAGTTGAAGTAGCCAGAAGGGACCAGCAAGCAGCAAGCTGGCTCTATTTTCTATTATTTTTAATTGAGCCGCTCCACTGCTTATCGACTCATACAAGTTTGCCAGTATTAATTCGGCCAAACAGATGTTTTGGCCGTGATGAAGCTGAGTAGCGAGGGTGACCATTTTCTTCGTCACCTGTAGGGATTTCATGCAGAACACGAAGCGCGACAGCCAAAGGGCTAGAAACGCGATGTGCTCCACATCAGTCACCACATCCGTCGATTTGTCATGGTAATGGTTGGTATAGGTGGTATAAGTGGGTTTGGTAGCAGAAAACCCAATCTGGTCTTCAGACATTTCCTCTGGGTCGAAGTAGTCCCCAGTTGGTCGAAGACCAGTAATAGCGGCCATGTCGAAGAGAGTGGGCGTTACCATTCCACAAAGCAAGTGGAAGGTATAGTGAGTATAGTCCCAAAACAGCAAAGAAGCTACCAGCATTTCAGGATAGTAGTTAAGACCAGTTTTGGACAGCATGACTAGGTCATAAATCCCCATGCCTTTCCAAATCGAAGCCTGGCACTTCTCCATCTTGTTGAGCCAAGCGTTGTATTCTGGTGTAAGGTTAGGGATAGACCTAAAAGCCCTAACCCCCCTGTTAAAAAACCGAAGACCTATTTTCTCTTTTGCAGGATCTTCGGTATCATCTATCGCCTTCTTTGAGCACCCAATGGGTTTGAGTGCCTCATGCACGGGGAAGAAACCCTCGATTTTCGTTGGGTCAGCAATGCATGTTGAAAGAGGACCTGACATGGCAAAAACCTGGTTGGAATACCCAACAGGAATCAGTAGTTGAGAACCATAAGTTTCACGCTCAGCGTCTCCCATGGGTTCAGGAACCCTTTGCATTCCCATGGAGTTAACTATCGGAGCGGTTGAGAAGATTTCTGGTTGAGTAGTTTTAGAGGGAGTGCTAGATCTGGGGACATTGGAAGCACGAGTACGTGAAGCCATTTTTTTTGGTTTGAGATGAAGATGGATGAAGATGAAGAACAAAGATTACTGGGTTTGGAGAGGAAGAAATAAAGGTTTACTTGCAGAAAATTTTGTTCGACTGAAGATTTGGATGCAAGAAAGCGTAAAGAGTCCAACAGAGGCACTTAGTGCTATTTATAGTGATTGAAAAATCACAAGGCTCGAGGTCATTTAATGCCACAGACAAGAGTGAGGCACGTGGCACTCATTTGGTGTTGTAACCATTCTGAAGAACGGAAACGTTGCAGCGTGCGTCCTCGATTTCGGGAAATAGTCATGATGACGACATTAGAAAGGACATCGTGCGTGCAAAAATGCCTTACTGAAGTGACGTCTTGGGAAAAGGTGAAATGATGACTTTTTGAGATTGTCAGTTGGTTGGTAGGAGACGGAAAGCACACAAACTAATTTGTGGCTGAGAATGAAGGACAAGTGTCGAATGGAATCTCAAAGAATGCCTTTTTTTTTCCAGTGTCGAAATAAGACATTCTTGGGGGGAAATTTGTTGGCTCCTAAATTCGACACCCATGTTTATTATCATATAGACCATTAATTATGAGTCAAAAGAGTTTCCTACATAAGAAGGCTTCGACCAACTGATCATGTCGAAGGCTCATCAAAGAATGACAAGATACTTAGAGAAACTCCTTTATGTTGGAATCTTGTTGTCTTCGACGTCGAAGGAACCTCTCGACAAAGGTCCTTGATGCCCAAGGTCGAATGGTTTGAGATTTGAATTGTTGGAGGGAAAACGGTTCCCAGCAGTTACCAAATGCAACGTGTCGAGAACATAGGCGTCGAAGGTTGTGAGCGTGCCATGTGGCATCATCTCGAAGAGGTGTAACTGCCCAGCCGTTACTTAGTATTTTTCTTAGTATAAATACTAAGTTTTTATGTAGTTATTAGTGTGTTCATCATTTTATACAGGTCACTCATTTAGATTCAAGTACCCAGCGTGAGAGAAAGAATCATTGAGAATGTATGTGTGAAACACCATTTAAATTAATCAAAATCTTTTATATTCAAGCAATTTACCGTTGTTCATTTATTTACTTTTGTCAAAGCCCTTTTATTTAACAATTCCTTAACGCTTTTATTTATTCTATCAAGCTTTTCTTCATGCAATTTACTTAAAGTGTCTTTACTTTACTGGCATTAATCACCATTAGGATTAGTCGAACTACAAAAATCAACCATGTCTTAGGATCAATCTGATCGATCCTGCGAGTCACCAAATAAGTAACCTTTTGGAAGATCAGCGGTTGTTTACTATTTTTCACGGTAAACACTTGGTAAACCAGTTTTTATTGCCAATCATGTGGTTGCTACATCTTGAATCCAGATACCACATGTTTTTTTTCCAGTGTTCAACTGAGTGTTCACCAGCAACAACACATCATCAGAATCATTACTTCCAGCTCGTGCATATTGAGATTCATCACTATCTTCTACCTTGCAGCTTTCTTGCTTCGACAATCTCTAGCATAATGGCCAAAACCTTGACAATTGTAACATTGCACCCCTTTCGTGTTAACTTTCTTCCCAGAATACTTGTTTCCCACTCATTTCGAATCAGTATTCATGCTTGACTTCTCATCACCAGCAAGATTCTTACGTTGTTTCGATTTCTCTTTTCCAGCTTTCTTGTTGAATCTTGATTGCAATGCTTGTTCAGTTGTCTTCTCCCTTTCTGAGTTTCTTTGTTGCAGCCTCATTTCATGAGCCTCTAAAGAAGCTTGAAGTTCTTCCAACTTCATCTCAGATAGATTCTTGGCCTCTTCGATTGTTACAACAAACTAATCAAAATCTGCAATTAGAGATCTTAATACCTTTTCTATCTTCTGCAGATCCGTTAGCGCTTCACCACACACCTTCATCTGGTTTGTTAGCATCACCACTCTTAAAAAATATGCTGAAACATATTCATCCTCTTTCATCTACAACATCTCATACTACTTTCTCAGAGTCTGCAATTTCACCTTCTTCAGTTTCTCATCTTCACCATACAAAGACTTCATCTTTTCCCAAGCTCCTTTTGTTGTTTCTTCTTCGATTATCTTCTCAAACACATCACAATCCACACACTGGTGAATCAAAAACAGCACCTTGCCATCTTTCTTCCTCTGATCTTTGTACGTAGCTTTCTGGACTTCTGTAGCATCTTCCTCTAGTTGTGACATTCCATCATTCACAATTTCTACAACATCTTGAAATATGAAAATAACCTTCATTTGCGCCACCCATCTTTGATAGTTTTCACCTTTGAAAACCGGAAGATTTGCTGGAAATTGTGTTGAGGTTGTTGATCCGCTTGTCATTAAATTCTCTCTAAGTCGCAAACAAGCTCTAATACCAATTTGTTGGAACAAAAGATTCAAGAAAGATGAATATTGTGAAAAACAAGAAGAAGAAGAAAGAAGAAGAGAGAGAGAGAGAGATTGCTGAGTTAGTTAGTGTAACAAACTCTTGAAAATAACCTTCATTTGCGCCACCCATCTTTGATAGTTTTCACCTTTGAAAACCGGAAGATTTGCTGGAAATTGTGTTGAGGTTGTTGATCCGCTTGTCATTAAATTCTCTCTAAGTCGCAAACAAGCTCTAATACCAATTTGTTGGAACAAAAGATTCAAGAAAGATGAATATTGTGAAAAACAAGAAGAAGAAGAAAGAAGAAGAGAGAGAGAGAGAGAGAGATTGCTGAGTTAGTTAGTGTAACAAACTCTTAAACTGAAACTGTTATTATTGTTACTGCAGTTATGTGGATTACAAAGTAATGACCCTTTATATAGACAACATACCCAGACCCAAATACAAGTTAAAGTCTAAATAACAACTAACAAGAATTAACCAACTAACATAATTTTTTATTAGAAAATTGGTGAATTATTTATAAGTAGTTCATCTTGACTATATATATATATATATATATATATATATATATATATATATATATATATATTGTAGCATGATGATATTCAAATATACAATACTAATTTCATTTTGAATTTTCTGTAGCCTCATGCATTTTTGTGCTCAGTCAATAATGTGAAGGTCAGCAAGACATTGTTGCTGGGGCTGAGGTGAGTTATTGAGGATACTTGAGATGTAAATTTGAAGGTGAATGTGCATTATATTCATAAGTGTATCACTTCCATTTATGATTTCTATATAATCCATTTATGATTTCTATATAATCACCATAATGTGAAACTCTATTTTTTTATATTTATTTAGTGATTTAAACTGTTGCAGGAAAAGGAATTTTGGTGTTTGCGTTTCAATGGATGATGTCAATTTGGGTTTTATCATTTCTAATAGCATCTGGAGCCATCAAGTTACCATTCAGTATCCCTTTTCTTGATGACCTCCTATTGTGAACATTGATAAGTTGCTTTATGTAGATTAAATAGTTATAAATTACTTAGAAAGTAAGACCTCTTACGGTGAACACTGATCAGTTGTTTTTTGTAGATAGAATAGTTATAAATTACTCAGAAGTTCAAAGGAACACTGGTATGTAAAAGGTGAATGAATCTGACATGATTGTTTGGCAAGATATTTATATACATGGTTTTTTCATAGAGAGACTAGTTCTAATGCTTATAAACTTGATCAAACGTCCCTTGACCCTGACTCAATAGTGGAGTGAATGAGGACTTTAAATATTTTGATTATCGACTAAGAGAATCTCATTACTTCACTTAGAACGTGGCTTGACATGCTATTCCTACTAAATACGTCATAATATAAGACGGGGCGAGCTTAACCACGTGTCTGTTACATGACCTTGCCTCTCACTATTTGAATATATATATATTCCTAATATTGTTTATAAATCAGAGCTAATGTGTTGAAGATGTTTGCATTCGATGGATTTATTTTATGACGTTGTGGTCCACATTCATTTGATTTGATTTACGACATTAAAATCTAATATTAGTTTAATTTAATCATTTTTTAATATTTCACTTCACATTTATGAATGAATTTGGATATATTATTTAAATATAAATATATTTCAGATGTTCGAGATTGTCATTTTGTAGTACTAAGAATTATAATATTATATGTTATGTTTTGTACAAATTAATACATTATTGTGATCTAATAATAATTTTTGTATAATTGTAATTTGAATATCGAAAAACGGATACAAATTTATACTTTGAATTAGGTCAAATTAAAAGAAAAAAATGTTATGAAATATCCAAACTAAATTCAACTGCATATAATTTTATTCCATAACAATGGTGTGTATAAGAATTAAAATCTCACATTAGAGATTATAATAACAAATTCAGAAGAAGGTGCGAATAGTTAAATTGGGCTTTGCAACCTAGAAACAAGGCCCACTTTTAGTTAGTTTAAATAGTTGTAATTATGAGAACAACCTTAAAAACACTGCTTTGCTTTATTCAACTCTCCTAACTCTCTTTCTACTGTCTGAGATGGCACTTTTCTCAACTAACCTCAAAGTTCTTGCCATTCATCATGACACCATTCTTCTTGATCAAATTCAACAAATGTGTGACCGCTGTCATTATCTACTAACCAAATGCACTTCACCTTTTTATGCTCTTCATCTTCTTGCGCAAAGAAATCATTATTTTGATATCATGTTGATTGATGTTCGAATGCCAAGCATGGATTCATTTGAGTTTCTTAGATATGTAACCCTACAACACAACATCCCTGTCATTGGTAAGTACTTTAACTCTACCGTAAAAATGTTCAAAATTCCTGTCATTAATATTGTAACCCTAACATCATTATTCTTTATTTTTTGTAGTCATTTCTTCTGATGACACAATCAGTTCGGTAATAAAGTCTATGCTTCACGAGGCTTGTGATTACTGGGTTCAACCTTTACATGAAAAACATTTCAAGACCATGTGGCAGCACGTTGCCAGAAAAACATTGTTTGAAAATAAAGAACCTGGAGTTCTTGGATTCTTGGATGCACAAAGTCATAAAGAACCTGAAGTTGTTGGATTGTTGAAAGCACAAAGCCCTAAAGAATCTGAAGTTGTTGATATCTTGGAGGTTCCTCAGCATGAAAGAAAATGGGAGAGAGAAGATGGTAATCCTCCAAAAGAAAAAAGTGCAAAAAAGAGTCGGTTATCATGGACACCACAATTGCATCAACGGTTTGTAAATGCTGTTAACCAACTTGGCATTGATGGTATGATTGATTCTTTTATATTTCTTACCTTTTCTTTCTTTGTATTAATTGCTCAACAACAACTCAACTTATGCGCATTGTTATTCTTTATTTTCAGAGGCAAAACCAAGAAAGATTGTCAAAATAATGGATGTTTGTGGTTTAACAACCACTCAGGTTGCAAGTCATTTGCAGAAGTATAGAGACTATTTCAAGAGAACACCATCAGAAACTGAACATTCTAACTCAATCTTACATCAGGACCAAAGTTCTCAACTGAAGTCAACTACCCTTCAAAGTGATAATATCTCTGAAACACAACAACATTCAAATGATGTTATTAACTATCAAGTTTCTGACACTGGCTACATTTATGAAGCACAACATCATGTTGGCGATAATCAAGTTTCCGACATCATAAACAACGATTTTCCTGGTGCATCTGACGTGCTCTTAGATTATGATGAGTTAATATCATTATTAGATTGAAGCATATGTATGAGATATAAAAGGTGGTGACTAATTCATATGAAGCCATAGAAGAAGGTCATGGATGGAAATGTAATTAACTATTCTAACAGATTCAGTTTATTTAACTTTCCATTCACTTGGACTCTTAAATATGCAATGGTTTTTGTAATGTTAATTTGATGACTGAGTTGTTTATATAATGCTCTTTGATAAATAATTGAATTAAGATAAAATTTTGATAGTATATTGAATTAGTCAAATTCCACTAGAATATTTTGTGAAGAATGACATAAACCTGAGTCTGTATCATGACTCGTTAAACCTATATAAAAGAATTCTGATTTTATTTTTGAGAGAAAAAAATTCTATAAATAACTATTTTGGGCTTGCAATGCTAGCATGCATTCGGGTGTAATTACTAATATTCACTATTTTGAATTTATTTACTAATCTTCACTATTTTGAATCTATTATCTATCTATTAAAAGTAAAGTACCTGGAAATTCCATATCTAACCTTTTGATTAGATGTTATAACTTTTCTTATTCCAAGGGTATAATAGACTAATCAATACTATGCTGTTACCATATTCATTTGACATTTAATTTTGCTGACATGTCAATCTATCATAATTTTACACTATTTTTTATTTATTTGATTTATTAATTTATTTTATTTATATTTGAATTTTATTTATATTTGAATTCCAATTGCAATGTTTCATTCACGGTTAATTTATTTATATTTGAATTCCAATGTTTTTTTTTTACAGAATTTGAATTCTAATGTTTGACTTACGGTTAATGAAGAAGGAATTGGAATGGCCAAATTAGATCTATTATAATTAAATGGAATATTATTCATTGCATGATTTAAAAATACCCATTATTTATCATTAACATCAATGGCGCGACCGATTGAAGCTGTGAAAAACATCAACGACTCAAACATTTAATTTTGCTGACATGTCAATCTATCATAATTTTACACTATTTTTTATTTATTTGATTTATTAATTTATTTTATTTATATTTGAATTCCAATTTCAATGTTTCATTCACGGTTAATTTATTTATATTTGAATTCCAATTCCAATGTTTCATTCACGGTTTATTTATTTATATCTATTCCTCTCATTTGTTGTTTATGTTTTTTTAGATGCACTATCTATTTTTTGTAAATTTAGAATACAATGAATCAGTTGTACAAAGTGTGTTGTAAATACAAATTAAAGAGAATGTATATATGATGAAGGTTCAAAAGGTATGTCCCTGGGAATATGGAAAAGTACATTTGAGTTTAAAATTTGAATTATTGCAATTATAAATTATGTATTATGATTAATTGATAAAATAATTATGATTTATGATTATAAGTATCTTAAAATCATATAAATTATGATTAATGATTTATTGCAAAATGATAAAATAATTTTCAAAAAAATAAATATTCTAAAATGAGTAATGATTAACTTGAAATTAAATATATAAAGTGAATCATTAAAATCGATAAAATTTTCTATCATTTTAAAACAAATTTATTAAAAAATATTAGCAAAATTGTGATTTGTTTAAAATTTTAAGTAAGTATTATTATAGTTTAAATAATATTTGTTACTAAAATATATTAAAAATCATGTATTTTTATGAAATATTATTAAAAAGCATGTATTTTTAAGAAATGTTAATAAAAATCGTCTCATTTTTATTAATATTTCTTAAAATACTTTATTTTGAATATTTCTTAAGAAAATACTTTTGAAAGAAACTATTATACGTATGATAACTTTACAAAGAGTTAATTGATCAATTAATTCAATTAGATCATTTTCAAAAGATTAATCGATTCATTGAAATTCAATTAAATTGAATTAATGAAAATAAAATATATAATATTGATATAATTTTAAATAGCATTCAAAAAGTATTTTAAGAAAAAACTATATAATTTTGAATGCTATTGATATATTTTAAAATAATTTAGATTTTTATAAAAAGTTTAATAAAACAAAATAAAATCAATTGAAATTCTATAATTTTTTAAAACTTATTAAATAACTAAAATTTATGAGAATCTTTTCAATGGTAATCATGATAAAAAATATTAAATGGTAGTCATGAAAATTTAATGATAAATGGTAATCATTAAAAATTAATGATAAAAAGTAAAAATTTAATGATACAATTATTTCTATAAACGGAATAAGTTACAATTATTTTTATACAAGAGAATAACTTACAAATATTTTTATAAATGGACACACGAAAACGGTTTCCCTGCTCATAAAAACAAACACAACAATCAGTTAAGAAAAGCAACAGACACAGGATTACCGATTAGTATTCGATGATGGGGTTAAAGTGGATGCGACTTCAATGTCGTGGTGGTGGTCAACCTTCTGAGTGGAAAGGGGTATGCACGATACTAAGCATCGTTACCGGAGGTTGATCGGTGCGGGAAGCGGGGTTCCACGACTGCTGTCTTGGTTGGACCTGTCGCGGGTTTGTCGACGACGTTGCAAAAATAACCCTTACTACAGATTTCAAAAATCACTAAAACTATTAAAATTTATTAGGGAAAATGTTATTCACTAGCAATCGAATGGTTTCCTTCATTCAAAACATGAACTCGAAGGTTGCAACTTTTAACCGTTCATGAATTCTACTTTTCTATATTTTGATTTATATCTTATTATATACCAATCTAAATTTCATTGACAACAAATTAGGATATCTATATAGTGGTCTTCCACAAGACAGAGCAACACCTTAGTTTGATAGGCTTGTGTTTGACAAGTGATCTAACCTGATCAGACTTGGACCGTCACGGCTGGCTCCGAGCTGAAGTTTTGAACGAGGTGGGGGGGTACCTGCAAGGCACTCCGATGCTGAAGTAAGTAAGAGTACGAGCAGGCAAAGTGTGAGTATATGTGATAGAATGAATACCTGACCTTCTGGGAACAGAGGGTATTTATAGCCCCCAGCGCTGGGTCAAGGTTCCTCCATTGGGCCGGGCAGGTTTGACCCAATGGAGGAACTGCCAGGTTCTACGTGCGTAGTGGGGACCCGCACGTGGTCCCCTTCCTGGATGTTCTGCGTGAAGTGAGGGCGGACAAGGACGTGGTCTTTTCGGGGTCCCATTGAGAGTGTAGTGGAACGTGTCTGCCGTTGGAGGAATGCTCGAGCTGAGGTCGAGCTGGGTAGTACGAGGTCGAGGATGTCGCCCCAGTGAAGTATGTCGGGCGTAGCTGTGGTCCTTTGGTCGGCGTGACCCCTAGCAAGTCCGTTTGGATTGGGTCTTTATCATTGCTTTTGGGCCAGCCCGACCCAGTCCAGAACAGGAGCCCCCCAAGTCGTGGTTCCTTGAGTTAGGAGCCATGACTTGATCTTAGGTCTCTTCCGTTGCGGGGCCCCGTATCCGGACAAGAGATGCAGCTCCTCGTGGGGTACTCGAGGTTTCCCCGTATCGTGCTCGTGGACAGGTTCCCCTGCGAGGAATGCTCGAGGGATTTCTCAGCAGGCTGCGTCTGTCGAGCACGCGAGGTCTCTTTTGGGAACTGCGCCGCCACCCTATGGAGGATAGGGTCATCATTGCCTAGGGGAGCTGTGCGTCGAGGAGGGAAACCCGTGGTTGCCCGAGGTGACGTTTGGTATTCCACGTCATCACTATAAATAGGGTCCTTGGGCCCCAGAACGTGTTTTCACTCTTCGCGCTTCTCCTCCTCACTCTGTTTCTGCTGTTGCTGTTCTTCCCAGATTCTTATAGGACCGCCGCGATCTCCGTCGCTGATTCCTTTTCTCCGTCGTCAAATTTCCTTCTTGATTCCAAGTAAGTGATTTGTCTCCTTTGTTTTTCTGTTGTGATGCATGATTTTTCATTGTTTTTAGACGTTTAGAGACTGTACGCCTAGGATTAGCCTGGTAGATTCATATTTAGCTTGACAAATCCACGCGTATGTCCGGCAAGCGCATATTCGTGCCCGGTAAATGCATAATTTAGGTTTTAATCTGCAGTGCTGCCCGGGGTCTTCATGATCCAGGGCGCCTAATTCGTGATCGTTCCCGGTAAACTCATAGCTCTAGCTCTAGGCTTTATGATGTTGCTCGCCATGTTCATACCCTGGGTCGACGTATTCATGAGTGACCGAGTTGTCGATTTATTTAGGCGACTTGTAGGAGGACCTATTGAGGTATCTGGGAGTCGGGGAGATGGCTGCTGTTTTTTGTTCCAAACCACCAACTTTGTAGTCGCGCATGGAGCGACGTGGTTTGTCGTTCCCTTCATCTCGTCCGTTATGGTGAGCGTGTGGTTTCGCGCCCAATTGATTGGTTTCCCGTGCTTTGTAGGTAACCATGGCGGACGAACCGTGCTCTTCAGGACGCCCCGAGGTGGAAGAACAAAGTGCTGATGAGAATGTGAATTTGGTTGACACCATAGAGGACCCTCTGCTGGAATGGGTGGGCGTCGAGCCCAGAGGGATAGCTTCGGTCTACAGTCGACGTAGCCGAAGGGCATACACTATCCTCGAGGCGGGCCACAACCAGCCCGGTTTCCAGAAGAATTTCGTCGTCACTCGGCCAACTCTCACCGCTCGAATTTGCTCGGTGTTCCCGGAGTATGGTTTCCCTATGTATGAAATCGCCTTCAAAGACCTTGGGTTGCAGCTGCCCTTCAGCGATTTTCAGGTCGGGGTTTTCAGCCATCTGGGGCTGGCCCCATCACAGCTTCACCCAAATTCGCTCGCTTTCATCCGAGCGTTTGAGCTAACTTGTCGTTTTCTAAGGATTGGGGCGACCATACCCCTCTTCTTCAGAGTCTTCCACCTACAACGTCAATCCCGGGGAGGTAAGCATAGCTGGGTTTCCCTGAAACAGTCGAAGAGACTTTTCAGGATGTACATGGATTCCGTGCGGGGTTTCAAAGACAAGTGGTATATTGTGAGGCCGGTTACCACATCAGGTTTAGAGTCTCTGTATGAGGAGGAAACAGTCATATCCGACGACGACGGGGAAGCCCTTTTGGACGGCGAGGGACATCCGGTGTTAGGACGTACGGCCAAATTTCCCGTGCATTGGATCTCGAGGCATTACGAGCATGGTATCAGGTATTACCATACGTCCGCGGACGATATGAGCTCTGAAGACGAGAAGGCTTATGGTACTCTCTGTCGGTATGTCGACAGCTTCTTCCCCTCCAGATGGGCTACGAGGGAGGGGGAGGATATTCTGGACGAGGAAGGTTATCCGACCTTCGAGGCCCAACCGATTGACACGAAGGCACTCGTGGAGTGCCAGTCCTTCGGGCAGGCTGCGCGTTTGCTAGGTCGTTGTTGTTTTGTCTTGTTTGAATTTCTTTACTCGTTATTTGTTTGCTTGTTTGCTCGTCACTAACCCGGGGTTCTTTCATGCAGGTCTGATGGTTGGGCGAAGGGAGAGGCTCTTGAAGTTGTCTTGTGACAGGAATGTGAATAAGAGGGTGGTGAGAGCTCCCCAGGCGACGAGGATGGGCCTGCCACATAGTCCGGGTGCTTCTCAGGCGACGAGGGTGGACTCACCGCCTAGCTCGGGAGCTGCTTCGGGAGGGATCCTGGACGTCCAGGAGGTCGATCCACACGCCGACCTGATACAGAGGAAACAGAATCGGGTGGAAAGTCGACCGGAGGTCGGTGAGGACTCCAGCGCTGTGAGGTCCTTCGAGTTGCCCCCTTGCTTTAAAGAGGAGGGTTTCTTCGAGGGATTTCCCTTGTCTGTGAGCGCCGATGAAGCCGAAACTATCAGGCGGATGAGCAAGGAAAACCGGAGAAGGCACCTGGCCGCCAATATGACCGGGCTGATCAAGATGGCCGAGATGGTCATCGTGTTGGCCGAGGAGGGGGAGGACTCTGACCGTATTAAAGAGTTGGAACAGGAAAAAGCCGCCCTTGCTTCGAGCTCGCGAAAGTTGAAGGCTGCTCTAGAGCGCTCCGAGGAGATGTTCCGCGAGCAGGCCGAACTGCTGGCCGCGGAGACGGAGTTGCTGGCTCTGGAAAGGGAGAATTCGGGGAAGCTGGCCGAGGAGAAGGACCATTTCCGTGAGGACCGGGAACGATTGGAGATTGGCAACGGGAGCCTTGCCAGAGAGGTCGAGGAATTAAAGGCTTCCATGCTCCCTGCCGAGGATGAGTCGGACGAGACGGATCCTTTGCGGAGTCGGTCGGAGTTGGTCGCCCGTATTCAGCTCCTCGAGGCAGATTGTGTCGGCGTTATGGAGGAGGGCTTCGAGGCCGCGGTCATCCAGATTTCCCTGCTGAATCCCGGCCTGAACACTGAAGGGACGGGCCATATGTCTCAGATCGTTGACGATAAGATCGTGCCCCCTCCCAACTCTCCTGTTGTTGGTGGTGATAGCTCCGGGGAAGCTGAGTTGTGAGATAATGATGGGTCTGCGCGCCTTGTTGATGTTTGTTTTGGGCCTGCGTGCCCGTTCATATTTTTTGGGTCTGCGTGCCCGTTCGTTGTATTTCCTGAACATTGTCGGCCTTCTTGGTCAGTTTATATTTATTCGCTTTGTTGCCTACGGGCGTTTTGAATAAATGTGTTTCCATTTTTAATTGTTTGCCCGTGTATGTGTTTTACGTTTTTGCGCAAAAATTAGCCTAAGTTACGGGGTCGAGGCGTGCCCGTATATGATTGTGACTTTGATGGCAAATTTGCCTAAGTCTTTTGTTCGTGTGTATGCTCGGCCTCTTCTTGATGGCCAGATTCGCCTAAGTGATGAGCTCGAGGGGAGAGATTCCTTTTTGACCCTTTTTAGATGGCCCGGCGTTCTTTGACATTCGTCGGGCGTGCGGGGATTCGACCCAGTCGGGGTTATTTGCCCGCGGCGTGAACTGCCCATCCCGAGCTGGGTGTTCTGCCCTACAGGTACTTCGACGGTGGAGCTCGGTAGAGGTGTCCACGTCGGGCACGTTAGTTCTTGTTTTGCTTGAACGATGTTATGCGGTTTGGACGTAGGTCGGGCCTGTACCTTGGCCTCTCTACGGGGTCGGACGTTTCTCCTTGTTGACTGGGCGCGAGATTCGACACTCGAGGGTCCTTAATGTTGGTGGTTTTTAACTATAGTACTGCTTCAGTTTAGCAGCGTTCCAGGGTCGTGGTAGTGGCTCTCCGTCTAGTCGCTCGAGGTAGTACACCCCGGTACCAGTGGTGCCGTGGACGCGATAAGGCCCTTCCCAGTTCGCGGCCAGCTTCCCTTCGCGGGAGTCTTTCTGGTTCCTTCGTAATACCAGGCTACCGATTTCGAACTCGCGCTTGATGACCTTGTCGTTGTGGCGCAGAGCCACTCGTTGTTTTAGGGTGGCTTCGCGGAGGGTCGCCCCAGATCGGATTTCCTCGACTAAGTCGAGTTCGTCTCTGAGTGCCTCGTCGTTCATTTCTTCGTCGAGGGGGTTCTCTGTCCGTCTAGAAGGTTCCATGATTTCCACCGGGATAACGGCCTCGGTGCCGTATGTTAGTCGAAATGGAGTCTCGCCCGTCGTTGAGTGGGGTGTGGTGCGGTATGCCCATAGGACGCTGTGAAGCTCCTCGACCCATCCCCTTTTCGCTTCACCGAGTCGGCGTTTGAGTCCTCGGAGGATGACTCTGTTCGCGACTTTGGCTTGCCCGTTGGTTTGAGGGTGTTCGACTGACGTGAAGTGTTGTTTTGTTCCCAATCTGGTGACAAAGTCTTGGAACCCGTGGTCGGTGAATTGGGTGCCGTTGTCGGTCACCAGTGCCCTCAGAATTCCAAACTTGGCGAGGATGTTTCTTTTGTAGAAACGGAGGATGTTGTGTGAGGTGATCTTCGCGAGAGCCTCGGCCTCGATCCATTTCGTGAAGTAATCCACGGTCACGATGAGGAATTTATTTTGATAAGTCCCTTGAACGAAGGGTCCGAGAATATCCATACCCCACCAAGCGAACGGCCACGGGGACGACAGTATGCTCAGCTCGTGAGGAGGGGCGAGGTGCATGTCACCGTGCCTCTGGCACTTGTCACATTTCTTGACGTGTTCCTTGGCGTCCTGTTGCATCGTCGGCCAATAATATCCCGCTCGAAGGGCTTTCCTCGCCAGGGACTTACCGCCCATGTGTTGGGCGTTGATTCCTTCGTGTATCTCCTGTAGTACATCGGGGACTGTGGATTCGTCGATGCATTTTAGGAGGGGGATGGAGAATCCTCTGCGGTATAGTTTGTGCTCGAGCACCACGTAGGAGCATGCTCGCCGCTTTGTGACGGTCGCATCAGTCTGATTCGATGGGAGTTTTCCTTTTGTCAAGAAATTGTAAACCGGGGTCATCCAAGACGTCACATCCCCTATGGCGTGGACCTCGACTGTCGTCGAGGATCTTTCGATACTCGGGCGTGCTAGGGATTCTTGGATGACGGATTTGTTTTCGCCCTTCTTTCTCGTGCTCGCGAGTTTGGACAATATGTCTGCCCTCGTGTTTTGCTCGCGGGGAACGTGTGAAATTTCCGCCCGTACAAACTTTGTCATGTATTTTTTGACTAAGTTCAAGTACTCGATGAGGTTGTCGTTTTTGGCTTGGTAACTCCCCTGGACTTGGGAGGCGACAAGTTGGGAGTCGGTGTAGATCTGTACCTCGTGGGATCCCAGGTCCTCGGCTAGCCTCAGTCCTGCGAGCAGGGCCTCGTATTCTGCTTGGTTGTTTGACGTCGGGAAGGAAAGAGCTAGGGAGTGCTCGATCACTACGCCCTCTTCGTTCTCCAAAATGATTCCTGCGCCACTTCCTGACGAGCTGGAGGCTCCGTCGACGAAGATGGTCCACTTGTGTTCCTTCCCCGGGGGTGGGTCATGAGTGGTCATTTCCGCGACAAAGTCGGCCAGGGCCCGTGCTTTCAGGGCTTTCCTACTTTCGTACTGAATGTCGAATTCAGAGAGTTCCAAGGACCATTTCAACATTCTGCCCGCCATATCGGGCCAACCCAGGAGTTGCCTCACTGGTTGGTCGATTCGTACGACGATTGTGTGGGCCAGAAAATAGTGTATGAGCCTCCTCGCCGCGTTGACGAGGGCTAGGGCCACCTTTTCTATCTGTTGGTATCTGTTTTCGGGTCCTTGTAGGGCTTTGCTCGTGAAGTAGACGGGTTTCTGTCCGTCAGGGGTCTCGCGGACGAGAGCCGCGCTGATGGCTTTGTTCGAGACGGTCAAGTATAAAAATAGTGGCTCCCCGTCGGCTGGTCGAGATAGCACGGGCGGCTGAGATAGGCTTTGTTTTAGGTGGCGCAGCGCCTGCTCGCACTCCTCGTTCCATTCGAAGGCTGCTTCCTTGCGAAGGAGTTTGAAGAAGGGAGGGGCGTGCTGAGCGGACCTCGCAACGAAGCGGGACAATGATGTGAGCATGCCGTTCATGATTTGTATCGATTTCTTCGATGTTGGTGTCGGGAGGTCGAAGAACGCCCGACATTTGTCGGGGTTTGCTTCAATTCCTCGTTCTGTTAGGTAGAATCCGAGGAATTTCCCTGCCTTGACTCCGAACATACACTTCTCGGGGTTGAATCTCATTTTACATTGTCTTGCTTGGGAGAAGACTGCTTTGAGGTGTGCTGCGTGGTCGGTGTCTGCTCGGGATTTGACGATCATGTCGTCCATATACACCTCGAGCATGTCGCTGATCTGTTTGTGGAAAACTTTGTTCATCATGCGCTGGTAAGTTTTCCCGACGTTTTTCAGTCCAAAGGGCATTACGTTGTAGTAATAGTTGCCCGAGCTGGTCATGAAAGCCGTGCAGTGTTTGTCGCTCACGGCCATTGGAATTTGGTTATAGCCCGAGTAGGCATCCATGAACGACAATGTTTTGTAGCCGACCGAGTTGTCGACCAGCATGTCAATGTTAGGCAAAAGGAAAGCATCTTTCGGGCAAGCCCGGTTGAGATCGGTATAGTCAACACACATCCTCCATTTTCCATTATTCTTTTTAACGAGTACAACGTTTGACAGCCAGGTGGAATACTGGGCTTCATAAATAAAATTTGCCTCTAGGAGGTCTTTTACAGCTTTTTCAGCAGCCTCCGTTTTTCTGGAGACTGCCTACGCCTACGTTGTACTACGGCCCTAGCGGCTGGATCTATGGCGAGGTGGTGACAGGCGACCTCAGGGTCGAGTCCGGGCATCTCCGCGGCGCTCCAGGCGAACAGATCAACATTCTCGCGCAAGCAGGCCTTGATTTGCTTCCTTGCCAGGTCGGGGAGATCTTTGCCAATCTTTACTCCCTTGGTCGGGTCTGTGCCGAGGGGGACGAGCTCAAAATCACCGTCCGGTATTGGTCGGAGAGGGATTTGCTCTCCGTTAGGAGGTTCGTCCTGGTCGAAGCGAGTGTCCAGAGCTATGGAGTCGACCTTTGGTGGAGCTTTCTGGACTTCTTCCTTGATGGGCTCTTGCTTGTCGGGCTCCTGTTGTGTCTTTTTGGCGGGCCTTGTCCCTATATCGACAGTATCACGTCCCTTGGAAGCGGCGTTGTAACACCTTCGGGCAGCGGCTAGGTCTCCTTGGATAGTAGCTACTCGTGCCCTCTTGGTGTAGAATTTCATCTTCAGGTGGACGATCGAGGGCACCGCTGTCAGTTCTGCCAGTGTTGGTCTCCCCAAGATACAGTTGTACAGAGATGGACAGTCGATGACGAGGAAACGTACTTTGACGTGTCTTGTAGCCGTCCCTTCTCCGAACGTAACAAGAAGCTCGACATATCCCCAAGGTTTGGAGGTCGAGCCGTTGAAACCTTGTAAGTCCGACCCCACGTACGGCGAGAGATGTGAGTCGTCCAGCTGTAGGGTTCGGAATAGTTGGCTGTATATCACGTCGACGGAACTCCCTTCGTCGACCAGGATGCGATGTACATCAAAATTGGCCATTCTCGCCCTTATCAGTAAGGGGATGACCGCGTTCGGGGCTCCGCTGGGGAGCTCTTCTAGGTAGAAGGTGATGGGCTCTGACCTTCCCTTCACCCTTTCGAACGTCACTGTTTGTGGGGGAGCCGCGTCGACCAGCTCGTCCAGCTTCCTCTTAGCTGAATTGATGGTCAAGTCGTTGAACCTGCCGCCGTTGATGACCATGGCGGAGGGGAAGTATTCCCACCTGCTGTGCGTTGTCAGCGGCTCCTGCAGGTGCTCGGGGATGTCGAAGTCCTCGGGCCTGGTCACCGAGAAGGAGGTTTGGATGGGCACCGACTCGTCAGATGGTCGGGCGTCTTCCTCCGGCTCCATGGTTTCTTGGGCGTCACGACGGGGAGCGTCACTTCGCCGGTACTGCGTGAGCCTCCCTCCCTTGATGAGGGTTTCAATGGCGTCCTTGAGGTGGACGCAATCCTCAGTCAGATGACCATGGCTCCTATGGTACTGACAATATTTGTTTTTGTCTGCTCCGGGCTTAGCGGGAGCAGGTCGGGGACGCTTGACACTGCCGTCCTTGAAGTCAGTGCTGGCACACTCCGCCAAAATACGCTCACGGGAAGCTGTGAGCGGAGTGTACTCGGTGAAACGCCCCGAGGGTCCCCTTTGGTCTCGGCCTTCCCGGGGTCTATCTTCCTTTCTTTTCTCCCCAGTTCGTCGAGGAGGAGGTGCTTCCTGGCGCGAGCTGCTGTTGGACCCGCGAGTCCTGGGGTCTCGGGCCCTGTTGGTCGCTTCCCTCTCCTCGTAGTCCATATATGCCCGAGCCTTTTCGAGGAGAGCGTCGAATGTTCTGGGTGGCTCGATACCCACGACTTTTCTGAATTCCGTGTCGGGGAGGAGCCCCCTCTCCAGCAGATATCTCTTCATATGGTCCGCGCAGGGGACCTGTATAGCTTCTCGGTTGAAGCGGTTGATGAACTCCCTCAAGGTTTCATCCTGTCTTTGGATGATGGCCTCGAGGGCCGCCTCGGTCTTCGAGTGTCGCCGAGATGCTGTGAACGAACTGATGAACTGGTTCTTCAGGTTCCGCCACGAGGTGATTGAGCCCGGGGCGAGTCCTTTGTTCCAGTCCATTGCCGCCTTCCTGAGTGTCGTGGGGAATAGTCGGCATTTGATGGGCCCCCCGACATTGTGGTAATGGAGCATGGCCTCGAACCCGTCTATGTGGTCGACCGGGTCCGCGACTCCGTCGTACTCCTTCAAGTGCGGGGGTTTCTCCATGCCCGGGGGGATGGGTGCTTCCATGATAGCTTGCGACAGGGGACCGCGGGGGTCGTCCTCGTCGCTCCTCTCCAGGGACAGGGATGGGGACCTGTAGTATTGTCTGGCACGACGGTCCTGGTCGTGCTGAGTCTCTCTCGAGCGCGATGCTCGTTGGTTGAATTTTACACGCCCGTCTCAGGAGTGCCTTCTGTCCTGTCTCGCCGGGTCACGACTGGGTTCTCCGGCTTGGATGACGGGCTGCCTCTCCAAATGGGGTCGTTTCCCCTTTGGTCGAGGTGATGGGCTTCGAGAGGTTTCTCTGTAATGTCTCCGCGGGGGAGACAACAGATGGACTTCAATTACTCGAGGAGGTGGAGTATGGGGCCTCCGATGCCTCCTCGGGGGTCTTCGGTCGTCTTCGAGCGCCCTTAGTCTTTCTCCTTGGGCGAAGATGAGATAGTTCGTTTGATTGATCACTGCAAACAGCGCTTGAGTTGTGGCATCCGCCCCAGCGGGGACGGGGACTTCCTGGAACCGGGCATCCCGGTAGTTCGCAAGGGCTGCCTCGTCTTCTTCGAGTGGCAGAGGGACTGAGGAAGACGACGCAGTAGCTCCGTCGCGGTAAGTTGAAGGTCCGGGGATAGTTGATGCCGGAATGGTGTTGTGACCGGGGTTGCCGGTGTTGTCAAGGTGTCCGTTTTTGTCCGTGGGGCCGTGATTGGTGTCGACGACGCGGACGTTCTGTTCATCGCGAGCTTGATCAGCCATGACAGCGGTAGTTGAGTTTGAGCTTTGGTCTTTGAGTTTTGCAAGACGGGGAAGCTAGTTTCCCACAAACGACGCCACTGATCTAACCTGATCAGACTTGGATCGTCACGGCTGGCTCCGAGCTGAAGTTTTGAACGAGGTGGGGGGGGGGGGGGGGTACCTGCAAGGCACTCCGATGCTGAAGTAAGTAAGAGTACGAGCAGGCAAAGTGTGAGTATATGTGATAGAATGAATACCTGACCCTCTGGGAACAGAGGGTATTTATAGCCCCCAGCGCTGGGCCAAGGTTCCTCCATTGGGCCGGGCAGGTTTGGCCCAATGGAGGAACTGCCAGGTTCTACGTGCGTAGTGGGGACCCGCACGTGGTCCCCTTCCTGGATGTCATGCGTGAAGTGAGGGCGGACAAGGACGCGGTCTTTTCGGGGTCCCGTTGAGAGTGTAGTGGACCGTGTCTGCCGTTGGAGGAATGCTCGAGCTGAGGTCGAGCTGGGTAGTACGAGGTCGAGGATGTCGCCCCAGTGAAGTATGTCGGGCATAGCTGTGGTCCTTTGGTCGGCGTGACCCCTAGCAAGTCCGTTTGGATTTGGCCTTTATCATTGCTTTTGGGCCAACCCGACCCAGTCCAGAACAACAAGGTATTCTATTTTTAGCTACGATTTTATTTCAGAAAGTTTTGTTTCAAACTTGAAGCATTGGTTTTATTGATAGATTAAACAATTGTTGGATGGACGAGTTCGAATCCTATTATCAGGAGCCACCCCTTTTTCTAAGCACATTGAAGAGTTTTTGAGGGTCACTTTTGGATCAAGGATATTGTAGCAGTAGAAATGTTTAAGACTAAGCCATTGGATTGACTAGACTTATACATATCAAAATAGAAATCGCCACCGCGCTTTATTGTTTTCAAAGGAATGGAAAAAGAGCGAAAAACCCAAAAAGAGGGGGAAAGATTCTAGGTAAGGGGGAAAGATCCGCAGGAACCTCTTTGAAAAATCTGTACATTTTGCCTATAAAATATTGTATGAAAAAAAATAGATGGTAGAGGTGAGAAAAGAAGTATATTTCTTATAATTTTTGCACCCGCGGCGGTTGTGAACCTTTAGTGCCTATCTACCACCTTTCGTGTAATAGGGGATCAGGGTACACGTAGTTCACCTTTTAAAAATTTTAAAACACAAGTGTGTTGGTTAACTTTATGAGATAAGACATCACTGTCATTGTCCGTGTGGAAAACATACTTACTATCCACAATCATATGAAAGGAGAATTTGCATCATCTCAAAATGGAGGATATGACTTGGATTTTAAAATCAACAATGTCTCACTCAACATTCAAGTGGAAAATATCTCTCTTCACTACATATTATAGAAGTATAGTTGTTTGCATCCAAAGTGGAAAAATGGTTTGAAATGATATTGATTGACTTTTAGTCTTCTCACAAAAATGTCAAAGTATTATTAAATTGATTGAAGCTTATTTATGAAAATGCATGGACATAAGTCCAAGTTTATTATGAAAGTGGTTCAAGTTTAAAAAACAAGAAGAGTTTTCAAAAGGAGGGAGAAGATTTTTGAAATTAAAGAAGATGGGAGGAGAAGAAGGGACTATCCTAAAGCATAAGGTAAAAGCTAGGGATAAGAACCATCTAACCAACAAGAAGCCAATACTTGACATTATGAGTCAAGATAGAATTCTCATTCTTTGGATTGAAATCAAACAAGCAAAGATACTAGACCTCTTGAGAGAACTAAACTTTAAGTATATTAAGTCTTCACAAAAATTAGGCAGAGTAACGACTGTATACGAGTGAATTCTAGATTACCAACAAAGAATGTAATCACATAAATTGTACACAAAACAAACAAACAACCCAATGTCTTGAGGTAAACCTCAAGAACTCCAGACAAAATACCAATTAAGGTCACAAGATCTCCAACTTAGGTCAAGGCCTCTAATCCTAAGTCCAAGAAGTCCAATACTCCATAATGCCAAGGATAGTAATCAATTAGTCCAAGTATGATTAAAACATTTTTTATGGTTCATGTTGATTATTAGGTATCTTAAAAAAGAAAAGCTCAAGTGAGCAAAAATAAAAATGACAAGAATATAAATGCTCAAGTGAGCAAAATAAAAATGGCATGAAATGCAATGCTTAAAATAAATGGTACATAAAGCATAAAAAATAAAAGCATAAAGTAAAAACAATTTAATAATTAGTGGTTAGTTGGATGACCATCTTGAAACTTGCATTTGGAACTCATTAGAGGATTGATAGAACCAAAGCTTCCACACAACAAGTTGCATTTGCTTTTTGTCAAGTATATCATCCATTTAGAAATCTCAAAAGTAGCATTTAATGATCAACGATGTTTAAGTGATCTGCATTGACCAAAAGTGTTGTAGATCCATTAGAGGATTGGTAGAACCAAAGCCTCCACATAATGAATCTCAAGGTTATTGGATCAAAGAGATCAAATTAACATACTTGGGCTTGCAAACATAGGTTTGGGCCACGAATGACCATTTATTCGAATCGGGACAAAATTTAGCGCTATGTTAAGCAATCGTAAGTGAACTTATATAGAAGTCGCACCTATTTTGAGGCCGGTCAATAGCAATCTATGCACCATTTATTTTGAGACATGATATAGAGATCATGCTCCAATAACACTTAGTGCAATAAGAAAGGGATGAGATGAAGAGGGGTGAGAAAGAATATACAAACCACATTTGAATTAAATTTTAATAAAACTATTATTAAAATCATTCATCCATTTTTATGGAGTTAGACTCAACACCATGGATCCAATGATGTTAATAAAGTTCGTGATAAAAAATTCAACCCAAGATCATCCAGAAAATAAACACAAAATAATATTGTATTTAATATATACATTAAAAAAGGTTTTAAAATATAAATAAAAGAGAAAAATATCAACTATGTTCAAATTAATCAAGAAATATTAAGTAAGACCATAGAAAAATCAGAAATGGACTCAAATATTTTTATAAAATTTTTGGTAATTTTTTAAAGTCATAAACTATTTTTAAAATTAAAAGAAATGAGTAAAATAAATAAAAAATGATAAAAAAATACCAAAGTCAGAAATAAAAAATAAATGAGGTCACCAATATTTGTCACCATATCATTGGATCATTCTGTATTTTTTCAGAATTAAAAAATGCTTAAAAGTATTTTTAAACATTTAAAACAATTCAAATAAAGTGAAAATTTATAAAAGATATCAAAACACAAAATAAAATTGTGAAAAAATAAAAATCAGAAAGAGAAAAATCAAATATATTTTTCATAATTTTTTCATATTTTTGGACTTAAAATGAATTTTCTATGATTTTTTGAAATTTAAAACAATTAAATATCAAAATCAGAAAAGAAAATAAAAACCAAAAAGATGTGGACCAATGGATGAGAGTCAAAACACGTTAGTAATCAAATCCAAGGGATCTGGCGCACTGTGCATATCATGGTCATTAGTGAATAAAGCATATAATCAAATATAAATCAGATTTTCAAAAAAACAAGTGGCAAACCATCATTGGTTGGAAGATCACACGTTGATCATATTCAACCTCCAGCCAATGTAAATTGCAGATATCTCAAACTGTTAAATCAGAAGCTCAGACCTATGTCATTCGCTTCGTCTCTTCAAGACGAAGACAACCACACCTTCGTGACAAATTTATATAAACTGTAGCTCAAGCAAATTAGAAGGAAAGTTTTGAAAAGAGATTTGAAATTTCATGGTCAAAACGTGTTTCCAGATAAAAGCAAGTGTTGCGACTAGAACCCAGGCAATGAGAGCTTCACAATGATATCAAAGTTTTGAAGAATTGATGGAGAAATCTACCTATTGAGTTGAGTTGCAGAGCTCTGAAACTGGACTTCTATGGATCAATACAGGGCACGATTCTTGAAGGTAATTGTATGGTTAGCTTCAGGGAAGATCAAGGAAGGTGAATTGATAGAAAAATTAGATTGAAAAAGGCTTGAACACCGATTTCGAAGATACAGAAAATTGAGTTATGAAGCAAGTTTGGCAGGGTGATTTTGGCTATTCAAGCTTGAGGAAATGAATGAGGGATGACCCTATATTTATAGGGAATCAAATGGAATGTTCAAGCGTGTGAAATGATGAAGTTTGGAGGGAAATCGTGTGAACCTGATACACGAGTAAGATGTGATCTGTTTTGCATCAAAACTCATCCAATCCTTGTGTTTTAAGACTCTAATCCATTTTGGCAACTTAGTTAAACATGTTTAGATCACAAACGCGTGCTAACTTGATGTTTAGAAGCCAAAACATGAATTTCAAATTCTGACTTATGAAGAAACTTAAGTTCCAAGTTACCAAGTTCAATCCAATGGCATTCTCAGCTCAAGGGGTCTTAAGGTATGATTCTTGATGCTTTAGAAAGATGAGATTACAAGCTTTGCAATGGGAAAAGAATGGAATCAAATGGATGCTTGAGCTGAAAATTGCAATGAGTCAAAGTTGGGGAAAAAAGGTTGACTTTCCATACTTGGAAATATTTCAAATTTTTCTTCAAAAGTGACCTATAATATTTTGCATCCAAACATAGCCTTCCACTTGGAATTTACTCTTGACCAAAAAAGATGGCATGAAATAGACCTCTTGAATGACATTTTGAAATTTGAACCATTTAAAATCTCCAAAAATTGAGAGAGTTATGAATTGTTGAAGTTGGAAAAAAATCATGAAATGACTTATAATCTTTTGTATCCTTAGGGAATCTTCCATCCATTTTTTCACCTTGAACATGAAAGAAGGAATAAAGTTCACATACTCAAGATCATTGTGGAAAAAGAGTGGGTTCAAGGTGATAAAAATTGACCAAGTTATGATCATTTGAAGTCACACATGAGAAATTGGGGGTTCATCTGGAGAACTTGTAATATTTCTTCATCATCAAGCTTCTTCCACATGAAAACTCCTTGAAACTTTTGAAGTGATTTGTTAATAACCCTTTGAAGAGAAGAATGTTTTTGGAATCACTCAAAAATACCAAAAGATGAGCAAGATTCTTTGAAGTTCAAAACCCTAGCTCCTAGATCAAGAAAATGCTTCGAGGGACCTTGACAATTTTGAACAACCTTTTTGTACCAACACTTTTTCTTTGTAGATAGAAGTTGTTGAGGATGATAATGAGAACTCATAGCAACCAAAACCACTTCCGTATCTTGAGAATTGAGAGAAATATGCACTTGTGACCAATGGGAACAAGACCTTGTCCAACCATGACAACTTCTTCAATCAACCCCTTGTACTTTTGAATAAATTTTGATAACTTTGAAATGTAGTGAACCAAAATAAAATTTGCCATGCCCTTTCTTTCAAAATAACTTCAATGGCGAGGTTTGGATTTTTCAAGCTTTATTGAATAGGGCGTGGAAATAAACTCATGAACTCATGGATCAACTTGCTAAGCCACATTGCCTTTACCTACATTGTTAACAAGTAAGACAAACCAATATTGCATTTTATTAATTAAAAGGAAAGTCAAGACAAAACATGAATGATCACAAAAGAAAAACAAGTCAAGGTGGTTGGTGATTCCTCAAAGAGCAAAGCTAAAGATAGGGAGGATAACCAAAAACCCTAATGTGATCTTGTTGTGATTGAATCAATATGGTATGATGAAGGGATATCTTAGGGGCAAAAATTGGGGTACAACAGATATGGTACACTATAGTATTTGAATCTTTGATTATAAAATTGGTGGATTATTTATAAGAAGTAGTTCATCCTGGCTATATATATACCTTGTAGCATGATGATATTCAAATATACAATACTAATTTCATTTTGAATTTTCTGTAGTCTGATGCATTTTTGTGCTCAGTCAATGACGTGAAGGTTAGCAACATATTGTTGCTGGGGCTGAGGTGAGTTATTGAGGATACTTGAGATGTAAATTTAAAGGTGAATGTGCATGATATTCATAAGTGTAGAACTTCCCTTTATGATTTCTATATAATCACCATAATGTGAAACTCTATTTTTTTTCCGTCTCTTTCATCTTATTTCAGGCCAATGGCATCTTCTTCGGACTCATGGATGAAGGAATATAATGAAGCAATGAAACTTTCCGATGATATCAGTGGCATAATTTCTGAACATAATTCATTTCCTTCATCTGGACCAGAAACACATCGTCATGCATCTGCTATAAGAAGGAAGATAACAATATTGGTGACCAGACAGGATAGCTTGCAATCCCTTTTGTCAAGGGTCCCTGTAAAGTGGGTAGTCAACTTGTGTTTACCCTGAATAAGAAAGGGTCGTGCTATTTTAGCATAGCAATGAGGACCATAAACAAATGTCCTGTAGCATTATGATGTTTTTTAAAGGAAATATGTTTTGTGGATTCTTCCACAACTATCTTCTTCTTACCATTTTCACATCTTTGTATTATAAAACTTTTTGTGATAATACTGATTTGTTTGTCTTGGTATTTGTTTTAGAGGTACTTCAAAGTTGCAATTGGGAAGGGCAGACAGACTACGAAACTGTAAGTTGAAAAACAATACATTTTTGTTTACTTGTGTACATTTACACGAATTTAATATTCAACTTTCTGGATACGAACTGTCGAACAAGTACAATAATTTTTCGTTCCAATTTGGTTTCTGCTTCAGTTGAATTTTCTTAGGTTTCACCTCTATGTATTATTTTGTGTAAAGATGGGGCGAGGACTCGGACTGTCGAACATTTGCTTCGGTATTAGAGAGTGCTGTTGTCCAAAATCTGCAACCACTTCTGTGATGAATTCTGTGAAATGTCTTCCCGATGTTGGTAACTTCATAAACTTGTAAGAGTCTCCACCTTTGAAATGCATCAATAATTTGAATGTCATAAATAAAAGTCTTCAATAGAATGACTCTGTCACATTTATCATTATGATTTAAAGCCACGCCTAGGATATTTTGTTTAATAGTGCTGGAAGCAACTCTAACTCTTAGGAATCATATTCGAGATCATAGGGGATCTAATGTTTCCGACGACTCAACTTATTTGCTTGGAAAACAGTCATGTAAAGTGAGCAATTTTTTATGTTATGTCTCTTTACGCTATTTTTTCTTTTAAGCATGTCTATCTCTTTAATCCACATGGCACTCACAACAGTTGAATTGAGAAAGAAATTGCTTGGAAAGAGATTCTCTCCTAATGTAGTGGAGGAAGTGATAAACAAGCTCCAGAGACAATATGTAACTAACTTCATATAAAAACTATTCGGCTGTTTATCAGCCATTTCCAAGCATATCATTATTTGAAGTTCTAATTGCTTTTCCTAAATTCAGTTTTCATCACATTCCATTCAATTGAACTAAGTGAGAATATGTACGTTATGTAATTCTTGGCCTTGAAAATGAGATGTTTTCAATAATAGATACAAATGACAAACTTTCTCTTCAGTTTGACAAATAATCACATGGTGTTGTACTTTTCATCGTGCACTTTTTCAAGTTTATATATAAAATCTGAATTTTCTGAATCTTAATACATCTTATGGGTTTCTGTTGACCATTTTACCCCCTTTGTTTGTTTCAGAGGGTTCATCAATAATAAGTTGTATGTTAAATCGTATTTTCAATCTAGATGGTCTTCGTCTATTTGGGGTCCAAGACGGATCAAACAAGTAAGCCACTGTATTATGTTCGTATGTTCATCCTCTTATTAGTTTTGTAGCAAATCAAAAGTGAAAAAATTCGTCGGCGGTGGTGACATTTATGATTTTGGTTGACATCAGTGTTTATATTTTTTGTTATTATTTCAGGTTTGTATATGCACACCATCTGTTTGATAAATGGTTGTTGAGGATTCTCAGTCTCACCAACATTATCATCACTATAAGTTTGATTATTTTATACTTTTTTTAAATTTTTGTTTATAGTTTTATATGTAAATTTTTACATAAAGAGAGTTCCACAACAAGAGTTGATTTTAAGAGATGTTTCAGTTATACAATTCATGGAAAGGAATAAGAAGTTTTGACACTATTAACTCCATGTTTTCAGCAGTGTTGACAGACTTGGAAAGTGTATGCAATGCATCATGAGTTTATTCCATTCCTCAAGATGTTGCCACAATATCTCTGTTGGGAGACATTAGGATCCTGAGACTGTCTCTGCAACGTTTGACCATTGTCTAATTGATATCATCTGAGTCGTATACCTATAGTTTCATGTGCTACTCATAATTAACTTGTGTTTTTATTATAGGAACTTGAGTTGAATGGGCACGAATGTTGCAAAAAGGTGTCCGACTTGATTTAGCTCGGGAAAGGGGAGCTTACACTCGAAATAGTAACATGTATGTTATTCATATACAAGTTTTTATTTTATTTGTCTCTTCTACTAATTACATTATAACTTATATTTTTTTAATATTTGCAGCAACTTCTCTGACCCCAACAATATTAAAGGTTAGTCCCAAACAATATTTGTTATGGGTTTTGATAAATCTCTTGGGGAGGATGAGGTAATTTTATTCTCCTATTTTTTCTAATTTATCATGATAAAGTGCCTTTTGAGGGTTTATCGTGATATCTTTTGTTATATATACACAAATTAGAGCTAAGTTGGAGCAACATTTTACTCCTTGCGGGAAGGCTTGAAGGGTGTCAATCCCAAAAGATTATGATTCTGGCTATGTTAAAGGGTATGTTTTTACATTCAAAATTTGATTGACATGATTCTGGCTACTGTTTATCATAATGTTTATTCGAAACTCACTCATTATACCGTCTATTCACAGTTTGACACTTACATTGATATTTATAGGTTTGCATACATGGATTTAAAGATTTCTAAAGTTTTATATGTAAAATTACTAATCAAAATATTAAAATATTAACGGGAACATGAAGTTATTATTCAAACTATTGAATATTAACGGAAACATGAAATTTCTAATTAAAATATTGAATATTAACGAAAACATGAAGTTATGATTAAATTATTGAATATTAACGATAACATAAAGTTATTGATCAAAATATTGAATAATAATAGAACAACTTTACTATTGGTTTAAGTATTTTCGACAATAATTCTAAAACAAAAATAATATATAATATATATATATATATATTAATTCAAATTTTTTTAAATATTAAAAAATTTATTATCTCTTTTTAAAAAATTATTTTATTTTAATTATATTTTGAAAACAAATACTCGTACTATATCAATACCCATGCAAACGCTTCAGTATTCCAATAGTTACAATTATAAATATTTTTGTGGGCACAATTGATAAAAAAAATCATATAGTCCCACAGAAACCGAGCAATGCAATGATTTAAAATTGAAAGATAAATGAATGAACGGACGACAGGTGTTGGTAGTAATTTAAAAGAAAATAATATTCATAAACTGTTATGTAAAGTTTTTTTATACATTCATTCAACAATCTGTCTGTTATTTTAAAATGTTTTAAAATTAAAAATATGATATAATTGAATACTTAGTTATAATTGATTGACAATGTAAATTTATTTTACATGGTTAATATATCAGTTCTTTTCTCAATTTAAAATAGTGTTCAGCATCTCCAAATCACTTTATAAATAAAGTACTTTGAGACTCCTGTTAATATATTGAACACACTGTTTGTGAGGGAGTGGCTGAGACGTTATTTCGGCAACATATTTCCGATGGTGGTTTATTCTGAAAAGCGATGTAGTACAGTGATACTATTTCTTGTGACGGTGGCTTCTGCATCTTTAACAATGGGTTCATGTGTCTCTTACTCTTCCATCTTCAGCTTCGGAGACTCCATGGCCGACACGGGCAACCTATTTTTCAGCAACCTGGACCCCAATGATCACTGTTTCCTCCCTCCCAACGGCCAGACCTACTTTCATCATCCATCTGGTCGTTGCTCCAATGGACGTCTCATCATCGATTTCATAGGTATGCTTGCTTGCTTATGTGTCACTTTCTTTATGCTGTTAACTGTTGTTGAGTTTTTTTGCAGCTGAATTGTTAGGAATTCCAATGGTGAAACCGTATTTAGGAATAAAGAATGGTGTATTGGAAGATAATACAGCAAAGGATGGAGTGAATTTTGCTGTTATAGGAGCAACGGCGTTAGATGTTAGTTTCTTTGAAGAGATGGGTGTTTATAATCTTCCTACCAATTATTCATTAACGGTTCAGATGAATTGGTTCAAGGAACTTCTCCCTGCTATCTGCAATTCTTTCAAAAGTAAGTTCTCAATTATTCTCCCTCATCTATGCCCACCACATATAATAATCAATTAAATGGGACCATCAATTATTGTTTTTTGTCAAAAGAAAATGGACACTCTATTATTGAGCTTGTAATTACTACCTTACCTAATACTAGAATTGATTTGAAAATATGTTTTTTTGTTAATTTTTTATATTTATAAGTATAAAAAATTGTTTATTTATGTGAAAATATAAAATATAAAATATTGTCGCAGAGACAGATTGATGTGAGAATTTTGTGCTAAGTTAGATTTTATCAAATATAAGCATGCTAAAAAATTAAAGTTTAAAATATACTTGTAGTTTGTCGCATATTTATTTTTAAGTTTGAATTTGACTTTTTTATAGACTAATTTTGTGTTAAGTTAGATTTTATTTTTTATTAGTCAACTTAAAAGTTTATTTTATTTTAACATATAATTCAATTTATCTTTATATAGACTAAAAAACTAAAATATTAATTAATTTAAAAGTTTGCTTGAATTGACTTATCTAAGCTAATTTAGTAATATGGTTTTTGTTAGATTATTTATTTAAAAAAACTTATGAAAACTTAATTGTTTATAAGATATGTTCAACATATTTTCATATGTTCAGTTTGGCTCATAGGCAATGTCAAGTGGGCAAAAGTCGGGATCACTGAGCGGTCACGAGCCTTGCTCTTGCGTTTGGCCTAAGTATTTGTTAGGGGCGGCTAGGGTGTGTGGGGGGTGCAGGGGGCGAAACCCCCCTTGGTACGGTTTAAGAGTATTATTGTAATTTGGATCATTAGTATTCCTATATATGCTTGTAACACTAAAATCCTAAATGTGTGTAATTCAAAACAAATCAATAAGACAAAACTATAGGTTCTCTGTAGTCGCAGACGTAGGCAATTTGATTGAACTGTGTGAACAAAGCTTTTGTGTGTTTCTCTCTTGTATTTGTGTAACTGTTCAAACAATTGGTATCAGATGACGCTTAATCCTAGAGGTGCGAAATTCAAAATGACTTGATTTGATGGAATGGGAAATTTCGGTTGGCAAAGGAGGGTTAAGGATCTGTTGGCTCAGCAAGGTTTACAGAAGGCGCTTCGTGATGAGAAATTGGCAGACATCGCAACCATTGATTGGAATGAGGTGAAGGAGAATATTGTAGGTTTGATAAGAGTTTGCATTTCTGATGATGTAATGAATCATATCCTAGAGCTCAAAACTCCAAAGGATATCTAGGATAAATTGGAAACTCAATACATGTTCAAGACGCTCATGAACAAATTGTTCGCATAGTAGCTTCTCTATAGCCTAAAGATGCAGGAAGAAGGCAATATGCAGGCCCATGTCAACGCTTCAAAAAAATCCCTGCTAATTTGAAACGGATTATTGTGAAGGTTAAAGATGAGGATAAAGCCATTATTTTGTTGTGCTCTTTACTAATCTCTTATGATCACTTGGTGACCACTCTCACATATGGGAAGGAAACAGTCAATATGGATTCTATTTCTTCTACCATTTTGCAACACGCACAACGTCGCCAAAGTGTAGAGGAAGGTGGAGGAAGTTTAGGTGAAGGTTTGTTTATGAAGGGAGGTCAAGACTGTGGCAAAGGAAAGGGTAAGGCAATGGGTTCTTGAAAGAAAAAGAGGCTCAAGTCTAAGGACAGAAAAATAGATGAATGTTATGGTTACAAGCAAATTGGCCATTAAAGGGGGGATTGTCCTAACAAGTCAGGAAACAATAGTTCAACTAATGTAGTTTAAATTGATGGTTCATACAGCGAAGAGGATTTTCTTTGCGTTTCATCAGCAAAGTGCACTATTGCCTAGATCATTTATTTTTCTTTCTCCTACCATATGACGCTGCACAGGGAGTGGTTCAACTCTTTTAAATCGGTTAATTTTAGTTTTGTCTATTTAGGTAATGATAAAACTTGTACCATCACCGAAAATGGGCAAATTAAAATTTCTTTGGATGATAGTCGCATGCGCATGTTGAGTGAGGTGTGTTGTATATGTTCCAAAATTGAAGAAGAATTTGATATCTCTGGGTACTCTTCAAGAGAATGATTATTCGTTCCAGTCATATAGAGATAAGGACATCATGTGGGTTAGCAAAGGCGCAATGATAGAAATAAGGGCAAAGAGGAATGCATGCAACATTTATAAGTTGTAGGGGAGAATAATTAAGGGTGATGTAGCATTTGTTAAACTGACAATGATGCAACCAAGCTGTGGCACATGCACTTGAGTCATCTCAGTGAACGGGAGATGATGGAACTACATAAGAGGAGTTTGTTGAAGGGTGTTCACAATTATTGTGTTCTTGGTAAACAATGTAAAGTTTGTTTCAAGACCGAGCAACACAAGATCAAGGGAATCTTAGACTATGTTTATTTTGATGTCTGAGACCTATAAAAAAGCCCTATGTTGGAGGTTTTAGGTACTTTTTGACATTTATTAACGATTTTCTCATAAGGATTGGGTTTATTTTATGAAATATAAATCTGAGGTCTTCGGAAAGTTTAAACTATAGAAGGCAGAGGTTGAGAACCAGGCATGGAGAAAAATAAATTATTTGCGGTCTGATAATAGAATTGAATGTACAGACAATAAGTTCATGCATTTCTATGAGGAGAAAGGAACTCAGAGACACTTTTCTGTGTGGAATATGCCACAGCATAATGGTTTTGTAGAGAGGATGAACATGACTCTGATGGAGAAGGCAAGATGCCTCTGGTTGAATGTTGGTCTTTCAAAAGGTTTTTGGGCAGTAACACTCAATATGGCATGATATATAGTCAACAGATCACCACGGGCTTCATTGGATGGCAAAGTTGCATAGGAGGTTTGGACAGGTAACTCTATTTATCTGAGTAATTTGAGGATTTATGGGTGTCCATTGTATGCGCATATTTCAAGTGAGGATCAGTTAAAACTTGACCCTATGTTAAAACAGTGCATATTTATTGGAATACAAGAAATATGTGAAGGGGTACAAGTTATGGAGTCTTGTTAAGAGGAAGGTAATTATCAACATAGATGTTGTATTTATTGATATGTTGATGTTTTAACAGTTAGATGTGGAAGTTATCCATATACTGAGGTAGAAAATTCCATCCAGGATAAGATTCAGGTGGTCATTGAGGATCCACCAATGAGTCTAAGAAGATTGTATCCTAACAACAGGATGAACCAGTCTCATATTTAGGTGGAGTGCAAGATTCAAATGGAGTACAAGACTATACATTTGGGTTTGAAGACTTAGCAACATATGATCTTCTTACCAGTTCAGGAGACCTTCTACTTTTCGAGAGGCTATGGCTAGCCGGAGAAAGATAAGTGGATGGGTATTATGGTGAAGGAGATAGAGTCCTTGAAAAAGAATGAGACATGGAATCTTGTTCAACTTCCACAAGGAAAGAGAGTTATTGGTTGCAATTGGGCGCATAATAAAAAACCAATAGTAATAGAAAACGAGGGGGAAATTCAAGGCTCGCCTAGTTGTAAATTGGTATTCACATGAGAAATGGATTGATTATGATGAGATTTTTATCCTGATGGTTAGACACACTTCTATCAGGGCTTTATGTGCCTTGGTAGTCAACATGGATATGCATTTAGAGTAGATGTATGTGTAAACAACTTTCTTCCGTGGTAATCTAGAGGAGAAAAATCTACATGGAGCAATCAGAGGATTTCAGTAATATTGGACATGACAGACTTGTTTGCAAATTAAATACGCCTTTGTACGGCTTGAAGAAGTCTCCAAGAAATTGGTACAAGTGCATTGATTCATACATGCTCTAGATTTCCTATAGAAAGTGTGGTTATGATTGTTGAGATTATGTGAGGAGCCTTGATGTTGTTTCTTTTATTTTTCAGTTACTTTATGTTTATGATATGTTGATTGATGTTAACCATTTGCATTGTGTAAATGAGTTAAAGACCAAGCTGGGTAAGGAGTTTGTTATGAAGGATTTGGGTGCTGTAAAGAAGATTTTTAAGATAGAAATTCACAGGGACATATGAGCTAATAAATTGTGGTTGTCTTAGAAAAATTATGTTGAATGCGTTTTGAGCCAATTTGACATGAGCAAAGTAAAACCTGTGAGTAGTCGATTGGAGAATCATTTTAAGCTTTCTTTAGCACAATGTGTGAAGACACACTCTGAGATTGAAGGTCTGTCTAACATTCCTTATGCCAATGCAATTGGTTATTTGGTGTATGATATAATTTGTACTAGATTGTATTTGGCACAAGAAGTTAGTCCAGCGTACAAGTTCATATCCAAGCCAGGGAAGCAACATTAGGAAGTAGTCAAATGGATCCTAAGATACTTGAAGGGTGCAAGGATCGTGGTATCATGTTCAACATGGAGCAGGGTATTCCATCAGTTGTGGAATATGTGAATCCCGACTATACATGTGATCTAGGAGATAAAAGGTCTACAACAGGATATGTCTTTACTCTTTCCAGGAGACCTATATGCTGAAAATCATCAATTCAATCCTTAGTAGCTATGTCTACAATTGATGGAGAGTACATGGCAGTAGTTGAAACTGCCAAGGAAGCATTGGGGCTTACAGGGTCAGTAAAAGAGTAGGGTGTTGAGTAAGACGGAGTTCAGTTACATTGTAATACTCAAATTGTTATCTACTGAGTAAAGTGGAGTTCATCATACTGTATTTATTTCAGAAGTGGTGGAAATACCTCTTCCGTATAGCTTCACCTTATGATCAAGTAGGAGCATGTTTTTCGCTTCACTAGATTGGCATCAAGAGAACCTTCCCGTAGAGTTCTATTCACAATATATACCATGATTAAAGTGATCCAAGGCGGCTTTGTTGTTCCCGTTGTCACAGCTGTCACAATGACTATTGTGGAGATATCAGGTTTCTCAAGTGTCTCTTGGATTAAAGAATGGTTGATGTCTTCCACACTTGTGCTTGAAAACTTTGATAGGGTATTTGTGCTCGTGTTCTGCTCCTTTGGCATGTTCACAATCTCATATGATTTAAACAAACTCAATATGTCGTTGACCATGACTATGTATTTCTATAGAAGTGGATTGTTAGTGTCTGCCTACCATTTGACTTCGTTGACCACATGTTGAGAATTTTAAATAGCCTAACTTTTTATGCTCACACTTCTGAGGCCAATATGAACCTAATGACTAAAGCTTCTGCCTAATTGTTAGTGGTGGAAAAATCAAAGCACATGGAGACCCAACTATGATCTCTTCGTTGCTCTCAAGAATGAGGTCGACTCCACTTCCTTTACTATTTGATGACTTCTCAGTGAAGACAATCCACTTTGTACACGACTCTGAGGTGGATGGTGTCAACAACGATGAAATCTACAAAGACTTAGGCTTTGAGGGCCTTTATAGGTTCAAATGATATATCAAACTCTGATATCTAAATGGACACTTAGACATTTGCCCTTCCAAATCTGATATGAAAAGAGCATGCTTTAATGGTTGATATGTGTGATCTATTGTGGAATATGGCAAGAATTAACATCACAATTTTTTGGAAGCCACTCCTAGGACAAGAGCAATATTTTCAATGATTTTTCAGTGTTCTAATGAGTTTCCTAGATTTCAATGAGATTTAGTTGGGTGGTGATGAAAGTTTGAAATTATTTTTTGAGTTTTGATGAAGATCTATCACGTGGAAATGCCTCGTCACATTAAATTTGTTAGTATATAACACTATGTCAGCTTTATTAATGGAGAATAACAACAAAGACTAAAATTAGAGATATAATATTTCAAAAGTACCATTACTCAAAGAAAATATTTATACGAAAAAAAGTTATTATATTTAGAAAACCGCAACATACTACCCTATCTTTTATATGGAAAACAATTGTGCATGCGCTCAAAAATATGAATCCGCATAATGATGTAAATGGAATTAATGAAATTACTTAATTGAGGTCTAATCTGACAGGTTGCCATGAAGTTCTTGGAAAGTCATTATTTCTTGTGGGAGAGATTGGTGGCAACGATTTCATTTATATGTTAAATAGTCAGAAAAGCATAGAAGAGCTCAAAACATACGTGCCAAATGTAATCAATGCAATAACTTCATCTATCAATGTAAGATTATTGTCTTTTACAAATCCTATTATATACACATCTCTCACTAAATCTAAGTTGAATTTCAGTTTTTTGAGCATACATACCAAAGCTTTTATTTTGTGTTTTGTGTTTTCACAGGAGTTGATTGATCTAGGGGCACACACACTCATGGTCCCTGGGAATTTCCCAATGGGATGCAATGCATGCTTTTTAACACATTATGAAACTACAATTAAGAACCAATATGACTCATTCGGTTGCTTGAAGTGGCTAAACGAATTTGCTGAATTTTATAACCTGAATCTTCAAAATGAAATACAAAGGCTCCGTGGAATTTATCCTCATGCTAATATCATCTATGCTGATTATTATAATGCTTTATTGCCATTATATCAATATCCATCAAAATTTGGTATATCAACACTCTCTTTTCCAAAAGTAAATTAATCTCTTTGTTCATGATCTTTGTTACTAAAGTATATCAATGCAGGTTTTCTAGGTCTTAAAGCATGTTGTGGAATGGGAGGTTCATATAATTTTAATGAATCAAAAGTTTGTGGAAAACCAGATGTGGTTGCATGTGATGATCCTTCTCAGTATATTGGATGGGATGGTATTCATTTGACTGAGGCTGCATATAGATTAATTGCTCATGGTATCATTAATGGACCAAATTCAGTCCCTCAATTTAGTAAGTTGTGCTCCGTGAATTTAGCTACGGATATTTAAATTTACTTTTTATATTTATTGAATAACTAAGGTAACAGATCTATTTTGGTGGTTCCTTTGTTCTTTTTCATGCAAAAGAATATTGTATCGGTGTTAGGTTAGGGAGAAACAAGTTTCTTTGTGGTACTTTTCTGCTGCATTATGCTACTGTTTTCAGTTTCCATGAGGTTGATTGTGTTCAATGTAGTTTCTTTATCAACTTATTTTCTTTACTTTTGGGTCATATTTTGTGTAAACTATAGGGATTTTGGGTGGAAGCGGATCGTTGTACTACCACTAGTATATCTAGTTGTGTTTGATGTACATAATAATTTTGGACTTTTTTAGTATATTTGGTTTGGTGCCGATTTCAAAAAACACTCCTATTTTAATTTTTATTCTTTTGGATTTCATACTCTTCTCCTTATGTTGACACATATTATCATTCCAGGTATTCTTTGTTTTGCGTCCCACTAAATCTACTTTATTGTGTTTAAGGGACAAGTTAAATGACTAACCAAAAATAAGAAGAGGTATAAAAATTCCACTAATAGCCAATGTAATATTCTAAATGAAACTTATTCTGGACGGACTAAGAAGTC
Organism: Vicia faba; assembly: GCA_948472305.1. Lineage (NCBI taxonomy): Eukaryota > Viridiplantae > Streptophyta > Magnoliopsida > Fabales > Fabaceae > Vicia > Vicia faba. Next base: position 1,688,023,894 of record OX451736.1, on the reverse strand, counting down.
CAATAAAATAGGTCTAATATGAAGTCCTAATTCAAAATTACATTTGTTTAGCCCGACAAATAGATATACCCTCACTAAGAAGTCAGGCACAGAAGACAGACACCATATTCATCTTAATCGTTGGAATCTATTCAGCGGTGTAATGCCCTAAATCTTCTCTAAATGTTAGTCTTTATTTTATTAATGAATTATTAATATGAAAATATTTGATTAGTTTGATAATGAGAAAATGCAATCCCTAATCAAGTTATAATCATAGTTAATGAAGGGAATGACAACCATTAGAGATAAGTGGCAAGGACATTCATGGCATTTCCTTTAACCTCTTTATAAGGAAAAAATAATGAAGAAATCTCTCATTCTTCATATTTCATTTCTCATTCTAGAAAGAAAAAAATTGGAAAAGGAAATTAGAGAGAAAGAAGAGTGGAGAAAGAGCGGGGGATTTTGAGGAGAGGAAAGAAGACGAAGTTATTGGTTCAACATCATCTTATCCTTGCATGTGTAATTCTTAAAGACTTTCTTTTTATGAGGCTTCAATCACAAGTTGGATTACCACCACCATTTTCCCCTTCCAACTTACAGTCATCATCACCATCATCTTCATTCTTTAAGAAAATTCAAGTTTTTGTGTAAAAAGTGGGGTTCCTTGCTAGATTCTTAGCCCATTGCATGTTTGGTTTCAAGTGGAGTAAATAAAATTGCTTAGGATATGTGAAAATTGCTTGTGTTGGTAATTGCATGTTGAATATGATATGATCTTATATTGAATGAGCTTGTATTTGCTAGTTATGTTGTGTTTTGACCTTCTTAACATGTTAGTATATGTTAGGGTTTGGTTGATTGTGAATTGGTGTGCTAAAATCCTTGATTGAGCATGGATTTTTGAGAATTGTTTTTACTGCAATCGGTTACAGTTTCAGTGTAATCAGTTACATGTGTAAATTTTAGGATTTAACCATGAAATTTTGGAAAAATCATAGCATGTAATCGATTACACTAAAAGTGTAATGGATTACCACCCTGAATTTCTGAGTTTTTCTGAACCCGAGAGTTGGTGTAATTGATTACACTAAAAGTGTAATCGATAACACCCTGGAATTTTGAATATTATTTAGATAGAAAGTTGGTGTAGTCTATTACATCCTTAGTGTAATCGATTACACTCCTTGTAACTTTGAAATTTTAATGGTTGCTTGTGTGTTATGTGACTTGAAGTGGTGAAACTTGTATAGTAGTGTAGTACCATGATAGTATGATAATTTCATGATTAATTGTGATTGCGTTAGTATGTGCATGAATGAGACCTTAGATGTTTAATCAATAAAACCATAAAACCCTAAGTGGTGTATATGTGAACCCTAGTTGGTTAATATTTGAATATGTGAACCCTAGTTGGTTGGTTAAAGAATGTGAGGCGACCTTAGGTTTAAAATGGAATTAACCTAGAGATGTGATATTCAGACACGAAAGATACCCTTGTAGGTATGTGTTGTGAATATTCTGTTTGAGTGAAACCGAATTAGACTTGTGTGAGGAAGGAATATCAAGGCTTTAGGGATGCCTTGAGATTTCTACCATAATCGGGAGTGAATGGTTTTAGATTTTGTGACATGTGCTCTGGCTTATATGAAGTTGTAACTGTGGAAGGACGTTGTTTAACTAATGGGCCTCTGTGACCAAACTCTGACTTATGAGAAGTCGTGACCGGGGAAAAAGTTCCTGGTTGGGGGAAAGCATGTGACTCGAACTCATAACCATGTGAGATGTTAAGAACGGGGAATGACATCCTTCATTTCATGATATATATGATTGTGACCCGAACTCAGACCCATGTGAGAGGTTGTGACCGGGGAAAGACATATCATGCAAGTATGTGGGATCTACTGCGGTAGATAATGGCTTATGTGAACCCGAGTTGAGATATTCACACATTGTGTGAGATTGATGCGATCTTGGACTCAAAACTTTGTTGACCTAAAAAGTAAAGAAAGAAATCTTATGGAATGAGTAGGGTATGAACCCCTTTAGAGTTGAGTGGACCCTTAAGATAGGGAACCCCATTCGAAGAAAGATAAAGGTAAGGAGAAGATGACCTGAAGACCCGATGTTGCTAATGTTTCTTTGTATTATTTTGTATTGTATTACTTTGTAGTATTTTATTTAGACATATTTTGATATTTATGTACTGATTTTCATGTAAAAAATATTTTTACATGTATAAATGTGTCAACTAGACACTTGTAGGTGTCCTTAGTACCAAATTAACACTGCATGTAATACGATTCTAGACAGTATTATATTGGGGGTGTTATAGTTGGTATCAGAGTAGGTTGATTTTTGACCCAGTCATAAGACATCATAATTAATTCCTTTCTACCTCATGTGTGTGTTTTCCTTTGTAATCCTTATTGTTAAATTGTGTAGTGTTAGGCATAATCAACTTGACTTCTTTATGTGTGACATATATGATTATGGAAAAGCATTGCAGAGGTCATGGGAGTCCCAGGGGCACTAGAGCCCATAATATAGACATGGAGAAAGGAATTGGGAATAGAAAAAACCAGTGGCTCTATTCCATGCAGCAAATGCAGTAACAACAACAATGTTTTATGGTGAAAATGATGCAGAAGATGTAAGGTCATTCACATCCTCAACCCGATCCACAAAAATGTGGGAAGTGGAGGCTTCGGGAGTTCTATAGAATGAATCCCACAAGAGTTTGAAGGGATTCTTGATCCTCTTCGAGCACATGATTGGTTGATCGAAATGGAAAGACTTTTCTAAGGGGTGACGTGTAGTAAGGAGGAAAAGGTGACTTATGTCGTTCACATGTTGAGGGGTCCGACAACTCAGTGGTAGGCTAATGCTTCTAATTGTATGGTGATTCAAGGTATTCTGAAAGATTGGGAACACTTCAAGGTTATGTTCTTGGATAAATACTTTCTGGATATCTTAAGGGCTCAAAAGGAGTTTGAGTTCAACAACTTTGGCAAGGGAATATGTCGGTGGCGGAGTATGCCAAAAAGTTTGAAGATATGGATACCTATTACAACCAATACATTTATGCACCAGATGAATGATGGGAGATAAATCAATTTATGTTTGGACTTAGAGGCAAGATCGAGCATAGTATGGCTCAGAAACATTTCAACACCTATGTTGAGTTGTTACGACAATACTATGTTTCTAAAAACACCCTAAAGAATATTCAAGTTGAAAGAGACCAAGCCAAGAAGATTCAAAGAGATCAAGGAAGATATAGCAACCAGTTGAAGCCCAAGAATTATCCATCAAAGGGAAAGCAAGATTTCTCTTTTGATTTGGTTTTGGGAACGACACCAGTTTTTATTTCCTCGTACCATGTGTCATCGGTTGAGCTCACAGAATTTAATAGTCGATTGTAAGAGTTGTTGGATAAGCATTTCATCCTCTCAAATGAGTCTCCTTGGGGAGCTTCAGTTTAGTTGGTGAAGAATAAGGATGGTGGGATGTGTCTGTGCATTGATTACTATCACTTGAAGAAGGTCACCATCAAGAACAAATATCCCCTATCCCGGATCGATGACCTACTAGATCAATTGAAAGAAGCCCGTGTGTTCTCAAATATTGATTTACGTTCGGGTTACCATCAAATCTGAGTGAAGAGTTTTAACACACAGAAGACCGCACTTAGGACTCAGTATGGTCATTACGAATTCGACGCGAAAAATACTCGATTGCATCGTACACTCGAAATACAACAGAGTCACCACTGAATTTTATGTTTTCCAAGGGAATGGGAAAATATCGGGAAAATCCACAAACAAACAAAGAATGGTCATTGTAACCAAGAGTGGGTTCGGGAGTCGGTTATGCAAGAGGAAGGTATTACCACACCTCACATCCATTGTACTCAACGGTACCTGTGATACGGTGGGAGAACTGACTAGGGTTTTTTGCGTTTGTTTTCGCAAATGTTTCGGTTGAGAAAGAGTCGCCACCGACTTTTTATTTTATCCTAAGGAAAGGTTTAAAAAGCACAACAAAAACCTTTGAGATTTTTCTTGGGTTCGGGGAGTAGATTATAGAAAGGGAAGGTATTAGCACCCTTTCTATCCATGGTTATCCATGGGCTCTTAGGTACTTGCTTAGATCAACTTGCCTTGGTTTTCAATTGTTTGAAATGGTGCTTGGTGTGTGGTTTTGAAAATGCTTTGAAAAGATGCCTTGTATAGGCTACCCTTGTAACAATTCTTTACTCGAATGTTTTACAAAAGGTGTTTGGTCTTTTAAAAAGATGTTTCAAGGTTTTTTGAAAGTTTGTTTTGAAAGTGTTTGTGAAGTGTGTTTTGAAAATAGGCAAGCGTTTTCTTTGCAAATTGGCAAGTACTTAAGAGTTATCTACCCTAAAGTTTTCTCAAAGCTTTTTGTTATGTTTTAAACCTTTTGACAATTTTGTTCCACCATTGCATTTGGTGGACAATCTTATCTTAGGAGGTGGAAGGGACGGGCGCGGGTCATCGTTTAGACCATAATTGCAATAGTGTTAAATGTCTTTGGGCAATTTTTCTTTAAAAGGGGACTTGATCATTCATTTAGGCAACATTTTGAGGGACTATGATCATTTGACTGTTTGTTTTACCCAAAGAAATCTAACATGCAACATGGCCCAATTATTTGAAGGCAACAAAGTGGAATACCCTAGGGGTGCAAGTGTGGAATGTGTTGTCCATTTTCCATGCTTTTTTGTCTTGTATTAGGTCAAGTTATTTTGTTCGTTTTATTCGCATACAAACCCTAATTCTAGCATAGTATGTTTAGAAAGCATTGAAGTGCAAAATTTAAATTCCTACACTATTACAACACAATAATATGGGGAGGGGGGTACAATGTTTCAAATGGGGTATATTTGGACAAGAATTTAAACCTAACTATTACATCATTTTCTTTGAATATTTACAAGACAAATAATTGTATAATTAAATGGAATTTGAAATAAATATGCAAAATGTAAAAAGAATTTTTATGTGTGTATGAAAAAAAAGAATATTATTTATGTGAAAATAAAAAGAGAAATAAAAAGGTATTATTTTTGGAGTATTTTCAAATTTAGGGTAAAACCCTAATTTTAATCAAAAGGGATATTAATTAATTAATTTATATAATATTTACTATTTACATACAAAAATAAAATAAAATATAGTATATTTATAAAAATGTCTTTTTAGTGTTAAATATTAATAAAAATAAAAATATGTATATTTTTGATATTTTTATCCTAAATGTATTAATATATATATATGTATATTTATATTATTTACAAGATAAGTATTATATTAATTAGTAATTTTTAATATTTAATAATAATAATAAGAATAATAATAATAATAATAATAATAATAATAATAATAATAATAATAATAAAAGTATTTTTTTCTATAAACTATTTTCAGAAAGTAGAATCAAAATAAAAGTGTGTAAAATGTATTTCCAATATTTTAATATTTTAAACAAAACATATATATATATATTTATTTATGTTCAAACTAAGAGAAAAATCAACTAAATACCTAATAAATTCAAAAATGGTGAGAAAAAATATTTTTAAATTTTTAATATGCTGAGAAAAAATAAATGAGTTAATTAAAAAAAAAAAAGTCAAAAAACATTAAAAATAAAGCAAATGGGCTCAGGGGGTTCAGAACAAGTTGTATGGTGCAAAAAGAAAACACAAAGCAAGCCCAGTCCAATGCAACCTTTCTTCAACCTCTGAACTATGTTATTCAAAAACGCGCGCCCTGTTCTCAATCTTCTAACTCCTGATTCCTGGCTTATTAATGAAAACTCATAACATAAAAAATGTTCAGCATCAAGAGACGAATCCAACCATATGCAGAACTTGATCTAACTCTCTAAGATGAGGGAGAATTTCTTCTCTCCCAAATCCTAACCTAGATTTTCTGCCATTTTCAAATCTCAAATTCTCACAGCTCAAGCAAAAGAAATGAAAAGTAAAAACATGTACATGTTCAGTGGCATGAGTAGAACATTGTTTATTCACAAACTTAGAGCTAATGATACTTAATAAGAGAGATAGAAGTTCACCAAAATACATGTTCAGTTGAAGTTCTATCTGGCAATGAGGAAGCTTTCAGTGCAAGGTGATGATTGGAAAAGCTTCCTTGAGGTCCAGGGATGCTATTCCAATGTTTACTTTGTCTTGAAAGCTTTTGAATCGTGCTAGAGCACTTCACCTGCAAAACAAGAAACTGAAAATGGTGGAACTGGTTAGAGGGATTACAGGTCGTGTTTCAAGTCATGGTTAGCTTGCATAGATGCTAGGGAATGTATGTGAACTGGTTTGGGCAAAAGAGCTTGAGGGAAATGGAAGATGGCACTCAAACTGCAGGCTTGGCCCTGTTTTTGCAGTTTGAAGATGATTCTGAGATTGGGAGTGTATGAGAGGTGTTAGGGTCGTGCAATAGCTTGGTTGAGATGTCTTGAGTGTGTTTCACAAGTTCACTTAAGTGTTTGCAAGCTGATATCAGAGTTGGTACAAGTTATGCTATCTTACTTGAACTTGAAGCAAGCAATGGCCACTTGATGATTCTAGCCTGTACAGGCCCTCACACTATGCTGCATACATTGGCCTTGATCAGTGCAATTTGCTCACAAACTTGTGCCAAGAAGATTTGGACTGTACCACTTGGATTGCAAACTTGACATAAAGTTCTCCTTTTCAAAAATGGAAATAGTGCTTTTTCTAGTTTAGGGTTAATTCTCCATGTAATGTCCAAATGCTTAGAATAACAACTTGGCACAATGGTTTTGCATTAAATTTATGAGTGTCAAAGGGTTTTAGGACCTGTAATGTAGCTTAAGCATGCTGAGATAAAAATGCATAGTGTTATGAACATGTACATGGCCAAGAACAAAAGTGACTTTTTCCCATTTTGCAAAATTCGATTCTCCCTAACCATGAGGTTGTTTGAGAAGTTCTTGGACATTTTGGAAAGCTTGGAATGTGTAATACAATCCATCTTTGAAATGCAAATTGAAATTCCAAGTGGAAGTGTATGGAAAATGGCCTTGAAGTTGGGTAGAAAACCTTGTCAAAATAGGTTAAAATTTCACTAAGTTAAGAATGGTTTAGTGCCCTTATTCAAAAATTTGTAACTTGAGATACAAGCCTCAAATGGGAAAACTTTGTGAATCAAAGTTGTAGATTATGCAACAAGCTACAACTTTCATGTTTTGACTTTTGTTTGAATCCAAATGGATCTTGGTGAGAAAGTGGGGCAAAGTTGGGAAAAAATTAGGGTTTTTTATAACTTAGAAAAATTCTAAGTTATGAAAAATTCTAATTTCTAACCCTAATTTGCATTTTGTGATTTCTTGGTGAACAAGTTTCATGATTTGGCATGTTTTGATGAAAAATGAATCTTGACTCTTGATTTTGACCAAAAAGTCAAAGTTTGACTTTTCAGTATACAGTCAAAATTGATCAATTGACTGGGAAATTCAACTGTCAATCTTGTGTACTTGGGATCTTTTGAGTTTGTTGAGCATGTCAAGATAATTCCATGGTTTCCTTGAGTCCATATATGAGCTTGGTTTGCCATTGGCTAGGTCAAACAGTCAAAAATTGCCTTTGTGCAGTCAAAACCCTGAAAATGACTATTTTGCCCTTTTGGTGATCTGATCAAATTTCTTATGGAATTGTGATCCAAACTTGATCAAATGGTCCATATGAGTTCATAATGTTGATGTGGGTCAATTTTCATGAGGTTTGACTGTCAATTGGCCACAGTTGACTTTTTCCCCAATACAGCTGATTTCTAGGTCAACTGCCCAATTGACTGAGCAAAACTTGGAATCAAAGCTTGAAACTTGGTATGGATAAACTTGGGAGTCCAATATGAAGCATGAAAGTCATATTAGGCATTTTAGGTCAAAACAACTTGGTGCAAACACAAACCCTAATTTGGGTCAACAGTGCAAGGAGAAGTCTTGAGCAGATGAAACCCTAATTGGATCTTGGGCTTCAAAGGTTTTGTGATGAGAAATCTATGAGAAATGGGAGGGCAAATTTTGGGGTACAACAGTTGCCCCTGTTCAATCTCCTTTAATCCGAAGAGTTAGATTGGCAAGTTTTCCTTTCGTGACTCGAGGGTAAAAGGAGATTGGACACTAGAGTGCCCGGAAATTTGCACTCGTCAAAGCAATGAATGCGGGAATGGGCTTAGAGATTCCATTTGGAGACGGGCTTAGAGATGCCATCTTGAGAGGGTAACAGAGATCCTGTCGGGGATGGGCTTAGAGATGCCATCTGGAAGGGAATATCAGGAAGGTGTCCAAGCTTTGGACCATCTCTGAACTGGGGGTCTGAACAAGCAATAGATTGACATCCGTTGTTGGGAGGAATCCGTAAACTGTTTTCAGAAGTTTGAGAGGAGTCTGAACAAGCGATAGGTTAACATCCGTTACTTGGAGAACCCGTGAACTGTTTTCAGAAATCTTGAAGTTGAATAAGCAATAAAGCATCATCCGTTGTTGGGAAGCGTCCGTAAACTGTTTTCAACAGTTGCATCTGAACAAGTGATAGATTAACATCCGTTGTTGGGAAGAATCCATATACTGTTTTCAGAAGTCTTGAGAAGAAACTGAACAAGCGACAGGTTAACATCCGTTACTTGGAGAACCCGTAAACTGTTTTCAGAAGTCTTGAGGTTGAATAAGCAATAGAGCAACGTCCGTTATTGGGAAGCGTCCGTAAGCTGTTTTCAACGGTTGAGAAGAGTCTGAACAAGTGATAGATTAACATCCGTTGTTGGGAAGAATCCGTAAACTATTTTCAGAAGTTGCATCTGAACAAGTGATAGATTAACATCCGTTGTCGGGAAGAATCCATAAACTGTTTTCAGAAGTCTTGGATTTGAATAAGAACCGGTGTAGGGTTGCTTGATGATGAATCCGTGTAAAACTGCATCTGAAACTGTTAAGGATAGCTTTTTATTCTTATCCTGAAAAGGACAAAATGTCAGCTGAACACAAAATTATGTTGCATGAAATGTATGATGCAATATATGTTATATCAATGTTTATGATATGAATGTAATGAATGCGCATGTAAGCTGATGAACTTTCTTGCTAGGGATAGATGAATCCTGGATGGCTGAAGATAAAAGCATCCTGACTGCTGCCGGGAAGAATAATTCCTTGGCTGTGACTGGGGAATAAGGAGCTTGGGTTGTATACCAAACCTCTGGGGAATTCCTGATGACTTCTACTGGGGAGCACCAATCTAGCAGACTTATGATGGGGATACAAGACCGGGAATCTTCAGTTCGGTGGGAAGTGTCTCTGGCGACTTCACTGGGGAACTCAAGATTTATTCTCCTAAAACTCTGTGGGGAGAAGGTTCATTAGTCTGACTCCGCTGGGGATTGATAATTTGAAGCTTTAGCTCGGCTGGGGACACTGAAACTTAAACTCTGAGGGGAATTGAATTCCGGAGGATTCTCTGGCTGGGGATTTGCAAAGATAAGTTACTGCTGGGGAATTTTGATGAACTCCGCTGGGGATAGGAAGAATTTTGGCGAGTGCGATCTTCCGTGGTTGTTAGCTGAGGATAACCCAGTTATAAGGCCTTGTGAGGAACAACTTTGAATAAAACTCGGGAGAGACGTCCGTACTCTGCGGGGAATAAGCTTCCAGAATCTACTGGGGACGAGCTTCAAGACTTGCTAGGGATATGGATTCCAAATCTCCCGGGGGTTTCCTTTGAAGGGTATCAAGATATCCAATTGTACCTTTGACCTATCAGTAATCCTCTTTCCCGACTCATAAGAGAATGATTATGTTTCAAATGCATATGCCTATTTAACAAAACATTGGACGTTTCTCAAAATAAAACAAATAGTGCAAGAGAAAAGAAAAGGAAATGACACAAATTTCTAGGAAAAGTATTTGTATTGATTTTCTTTGAGTATGTTTGTACAAAGGAGACAATCATCCTAGTAAGAGGATTCTGTCGTAAATATTGAAAGATTTATACAAAATAAAGGATGGCTATGTGAAATAATTCCATGGGATTCCTTTCCGCTATAACTTTCACAACCCTGAATGCCTGTCCATTCAATGCTTCGTTTGACGATGACTGGATTGATCGGAAGCCTGGAACCGGTTGATGAAGAGATTGTCCTTGAAGTGATCCGACGAGACATAGTCATACGCTTTAATTCCCTAACTTTTGCCTGAATCGCCCTTTCGGGTTTTCGATCCACCGGGAAACCCCTTTTTGCCCAAGCCGTCCTTTCGGGTTTTCAACTTGCCGGGTGTACAGATTTTTTTGTCTTTATCCCTAATTTTTGCCTGAATCGCCCTTTCGGGTTTTCGATCCACCGGGATGCCCATTTTTGCCCAAGCCGCCCTTTCGGGTTTTCGACTTGTCGGGTTATCTTATGCGTAGTATCTTTTGACTATGTCTGCGTTCGCAGGGTGCGGCAAATCGTCGCCGTCCATGGTGGTCAGAATCATTGCACCACCAGAAAATATGCTCTTGATCACAAATGGTCCTTCATATGTAGGAGTCCATTTGCCCCTGGGATCACTTTGCGGCAAGATAATCCGCTTGATTACGAGATCTCCGACTTGATACACTTGACGTCTGACTTTCTTATTAAAGGCCTTGATCATCCGCTTTTGATATGTCTGACCATGGCATATAGCAGCAAGTCGCTTCTCGTCGATCAGATTGAGTTGATCAAGTCGGGTCTGCATCCAATCATCTTCATTCAAACCTGCATCCTTCATAATCCTTAGAGAAGGGATCTGGACTTCCATAGGCAAAACAACTTCCATGCCATAAACCAAAGAAAATGGGGTTGCCCCAGTTGAAGTACGTGTCGTCGTACGGTATCCATGCAGAGAAAACGGTAACATCTCATGCCAGTCTTTGTAAGTGACTGTCATTTTCTGAATGATCTTCTTAATGTTTTTGTTCGCAGCTTCAACAACACCGTTCATCTTCGGCCGATAGGGAGATGAATTGTGATGATAAATCTTGAACTGTTCGCACAAAGCGGTGATCATCGTGTTATTCAGATTTGTACCGTTGTCTGTGATGATCCTGTCTGGAACACCATACCGACATATGAGGTTTTGCTTGATAAAGCGGGCAACCACATTTTTAGTCACAGAGGCGAAGGAAGCTGCTTCGACCCATTTGGTGAAATAGTCAATGGCAACCAGGATGAAGTGATGTCCGTTGGAAGCCGTGGGCTTGATCTCTCCAATCATATCAATGCCCCACATTGCAAAGGGCCACGGAGCAGTCAGGACGTTGAGAGGAACCGGAGGGATATGAACTTTGTCAGCATAGACTTGACACTTGTGGCAAGTACGGGAATGTTGATGGCAGTCAGCTTCCATGGTAGACCAGTAATAGCCTGCCCTCAGGATCTTCTTAGCCATTGTATGCCCGCTCAAGTGAGTGCCAAATGTGCCGCTGTGTATATCAGTCATGATCAACTCTGCTTCAGCTTTATCTACGCATCATAGTAATACACAATCATGGCTTCGTTTGTAAAGGATGCCGTTGCTCAGGAAGAACTTAGCAGCGAATTTCCTTAAGAACTTCTTGTCATTTACGGAAGCTCCTTCAGGATAATCTCTAGTCTCGAGATACCTTTTGATTTCATTGAACTAGGGTTGTTCCACTACTTCTTCGGTATTAATCTCGTGACAATGTGCAGGTTCATCCATTCGCTCGATGGTGATTTGGGGAGCCTCGTTATCCCAGTTGAGTTTAAACATGGAGGACATTGTGGCTAGAGCATCTGCTAGCTGATTCTCTTCTCGCGGGAAATGCTCGAAGGTAATTTGCTCGAAATGAGGCAACAATGTCAGGACATATTCTTTGTATGGGATAAGATTAGGATGCTTGGTATCCCACTCTCCTTTGATTTGACTGATAACCAAAGCCGAGTCCCCAAATACGATCAAAGATTTGATCCCCAAGTCTATAGCAGCCTTGAGACCAAAGATGCAAGCTTCATACTCAGCCATGTTGTTTGTGCAGCTGAAGCAAAGTCGGGCCGTGAAAGGAGTGTGACAACCTTCCGGAGAAATGAGTACTGCGCCAATACCGTTTCCAAGCGCATTTGAAGCACCATCAAAGTACAGGGTCCATCGGGATCCCTTTTCAGGTCCGTCATACGGTCCGCTACCTTCAACGTTGTCCAAATTCATGATGTCCTCGTCTGGGAAGTCAAATCTCATGGGTTGATAGTCTTCGATAGCCTGATGAGCCAGATGGTCAGCTAATACACTCCCTTTTATAGCTTTTTGGGTGGTGTACTGGATGTCATACTCAGTTAAGATCATTTGCCATCTAGCTATCCTTCCAGATAAAGCGGGCTTTTCGAAGATATACTTGATAGGATCCATCTTGGAAATCAACAAGGTAGTATGAGTCAGCATATACTGTCTTAGTCGGCGAGCAGCCCATACCAAAGCGCAGCAAGTTTTCTCGAGCAGTGAGTAGCGAGTCTCACAGTCGGTAAACTTTTTGCTAAGGTAATAAATAGCATGCTCTTTTCGACCAGACTCGTCATGCTGGCCCAAAACACACCCCATTGAGTTATCCAAGACGGTCAAATACATGATCAATGGTCTTCCTTCGATGGGTGGCATCAGAATAGGAGGTTCTAGTAAATACTCCTTGATTCTGTCAAAAGCAGCTTGACAATCGTCGTTCCATTCCACTACCTGATCTTTTTTCAAGAGTTTGAAAATTGGCTCACAGGTAGAAGTCAGATGTGAGATGAATCTGGCAATATAGTTTAAGCGCCCCAAGAATCCTCTAACCTCCTTTTCAGTACGGGGAGCAGGCATCTCTTGTATTGCTTTTACTTTTGCCGGATCGACTTCAATGCCTTTGTTGCTTACAATGAATCCCAAGAGTTTACCAGACCTAACTCCAAAAGTGCATTTACTTGGATTCAGCTTGAGCTTGTATTCCTTTAACCTGGCAAACAGCTTCTCCAGATGTTCAAGGTGCTCTTCCTCTGTTTGTGACCGAGCTATCATATCGTCTACGTAAACTTCAATCTTATGATGTATCATATCATGAAATAAAGCTACCATGGCGCGTTGATAAGTTGCCCCTGCGTTCTTCAGCCCGAACGGCATCACCTTGTAACAGAAAGTGCCCCATTGTGTGACAAAAGTCGTTTTCTCCATATCCTCGGGAGCCATTTTGATTTGATTGTAGCCCGAGAATCCGTCCATGAAGGAAAACACTTTATGCTGAGCTGTATTGTCGATCAAGATGTCAATATGAGGTAGCGGGAAATCATCTTTAGGGCTGGCCCTATTCAAATCCCGGTAGTCCACACACATCCTGACTTTGCCATCTTTCTTAGGTACTGGCACAATGTTAGCGACCCATTGAGGATAGGACGTAACAGCCAGAAAGCCAGCATCGAATTGTTTCATTACTTCTGCTTTGATCTTTTCGGACATGTCAGGCCTCATTCGGCGAACTTTTTGCTTGATCGATGGACAGTCTTCTCTTGTGGGGAGACGGTGAACCACGATGTCTGTGTCTAAACCCGACATGTCTTCATAGGACCAAGCGAAGATTTCAACATACTCATTCAACAATTATATCAGGCTTTCCTTGACATTCGGTTTCAAATTGGCACCCACTTGCACCTCCTTCCGGTCTCCCTCGGTCCCTAAGTTGACAGTTTCTAATGGCTCCTCATGCGGTAGGATGGCCCTTTCCTCTTGTTGCAGAAGTCTGGCTAGTTCCCCGGGTACTTCACAACCTTCGTCATCTTCATACTCGGCTAGATTGATCAGATCTTCAGAGTTATTGAAAGATATAGCAGAATAGTCACCCATGGAATCCGGAGTGGATGGGTACCTGCATTGGTGAGTGTGGGTGTGTGTAAGGGATAGCTATCCTTAAACAAAAATGCAAAAGGAAAGAAAATGAACACAAGCAGTTTATCATATGAAAAACGTCCAATGAATCATTAAACATGGCATATGAATATGAAAAATAATCAAAACCCTTACAAGTAGACCTACATGCCCCGGGCAAGGCAGGAGGTGAAAAGATAGTGTGCGGATTGTTTGAAAGTAAATATTACAGCCCAAATAAGAAATGTTTAACAGATAAATTACTGATGAATAAAAGTGATGGGGACAAAGTCTTTTGCCTCCCAGTTGCTCAATCCTCCTTCGACAGTTGGATAAATCCACTCTTCAATGTTGCTCTCTTTGTCTTCATCTTCCAGGGCGTTGATTCCGTAGGGAGAAATTTTGACTGGCGCCCTTTCAATCTTCGCACGGCGCATGGCTTTCTGGCCGGCGGCTGTGAACCCTAACCCAAACTTGTCAGTCTTATGCGGAAAGTCGGGTAACTGCCCCCATGCTGAATTCTTCCCTTCTTTTATTGCGGCCCTTGCATCCTCTAGAGATGCCATCCTGGCCATCTTCCTCGGTGTCTCAGCTGTCAACTTCGCTACTGCTATTTCAGGAAGGACTTCTTCGAAATGTTGAAACGGTGTTTCGATGAATTCTCCTTCAACCTCCACATACCGAAAAGAATTTAAGTGGCTAATCATGTACTCTTCTTCGCCATGGACGGTAATGATCTTTCCCTTAACAGGATACTTCAACATCTGATGTAAGGAGGAGGTGACTGCCCCAGCATGGTGTATCCAAGGTCTACCCAGCAGGCAAGAGTATGATGGACGGATGTCCATCACATAGAAAGTGGATTTGAACACCTCAGTACCTATCTTGATGGGAATCTCAACCTCTCCATGGACCATTCTCTTTGAACCATCGAAAGCTCTGACAACAATATCACTCGGCTTCAATTCCAACCCCTCACAATCTAATCAGTCCAAGGCCTTCTTAGGCAAAACATTCAGCGACGAACCAGTATCAACCAAGACATGTGCGAGAGTAGTTCCGCGACACTCGATTGAAATATGCAAAGCATCATTGTGGTTTCTGCCTTTAGGAGTTAGGTCGGCGTCAGAAATACCTAATCCATTGTCCGCAGTCAGGCTAGCCACGCAGTTTTGAAATTGATCCGCAGAGGTTTCCTGGGGCACGTGAGCTGCCTTCAGGAATTTTATCAGGGCTTTAGCGTGCGCTTCTGAGCAAAGTAGTAGTTCCAGCATGGAGATCTTGGAGGGGGTTTGCCCCAACTGTTCTACCACATCGTAATCACTTTTTTTGATTATTCTCAAAATCTCGTCCATTTCCTTCTTGGAGGTTTCCGGGATTACCAAGGGTTGAGCCCTCGTCCTGACGGGCTCATCTTGGATTCCCTTACCTTTGTCAGCAGCGGTAGGAGAGACAGTACTAGGAACAACAATGTCTTCAATCAGAGGAGTTCTAGCAGAGAGTTTTATTGGTGCAGGGATGACCTTGTTAGCTGATGAGGGTCCAAAGACTGCTCTTGGAGGGGCAATCTCTGGAGAAAATATTCTCCCGCTCCTGGTGATTTTGCTGGTGCCCGCAATGTTACTAATGCTGGCTTCTTCATCGTCTGAACTTTCTTCAATTACTTCGATTTGCTTGATACCATGGTAGTAGACGTCACCGCCATAGTTCCAAGGTATCGACTTCTCAGAAACATAGGGAATAGGCCCTGGCATTGTTATCTTCAAAGGAACAGATTTTGCAGCTGGTGTAATCTTAACAGGCTTTTTGACGGCCTTGTAAAGATTGGCGTGAATGGTTATGATTGAGACATTTTCAGTATGAACTGGAATAGCAGAAACTTTTTCAAACAAAATACGTTGACTATCCATAAGGCCTTGGATACCTTTCTTCAGTAGCGGACAATCAAACGGCAGAGAGTAGCAACAATAGCAGTCTTCCTTACATCCCGGGAAGATCCCGGCCCTCAACAGATTCAACTTAATGGTTAACAGTGGAGTAGTCAGATCACTGACATCAGCAACATACAAATCTTCTTCAATGGCATTGACATTTTGGCCGTGCTTCGGCATAGGTACAGATATCACATTAGGCTTCTCTGGAGCGTCAAACTCTACCTCCTTAGCCTCTATCAGGTCTTGGATTTTATGCTTGAGTGCCCAGCAATCATTGGTGTCGTGTCCAACACTGTCTGAATGGTAGGCGCATTTAGCATTGGCATGATAATGCGGAGAGGACGTATTCATATTCTTTGGCGCCTCCTTGATGGTGGCAAGATTCAACTTCAATAGATGGGGAAGCACTTGCGCTGGAGTCATATTAATACGGGTGAACTGCCGTTGTGGCCGTTCCACTCGTTGCTGATTTGGTCTGGACTGGTTATAGCGAGGCTGCTCACTCGGAGTGTTTTGAATCATTACGGCCCCCACAGTTGGCCGACGCTCCATCTTCCCTGCTCTTCTCTGAGAATATACCATAACTGTCTCCTTCTTAAAAGGCTTCTTCTCAACACTTGCAGCAACACCCTTCTGAATCTTTCCTGACTTGATGCCAGCTTCTATTCTTTCGCCTGTTAAGATCAAATCGGTAAACCCCGCGGAAGAGTTACCAATTAGATGATTGAAAAATGGCCCAGATAAGGTCCCAAGAAACATATCAACGAGTTCACGGTCAGTTAAAGGAGGCTGCACCCTGCCAGCCAAATCCCTCCATTTTTGTGCATATTCTTTAAATCCCTCGCTTGTTCCTAGTGACATACCCTGAAGTTGGGTACGAGTAGGAGCAAGGTCAGAATTATACTGGTATTGTTTGTAGAAAGCGGTAGCCAAATCTTCCCAATTTCTGACACTGGTTCCTTCTAGCTGATAAAACCACTCCAAGTGAGCTCCCGACAGGCTATCTTGAAAGAAATGAATCCAGAGGTTTTTATCTGCCGTATAGGGTTGAATCTTTCTCACGTAGGACCTGAGATGCATTTTGGGGCAGGACAGCCCATCATACCTCACAAACACTGGCACTTTGAATTTTGGGGGAATCACAATCCCGGCAACCAAGCCTAAGTCTTCAAAATCCAAACCCGGTACCCTTTGTAGTTCCATGGCAGCCAATCTGTCTTCTGAACCCTTGTATTTATCATCAGCTGGAGGATATTGCTGGTCAGAATAATCTTCATCCTCTTCAACCTCTTCTTCCTCCGCATCAGACTCGGAAGGCACCGCAACTCCATCTCTTTTACTAGTCCCTTCATCAGAAGTAGGAGGAAATTCAAGCACTCTCCGAGCTTCTCTGTCAAATCTTCTCCCCAAAGTAGCCACCCCAATCCTCTTTTTCTTCTTCTTCACTGGGTCCTTATTCCCCAATTGAGTCTTGATATCCTCCTGACTTTTAACCAAGGTCATCAGGAGTTGCTGGAACTGTGCATTCTGAGCTTGTAGGTCTTTGACTGTTTGCTAGAGATCCATCCTACTGAAATAAACAGCAGACAGATAAGGAAACCTGGAGTGAGACCTGCTTATGCACATGATGAATGGTATGCTTATGTATGCAATGCATTCAAGGATTTAGAACATTCAAAATTGTTTCAGACAAAGAAGAACGCACGTCATATTAATAAGAAGAAATTTGTTAGTACATAAATGCCCCATGGGCCAAATATTACAAAATAAACTTCTTAAGGCAGAAAGACATTGCGCATCCTCTTTGGTGCGATGTAGGTGTTGAGGGCCTCTTGCTCGTGGAGTCGGCGGGTAAGCTCTAGAACCTTCTTTTCACTGGCGTAGAAGCTAGCTTCAAAAGTATTCTGTTCCTCCTTGAGCTGAATCCAACTTTTCTGCATTTCCTCCCACGATGTAGGCATGTCTGGATGTCGGATGGTGTAGGGGATCTCTCCTTCATTGACGGGCTCTTTAATTATTGGGAGTACATGAGGATAAGGCATCATTAGACTTTGGGCTCGGGATCGTACCCATTTGACTGGAAAGCATCAGAATAAATCTTGGTGCAATTTATCTGAACCAGAGAAAATTGTCGATGGGGAAGAATAAACCGTTGAGAGGTTTAAACTGAAACAGCAGAAGTTCGGAGAAGAATCAGAACAAATCATTGAAAGATTTATCTGAACAAGCAAAATCTGGATAAGAATAAGAATAAACCGTTGAGAAATTTATCTGAACCAGTAAGAATCTGGAGAAGAATCAGAATAAATCGTTGAGAGATTTATCTGAACCAGAGAAAATGTCTACGAGGAAAGAATCAGGATAAACCTTTGAGAGATTTAAACTGAATCAGCAGGGCTCTGGATAGTGAGGTTATGAGAACCTGGGTAGTAGGGTTACTTCGAAATAAATCTTGGGTAGTAGGGCTTATGAGAAGGAAACTGGGTCGTAGGGTTACTTCGAAATGAAAGCCTGGATAGTAGGGCTATGAGAAGGAACCTGGGTCGTAGGGTTACTTCGAAATGAAAGCCTGGATAGTAGGGCTATGTTGTACCCCAAAATTTTCCCTCTCATTTATCAAGACTTTTCTCACAAGATTTCTTGGACTCAAGACAAGATTAGGGTTTGGTCAGCTCAAGACATCACCTTGCACTGATAGCCTGAAATTAGGGTTTGAGTTTGCACAAGGATTTTTGGACCATCAATGCTGATACCAAGTTTCAAGCCTTGAACCACGTTTTTGACCAGTCAATTGGACAGTTGACCTAAAAATCAGCTGTATTGGGGAAAAAGTCAACCATGGCCAATTTACAGTCAAACTTCATAATTTTTTATCCACAATCACATTTTAGGATCCTATGTACTATTTTATCAAGTTTGGATCACAACTCATCAAGAAATTTGATCAAATCATCAAAAGAGCAAAATGGTCAAAATTAGGGTTTTGACTGAGAAAGGGCAATTTCTGATTTTTTAACCTAGCCAATGACCAATTGGGTTCAAACATGATTTCAAGGACTGAATGGCATCATCTTGATCTAATTACATGGTTCAAAAGATCTCAAATGCATAGGATTGACAGATGAATTTTGCAGTCAACTGATCAAAAGTCAATTGTACACTAAAAAGTCAAACTTTGACTTTTTGGTCAAAATCAAGTGCCAAAGGTCATAATTCATCAATATATGTCAAAATGTGAAACTTTTTGACCAAGAAACCTAAAATTTCAAATTAGGGTTTTAATTTGAAAAAATTTCATAACTTAGAATTTTTCTAAGTATGGAAAATTTCTTATTTTTTCCTAACTTTTCACCAATTTTTAACCATGATGCAATTGGATTAAAATAAAACTTCAAACATGAAAGTTGTAGTACTCCATGAAATATACAACTTTGATTCACAAAGTTTTCCCAAAAGATACTTGGATCTTAAGTTATGAATTTGTGAATAGGGGTCCATGAACTAAATAACTTAGTGAAAATCTTCATGGACATTTTTCACCTAGTTCCAAGAGGTATCTCAAAATTCATTTCAAAGATGGATTGTAGAGAATGTTGCAAGATTTCCAAAATGTCAAAGAACCCTCCAAGATCATTTGTGGTTAGGGAGAATCGAAGAAGAGAAAATGGCATTTTGTCACTTTTGTTCAAGCTATTTTTCACAATGCATCAAGGTGCAAATCTGATCAAGCATGATTGTACCTTGCATTACAGGTCCTAAATCCCTTCTACACTCCATAATTAAATGCTAATTCAGTGGATAATGGCTTTGTTTCGGCTTTTGAAGCATTGCAAAAAGAATAAATCCATAAATGGCATAAATGGCACATTGTCATTTTCATAAAGCAGGCTTTTGCAAACTTTATCAGCCTTGAGCCTTGGACTTGTTCCTTTTGTGCAAGCATTGTCCACATATATCAGGCATGGTTTACCAACTCTTGCAGCTCACAAGATAGCCAAGTACAAGCCTTTAGCATGGTCACTTCAACCTTTCTTCAAAAACAAGAAAAGTGGCCAAAGGTCAAAAACGTGTACAAGCTGATAAAGGGAGGGCTTGGCATCATTCAAAACAACTTCACAAACTTGTTGCAAGCTAGAACGTGAGTGCATAACTTAAAAAACTCTCCCAAACACAAAAACACGATTTTCTACCCAAACTTGCAGTTTCTGCAAAACTCTTGCAAGCTCAATATTGGCTCGTGCGTTTCTCCCTTTAACACTTGAAACACCTTCCATACATCACATCCAAACCATCCAAGCCCTTATCCTGTTGCTGTAACCTCTATTTCAGACATCACCATTTTCAAACTTGAAGGTTGTAGGTTGACTTCTACAAGGAGTTTCAAGCATCCTCAAGACAAGATAAGCATTGGAATTGCTTGAGGGAACTTCAAGGAAGCTCACACGATCCTCAGGCCTCACTCAAAGTCCCCACATTGCCATATCCAAATCCAGCTGGGCAAGGTATTTTTCAAAACTCTATCTCTCTATTTAGGAATCCTCAAGCTTTGATTTGTGAAGCAAAAATGTAGTCCTTAACTTGGTGAAGCTGTACATATGCATATTTGTCATTTATATTAACTGTGCCATGAGAATTTGAAGCTTGAAGTTCATGAAAAAATTAGGTCAGGAATTAGGGCCACTGAAATTCTCCTTGGTCTTTTAGAGTTAGGTCACAAACTTTATATCACTGGAATCGTGAGATCATAAGCTACATTTTTTGTGTTATAAGTTTTTGTTTTTGTGCAAAGAATAGAGAGTTACAGGTTTGAACTCAAAACGCGCGCAAATGGAAGCTGGAAGACAGGGATGAAGTGTCCTGGGCCTGGCGCGCCTTGGGCCTGCTTGTTTTGTTTTCCACACCCCTTGACTACTATTTGCACCCCCTTTGCATATTTTAATATTTTGCATATTTTCTCATATTTTTTATGTTTACTGACTTTATTATTTTTTTTCTGAACATTAAAAATCACAAAAATAATTTTCTTAATTTTTTGCAATTTCATTTTATTTTTATTATTTTTTCCACATATAAAAATAGTTTATTAGGTTTATAGAATTGATTTTCTTAAATAAATTTATAAATACAATTTAAAAATACTATACATTTTTATTTTATTATTTCACACATAAAATAATTATTTTCATACATATTTTAATTTTTAATATTTGTTAATAATATTATTTATTATTTCTTGTACATAAATGGATAAAATAAATAATATATAACATATTTTTCTTTTAATAAAAAAATTAGGGTTTTCCCTTTCAAAAATAACAATATTATTTTTTCTTATTTTTAGGACTTAAATAATTTTATTTTTTTTCATACATAAAATTAATACAAGACATTTTTGCATAAATACATTTTATTTGCATATTTAAATATTTGTATATTTATTTGTACAATAATTTAATTGGGTTGTAATAGTATCTTAGGGTTTTATTTTATGCAAATACCCCCATTCAAAAACTTGTATCCCCCCTCCCATAATAATTGTTGTAATAGTTTAGTTTACTTTACGCAATTTATCGCATTATATATTTGTGTAGTAAACTAGGGTTTTGCATGATAAGACAAAAATTAAACAAATAGACATGACCTAATACAAGACAAACAAAATGCATGTAAAATGACAACACATTACACACAAGCACTCTTAGGGTTTCACCCATTTGGTTGCCTTAAAACAAAATGGCCATGGTATGCATGCAAGATATCTTGGCAAAACAAAACAAAACAAAAGATCATAGTCCCACGATGACGCTATCAAAAGGTTGCCTAAACAAAATGATCTTGGTCCCTCAAAATGCTAAAGATACTTGGCAACATTGCTATCATGGTCATACGATGACCCACACCCGTCCCGTTTAACATCCAAAGATAGGGTTATTTACCAAAACAATGGTAAATCAACAATGTCAAAGGAATAAAAATGTATAGGAAAGACATTTGAGTAGGGTAGATAGCTCCTAGTTACTTGCTCTATTTCAAACAATCCTTGCTATTTTCAAACAAACACACACACATTTCAAAACATTTCCAAACAACTTTCAAAACATTGAAACATTTTTCAAAAGAGAAACATCTTTATATACATTCTTACGAACGAGAATCATTACAAAGATTGCCTAAACGAATGGCCTCTGTTGTACCCCAAAATTTGCCCTCTTCTTTTTCCACAAGAAATCACAACTTCGGGTTTTTCCTGACTTTTTCAGATTGGCGTAAGAATCAGTCAAATAGACTTTTTCTTATCAGTCTATCCAATTTAGGGTTTTCATGGACTTTTGAAGCAGTTCAAGCAGATTGCCAGGGTTTGGTTGAGTTTGGCTCAAAGTTTGATCAGACAGGCGTTTCTTTGGTGTTAAGTCAAGAATCAGGGTTTTGTGCGCGCATTCTCAGAAAGGATTAATTCTACAGTTCTTTACTCTGAGATATGGATTGAGGCTTCTGATTGAGAGTTTGCAGTGTTGGATTTAATCAGTAAAAAAAGGACATGTGGACGTTTGTTGTTTGGCTGTGCAATGCTTCGATTATTCGGAACGCCGGACGTTTATTGATTATTTATTCTAAGTTAGAATAGTTGGGATTTATTTCCATTTATTTTAATTTAAGAATTCAAATAATTAAATAAACAATTGAAGAGAAATAAAAGAGAATTAACTGATCAAAAAAGGATTTTTATTAATCTTTAATTGTTTTGTTACAAATTATTACTTGAACAACTGTAAATTTATTTACATCTTTGTTTACAACAATAATGTTACAAATAATTGAAATGAAATGAAATTGCATCCTATTTTTCTAAATCTTCATCTTCTACTGATGCTCCTTTGCTCAATTGATTTTATCTGCAAAAACACAAAAAAGGGAAAAAGTCAAATGCAGATAAAAAAAGCAGACAGTTAAATTTTAAGGCTCATCATTAAAAGTAACTGGCCGGAATCATTTTGTTTGCCCTCTCTGCAAATCACAAGATTACTCTTGGTTCACATAGAGGGATAGAAATAGTGTTTGCAAATAAAATGTGAAATGCACAAAAGATACCATACTGCATAAATTGTCAAACAAGCTGCATAATTCATAATTCAAAATTGTCAAGCAAAGCTGTCAAAATTCCAAACTAAGTCCAAAAGGCAAACTGATGTACAAAGGCAAACTGAACCAAACTAAGCCAAAGATGCCAACCAAGTGTAGAACTGTCCAAAAGAGATGTCAAAGCTGTCAACAAAGTACACAGTATGCAAGAAATCTGGAAAAGAGATATGCAGAGTTAAACCATAATGCAAGCAAACATTTCAAGTTACATCATTTTCAAGGCCAACTACTTTTTCAGAAAAGCTACTTTTAAGCAATAAACAAATGCTTAAATCTGTAGAGAGAAGAGAGAGAGAGTAAAAGAAGTACAGGCTTACAGCAGGGTTGAGGCTTGGAAAGAAAAAGATATAAGACAAAGATATCAGAACAAGAAAGGGGAGGCAAAAATAACACAAAGAAAAGACCACAAAACCGTATCAACAAAAACATACAGAGCTGCCTCCAACCTGCTTCAAACACAAGCTTACAAAACCAACTGTAACAAAGCCTCTAAACAGAAGCCTTCCAACTTACAGCCCCTTCCTCAAACCTGTGATTCAAACTTCAACCAAAGCCTTTCAAAACTCAGACCTGTAAACTCCAAACAAAATCAAACTACCTGCTTCACCAACCTGTCAAAACCAGCCACCTGTCAAAACCAGCCTCAAGCTTCAAGCCCAACCTGCATAAGCCTTAAGCCAGACAAACCTGTACCAAGCCTCAAACATGAAGCCATCAAAATCACAAATCAAAACCAGCATACAAGCATAAACCTGCCTGTAAACCTGTGTCAAGCCATCAACAATACCTGCTAAGCATAAGCCCTGAAACAAGCCTCAACATTGTCTAGAAGCAGCCAAGTCGCAAACACATCCAAGCCCTCAGAATGATTCATCACAGGGTCTAAACATCAACAAGAGCCATATTCAAAACCAACATTTCAACAAGCATACAAGCATACAGAAGCGAGGAAAAGAAGTGTTCAGAAACAGAATAGGCAAGGGTTTTCAGATATCATCATTAAACCTAAAAAGCAAAGATAAAGATACCAGGTTCCACAGAGCAAGCATAGCATCACGCATTCCTCCGCCCTTGGCCGCCTGAGACGCCACCCTATCCATTTCTTCTCCTCCATTTCCAAAGGCCAGCAAAGGTTAATTTCTTCTCCCCTTTTTTCCTTTTTAAACACCTCACAGGAAATAACAATAATCAAAAATCAGAAATATAAAAATCAAAGCATGCATGAACAGAAACCCTCAAAAATGCACTAAGACAGAAACGTTACCTTGTATAACTATTGCCTGAGTGATCCATGGAGGGAAGAGGAGGTGGATGATGGCGCCTGGTGGCCATGGGCGAAGAACGTTGTTCAGAAAAGCTTGGCATAAGAACGAAGGAAGCGAAGAGGACGAACGGCACCGCGCCTCTGTAACCCTAGATTCCCAAATGAAACACAATAACTAAAACCCTTACAAAATGTTTTGTGAAGCATTGGGCCGGTTCACCATTCAAAAGCCTTAAGCCCATATCCAATCTGGCGCGTACCCCCCCTGGCCCTGGTCTCATTTGTTTTATTTGGGCCAAATTCCCCTTAAGCCCATTTTAATTCTTTTTAACTAATACTCTTTTTTTTCTCTTATCATATCATATCTCTTTTTTCTGTTAAATAAGTTAACACACTATTTTTTTTACATCAAATTTTATTAACTCTTTTATTTTCTTTTTATAACATAATTAATTTTTGTAAAGTAAAATAATCCACTAACTCTTTCTTTTTATATATTAACTTTTCTCAATTACTCTTTTATTAGTATAATTAAAAATACATATCAATAAATACATATGAAAATAGATTTTCTTTTATTTCTTTTTTGATTAAACATTTGTTTATATATAAATACATAAACTTTAATTTCTTAAATTTGAACAACTTTTTTTCTTTTCTTTAAAAACCCTTTTTGTATATAAACATCAATACATAAAAAAATATAATTAAACTTAAAACATTTCCTTTTCTTTTCTTAAAACTTTTGTTTGTACATATTAACAAAAATACAAAAAAACCAAAAAAAAGACAATAATACTTAATAAGTAAATACTTACTTAATAATACATTAAGTTAACATTTCGCACTTGTAAATAAATCACATACACTTACACAAATACATTTGCTTATCTTTTATTCTAAAACATTCATACATGTTACATTGAGAATGCGATTCGATTTGGTTGTAAATTTATTTGGACACTATTCTCCTATTAAGTCTCATCCCCATTTGTAAATATTTGTACCCCCACTCTCGGATACTTATTTGTAATAGCGTAGACTTTAAATTCCCGCAATTTATCGCTTTCAAATATACCATGTTTAGACCTAGGGTTTGTATGTAAATAAAATCAACCGCTAGATAACCTAAATACAAGACAAATGCATGAAAATCAAATACACAATTCACACTTGCACCCCTAGGGTAATCCCGCTTGTTGCCTTCCAAAATGGGCCATGCTTGCATGTTGAGTTTCTTTGGCAAAACAAAACAAATCAAAATGATCATAGTCCCTCGATGACGCTTTCGAAAGTTGCCTAAACAAAATGATCATAGTCCCTTCAAGCAAATTGCCAAAGACACTTGGCACCATTGCATTCATGGTCTAAACGATGACCCGCGCCCGTCCCGTTAACATCCTAACACAAGATTATCCACCAAATACAATGGTGGAACAACACTGTTAAAAGGGTTAAAACATGAGAAAAACCTTTGAGTAAATTTAGGGGTAGACAACTCTTAGTTACTTGATCAACTTGTAAAACACACTTGCCTACTTTTCAAAACCCACTCCACAACACAATTTCCAAACAACTTCCAAAAACATTTGAAACATCTTTTCGAAAAGATACACACCTTTGTAAAACATTCGAGTAAAGAATTGTTACAACGGTTGCCTAGACAAGGCGTCTTTTTCAAAACATTTTCAAAACACACACACACCACCATTTCAAGCAATTGAAAATCAAGGCAAGTGATCTAAAACAAGTAACTAAGAGCCCATGGATAACCATGGATGAAAAGGGTGCTAATACCTTCCCTTTTCATAATCTACCCCCCGAACCCACGAAACATCTCAAAAGGTTTTTCCTGTGCTTTTTAACCTTTCCTTTAGGATAAAATAAAAATTCGGTGGCGACTCTTGCTAAACCGAACAAGTGCGAATACAAAATGCAAAAACTCAAGTCAGTTCTCCCACCGTATCACAGAACTGGCGACTCTGCTGGGGAGTAATTTAAAAGTGGGGTTACCTTAGGGTTTAGATCACCCTTACATATTTGCTTTGATTGCCTTGATTGCTTTACCTTTTAGGGTCCTTGTTTGGGTTTGTTGTAAATCCTACACCCGGATTTGGGGGCACCTTTTTAGGTAAATAGCAATAAAACTGTGAGGGAACTGTGCGGGGTATACCGACACGGTTGAAGCAGTAAGCTATGTTAGTGTGACATATTTTTGAGTACCGGTAACCCTTGAGTTCAATCAAGGAGAGTACGGGGCCGCTGAGTGATATCGTGAAGCACTAACGAACTCTTAGAACCTTAATTGACCATCTTAGCCTTTTTAGGGGTAGTGAGATGACAGACTTTGGTGCAGTCCGAAGTTGGTAGATACTCGATACTACACTCATTGAGGGTTGTTTTCTTGGAATATTTTGGTCGCCAGTTAAGTGGCTAAACCAAAATAATGAACAGAGAAAACAATCCAATGATATTGAGCTCCTTAGAACCCGGTTTCTATTTCTAGGACAGGATGAGCCAACTAACTTCAAGAGGGTACTTACCTATAAACCCCATGCAAGCCTAAACCTAAGGACTTGTTTGCTTTGTGTGAATATGATTGTCTGTATATACATTCACTTGCTTTTGCAAACATGTACATAACATCATAACATCATACCATAGCATCTTCAATAACCATTTCAAGGATCTTGAGGGTTCTTTTGATGCAGGGTTACGTTGAACCAGACGTCTACCAAGGGGCAAGAGGTTTCTCCTCTAAACAAATGCCATCAAAGATCAAGTGCAACAACTTGAATCAGGGGCTATGGCCCACTTGACATGGTGAGCTTGATTCTCGTGGAAGGACATCCACCGGTGCAAAGTTCTCCAATCAAAGATAAAAGTTCAACCTCTAACATTCTCTTGTGTTTACCCCAAGAGATCCTTGAAAGCATGCATCCACATATCATGCATCGCATCATAACATTTTTTTTTCTTTTCAGGTTTCCTTATTCTCCTACTGTTTATTTAAGTAGAGATGGCCCTGGAACAGACTCTCAAGGATCTCCAAGTCCAAAACGCTCAACTTCAAGAGATGTTCTTGAACCTATCCAAGGGACAAGAAGAGGTCAAGACGCTCCTCACCAGGGGCATGATCGTGGGAAATCCTGGGGACGACAGAGATGACCAGTGGGAGCTACACATTGAGATAGCCATATTGAAAGGGAATTGGTGGGCCAGATGGCTCTCATCTAGAACTTGGCTAAAAAACAAGAAGAGCTCGGGGTTCTCGTCAACAAACTGCTTCGGGACAACCAAGTGGGACAAACAACTGGGGCTGAAGATCAAATCATCATTCCACCTTTTCTGAGCCAAGAAGACAAGGGAAAAGCTCCTCAACTTGCTTCAGGGTCACAAGTCCAACAACATCTTACGCCTGTTCAACAAAGACAGGGGCATCAGCGTAAGAAAGTCGCGCCTAAAAGACAATTCACCAAAATCAACATGTCACTGGGTCAAGTGCTACAACGCATGTTGCAGGCAGGGCTGATTACATTAAGGGTCCCTCATCTGAACCCTAATACTTCTGCTCCTACCTATCATCCCAATAGGAGGTGTGCATACCACTCCTATGGTCCTGGACATGACACTGAGGATTGCTGGGCCTTGAAAAACAAAACTCAGGATCTGATTGACAATGGAGTGCTGAAATTCATGCCGGATGGTGAGATGAAAATCTTCCACTTTGGATGCTCCACCTGAAATGAAAAAGCTCGAACTGAGAGACTTTTGTTCCATTCAAATTTTCAAAGTTGTAATTCAAACAATTATCTATTAATGTCAAACTTTGTTTCATTAATGCATTTCATATGTTTGTCTTGAATTCATCCATTCGTTTTCACTACTCTTATGCTTTCTTTATGATATTTAACTCTTGATAAAAATCTGCAAGCCTTTAGAGGGACGATGACGAAATAATACCATAATCTCATACAGTATGCTTTTGAACAGACCGTGTTGATGATGTACAGGCATTTCTTTCAATTCCCAAACACTGGAGTTATAAGGAAGATAATCCCTAGTCAACCCCTTCGAGCCAAAGAAGTAGGAGCTTTCTGTTCTAAACAATCAAAACCTTTGATATAAACCTGGGGCAGGGTAGTATCTCAGTTAATTCAAAAAGATGCGCATCGAAGTCGCAAACTCTCAGTTCGTAATACAACGAATGACATCAAAAAGAAAGACATTCCTTTGGAATCAAAAGACAGTGATGGTTCCTTATCTCATAGGAAGTCATTATCTCTCAAAGGAAAAAGCCCACTAAGCCAAAACCTACAAAGGAAGCTTAAGAGAGCTGGGGCATCCTGCTGACTGTAATCTCGAAAACAGGAACAATAAGGCAAAAGTTAGGGATAACAAATCAAGAAAGAGGTCATTACAAATCCTCAACAACATGAAAAATGTTGCAAAAGAAAAAGGAGATGATGACTGTCTCCCAAAATTCAACTGGGGAACCATCACCCAAAAAGTCGTTCCAAATTCGAATAGAGTTCGACGCACCATTAACTGAGCTTAGGATTGAAGAACATCACGAAGAGCGGGTGGGTACAAATATACTTTGAGCCTTTGTCCTTTGTTTCTTAAACCGTGAACCAAGCCACGTTACAACCCTTCAAAAGTCCTAATTGAAGCATGAGTTGGTTCGAAAGCATACTGTTACAAAAAGGTATCCTGACTCCTGTAAGGCTTTGCTCTAAATCTGGTGTTGATTTTGTCTTATGAAAAGTTTTCTGCTAAAAAAAGCATTTTTCAAAACTTCGAGACGAACATAAACTTGGCATTGCTTGAATATCATTGTTTGCATGTGGCTATTTGTTTGACAGCGGAGAAGTTCACACAATGAATATCCGATGAACGAAAGCTCTCTCAGTGAATAAAATTAATTCAAAAAGGATGACACTTCCAATGACAAATCTCCTATCAACAAGGGGGCTTGACATGTCACCATCCAGCACACCTGGGGCAGTCCAGTCAAGGTTTCAACAGATCTTTCAAAGTTCAGTTAACCTGGGGCAGTCCAGTCAAGATTTCAAGAAATCTCTCAATTTGCAGAGTAACCTGATTCAAGACTCCTTCATCATCACTTGGGGCATTCGAATGTCAAAAGTGTCCAACAATTCCTTCATCACCTGCTGGAAGTTACAACCACCAACAGAATAACGGACAATTGAAGCTCCTAAAAATCTGTTTCTCTCAAGAATGAAGACTCTCATCATCTCAGAAGATTGGTATACTCCCAATTTCTGACACTCAAGAGTGAAGATTCTCATTCTCACAGTGGCGTATTTCTTAAGTTCTGGATTAATACCTGTAGCAAGCCAGGAAAATATCTGTGGACGACTGATTGTGGATTAACACCTGTAACAAGCCAGGAAATTATCTACATGAAGAGATTGAAGATCAATACCTGAAGTAAGCCAGGAAAACTATCTTTCTTTCTCAAGTCAGAGATCAACACCTGAAACCATCCAGGACAGTATCTCCTTGACCAACCTTTCTTAAGTTCCGGATTAATACCTGTAGCAAGCCAGGAAAATATCTGTGGACGACTGATTATGGATTAACACCTGTAACAAGCCAGGAAATTATCTACATGAAGAGATTAAAGATCAATACCTGAAACAAGCCAGGAAAACTATCTTTCTTTCTCAAGTCAGAGATCAACACCTGAAACCAGCCAGGACAGTATCTCCTTGACCAACCTTTCTTAAGTTCCAGATTAATACCTGTAGCAAGCCAGGAAAATATCTGTGGACGACTGATTATGGATTAACACCTGTAACAAGCCAGGAAATTATCTACATGAAGAGATTGAAGATCAATACCTGAAACAAGCCAGGAAAACTATCTTTCTTTCTCAGGTCAGAGATCAACACCTGAAACCATCCAGGACATCTATCTCACCGACCAACCTTTGCAATACCTGCAGCAATCAAAAGATTCTTGCAATCCCCATCCAGAGAGCCTTATAGAATCTAATTCCCCTCAGAGTCACGTTTCAAGATCCCCAACGAAGCTAAAACTTCCAACTATCAATCCCCAAGCAGAATGAAGACTCTCATTCTCAGTTCCTCACAGAATATTCGAATATTCTCCAGTGAAGATCTCCTCAAGACAGGAATCCCCAGTAGATTGGCATACAGTCCAAACTCCTGAATTCCCCAACAGTGGTCCTAGGAATTCTCATTTTCAACAATCAAAAGATTCTTTCCCTCCCCTGCAGCAGTCAAGGATTACTTTCCCCGGCAGCAGTCAAGATTCTTTTGTCTCCAACTATCCAGGATTCATCTATCTTCAGCAAGACAGCTCATCAGCTTACATGCGCATTCATTACATTCATATCATAAACATTGATATAACATACATTGCATCATACATTTCATACAACATGATTTTGTGTTTCAGCTAATATCTTACCCTTTTTCAGGATAAAGATTAGTAAGCTTCAACTTCCAAACTTCTGAAAACAGTTTACGAATTCTCCCGTAACGGATGCTAATCTATCGCTTGTTCAGACTCAAGACTTCTGAAAACAGTTCACGTGTTCTCCAGTAACGGATGTTAACCTATCGCTTGTTCAGATTCTTCTCAAATTCTGAAAACAGTTTACGGATTCTCCAGTAACGGATGCTAATCTATCGCTTGTTCAGACTCAAGACTTCTGAAAACAGTTCACGGGTTCTCCAGTAACGGATGTTAACCTATCGCTTGTTCAGATTCTTCTCAAATTCTGAAAACATTTTACGGATTCTCCAGTAACGGATGCTAATCTATCGCTTGTTCAGACTCAAGACTTCTGAAAACAGTTCACGGGTTCTCCAGTAACGGATGTTAACCTATCGCTTGTTCAGATTCTTCTCAAATTCTGAAAACAGTTTACGGATTCTCCAGTAACGGATGCTAATCTATCGCTTGTTCAGACTCAAGACTTCTGAAAACAGTTCACGGGTTCTCCAGTAACGGATGTTAACCTATCGCTTGTTCAGATTCTTCTCAAATTCTGAAAACAGTTTACGGATTCTCCAGTAACGGATGCTAATCTATCGCTTGTTCAGACTCAAGACTTCTGAAAACAGTTCACGGGTTCTCCAGTAATGGATGTTAACCTATCGCTTGTTCAGATTCTTCTCAACTTCTGAAAACAGTTTACGGACGCTTCCCAACATGGATGCTGCTCTATTGCTTATTCAACTTTAAGACTCCTGAAAACAGTTTACGGATTCTCCAAACATTGATGTTAATCTATTGCTTGTTCAGACCCCCAGTTCAGAGATGTTCTAAAACATGGATACCTTTCTGATACTCGTCCACTCACCAATGACGTACAGTTCAACAAACACTTCCAGATGGCATCTCTAAGCCTATCCCCCGATAAGATTCTGTCACATCCCTAAATGGCATCTCTAAGACCATCACCAAAAGGCATCTCTAAGCCCATCCTCCTACCAGCAATTGCCAGATGAGATCTCTAAGCCCATCCCCCGACAAGATTCTGTCACATCTCCAGATGGCATCTTTAAGCCCATCACCAAATGGCATCTTTAAGCCCATTCTCTCTACCATCACATCACCGAGTGCAAATTTTTTGGGCACTCTAGTGTCCAATCTCCTTTTACCCTCGAGTCGCGAAAGGCAAACTTGCCAATCTAACTCTTCAGGTTCAAGAAGATTGAACAGGGGCAACTGTTGTACCCCAAAATTTGCCCTCTTCTTTTTCCACAAGAAATCACAACTTCGGGTTTTCCCTGACTTTTTCAGATTGGCGTAAGAATCAGTCAAACAGACTTTTTCTTATCAGTCTATCCAATTTAGGGTTTTCATGGACTTTTGAAGCAGTTCAAGCAGATTGCCAGGGTTTGGTTGAGTTTGGCTCAAAGTTTGATCAGACAGGCGTTTCTTTGGTGTTAAGTCAAGAATCAGGGTTTTGTGCGCGCATTCTCAGAAAGGATTAATTCTACAGTTCTTTACTCTGAGATATGGATTGAGGCTTCTGATTGAGAGTTTGCAGTGTTGGATTTAATCAGTAAAAAAAGGACATGTGGACGTTTGTTGTTTGGCTGTGCAATGCTTCGATTATTCGGAACGCCGGACGTTTATTGATTATTTATTCTAAGTTAGAATAGTTGTGATTTATTTCCATTTATTATAATTTAAGAATTCAAATAATTAAATAAACAATTGAAGAGAAATAAAAGAGAATTAACTGATCAGAAAAGGATTTTTATTCATCTTTAATTGTTTTGTTACAAATTATTATTTGAACAACTGTAAATTTATTTACATCTTTGTTTATAACAATAATGTTACAAATAATTGAAATGAAATGAAATTGCATCCTATTTTTCTAAATCTTCATCTTCTACTGATGCTCCTTTGCTCAATTGATTTTATCTGCAAAAACACAAAAAAGGGAAAAAGTCAAATGCAGATAAAAAAAGCAGACAGTTAAATTTTAAGGCTCATCATTAAAAGTAAATGTCCGGAATCAGTTTGTTTGCCCTCTCTGCAAATCACAAGATTACTCTTGGTTCACAAAGAGGGATAGAAATAGTGTTTGCAAATAAAATGTGAAATGCACAAAAGCTACCATACTGCATAAATTGTCAAACAAGCTGCATAATTCATAATTCAAAATTGTCAAGCAAAGCTGTCAAAATTCCAAACTAAGTCCAAAAGGCAAACTGATGTACAAAGGCAAACTGAACCAAACTAAGCCAAAGATGCCAACCAAGTGCAGAACTGTCCAAAAGAGATGTCAAAGCTGTCAACAAAGTACACAGTATGCAGGAAATCTGGAAAAGAGATATGCAGAGTTAAACCATAATGCAAGCAAACATTTCAAGTTACATCATTTTCAAGGCCAACTACTTTTTCAGAAAAGCTACTTTTAAGCAATAAACAAATGCTTAAATCTGTAGAAAGAAGAGAGAGAGAGTAAAAGAAGTACAGGCTTACAGCAGGCTTGAGGCTTGGAAAGAAAAAGGTATAAGACAAAGATATCAGAACAAGAGAGGGGAGGCAGAAATAACACAAAGAAAAGACCACAAAACTGTATCAACAAAAACATACAGAGCTGCCTCCAACCTGCTTCAAACACAAGCTTACAAAACCAACTGTAACAAAGCCTCTAAACAGAAGCCTTCCAACTTACAGCCCCTTCCTCAAACCTGTGATTCAAACTTCAACCAAAGCCTTTCAAAACTCAGACCTGTAAACTCCAAACAAAATCAAACTACCTGCTTCACCAACCTGTCAAAACCAGCCACCTGTCAAAACCAGCCTCAAGCTTCAAGCCCAACCTGCATAAGCCTTAAGCCAGACAATCCTGTACCAAGCCTCAAACATGAAGCCATCAAACTCACAAATCAAAACCAGCATACAAGCATAAACCTGCCTGTAAACCGGTGTCAAGCCATCAATAGTACCTGCTAAGCATAAGCCCTGAAACAAGCCTCAACATTGTCTAGAAGCAGCCAAGTCGCAAACACATCCAAGCCCTCAGAATGATTCATCACAGGGTCTAAACATCAACAAGAGCCATATTCAAAACCAACATTTCAACAAGCATACAAGCATACAGAAGCGAGGAAAAGAAGTGTTCAGAAACAGAATAGGCAAGGGTTTTCAGATATCATAATTAAACCTAAAAAGCAAAGATAAAGATACCAGGTTCCACAGAGCAAGCATAGCATCACGCATTCCTCCGCCCTTGGCCGCCTGAGACGCCACCCTATCCATTTCTTCTCCTCCATTTCCAAAGGCCAGCAAAGGCTAATTTCTTCTCCCCTTTTTTCCTTTTTTAAACACCTCACAGGAAATAACAATAATAAAAAAATCAGAACATATAAAAATCAAAGCATGCATGAACAGAAACCCTCAAAAATGCGCTAAGACAGAAACGTTACCTTGTATAACTATTGCCTGAATGATCCATGGAGGGAAGAGGAGGTGGATGATGGCGCCTGGTGGCCATGGGCGAAGAACGTTGTTCAGAAAAGCTTGGCATAAGAACGAAGGAAGCGAAGAGGACGAACGGCGCCACGCCTCTGTAACCCTAGATTCCCAAATGAAACACAATAACTAAAATCCTTACAAAATGTTTTGTGAAGCATTGGGCCAGTTCACCATTCAAAAGCCTTAAGCCCATACCCAATCTGGCGCGTACCCCCCCCCCTGGCCCTGGTCTCATTTGTTTTATTTGGGCCAAATTCCCCTTAAGCCCATTTTAATTCTTTTTAACTAATACTCTTTTTTTTCTCTTATCATATCATATCTCTTTTTTTTTGTTAAATAAGTTAACACACTATTTTTTTTTACATCAAATTTTATTAACTCTTTTATTTTCTTTTTATAACATAATTAATTTTTGTAAAGTAAAATAATCCACTAACTCTTTCTTTTTATATATGAATTTTTCTCAATTACTCTTTTATTAGTATAATTAAAAATACATATCAATAAATACATAAGAAAATAGATTTTCTTTTATTTCTTTTTTGATTAAACATTTGTTTATATATAAATACATAAACTTTAATTTCTTAAATTTAAACAACTTTTTTTCTTTTCTTTAAAAACCCTTTTTGTATATAAACATCAATACATAAAAAATATAATTAAACTTAAAACATTTCCTTTTCTTTTCTTAAAACTTTTGTTTGTACATATTAACAAAAATACAAAAAAACCAAAAAATAGACAATAATACTTAATAAGTAAATACTTACTTAATAATACATTAAGTTAACATTTCGCACTTGTAAATAAATCACATACACTTACACAAATACATTTGCTTATCTTTTATTCTAAAACATTGATACATGTTACATTGAGAATGCGATTCGATTTGGTTGTAAATTTATTTGGACACTATTCTCCTATTTAGTCTCATCCCCATTTGTAAATATTTGTACCCCCACTCCCGGATACTTATTTGTAATAGCGTAGACTTTAGATTCCCGCAATTTATCGCTTTCAAATATACCATGTTTAGACCTAGGGTTTGTATGTAAATAAAATCAACCGCTAGATAACCTAAATACAAGACAAATGCATTAAAATCAAATACACAATTCACACTTGCACCCCTAGGGTAATCCCGCTTGTTGCCTTCCAAAATGGGCCATGCTTGCATGTTGAGTTTCTTTGGTAAAACAAAACAAATCAAAATGATCATAGTCCCTCGATGACGCTTTCGAGAGTTGCCTAAACAAAATGATCATAGTCCCTTCAAGCAAATTGCCAAAGACACTTGGCACCATTGCATTCATGGTCCAAACGATGACCCACGCCCGTCCCGTTAACATCCTAACACAAGATTGTCCATCAAATACAATGGTAGAACAACACTGTTAAAAGGGTTAAAACATGAGAAAAACCTTTGAGTAAATTTAGGGGTAGACAACTCTTAGTTACTTGATCAACTTGCA
This sequence comes from Vicia faba, assembly GCA_948472305.1. NCBI lineage: Eukaryota > Viridiplantae > Streptophyta > Magnoliopsida > Fabales > Fabaceae > Vicia > Vicia faba. The sequence continues at coordinate 1,687,988,168 of OX451736.1, read as the reverse complement.
AAACACACTTGCCTACTTTTCAAAACCACTTCCACAACACAATTTCCAAACAACTTCCAAAAACATTTGAAACATCTTTTTGAAAAGATACACACCTTTGTAAAACATTCGAGTAAAGAATTGTTACAACGGTTGCCTAGACAAGGCGTCTTTTTCAAAACATTTTCAAAACACACACACACCGCCATTTCAAGCAATTGAAAATCAAGGCAAGTGATCTAAAACAAGTAACTAAGAGCCCATGGATAACCATGGATGAAAAGGGTGCTAATACCTTCCCTTTTCATAATCTACCCCCCGAACCCACGAAACATCTCAAAAGGTTTTTCCTGTGCTTTTTAACCTTTCCTTTAGGATAAAATAAAAAGTCGGTGGCGACTCTTGCTAAACCGAACAAGTGCGAATACAAAATGCAAAAACTCAAGCCAGTTCTCCCACCGTATCACAGCCTCTTTTAAAAATACTTTCAAAACCACACCAAGCACCATTTCAAACAATTTCAAAGCAAAGCAAGTGATCTAAACAAGTAACTAAGAGCCCATGGAAAACCATGGATGAAAAGGGTGCTAGCACCTTCCTTTTTCATAATCTACCCCCCGAACTCAAGAAAACATCTCAAAGGTCTTTCCTGTGCTTTTTTACCTTTCCTTTTGGATAAAAGAAAAGTCGGTGGCGACTCTTGCTAAACCGCAACATTTGCAAACACAAACGCAAAACCTCAAGTCAGATCTCCCACCGTATCACAGAACTGGCAACTCTGCTAGGGAAATTCTAAAAGTGGGGTTACCTTAGGGTTTAGATCACCTTTACATGCTTAAAATTGTTTGACTTGTTTGCTTTACATTTTGGTTCTATTGTTTGGGTTTAAATCCTCTACCCGGATTTGGGAAACATTTATAGGTAAATAGCAATACATTGTGGAAACTGTGTGGGGTATACCGACATGGTCTAAGCAATAGCTATATTAGTGCGACATATTTGTGGGTACCGGTAGCATTTGAGTCAATCAAAGAGAATACGGGGCCGCTGAGTGATGTCATGAAGCACTAATGGACTTTTAGAACCTTTACTTGACCAACTTAGCCTTTTAGGATGTAGTGAGATGACCGGCTTTGGTGCAGTCCGAATTTGGTAGATACTCGATACTACACTCATTGAGAGTTGGTTCCTTGGAATATTTCGGTCGCTAGTAAAGAGGCTAAATTGAAACAATGAACAAGGGAACAATCCAGTGATATTGAGCTCCTTAGAACCCGGTTACTATTTCTAGGACAGGTTGAACCAACTAAACTTCAAGAGGGTACTTACCTATGAAACCCCATGCAAGCCTAAACTAAGAACTTGTGTGATTTGCTTGTACATATATACTTGTGCATAACATCATGGACATCATGAACATCATATGCATCCACTAACCATTTCAAGGATTTTGGAGATTCATCTTTGTTCTTGTTTTGTAGGTTATGGATTCACTTCGCAGGAAAACTGTCCAAATCAACCTTGTAAGAATTCCTCCACAACTCAAGGAGCTAGCTTCAAGGATTCCTGAGAATTCTCCATTCACCGAGAGACATGGTCGTCTACTCAACTTAGTCACTTCCAACACTGAGGAGGATATGATGAAAGTTCTCTTCCAGTTCTTAGACCCTTTGCATCATTGCTTCACATTTCCTGACTATCAACTTGTGCCCACTTTAGAGGAATTCTCTCAACTCTTGAGGATTCCTACCCTTCAACGGTACGGAAAGAGATCCAAAGCCAGAAGAGATTGCTCAAGCCTTACACTTGCACTCCTCTGATGTCACAACACATTGGGAAACTAGAAGTGGTGTTAAAGGCTTCTTGGTAAAGTTTCTGTTTGAGAAGGCCCAAAAGCTATTGGAATTCTCTAGACTTGCAAGCTTTTGAGGAGATTGTAGCTCTTCTCATCTATGGGATGGTCTTGTTCCCTAATCCTGACCAACTCATAGATGTTAGCGCTGTCAAAATCTTCATGACTCGTAACCCGGTGCCTACATTGCTTGGGGATATCCTCCACTCTTTTCACACTCGTACAATGAGGAAAAGAGGCGTTCTCATGTGTTGCACTCCTGTCCTGGCAAGATGGTTTATTTCTCATCTTCCCCAATCAGTTTTGAAGAATGAGCAAGGTTTGAGGTGGTCACAACGGTTGATGACTCTTACACATTCAGGCATTCATTAGTGTTCTCGATCCAAAGAGAATGTTATCATCATTGACCGTTGTGGGGAATTCCCTAATGTCCCTCTACTTGGCATTAGGGGAGGCATCACCTACAACCCCTGCTTATCTCTAAGACATTTTGGTTATGCCCGAAGGGATGGCCCACATGATATGCTGATTTAAGGATTGGTTTTCGACTACGACAACGATAACCAAAGACTCCGATAAAGGTTCATCCGAGCTTGGAGGATGCCAAACAAGGTAGACAGTAAGACCTTGGGACACAAGAATTCCATCCCTCTTGAGCCTTACCTCAAGTGGGTACGAACCCGCGCCCAAAGTCTTATGATGCCTTATCCCTACATTCTCCTAGTGATTATAGAGCCTGTTAAGGAAGGAGAGGTTCCATACACCCTCCTACATCCTGACATGCCAACATCACTCGAAGATCTACAAAGGAGTTGGATACAGCTCAAGGGAGAGAGCGATACTTTCGAATCCCAATTCTACGCAAGTGAGAAGAAGGTTTTGGAACTCACTCGGCTACTTCACGAAGAGCAGACTCTCAACACCTACATTGCACCAAAGAGGATGCGCAACGTCTTTTTACCTTAGAATTTTGTATTATTTTGCCCAAGGGGCATTGATGTACTGAAAATTCTATCTTATTAATACGACGTGTGTTTCTTTTTTGTTTAAAACAAATTTGAATTTCTGAATCCTTGAAAGCATTACATGAATACATATCATTCATCATATGCATAAACAGGTCTTCACACCAAGTTTCCTCATCTCTCTGCTGTTTATTTCAGCAAGATAGATATTGAACAAACGGTCAAAGATTTACAAGCTCAGAATTCACAATTTCAACAGCTACTCTTGACCTTATCCAAGGGGCAGGAGGAGCTCAAGACTCAACTAGAGAAGGAGAAAGAGAAAAATAAGAAGCGAGCCGGTGTGGTTATCATGGGCAGAAGGTTTGAAGGACAAGCCATACGGACCTTGGAATTCCCATCAACATCTGAAGAGGGGGAAGGAAAAGGAAAAGAAACGGCAGTGCCATCAGATTCTGAAGCAGAGGAAGAAGAAGAAGAGGACTACTCTGAACAGCAGTACCCTCTGGCCGATGACAAATACAAAAACTTGGAAGAACGTCTAGCTGCTATGGAGATATAGAGAGTACCGGGGCTGGATTTTGAGGAGTTAGGGTTGGTTTCTAGAATTGTAATCCCTCCTAAGTTTAAAGTGCCACTATTTGCTAACTATGATGGGGTGTCTTGTCCCAAGATGCACCTACGATCTTATGTCAGGAAAATTCAACCACATTCTGCTGACAAAGATTTGTGGGTCCACTTTTTCCAGGACAGTTTATCGGGGACGCAGCTGGATTGGTTCTACCAGTTGGAGAGGGCAGATGTCCATAATTGGGAATACTTGGCAGAGGCCTTCTATAAACAGTATCAATACAACGCCGACTTGGCGTCAACCCGTACTCAGCTACAGAGTATGGCTATGGCTACCAATGAGGGCTTCAAAGACTACGCCCAAAAATGGAGGGATTTAGTCGAAAGGGTGCAACCACCTTTGTCAGAAAGAGAGCTAGTGGACATGTTCCTGGGAACTCTGTCATGACCTTTCTTTAATCACCTGATTGGAAGCACCTCTGCAGGTTTCACTGAATTAATTTTAACTGGTGAGAGAGTGGAAGCCGGTATTAGAAGCGGGAAAATTCAGAAAGATGCGTCTACCTCTGCTGTTGTAAAAAACCCCTTCACTGGAAAAAAGGAAGTGTTTGTTGTCTATGCTCAGAGAAATCAGGGAAGAACCGAATGACGACCAACAGTGGGGGCCGTTATGATTCAAAAGTCTGTATCAGACCAGCCAAGAAACAACCAGCCAAGAAACAACCAGCCGAGAAATGATCAGCCGAGAAATAACCAGCAAAGGGTGGAAAGGCCTGTAAGGAAATTCACCAAGATAAACATGACTCTTGCTCAAGTCCTACCACATCTCTTGAAGTTGAACCTAGCCATGCTAAAAGAGGCCCCTAAAAATCCTAACACTGCTTCTCCACATTACCATCCCAATGCCAGATGCGCGTACCATTCAGAAAGTCCAGGGCACGACACCAACAACTGTTGGGCTCTGAAGAATAAGATTCAAGATCTGATCGACGCAAAGGAAGTTGAATTTTAAGCTCCTGAGAAAACAAATGTTATCTCCGCTCTGATGCCTAGGCATGGACACAATGCCAATGATGTGGAAGAAGATCTGTTTGTTTCTGCTGTGGATGAATTGTTAACTCCTCTCCTAACCATCAAATTGAATTTGTTGAAAGCTGGGGTGTTCCCAGGTTGTGACCAAGATTGCCATACTTGCCTGTCCTCCCCATTTGACTGCCCTCTGTTGAAGAAAGGGATCCAACAAATGATTGATAACAAGGAAATTTTGTTTGAGAAAGCTCCTGTTTCACCCATTCCAGTTCCAGATGTTTCAATAATAACCATATACGCCAATCCTTCTAGGGTTCCTAAAAAACCCGTTAGGATTATATCCGCTCCTATGACTACTCCGTTGAAGATAACAATGCCCGAGCCAACCCCATACAAGTCAGATAAGACGGTACCATGGAACTATGATGGAGAAATCTACTACCACGGTGTCAAACAGATTGAACAAACCATTGAAGAAGAAAGCTCTGAGGAAGATAATCCCGACATCAGTAACATTGCCGGAACAAGCAAGGTTACCCGTAGTGGAAGAATCTTTTCTCCAGAGATTGCTCCTCCAACAACAGTCTTTGGACCCGTGGCCATTCCGAAGATAACCTCCGTACCAGCAACTGTACCTGCAAGTATACTTTCCAACAAAAACAATACAATTCCTGTCCCTACTTCCGCTACCAAAAATAAAGGAAAGAATGTTCAAGAGGAGCCTGTCTTGACGAAGGCTCAATCACTAGTTATTCCTAATACATCCAAGAAGGAGATGGAAGAAATCATGAGGATTATTAAGAAAAATGATTATGATGTTGTCGAACAACTGGGGCAGACCCCCTCCAAAATCTCTATGTTAGCATTGCTGCTGTGCTCTGAGGCACATGCTAAAGCTTTGGTCAAATTTTTGAAGACAACGCACGTGCCGCAAGAGACTTCGGCTAATCAATTCCAAGAGTGTGTGGCCAGTTTAACAGCTGACAATGACCTGGGTTTTTCTGATGCAGACTTGACCTCCAAAGGGAGAAAACATAACGACGCGCTACATGTCTCGGTGGAGTGTAAGGTAACCACCCTAGCCCACGTCTTGGTTGATACGGGATCATCTTTAAATGTCTTACCGAAGAAAGCCTTGGATAGATTGGATTGTGAAGGTCTAACCCTGAAACCCAGCAATATAATTGTGAGAGCATTTGACGGCTCTAAAAGGATGGTCCATGGGGAGGTGGACATCCCGATCAAAGTGGGAACTCAAACATTCAATTTAACATTCTACGTGATGGACATCCATCCTTCCTACTCTTGTCTGTTGGGACGCCCCTGGATTCACAATGCCGGAGTTGTCACCTCCACCTTGCATCAAATGCTCAAGTACCCCGTCCAAGGGAAGATTATAACTGTCCATGGGGAAGAGGAATATATGATTAGTCATTTGAATTCCTTCCGTTATGTGGAGTTAGATGGAGAATTCATAGAGACCCCTTTCCAACACTTTGAAGAAGTTTCTGAAGAAATAGCGGCGACCAAGGCGGTGTCCTCAACCCCTGTGATCACAAGACCACCACCTCGGATGTCATCTTTAAAGGATGCTAGGGCAGTAGTGGAAGAAGGCGGATCCACCATCTGGGGACAACTTCCAGATTTTCCCTTCAAATCATACAAATTCGGCTTGGGATTTACTTCGACTGGTCAGAAGGCTGTGCGCCGCTCCCGTGCCGGAGGGCCACCTGTGAAGATCAGCCACCAAGGGGTTAATGCAATAGAGGACAATGAAGAAGAGGGGAGCCTGGAAGACTGTATTTTTCCTACTGTTGGCGGAGGACTGTTCAACTAGGAAGCAAAAGACTTTGTTCCGATTACTTTCATACCGCAGTAATTTATCTTTTCCATTTCTGTTGGATCTGTAATAATTCATAAACAATTCGTACTTTTTCAACCTTGTGTCTTACCCGAGGTACAACGGTCCATTTGTAAGGGTTCTTATTTCATTTTCATATGTCATTTTAATGAATCATGGACGCTTTTCATTTACAAACCTTTTGTGCTCATTGTCTTTCTTTTACATTTTGTTGTTTTAAGATGGCTATGCCCTTACACACACCCACACTCACAAATGCAGGTACCCTTCCATTCCGGAACCCATGGGTAACGATACTGCTATAGCATTCAGTGACTCTGAAGATATGATCTACCAAGCCGAATACGAAGGTGAGGAAGATTGTGAGGTGTCAGGGGAATTGGCCAGATTACTATAGCAAGAGGAAAGAGCAATTCAGCCTCATGAGGAACAGTTGGATACAATCAACTTATGAACTGAGGATGATAAAAAGGAAATCAAGATAGGTGCTAATCTAGAGCCGAGTGTCAAGGAGCGCCTAATTCAGCTATTGCATGATTATGTTGAGATCTTCATCTGGTCATACGAAGACATGTCGGGACTCGATACAGACATTGTGGTTCATCGCCTACCCATAAGAGAAGACTGTCCACCAGTGAAACAAAAAGTCCGCCGCATGAGGCCTGACATGTCAGAGAAGATCAAAGCAGAAGTTATGAAGCAGTTCAATGCTGGATTTCTGGCTGTTACTTCCTATCCTCAATGGGTTGCTAACATTGTGCCCGTGCCTAAAAAGGAAGGCAAAGTGAGAATGTGCATGGATTATAGAGATTTAAATAGGGCCAGCCCTAAAGATGATTTTCCACTTCCGCACATCGACATCCTGGTCGACAACACAGCTCAACACAAAGTATTTTCTTTCATGGACGAATTCTCAAGCTATAACCAGATCAAAATGGAACCTGAGGACATGGATAAAACTACTTTTGTCACACAGTGGGGTATTTTCTGCTACAAAGTGATGCCATTCGGACTGAAGAATGCCGGGGAAACCTATCAACGCGCCATGGTGGCTTTATTTCATGATATGATACATCATGAGATAGAAGTCTACATAGATGACATGATAGCCCGATCACAAACTGAAGAAGAACACGTTGATCACTTGCAAAAGTTGTTTGTCAGGTTGAAGGAGTACAAGCTCAGATTGAACCCAAACAAGTGTACATTCGGAGTCCGGTCCGGTAAACTCTTAGGTTTCATTGTCAGCAACAAAGGCATCGAGGTTGATCCTGCCAAAGTCAAAGCTATACAAGAAATGCCTTCTCCTCGCATTGAGAAGGAGGTCAGAGGTTTCTTGGGACGCCTAAACTACATTGCTAGGTTCATTTCTCACCTAACATCTACTTGTGAACCAATCTTCAAGCTGTTGAAGAAAGATCAGGTAGTTCGATGGAATGATGATTGTCAGATTGCTTTCGATAAAATCAAGGAGTATTTGCTAGAACCTCCTGTCCTGATGCCACCCGTTTAAGGAAGACCGCTAATCATGTATCTGACCGTCCTAGAGAATTCAATGGGGTGCGTACTGGGGCAGCATGACGAGTCTGGCCGAAAAAGCATGCCATTTATTACCTTAGAAAAAATTTTACCGACTGTGAAACCAGATATTCACTGCTCGAGAAAACCTGCTGCGCTTTGGTATGGGTTGCTCGCCGGCTAAGGCAGTATATGTTGACTCATACCACTTTGTGGATATCTAAGATGGATCCGATCAAGTACATCTTTGAGAAGCCTGCTCTGTCCGGAAGGATAGCCAGATGGAAGATGATCCTAATGGAATACGACATACAGTACACGACCCAAAAAGCTATAAAAGGTAGTGTGCTAGCTGATCATCTGGCTCATCAAGCTGTAGAAGATTATCAATCCATGAAGTTTGACTTCCCTGACGAAGACATCATGACATTGGACAATATTGAAGAGATCAGACCATATGACGGACCTGGACAAGGATCCGGATGGACCCTGTACTTTGATGGGGCCTCCAATGCACTTGGTAACGGTATCGGTGTTGTGCTTATATCTCCAGAAGGATGCCATACTCCTTTCACCGCTAGACTTTGCTTCAATTGCATGAACAACATGGTAGAGTACGAAGCATGCATCTTTGGACTCAAGGCTGCCATAGACTTGGGAATCAAATCCTTAGATGTGTTTGGGGACTTAGCTTTGGTCATCAGTCAGATCAAAGGAGAGTGGGACACTAAGCATCCCAACCTCATCCCTTACAAAGAACATGTCCTGACATTTTTACCACATTTCGAGCAGATTACCTTCGAGCACTTCCTGCGAGAAAAAAATCAGCTAGCAGATGCTCTAGCTACAATGTCATCTATGTTTAAACTTGATTGGGACAATGAGGCTCCCCAAATATCCATTGAACAAATGGACGAACCGACACACTGTCACGAGATTAATACCGAAGAAGTAGTGGACCAGTCGTGGTTTCATGAAGTCAAAAGGTATCTCGAGGCTCAGGAATATCCAAAAGGGGCTTCAGTCAACGAGAAAAAGTTCTTAAGGAGATTCTCAGCTAAGTTCTTCCTAAGTAATGGCATCCTGTACAAGCACAATCATGATTCTATTTTGCTCCGTTGTATGGACAAAGCTGAAGATGAAAAGATCATGGCTGAATTGCATGAAGGTACTGTTGTACCCCAATTTTTGACCTAAGATCCCATTTGCATTTTTGCATTTTTATACAGAAGGCAAGGTCACTAAATACAGTTGGTTTTAACCTCTCACCTTAGAGCATTGATTATGCAGAAATTGTCAAGTGTTTTGAACATTCTTGGCCTATGTATCACTACCTTCTAATCAAGCACAAATGTGTGTTTTTTTGTTTGATTTCATGTGTTGGCAGGTCTATTTCGATTCATCCTGCTTCGATTGGACAAGTGCTGCCTGCAAGCCTACTTCGATTCAGCCTGCTTCGATTGAGCAAGTGCTGCCTGCATGCCTCTTTCGATTGGACAAGTGCTGCCTGCATGCCTCTTTCGAATCTGGACAAGTTCACTGCCTGCAAACATGTTTCGATTGGGAAACATTGCTTCCTTCGAACACAAGATTTCGTTTGGGCAATGTGTCTGCTTCGATCCACAAGCTTCGAGGGGCAATACAGTCTCCTTTCGATCCACAAGCTTCGATGGGCAAGACAGTCTCCCTTCAGTCACAAGCTTCGATTTGGAAATACAGTCTCCTTCAATTCACAAGTTGGACCACTGTACTGCCATGCAACAAACACTACTGCGTTGCTATGCACAGTCCTGCACCAACCTACCACTATGCTCCAAAACACTGTTGAGCCTGCTACAACAGTCCTGTACTTGCCCAAAAAGGAGTGCACAAGAGCTGCGTAGAAGAAAGGATCGAAACAGCCTTCCCAAACTGTTCAAATCATTTTGTTTTCCCCCCAAAACTTCAGCAAATCCGCCTATAAATACAAGGCTTCACAACATGAAACAAATCAACTTTCTTCTAGAGGAACTACGGTGTTTTGATTCCTTCATTGGATACATAGGCAAAGGGTCGCGAAACCCTCACGAACACAATAATAAAAACTCATTTTTTCCCCTTAAACAAACATATTTGTAGATACATACACCCTTGTATATAACAAACAATTTTAAACCAAAAACATATATTTCAAAAGGTTCCTACGGAGTACCGCAAATGCATTGGGTGCTAATACCTTCCCATTGCATAACCAACCCCCGAACTCTCGATCTCTTTCAAAAAATGCATTGTATTACTTTTATCTTACATTGCATGTTTTTAGGGTTTTATTTCGTTCTTTTCCCTTTTCCCTTGGAAATAATAAAGCGCGGTGGCGACTCTTGCTTTTGTGAGTCAAGTTAATTAATAGCTTGATCTCCGATTTTCACCGCTACAGAATTGGCGACTCTGCTGGGGAAAGATTGACCTCTTGCTGGTCCATCCCTAAGTGGGTTAAGCCTAATTTGTTTGATCTGTTTTATCATTATTTGATTGTTTGATTATATGTATATATTGTGATTATTTGGGTGTTGATAATATTTACAAAGGACAAGTTCTATACCCGGACTAAGTTACACTTAGGAATAGGACGGGCGGTATAGTCATGTTAACTTTGAGGGAGTAATCCCGAAGAAGGAGGCATGAGATCCCCCACTCAGTGGAAGGCCCTTTTGAACGTAATATTTGTTTACCGAGTAATCGGGAAGACATTATTGCTTTCGACCTGGGAGCCAGAGAAGCTGAGAACCGTAGAACCCCTAACCCATCTTGGCCTTTTAGGTGTAGCGTGGGGATTATAACGTAGTAATCCAGAAGTAATTGTTACGCGATGCTACGCTCGGATGAGTTTCTCTTGAGAATATTGCTAATTATTGAGTAATCAAGACGTTGGTAATATCCGAAGGAGGAATGTAGACTCCGGGAACTCTTAGAACCTTGTCTTGCAGGTGTGATTAAACCATTAGTACATACCTTGGGGATGTTCTTTACCTTTGACTCCATGCTCGTGACGTTGAACCTTTCAACTTTATTTGTGACCTTGCTTGTGGTTGTTGCATAACCATGCATTCATGCATCCGTAAAACCCTTTTCACTTGACTTTCAAGGAATTTGGAGGTCTTTCTTTGTAAACATCACAAGTTTCGTCAAGATCAATGGATCTTGGGTGTTGATAGGGTGAAAATCCTAATCCACCAAAATGGATGATTGATCTTGATGATAACTTGATCAACGCTTTGATCCAATATAGAATTCATCTTCTATCTTCATACTTTGATGTTTACAACTTAATATCTTGAGCTCCTTGAAAGTCAAATAAAAACTCTCTTTTGCATATCATGCATCATTCTACATTTTTGGTTTCACTTCCAAAGGTCTTTTCCGAGTCTTTTTTCCTTTGGTCTCACCAGTACAACACTCGCGCTAAGAGAGCAATGGAGAATATCAAGCAAGAGGTTTCTGAACTCCGTAGAGAGATGACTAATTTGGAAGCTAGTGTGGAGCCCTTGACTGGTTTGGTCTGAATTTTGGTTGTCGCCCAAGTCAACCCCTTTGCTAAAGCATAAGTGAATCTCTGTTGATTTTGGCCTTGAAGTTTAGGACAGGTTTCCTTCAGCACAAGTCCAGATGGAAAGCCTTCCCGGATTATTAACTTATTCATGCTTTTTGTAATTTTCTTATTTATCAAAACATTGTTTGCGTGTAAGAACTTGTTTGCATCTGAATGATCATCTTAATACAATGAGTATGTTTGTCTTGAAGAAATTCATTTGTTTTAACTCATATTTGTTTTCAAATTTTAAATTGCTTTTGCACTATGATACCAAATTGTTGCTCATTCTCTTGCCTAGGCAGAGATTGAAGGGAGGATGATGATCTAAAGAACACAAAATCTCTGGTTGTTTGCTTTTGGATAAAATCTTGCTGATGATGTACAGGCATTGTTTCAAATCCCTAAACACCGGAGATATAAGGAAGATAATCCCTTGCTAACCCCTTTTGAGCCTTCGAAGCAGAAGTTTCTTTTCTATACGAAAAAACCTTGAATTTTAACCTGGGGCAGGGTAGTTTTTAGTTAATCTGACTGAGTGTTCAAAATTCATAAGGAAGATGTTTTTTGAAGAGAAACTACGAGGGATATCCTTCATGTATAATGAATCTAGAGGATGTGAAACTACAATGTTATCCCTCATTCATCAAGAAACGAGGAAATCACAATCCTCTCAACAAGCAAAGACAAGCTAATGTCACACATTTTGTTCAAAAAGTCAAAAATCAAGAAAAAGAAAAGCCTGCTAAGTCAAAAAAAAAAACATGAAAACGTGTGACTTAGGAAAAATTAAGGCATCCCGCTGGACTATCAATTCAAAAAATTAGTTCAGGCAAAATTAGGGAAAATAAAAATTGCAAAGAAAGGACTACAAAGAAAATTCCTCAACAAAGAACAAATTGGTGACTACAAACACGAAGACATGAGGGTGGTTTCTACTCCGAAAGCCTCGTCATTTCCTTAACCGTCACAAAATCCTTTTGAGAGATGAACACTCATGTTGAATTAACTGAACATAGGGTTGGAGAACATCATGAAGAATGGGTGGGCACCAAATATTTTGAGCCTTAAAATCTTTTTTTCTAAAGCCATGAACCGGGCCACGTTACAACCTTCAAAAGTCCTAATTGAAGCAAGGTTATTTTGAAAGCATACTTCAATGAGTTAGTGTTCCTGACTCCCATGAATCTTCTAAATAGTTATGTTGGTATGATATTGTTTTTCCTATACAAAAATAAATGGTGCTCTAACTCGCAAAATTTGTGCGATATCTTTTCAAAATCTTCAAGACTTACATAACTGTTGCATTAGAATTTTCATTCTCATTGTAAACTTTTTCTAACTGCAAAATATTTGTTTGATATCAAGGAAGCTCACATATGAGCACTAGTGATGAGTTTATTCTTTTAAGGCCTAAAACTATGTTGGGTAATTGGAGAATCATTTCAAGGAAAGATCATATCAGGGGGCATGTCACCTGAAGACCGTAAGCACGAACATGTTGCTTCTCATAGTTAATGCTTTCCCAACTTGTTTACTCTTTTGGGGAAAAATTTGAAGACTTTGTTGTGCCAACTACAGTCAATCCGGGGAAATCACATCAAGATTTGATGAATCTCTCTAAGAGTTTGAAGACACCAGAGCATGGTGAATGCTAGGTCTTTTGTAAAATCCTCTTGAGACGATTTCTCCTCATCAACCATATAGCTTGGGACATTTTAGAAGTGAAGTTATTCGCAAGAATTGTCGTGCAACATGCAGCTTATCAGCAGTAAACTTGGGGCATCCAAAATTAGTCCCAGGGGCAATCCATATTTGCCAAGATATGTTTTGCACACTGTGATCGGTGGATCTGGAACTGACTGTTTAACGCTGGTTCGCGAAATGTCGCGGAAGCAAGAGTCGCCACCGTCTTTTATTTTCTCCAAATGGAAAGGACAAAAGCACAGAAAAATTCCTTATTGAGATTGCTCTCGGTTCGGGAGGTAGATTTATAGAAAGGGAAGGTGTTAGCACCCTTTCTATCCATGGTTATCCATGGGCTCTTAGATACTTGCTCATTTGTGTTTTCAAAAATGTTTGTTTGCTTTTCAAGGTGAGTGGGTTTGAAAAAGTTCCATTTAAAATTTCAGTTCGACTCTTGTATCAGTCCTCAAGAGTGTTTGAAAAGTTGTTTTTGAAAGCTTTTTGCAAAGTGTCGGTGTGAAAAGAAGTTTTTTAATTTGTTTTGAATTAGAGTAAGTATCTATGAGTCATCCACCTACCCTAAGGAATTAGTCTGTGTAAATGTCCTTAAGGTAGTGCCATCCCACCATTGAGAGGTAGGTAGCACCACCATTGGAGGTGTTCGGGTCAATTCGAGGTTTAGGGACAGTGTTGTCACCAGAGCAATAGGAAGACACCTTAGAAGCTACCCCTATGCCATGTTCATGGACATGAGGACTTACTAAAACATCCTCTACTCGACGACCACGTTTCGAGGGGCAAGGCAACAGTGAGGCGTACCCTAGGAGTGGTGTGTGAATTGTGTGTCATTTTCAATTATGTTTATCTTGTCATGCATTGGTGATCTACGCTTTGATTTTATTTTTGGCATACATTCTTCCATGTGTTTTAACAGTTTAAAAAGGTGCGGAAATATAAAAGTCCTACGCTATTACAAAGGCGCGGGTCTACATCGTCAAATTAAACCAAGACCCGATTTGAAATAAATAAAATGCGGAAAGTAAATATCCTAATTATCTATTACAAAGCTTTGGGGCAATTACATGAAATTTAAAAAAGGAAATAAAAGTAAATGTGCGAAAAGAAATAAGATCGAGAATGCGAGGGCGTTGGACCCTTTTAAAGAAATTAAATTGAAATCATAAATTAATTAAATTAAATAACAGAAAGAACCTCTTTTTTTTGGAGTTTTTGTATTTATGGAATTAAGGAGAATTAAATTGGAATTAAAAGTTAATTAAAACCCTAGTTCTGAATCGTTTTTAATTTATTAAAAAAAATGTTTAAGTTGTAACCTAATTTAACCCTAATTAATTAAATGGAATATTTATTTACAAAAATAATTAATAATTAAATATGGTGAAAAAGGAAAAAAAGAATAAAAGTATAAAAACCCTAATTTCTACATTTTTTATTTTATTAAAAAAATATTAAAATTAAACCTAAAATTAAACTAATTAGTTATTAGAATTTTATTTACAAAATATTGATCAAAAAATAAATGAACATATTTTTATTTTTTTATAGTTTCTGATTTTTTTTGCATTTTTATTTTATAAAAAATTAATTTGAAGAATTGAAAGAAAATAATTAAAAATATAAAAAGGAAAAGAATAAAGGAAAGAAATACAAACAAAGGGGGTTTGTTGACCCTTTTGGAGGTTTATAGAAAGCAATTAGGCCCAACAGATTCAAGGCCTGTTGACTTTTTCCAGCGCGTGTGTGGCATGGTCAACTGATGTGTATGATGGACCTCTCATCCTGACCTTCAGATTCGTCTCCTGGGACATGTGGCGCGCCAAGGTATTGGATGCATGGTAGACCACTGAAGGACATGCTGCGTAGGAACACATTAAGCAAAATAATATTGAGAAGGGAGGGGACCTGGGAATCGAACCCAGGTCCCAATGCTTGAAGGACAACACACTTCCCACTCAGCCAAATGCGTTTCTTTGTCAAACTAGTGGAATGTGATCAATATGAGAGAGAATACAAGGGTTAGTGGAACAAATAAAAAAGGCGCCAGTTATTTGAATCAGCCAACCACAGTCCAACACGCATCATCTTTTCCAATTGCTTCGTTTTCACCTGAAAAATATGGAATGGATAGCGGGGGTTTTAAACCCCCACTAAATGAAGAACACAAAAATAGCGATTAGGCCCCGGGCTCATATAAATTGAGCGCGAGGTGTGGTTTTGAGTCGTTGGAATGTCACGAATGCAATGGTGTAGGTCTTTCTGTCTAATTTTTCCATATGCAAAAGTCCCCAATTTCAAGCTTATAAAAACCTAGAAAATTTCCATGGTAGATTCTCGTACAGGGCACGTTAGTTCAATTAGAAGATACCAACAACTTTAGAATGCTCATGTTAGTGCAAAACAACAGTTAAAAGACATCAATCATGCATATAAAATGGAATGCGATTATCAATTTTTTTAAGAAAAGTGGAACACGGTTATACCAATTCTTGAGGTTAGAGGACGTGATTTTGATTCAGAAAGCTTCCTTGATGCGTCAGGAATGTAATGGAATCGTTCTTTGGCTTGGAAAAGTGCTCTATGTGTGTTTTCAGTTTTCAATTTTTTTGACAAAAAATGCAAAGTGATTCTTTGGTTTGAGGCGCAGCTTCCAGGTCTTTTGCATTAGGGTTGCAATATGTATATGTATGTGAATGTTTTAGGTCAACAAAACAAGCCCAACATCCAAGTTTTAATGCCTTTGAATTTTTGTGATCTTACATGATTTTTTCAATCTTTTTCATACCTTTCTCATGCCAATCAATGAAGATTCTTGCCTTTTTAGTGATGCACGAAATATTTGATCCACAAAGAGTGAATTAGCTGCACAAAAGATTTAAAACACATGATTTTCTATTTTTGTCATATTTTATTTTAATTAAATGAACTAATAATAATAATAATTCAAATAATTAATAAAAAATGATAAAATAACTCCCTTTAAAGTCAATGGGTCGTGCATAGCCTTTGGGTGATGATTCTTGGAAGAAATTGTGGCCCATTAGCAATTTTGAGGCATTTGAAGCAAAGTTAACTTTTCAAAATTCCCAAAAATTTCCCAACTTCCACAAGGCATATCTTGCTCAATTTTTAAGCTTTGATCATGTTCTTGGACATTTTGGAAAGGTATTGAAGTCCTATAACCAATGCCTTTGATCCCATGTCATTTTGATTTACCAATCTCAAGTTATGGTCTTTGACTTAAAGTCCCTTTTTGTTGACTTTTGAAAATGACCTATAATGTTGAGATTAATAACTTTTTGTGAGAGCATTTCTTGGACTTGAAGTGTGAAGAGGAGTTGTAGGAAATGTCATTCTCTTCAAAATGAGCTTTGGATGGAATTTTTCTGATAAACCATGTGGAAGTTATGCCTTGGTCAATTTACAGTTGACTTTTTCAACTGTCCAAATATGGAAACTTTTGCATCTTGAGACTTTTTGAGCCATTCCTTGAAAATCATGATCAAGAATTGATCAAATGATGTTTGTGGCTTCAAAATAAGATGTTGACCAAAAATTTGAACTTTTGACTGTCAAATGACCATTTTACCCCTACAGTTGACTGTTGAGCAATTAGGGTTTTTGACTGTGCAACTTTGTGCTGTAAGTCTTGAAACTTGGCATGAGGATGCTTGACAATGTTTATAGGCATGTGGGACTTGATTGGACCCTTGGAAACTTCAACTTCTTTGCCAGAACTAAAACCCTAGTTTTTGACTGTTAGGAGGCCATTGAACTGTGCAACCTTTGGGAGATTTTGAAGCATGCTCTTTGCAAATCTTGAAGAATATGGGAGGGCAAATTTTGGGGTACAACAGTTGCCCCTGTTCAATCTTCTTAAACCTGAGGATGTAGATTGGCTGACGTGCCTTTCGTAATCCGAAGGTGGAAGATGATTGAACACTAGAGTGCCCAGAAATTTGCGCTCACATAGTAATGTGATGGTGGGAATGGGCTTATAGATGCCATTTGGAGATTAGTGGATAGGAGGATGGGCTTATAGATGCCATGTTGAGAGGTGACAGAAGGTGGATGGGCTTATAGATGCCATCTGGGTGTCGATCGCGTAAGAGATTCCTTAGCGAGAACCTGCGTACCTGAAAAAAGAAAGATGATTACCTGGCCTGTTACAAGAGCTGGTCTTCAAACTCTTTATGTAGATGCCTTCTGGCTGGATACAGGTATCAAATTTTTTTTTTTGAACCTCCTCAGACGTGCCCTGGCGAGATACAGGAATCGAGTCTGGAGCTTCAAAAGGTGATGAATGGATCAGGGATGGTTACTACCTCAACGGGACGGTGAGAGAACCTTGGACGATTACTACCTCAAAAGGAACGCTGAGAGAATCTTGGGGCGATTACTACCTCAACAGGAACGCTGAGAGAATCTTGGGGCGATTACTACCTCAACAGGAACGCTGAGAGAACCTCGGGCGATTACTACCTCAACAGGAACGCTGAGAGAACCTTGGGCGATTACTACCTCAACAGGAACGCTGAGAGAACCTTGGACGATTACTACCTCAACAGGAACGCTGAGAGAACCTTGGACGATTACTACCTCAATAGGAACGCTGAGAGAATCTTGGATGTCTTCTACTGGGATAAGAATCAGGGAGATCTTAGGGTCGATCTGACTGAACCAGAGAAGGCCTTTGACTGGATAAGAATCGGGAAAATCTTAGGATCGATTTAACTGAACCAGGCTAGGTCTTGGAATATCTTCAACTGGATAAGAATCAGGGAGATCTTAGGGTCGATCTGACTGAACCAGAGAAGGCCTTTGACTGGATAAGAATCAGGAAAATCTTTAGGAGTCTATTTAACTGAACCAGGTAAGGTCTTGGAATATCTTCAACTGGATAAGAATAAGGGAGATCTTAGGGTCGATCTAACTGAACCAGAGAAGGCCTTTGAGTGGATAAGAATCAGGAAAATCTTAGGGTCGATTTAACTGAACCGGGCAAGGTCTTGGAATATAGCTGAGAACTTAACTGGATCTTTCCTGAAAGGTAAAGGTCAGTCATATGTAATGCGTGATATGGATCAAGCAATGATGTTCTCAACATAAGTGAGATTGTAAGATATGATGCGTATGTGCATGCGATGTTTATGAATGTATGTTTTTGTCTAGGAAAGTAAATTCTCGACGGGTGCCGGGAAGTCACATCCTGGGCTGATGTTAGAGAATAGTGCTTTGTTGTTTCCGCTGGGGAAGATAGTTGCAAGAATACTGGTAGGAGAGGATAACTCCGTTGGGGAATAAGCTTGGCGAATGGATTACTCTGCGGGGAGAAAATTACTCTAGCGATCTTGCTGGGGATCAATACTCTGTGGGGAGAGAGGTACTTTGCTGGAATGTTGATGGTAACTTCGCTGGGGATACCATTGTTGTGTTGGAAGTGTTAATAGACTCCTTTGGGGATAAGAAGACTTCGTCGAGGACGATCTTTCCGTGGCTTTTGGCTGAGGATAACCCAGTTATATCCTGGTAGGGAAATAACCTTTGAATAAAGTCGGGAGACGCGTTCGTGTTCTTAGGGGATAAGCTTCCAGAATTTACTGGGGATAAGCTTCCTGCTGGGGAGATGATTCAAACCTTCCTGGGGAAATCTTGATTGGACTCTCCTGGGGAAATTTTGAGATGTATTGGGGAAGTGGCTCCACTGAATGTTTGATATACCGCCGGGGAACAATCTTTAGGTCAAGACTGCCGGGGATGCTTGTTTAAGAATATCTGTATATCGTGCTGGGGAATGTTGAGATCTGCGGGGGATACCCAACTTCCTTAAGGCTGATAATAGCTTTGCTTGGGGAGAGTGCACTGACTTGCTGACTCACTCTCTGGGGAATTAAGATATACTGGTTATGTTCTTCAGCTGAACTTACCTTGATACCTTGGTGGACAGAACAATTAGATCGCTTAGACCACTCACTATTGCCCCTGTTTCTAATGTTACCTGTAATTAGTCCTTTGTTTCGTATGCAAATATTTATGAGTTAGCAATTAGTGTCAAATGCATATATCACAGATTCAACCTTGGACGTTCTTCGCAAAACAAAACAGAAAAGGAACAACAATTGGCAATTTTAACTGAAAAGTGATTTTTGTATTGATTTTTGAATTTGCCTGTAAATAGGCGTTTTATGTACAAGAGGCTGACGTCCTAGTAGGAGAACGCCGCCGAACAAAAGAGTTTATACAATTTGTACAAAAGGGAAACAAAACAGCTGTGTGAACAGAATAATCCCACTGGGTTCCAACTCTGCTATCGCCTTTATATCTTCGAGCGTCTCATCACTTGATGACCTAGCTGAAGATGAAGTTGATTGATCGATGCCGTCTGAACTTGATGCTGATACCGGATTCTGGATGCGAAGTGATCCAATGAGACATAGTATTACGCTTTATCTCTAATTTTTGCCTGGACTGCCCTTTCGGGTTTTCAGTCCACCGGGATACCCATTTTTGCCCAAGCTGCCTTTTCAGGTTTTCGACTTGCCGGGTGTACAGATTTTTTTGCATTTCATCCCTTCATTTTGTCCGAACCCTTTTGGTTCGTCGGGAAGCCCTAATTTTTGCCTAGGTATGTCAACCTAGCGGGTCTTTTTTTTATGCGTAGTATCTTTTTGCTATGTCTGCATTGGCGGGGTGAGGAAGGTCGTCACCATCCATGTTGGTTAGAATCATGGCTCCTCCTGAGAACACATGTTTAACCACAAATGGCCCTTCGTACGTAGGGGTCCATTTGCCCCTTGGATCACTCTGAGGAAGGATGATGCGCTTGATTACCAGATCCCCAACTTGATATTCCTGTGGTCTGACCTTTTTGTTAAATGCCCTGATCATCCATTTTTGGTACGTCTGACCATGACAAATAGCAGCAAGTCTCTTTTCGTCAATTAAGTTTAGCTGATCAAGTCGTGTCTGGATCCAATCATCTTCATTCAGGTCTGCATCCTTCATTATCCGGAGAGAGGGTATCTGCACTTCGATCGGTAAGACTGCCTCCATACCGTAGACCAAGGAGAAAGAAGTTGCCCCGGTTGACGTCCTTGCTGAGGTACGGTATCCATGAAGAGTGAACGGTAACATCTCGTGCCAATCTTTATAAGTCACTGTCATCTTCTGCACAATTTTCTTGATATTCTTATTCGCTGCTTCTACAGCCCCATTCATCTTCGGCCGGTAAGGAGAAGAGTTGTGGTGCTGTATCTTAAACTGCTCGCAGAGCTCAGTGATCATCTTGTTATTGAGATTAGTACCATTATCCGTAATGATTCTCTCAGGGACGCCGTATCGACAGATCAGATTGTGCCGAATGAACCGTGCCACGACGTTCTTGGTTACTGTGGCGTAGGAAGCTGCTTCAACCCACTTCGTAAAGTAATCGATCGCTACCAGGATGAAGCGATGCCCGTTGGATGCCGTAGGTTTGATCTCGCCGATCATATCTATGCCCCACATTGTGAAAGGCCAAGGTGCAGTCAGAACATTCAGAGGGACTAGAGGAACGTGCACCTTGTCTGCGTAAATCTGGCATTTGTGACATGTCCGAGAATGTTGGTAACAGTCGGCTTCCATTGTGGACCAGAAATACCCTGCCCGAAGGATTTTCTTTGCCATGGTATGTCCACTGGAATGCGTTCCGAAGGTACCCTCATGTAGCTCTGCCATGATCATTTCTGCTTCAGTCTTATCCACACAACGCAGTAAGGTCGAATCATGGTTTCGCTTGTACAGAATGCCGTTGCTGAGGAAAAACTTCGCTGCGAACCTTCTTAGAAACTTTTTATCATTGACTGATGCACCTTCAGGGTATTCCTGAGCTTCCAAATATCTTTTCACCTCATGGTACCAAGGCTTCTCAGTCACCAATTCAGTTTCAAGATCACAACAGTATGCCGGTTCGTCCAGTTTCCAGATGATGATCCGGGGAGCCTCATTGTCCAATTTGACCTTGAACATAGAAGACATTCTAGCTAACACGTCCGCCAGCTGATTCTCCTCTCTCGGAAAATGTTCAAAGGTTATCTCTGTGAAGTGGGGGATCATTGTCAACACACATTCTCTGTAAGGAATAAGATTCGGATGTTTCGTATCCCACTCGCCTTTGATCTGATTGATCACGAGAGCAGAATCTCCGAAGACACTCAGAAACTTGATCCTTAAGTCAATCGCAGCTTGGAGACCCATGATGCATCCCTCATACTCCGCCATGTTGTTGGTGCAGTTGAAACATAGCCGGGCAGTAAGTGGAGTATGAGTGCCTTGAGGGGATATGATCACAGCGCCGATGCCGTTACCCAAAGCATTGGAGGCTCCGTCAAAGTGCATAGACCATCGGGATCCTTCTTCAGGTCCTTCATCCGGTCCAGGTACTTCACAATCAGTCACTATCATGATGCTCTCGTCGGGGAACTCAAAGTTCATTGACTGATAGTCGTCTACTGCCTGATGTGCCAAGTGGTCTGCCAATACACTTCCTTTGATGGCTTTCTGAGTCGTGTACTGGATGTCGTATTCTGTCAAGATCATTTGCCATCTTGCTATTCTCCCAGACAGAGCAGGCTTTTCAAATATGTACTTTATAGGATCCATCTTTGAGATCAACAAGGTAGTGTGAGTCAGCATATACTGTCTCAGCCGGCGAGCAGCCCATACCAAAGTGCAGCAAGTTTTCTCGAGCAGTGAGTATCGGGTCTCACAGTCGGTAAAATTTTTGTTAAGGTAATAAATGGCATGCTCTTTTCGGCCAGACTCGTCATGCTGCCCTAACACACACCCCATTGAGTTGTCAAGCACTGTTAGGTATAATATCAGAGGTCTCCCTTCAACCGGTGGCATAAGGATGGGTGGTTCTTGGAGATACTCTTTGATTCTGTCAAAAGCGGCCTGACATTCATCATTCCAACGTACTACCTGATCTTTCTTCAGCAGCTTGAAGATTGGTTCACAAGTAGCAGTTAGGTGCGAGATGAATCGAGCAATGTAATTTAGGCGTCCTAAAAAGCCTCTGACCTCTTTCTCTGTCTTAGGAACTGGCATCTCTTGAATGGCTTTAACCTTGGCAGGGTCCACTTGAATACCCTTGTCACTTACAACGAAGCCTAGCAACTTTCCAGATCTTACCCCGAAGGTGCACTTGTTCGGGTTCAACCTCAGCTTGTACAGTTTCAGACGGTCAAATAGTTTCTGCAGATGGTCAAGGTGTTCCTCCTCAGTTTGGGACCTTGCAATCATATCATCGACATAGACTTTAATCTCATGATGGATCATGTCATGAAATAAAGCAACCATGGCACGTTGGTAGGTTGCCACAGCATTCTTCAACCCGAATGGCATGACCTTGTAGCAGAAGGTGCCCCACTGAGTAACAAAGGTAGTCTTTTCCATGTCTTCAGGAGCCATCTTGATCTGATTATACCCTGAAAAACCATCCATGAAAGAGAACACCTTATGCTGAGCAGTATTGTCAACAAGAACATCAATATGAGGTAGAGGGAAGTCATCCTTGGGGCTGGCCCTGTTCAGATCCCTATAATCGATACACATTCTGACCTTACCATCTTTCTTTGGTACCGGCACCACATTAGCAACCCACTGAGGGTAAGAAGTCACTGCAAGAAACCCGACCTCAAACTGTTTCATAACCTCAGCTTTGATCTTCTCAGACATCTCTGGACGCATACGGCGGACCTTTTGCTTAACCGGAGGGCAGTCTTCCTTGGTAGGCAAATGATGGACCACAATGTCGGTATCCAACCCGGGCATGTCTTCGTAAGACCAGGCAAAGATATCCATATAATCATATAACATCTGAGTTAACCGTTGCTTCACGCTGAGCTCTAGGTTGGCACCAATCTTGACTTCCTTCCTATCTGTATCAGTACCCAGATTTATTGTTTCCACCGGCTCTTCGTGTGGTTGAATTGCCCTCTCTTCCTGGAGTAACAGTCTTGCAAGCTCGCCAGGCACTTCGCAATCATCTTCACCTTCGTCTTCGGCTAAGTTGATCGGATTTTCGAAGTCATAACTGGCAGTAGCAGAGTCGTTACCAGTGAGATCCAGAGTGGATTGAAACCTGTATGGGTGAGTGTGTGTAAATACAGCTGTCTTGCAATATATAAAGAAAGGAAAGAAAGAAAAGGAGCATAAGATTTGAAATGCGAGAAAACGTCCAAGGTCTTTATTCATGATATATGAAATGACAATTAATATGCCCTCACAAATGAAGCCACGGTGCCCCGGGTAAGACACCGGGCCATAAAGTTTTAATTCATTGTTTATTACAAATAACAAAAACAAAGGAGTTTATTACTGCGTAACAAAAGTAACAGGAGGGTTGTCTTTTGCAATCCAATTGCTAGGTCCACTGTCGGCCGTCGGATAAATCCAGCTGTCAAACTCTGATTCTTCAACCTCCTCATCATCTCTGATAGCATTTACCCCATGGGAAGGCAGGGGAGCTGTCACTACATTGGGCTTCTCAGGTGCCTCAAACTGTACCTCCTTTGCATCAATAAGGTCTTGCACCTTGTTCCTTAGGGCCCAGCAATCATCAGTGGAATGCCCCGGGCTATCGGAGTGATAAGCACAGCGGGCATTTGGATTATACTTGGGAGAGGCAGTATTCACAACCTTTGGGGCGTCCCTGACAGTCACCAGGTTGGTGGATAGTAACTGCGGCAAGATTTGTGATAGGGTCATACTCAGCCGGGTAAACTCTCTTCTGGGTCTTTCACCCCTTTGTTGATTGGTTTGCCGAGGAGCGGCAGCAGGTTTAGCAATTACCACCGCGTTGACAGATTGACGGCGCTCTGGTTTATCTTGCCTCCTAGGCCCATACACAGCACTTGCCTCCTTCTTAAAATGTTTCTTCTCAGAACTCGAAGACGCACCTTTCTGAATTTTACCGGACTTCATTCCAGCCTCTATCCTTTCCCCAGTCAGAATAAGATCAGTGAACCCTGCAGATGAATTTACGATAAGATGATTGAAAAATGGCCCGGAGAGGGTCCCCAAGAACATATCTACCAGCTCACGGTCTGTTAACGGAGGCTGCACCCTGCCAGCCAGATCCCTCCACTTCTGTGCATACTCTTTAAAACCTTCGCTTGATCCTAGCGACATACCCTGGAGTTGGGTACGTGTAGGAGCAAGGTCGGAATTATATTGATACTGCTTGTAAAAAGCAGTAGCCAACTCCTCCCAGTTACGAACTTTGGTCCCATCCAGCTGATAGAACCATTCGAGATGAGTCCCTGAAAGACTCTCCTGGAAGAAATGGATCCACAAGTTCTTGTCCACTATGTACGGTTGAATCTTCCGCACATAAGATCTGAGGTGTAGCTTGGGACAAGACGCCCCTTCATACTTGGTGAAAGATGGTGCCTTAAACTTGTGAGGAATAATCACACCAGTAGATAAGCCCAAGTCTCCGAAATCCAGCCCAGGCACTTGTTGGATCTCCATTGCATTCAGTCTGTCTTCCAACTGCTTATACCGGTCTTTAGCAGGAGGATACTGTTCCTCATTGAAGTCGGTCTCGTTGTCAGAGACTACTGGACTAGGACCTTTTCCCCCTTGGGGACTACTCTTGCCTACAGAAGAACCAGCTTCCTCATTCTGCAGGGTGTTGCCAAACCTTTGGCCCGTGTTGAAAAGAACAGTTCTCTTCTTCTTCTTCTCCTTCTTCAGGAGTAAAGCCTTCAGCTCTTCTTGGCCTTGAGCTAAACCCATGATCAGCTCCTGAAATTGCGCGTTCTGCACCTGAAGGGCCTTGATAGACATCTCGGTTGATGATGAGTCAGGGTTCATGATGCT
This sequence comes from Vicia faba, assembly GCA_948472305.1. Lineage (NCBI taxonomy): Eukaryota > Viridiplantae > Streptophyta > Magnoliopsida > Fabales > Fabaceae > Vicia > Vicia faba. The sequence goes on along the minus strand of OX451736.1, from coordinate 1,687,963,257 downwards.
GAAATAAACAGCGAAGAACAGTAAGCAACCTGAAAAGAAGAATACCTGCTATGCACATGATGAATGGAATGCGTATGATTTATGTTTTCAAAGACAATCGGGAATCAACTTTGTAAACAAAAAGGAACACACTTCATTAGATTCGACTTTGAAACTTAAATTGTTCAACAGATTGCCCTTAGGCGTTACATAAAATGGAAATACTGAAAAGGGAAATAAAACTGTAAAAGAACATCCAGAGCTCCTCATTGATCCCAGGGTCTCCTCTTCTCAGTACGGATGTAGTCATTCAGAGCTCGCTCATTCTCCAACTACTTTGTCAGCTTCTGGATCTTCAATTCATGCTCGTTGAACTTTTCCCGATAAGAATCTCGTTCTTCTCGCAGTTGCGACCAAGACCTCTTTAATGTCTCATAATCAGTGGGTATCTGAGGAGGGAGGACAGTTGGAGGAGCCCCATCTTTGTCAGGATACTCAAGAATGATGGGTCTGACAGCTTCGTATGGCATACCCAACTTCTGAGCACGGATGCGAACCCATTTGCAGTAGGCTTCCATAGGTAGAGAAGTCTTTGGCCCCAACTCTTGTGGGTCAGCTTTATGAACTCTGTCCCAAGCCTTGATGGACCTACGACGCAGCTCGTCACTATCCACCTGAAACTCAAAACTGATGTGAGGCACCAACATTTCATGAGGCCCTGCTCTTCTGGCCCTTCCAAACTGACGGAGAGCTAGACATGGATTATAAGAGATTCCTCCTTGAGTACCAATCAAAGGAACATTAGGGTATTCTCCGCAACGATCAATAACAACTATCTCATCCAAACCTCTGAAAGTCCAAATGATGTCCTTGTCAGTGAGAGACATTAACCTATGAGCCCAACCTCTTCCTTCTTGGTTCTTCAGCACGAACTTAGGGAGGTGCGAAATAAACCACCTCACCAACAAAGGGATACAACACCATAGAGTTCCTCGTCTTCGGGCAGTACGAGCATAAAGTTGTTGCAGGATGTCACCCAAGAGAGTGGGCACAGGGTTCTGAGATATAAAGATCCTTATGGCAGTGACGTTGATGAAGTTGTCAGGATTAGGAAACAAGACTAGCCCATAGATTAAGAGAGACAAGATGTCTTCATATGCCCTAAAGTCCAAGTCATTCCAGAAACTGTTAGCTTGACCAACCAGAAACTTGGCCAAGAAACCCTTAACTCCGCTTCTAGTCACCCAGTTGTCCATTACTTCTTGGTGGGTCAAGGGGAGAGCTGCAGCAACCTCCTCAAGCCTGAGGGTCTTTTCCCAACCAGTGAAGGGAGTCTGATCCAAGATAGGGATACCAAGCAAATCAGAGAACTCTTCCAGGGTAGGGACCAGCTGGAAGTCTTGAAAGGTGAAACACTGGTACAGAGGGTCATAGAACTGGGTCAGGACACTCATCAACTGTTGATCCCGCTTTGCAGTGACTAAACTGAGAAGAGAAACATGCCTCTGGATGAAGGAAGTGGTATTTGGAATCCTGCTAACCAACTCTTTAAGCAACTCAGATGGGTGAACAAAGTTGAACCGGATAGTATTCCTTCACATAGGCATCATGATGTCCTACAAAATAGAGCAAAGGTGAAACCCTCTTGTCTTTGAAATGGTCAGTCCCTATGCAGGATGCATGCAATGCTCATGATGTTATGATGTTATGATAAAGCACACCACAAATATTTACAAAGGCAAATATGGTAAGGCACACAAGTCACACAAGACAAACCCTTAAAGTTTAGGCCAGCATGAGGTCTAGGTATTACCCTCTTTCAGTTTGTTGGTTCATACCTGTCCTATCAAAAGTAACCGGGTTCTTAGAGGATCCCAATATCATTGACTACCCTCCATCGGTCATAACTCCAGCATCGCAATCTTTTCTTGCGGCCAGAACCATCACGAGAGTTTAGCCTCAATGGGCGTAGCATACTGCTACTGTTCTAATGGCCAAGTTGGGTCATTTAAGGTTCTAAGGTCGGTTGGTGCTTAATGACTCCTCAGAAGACCCATATTCTCCTCGTTGCAACACAAGGGATATCGGTACAGACCAAGGTGCCACACCAACGTAGCCACTACTTCACCCATGTCGGTCTATGCCGGACAGGTCCCTCACAGCTTATGCTACCTAAACAGGGTATCCCCAGATCCGGGTTAGGATCTATGTAACTCCGATGCAACCCACAATAATAAAGCAAACAAGTCAAAACAATTGAAAACACAGTTATGAACTATCCTAAGGTACACCTCACTTTATAAGGTATCCCCAGCAGAGTCGCCAGTTCTGTGATCGGTGGATCTGGAACTGACTGTTTAGCGCTGGTTCGCGAAATGTCGTGGAAGCAAGAGTCGCCACCGTCTTTTATTTTCTCCAAATGGAAAGGACAAAAGCACAGAAAAATTCCTTATTGAGATTGCTCTCGGTTCGGGAGGTAGATTTATAGAAAGGGAAGGTGTTAGCACCCTTTCTATCCATGGTTATCCATGGGCTCTTAGATACTTTCTCATTTGTGTTTTCAAAAATGTTTGTTTGCTTTTCAAGGTGAGTGGGTTTGAAAAAGTTCCGTTTAAAATTTCAGTTCGACTCTTGTATCAGTCCTCAAGAGTGTTTGAAAAGTTGTTTTTGAAAGCTTTTTGCAAAGTGTCGGTGTGAAAAGAAGTTTTTTGATTTGTTTTGAATTAGAGCAAGTATCTATGAGTCATCCACCTACCCTAAGGAATTAGTCTGTGTAAATGTCCTTAAGGTAGTGCCATCCCACCATTGAGAGGTAGGTAGCACCACCATTGGAGGTGTTCGGGTCAATTCGAGGTTTAGGGACAGTGTGGTCACCAGAGCAATAGGAAGACACCTTAGAAGCTACCCCCATGCCATGTTCATGGACATGAGGACTTACTAAAACATCCTCTACTCGACGACCACGTTTCGAGGGGCAAGGCAACAGTGAGGCGTACCCTAGGAGTGGTGTGTGAATTGTGTGTCATTTTCAATTATGTTTATCTTGTCATGCATTGGTGATCTACGCTTTGATTTTATTTTTGGCATACATTCTTCCATGTGTTTTAACAGTTTAAAAAGGTGCGGAAATATAAAAGTCCTACGCTATTACAAAGGCGCGGGTCTACATCGCCAAATTAAACCAAGACCCGATTTGAAATAAATAAAATGCGGAAAGTAAATATCCTAATTATCTATTACAAAGCTTTGGGGCAATTACATGAAATTTAAAAAAGGAAATAAAAGTAAATGTGCGAAAAGAAATAAGATCGAGAATGCGAGGGCGTTGGACCCTTTTAAAGAAATTAAATTGAAATCATAAATTAATTAAATTAAATAACAGAAAGAACCTCTTTTTTTTGGAGTTTTTGTATTTATGGAATTAAGGAGAATTAAATTGGAATTAAAAGTTAATTAAAACCCTAGTTCTGAATCGTTTTTAATTTATTAAAAAAAATGTTTAAGTTGTAACCTAATTTAACCCTAATTAATTAAATGGCATATTTATTTACAAAAATAATTAATAATTAAATATGGTGAAAAAGGAAAAAAAGAATAAAAGTATAAAAACCCTAATTTCTACCTTTTTTAGTTTATTAAAAAAATATTAAAATTAAACCTAAAATTAAACTAATTAGTTATTAGAATTTTATTTACAAAATATTGATCAAAAAATAAATGAACATATTTTTATTTTTTTTATAGTTTCTGATTTTTTTTTTGCATTTTTATGTTATAAAAAATTAATTTGAAGAATTGAAAGAAAATAATTAAAAATATAAAAAGGAAAAGAATAAAGGAAAGAAATACAAACAAAGGGGGTTTGTTGACCCTTTTGGAGGTTTATAGAAAGCAATTAGGCCCAACAGATTCAAGGCCTGTTGACTTTTTCCAGCGCGTGTGTGGCATGGTCAACTGATGTGTATGATGGACCTCTCATCCTGACCTTCAGATTCGTCTCCTGGGACATGTGGCGCGCCAAGGTATTGGATGCATGGTAGACCACTGAAGGACATGTTGCGTAGGAACACATTAAGCAAAATAATATTGAGAAGGGAGGGGACCTGGGAATCGAACCCAGGTCCCAATGCTTGAAGGACAACACACTTCCCACTCAGCCAAATGCGTTTCTTTGTCAAACTAGTGGAATGTGATCAATATGAGAGAGAATACAAGGGTTAGTGGAACAAATAAAAAAGGCGCCAGTTATTTGAATCAGCCAACCATAGTCCAACACGTATCATCTTCTCCAATTGCTTCATTTTCACCTGAAAAATATGGAATGGATAGCGGGGGTTTTAAACCCCCACTAAATGAAGAACACAAAAATAGCGATTAGGCCCTAGGCTCATATAAATTGAGCGCGAGGTGTGGTTTTGAGTCGTTGGAATGTCACGAATGCAATGGTGTAGGTCTTTCTGTCTAATTTTTCCATATGCAAAAGTCCCCAATTTCAAGCTTATAAAAACCTAGAAAATTTCCATGGCAGATTCTCGTACAGGGCACGTTAGTTCAATTAGAAGATACCAATAGCTTTAGAATGCTCATGTTAGTGAAAAACAACATTTAAAAGACATCAATCATGCATATAAAATGGAATGCGATTATCAATTTTTTTAAGAAAAGTGGAACACGGTTATACCAATTCTTGAGGTTAGAGGACGTGATTTTGATTCAGAAAGCTTCCTTGATGCGTCAGGAATGTAATGGAATCGTTCTTTGGCTTGGAAAAGTGCTCTATGTTTGTTTTCAGTTTTCAATTTTTTTGACAAAAAATGCAAAGTGATTCTTTGGTTTGAGGCGCAGCTTCCAGGTCTTTTGCATTAGGGTTGCAATATGTATATGTATGTGAATGTTTTAGGTCAACAAAACAAGCCCAACATCCAAGTTTTAATGCCTTTGAATTTTTGTGATCTTCCATGATTTTTTCAATCTTTTTCATACCTTTCTCATGCCAATCAATGAAGATTCTTGCCTTTTTAGTGATGCACGAAATATTTGATCCATAAAGAGTGAATTAGTTGCACAAAAGATTTAAAACACATGATTTTCTATTTTTGTCATATTTTATTTTAATTAAATGAACTAATAATAATAATAATTCAAATAATTAATAAAAAAATGATAAAATAACTCCCTTTAAAGTCAATGGGTCGTGCATAGCCTTTGGGTGATGATTCTTGGAAGAAATTGTGGCCCATTAGCAATTTTGAGGCATTTGAAGCAAAGTTAACTTTTCAAAATTCCCAAAAATTTCCCAACTTCCACAAGGCATATCTTGCTCAATTTTTAAGCTTTTATCATGTTCTTGGAAATTTTGGAAAGGTCTTGAAGTCCTCTAACCAATGCCTTTGATCCCATGTCATTTTGATTTACCAAACTCAAGTTATGGTCTTTGACTTAAAGTCCCTTTTTGTTGACTTTTGAAAATGACCTATAATGTTGAGATTGATAACTTTTTGTGAGAGCATTTCTTGGACTTGAAGTGTGAAGAGGAGTTGTAGGAAATGTCATTCTATTCAAAATGAGCTTTGGATGGAATTTTTCTGATAAAACATGTGGAAGTTATGCCTTGGTCAATTTACAGTTGACTTTTTCAACTGTCCAAATATGGAAACTTTTGCATCTTGAGACTTTTTGAGCCATGCCTTGAAAATCATGATCAAGAATTGATCAAATGATGTTTGTGGCTTCAAAATAAGATGTTGACCAAAAATTTGAACTTTTGACTGTCAAATGACCATTTTACCCCTACAGTTGACTGTTGAGTAATTAGGGTTTTTGACTATGCAACTTTGTGCTGTAAGTCTTGAAACTTGGCATGAGGATGCTTGACAATGTTTATAGGCATGTGGGACTTGATTGGACCCTTGGAAACTTCAACTTCTTTGCCAGAACTAAAACCCTAGTTTTTGACTGTTAGGAGGCCATTGAACTGTGCAACCTTTGGGAGATTTTGAAGCAAGCTCTTTGCAAATCTTGAAGAATATGGGAGGGAAAATTTTGGGGTACAACACACACATTATCAGAGGGTGGTGTTCCCAGTATCTCCAGCTAAGCATGACTTTTTCCAGCTGAAACACTGTTTGTGTTGTTATCCTTTCAATGGATTGTTTGCAATAGAAGACTGGACTTTGGGTTTTCTACCTAAAAATACTTTCCTCTCCAGAGAAATTTAAGCCTTGTGAAAGGACTTTGCTCTAGTGATGGCTTTTGTTCTTATCTCCAGTAATGTTCCCATCTTGTTGAGATTAGCCGAGTGTCGAATTGTACTGTGATGTCTTATCATCTTCAGTTTATCTTGTCTATTTGTTTTGTCAGCATATACATGACATTCATTTATTCATTCACACTTGCATCATGCACGCACATTTGTATTTGTTGATGTCTTTGAGTTCGTATACCTTGGTTATGTCTATTCAAATAGCTTATTTGATCTTTCCAAATAGAATGTCAACTTAAGCATAAAGTGCGCCTCCTTTCTAATTCCCCACTGAGTTAACTCTCGTGGAAGAATCTTGCTTTGGCTTTCCTTTTCCATCTCTGGATAGGATAAATCCCCATTTGAGTTATTTCCTCATTGGGTGGAGTCTTGTTTGACTGTTTTCTCTCCAGTTTATTCCTGGATTGAGCTTTGTCTCTTGTGAACGATACCCTGTGGATATCTCTAGGCTGTGAAACCTAGATGGAGAGTGCATTTATTTTGCAATGTAAATACTTGGTCTCCTCAAGAAGGATTTATTCATGGTATTGAAGACGAACTTTATTTCCTAGTAGTGTTATCACAACCTTCTTCTGGAATATTAACATGACAACAAGCGACTGACTCTTTATTTGAGCAGTTTGATTATTTCTGATTTCTTTATGACAAATGGTGGTCTCTTCATGAGCAGTTTGTCCATCCCCGATGAAATTATTGGTTCTCACCTCCAGCAATATCTTCACGATATTTTATGAGTATCCTTTTGACAAACAGCAAGCGGCAGTCTCTTCACGAGGCAACTTGTATGTTATTGACACCTTTGAAAATAACAAGCGACAGTCTCTTCATGAGGCAACTTGTGTGTTATGGATACTCTTGACAAACAGCAAGCGGCAATCTCTTCACGAGGCAACTTGTATGTTATTGATACCTTTGGGAAACGGCAAGTGGCAGTCTCTTCATGGGCAGCTTGTACGTTATTATTCTTCGGAAAACGACAAGTGGCAGCTTCTTTATGAGCAGTTTGTGGGTTAAGCAACAAGTGGCGGACTCTTCATGAGCAGCTTATGTGCTTTAATATTATTTGAAGACAACAAGTGGCAGCTTCTTTATAAGCAGCTTGTGGGTTATAAACGGTAAGTGGCAGTCTCTTCATGGGCAGCTTGTACGTTATTATTCTTCGGAAAACGGCAAGTGGCAGTCTCTTCATGGGCAGCTTGTACGTTAATATTCTTCGGAAAACGGCAAGTGGCAGTCTCTTCATGGGCAGCTTGTACGTTAATATTCTTCCGAAAACGACAAGTGACAGTCTCTTCATGGGCAGCTTGTACGTTATTTTTCTTCGAAGACAGCAAGTGGCAGCTTCTTTATGAGCAACTTGTGGGTTATAAGCAACAAGTGGCGGACTCTTCATGAGCAGCTTGTGTGCTTTAATATTCTTTGAAGACAGCAAGTGGCAGCTTCTTTATGAGCAGCTTGTGGGTTAAGCAACAAGTGGCGGACTCTTCATGAGCAACTTGTGTGCTTTAATATTCTTTGAAGACAACAAGTGACGGACTCTTCATGAGCAGCTTGTGTGCTTTAATATTCTTTGAAGACAACAAGTGGCAGCTTCTTTATAAGCAGCTTGTGAGTTATAAGCAACAAGTGGCAGACTCTTCATGAGTAACTTGTGTGCTTTAATATTCTTTGAAGACAACAAGTGGCAGCTTCTTTATGAGCAGCTTGTGGGTTATTGGCAACAAGTGGCAGCTTCTTTATTTGAGCAGCTTGTATGTCATAGTATTTTTGGAAGACAGCAAGTGGCGGCCTCTTTATTTGAGCAGCTTGTGTATCCCCAACAATAATGTCTACTCAGCAAATGGCATCCCTTCAGAAAAGTCCCGTGGGGAAGTTTTCATTTTATCCTTTTCAAGCGATATCTTGGTTAAGGAAAGAATCGTGTTACCGTTCTTGGTGAAATTCAGAAGTCAGAGATGTTTATTCCCAGTCTCAGTACTGATGACAATCATTTTCCAGTCTCAGTGCTGATGTAAATCATTTCCTTTTCCAGTCACAGTACTGATGTCAATCATCTTCCAGCCTCAGTGCTGATGTAAATCATTTCTTTTTCCAGTCTCCGTACTGATGTAAATAATTTCTTTTCCAGTTTCAACACTGATGTAAATCATTCAAGAGTCTCTCATTTGAAGCCTATGACTCTTGTTTCCCCAGTGAAGTTATAATCTCTTTCCCTGTGGGATTACTGTATAATGTGCTTGGTTTCTCCAGCATTAGTCTGTCTCATATGGCGTCATTCCCCATAAAATTCAGAGCATTGCATTCATATCATATCATAAACATACGTGTGGTATCTTAAGGCCAAAAATTGTGTTCTATATTTAAGTCCCTTCAATCTCGTCGAAATGAAGATTCGAATCTTCATATCTCCAGATAGAAGAAACTTAAATAGGGGCAGCTGTTGTACCCCAATTTTTGACCTAAGATCCCATTTGCATTTTTGCATTTTTATACAGAAGGCAAGGTCACTAAATACAGTTGGTTTTAACCTCTCACCTTCGAGCATTGATTATGCAGTAATTGTCAAGTGTTTTGAACATTCTTGGCCTATGTATCACTAACTTCTAATCAAGCACAAATGTGTGTTTTTTTGTTTGATTTCATGTGTTGACAGGTCTATTTCGATTCAGTCTGCTTCGATTGGACAAGTGCTGCCTGCAAGCCTACTTCGATTCAGCCTGCTTCGATTGAACAAGTGCTGCCTGCATGCCTCTTTTGATTGGACAAGTGCTGCCTGCATGCCTCTTTCGAATCTGGACAAGTTCACTGCCTGCAAACATGTTTCGATTGGGCAACATTGCTTCCTTCGAACACAAGATTTCGTTTGGGCAATGTGTCTGCTTCGACTCACAAGCTTCGAGGGGCAATACAGTCTCCTTTCGATCCACAAGCTTCGATGGGAAAGACAGTCTCCCTTCAGTCACAAGCTTCGATTTGGAAATACAGTCTCCTTCAATTCACAAGTTGGACCACTGTACTGCCATGCAACAAACACTACTGCGTTGCTATGCACAGTCCTGCACCAACCTACCACTATGCTCCAAAACACTGCTGAGCCTGCTACAACAGTCCTGTACTTGCCCAAAAAGGAGTGCACAAGAGCTGCGTAGAAGAAAGGATCGAAACAGCCTTCCCAAACTGTTCAAATCATTTTGTTTTCCCCCCAAAACTTCAGCAAATCCTCCTATAAATACAAGGCTTCACAACATGAAAAAGGAGGACTTTTGGGCCAGACGAACCTCTCCCAAATTTTCTCAAACAGTAAAATTCTCAAAATTCATAAACACTTCAGAAAAATTCCCAAACACCAAACTTTCTCAAACACAAAAATCTCTCAAGTCCCTTCAATACTTGTGAGAACAAACCCAGAACCCACACACTTCAGTCTCCTTCGATTCTGAAGAACAACCACACTTCAGTCTCCTTCGAATCAAAGAAGCACACTTGCTTTTTCTTTCCTTCGAATCCAGCACTCCCAGCGCAGCCTGTGACCCCTCCCTTCGAATCCAGAAGCGCTCCAGGCAACCACCACTCAAGGCCCAGCACAAGGCCCAGCACACGTTCAAGCCTGAAGCCAGGTAAGTCACTCTTACCCTTGATTTTTTCATTTCCAGTATAACATGTAAAAAATACCTTTGTTCGTTTCAAGCATGTACATACTGTTCCAACATGTAAATAATACCTTTGTTCGTTTCAAGCATGTACATATTGTTCCTTTCGTTTCCACATTTTTAACATACCTTTCAGAACTACCTCTTTCGTTTCTGCTTCCTGTTTACTAGCTTTGATTATTAAACTGTTCATACTAGCATGGCCTCAGGCCATGTTGTCATTTAATGTTTGAAATGAAAGAAACAGGATACAGGAAACAGGAAACGAAGCTTCTGCCATCTTTCTCCAGGTCAAACGAAAGAGACAACCAGGAGGCAAGCCATGTCCAATCGAAAGACATCCCCTCACTGACTTCCAGGCCAATCGAAGGATAGAACCTCACTGGCGCGAACTCCCAGTCGAAGGATACAACTCACTGACTTCCAGGCCAAACGAAGGACAAAACCTCACTGGCGCGAACTCCCAATCGAAGGACAAGACTTCGCCTCTGCCAAGGCCCAATCGAAAGACACGACCTCACTGTTGCCAGCCCCAATCGAAGGAGGCCAACATAATGCAAATCGAGGGTTGCTCCTGCCAGAATCGAAAGATACTCATTTTCTTTACTTTCATCTTTATTTTTTATGCCTTTTGATATGTTTGTAGTAGCGTAGTTTTTTTTGTCTTTCTACATTTTTTTTACTTTGTACAAATGCTAGTAATTAGGTGTATAGAAAGATAAAAATCAAAAAGAAAACAAACCAAAAAGATCAAAAACACTCTTTAATCATTACTTGAACATACTTTAAAACATGCAAAAACATTCAACAAATCAAAACTCCCCCCAAGGGAATGTTATCCCTGTTCTACCGTGATATCGGCCGTGCCTATTGCTAGAACGCGTGTGTTAATGTCGCCCACTAAAAAACACAAACAAATCAAATTTTTTCTAGAGGAACTACGGTGTTTTGATTCCTTCATTGGATACGTAGGCAAAGGGTCGCGAAACCCTCACGAACACAATAATAAAAACTCATTTTTTCCCCTTAAACAAACATATTTGTAGATACATACACCCTTGTATATAAAAAACAATTTTAAACCAAAAACATATATTTCAAAAGGTTCCTGCAGAGTACCGCAGATGCATTGGGTGCTAATACCTTCCCATTGCATAACCAACCCCCGAACTCTCGATCTCTTTCAAAAAATGCATTGTATTACTTTTATCTTACATTGCATGTTTTTAGGGTTTTATTTCGTTCTTTTCCCTTTTCCCTTGGAAATAATAAAGCGCGGTAGCGACTCTTGCTTTTGTGAGTCAATTTAATTAATAGCTTGATCTCCGATTTTCACCGCTACAGGTACCTTTGGAACTCACTCTAGCGGGCATACGATGGCTAAGAAGATTCTACGGGCAGGCTATTACTGGTCTACCATGGAAGCCGACTGCTATCAACATTCCCGCACCTGCCATAAATGTCAAATCTATGCAGACAAGGTCCACGTGTCTCTGGTTCCTCTAAATGTCTTAACAGCTCCTTGGCCCTTTGCTATGTGGGGAATCGACATGATTGGAGAGATCAAGCCTACGGCTTCGAATGAACACCGCTTCATTCTGGTGGCCATTGACTACTTCACCAAGTGGGTCGAAGCAGCTTCCTTCGCATCCGTTACTAAGAATGTTGTTGCCCGCTTCATCAAGCAGAACCTTATTTGCTGGTACGGTATCCCCTAAAGGATCATCACTGATAACGGTACAAACCTTAACAATACTATGATCACCGCCTTGTGCGAGCAGTTCAAAATTCAACATCATAATTCATCTCCCTACCGGCCAAAGATGAATGGTGCAGTCGAAGCTGCGAACAAAAATATCAAGAAGATCATACAAAAGATGACAGTCACCTACAAGGACTGGTATGAGATGTTACCGTTTGCTCTCCACAGGTACCGAACCACGGCTCGCACATCAACTGAGGCAACACCCTATTCCTTGGTATATGGCATGGAGGCTGTTTTACCTATCGAGGTTCAGATTCCCTCCTTGAGAATCATGAAAGATGCTGGTTTGAGTGAAGACGATTGAATTCAGACCTGGCTTGATCAGCTAAACTTGATTGATGAAAAGAGACTTACTACTGTTTGCCATGGTCAGACGTATCAAAAATGGATGATCAAAGCTTTCAACAAGAAAGTCAGACGCCAAGTATATCAAGTTGGAGATCTTGTAATCAAGTGCATCATCTTGCCACAAAGTGATCCCAGGGGCAAATGGACTCCTACCTACGAAGGACCATTTGTAATCAAGAACATCTTTTCTGGTGGGGAAATGATCTTAACCACCATGGATGGCGACGACCTGCCGCACCCTGCGAACGCAGACATAGTCAAAAGATACTACGCATAAATGACCCACTAGGTTGACACACCTAGGCAAAACAAGGGCATCCCGGCGAACCAAAAAGGTTCAGGCAAAAGTTAGGGATAAAATAAAAAAAAAATTGTACACCCGGCAAGTTGAAAACCAGAAAGGGTGACTTGGGCAAAAAAGGGTTTCCCGGTGGACTGAAAACCCGAAAGGGCGGTCCAGGCAAAAGTTAGGGAATTAAAGCGTATGACTATGTCTCGTCGGATCACTTTAAGGATAATCTCTTCACTGACAAACCTGAAGCTTCTGATCAATCCAATCATCTTCAGACGAAGCAACGGATGGACAAGATATTCGGAGATACGAAGGCTATAGTGGAATGGGAACCCCATGGGATTTTTTACACATAGCTATATTTCTTTGTATAAATTTTTCTTACTTTTATGACACCATCCTCTTACTAGGATGTCTGTCTCCTTTGTACAAAATACTTATTCAAAGTAAATACAAAGTTATCTCTTTCAAAGTACATAAAACTATTTGCATTTTTCTTTTACACTTGTGTTTTATTTGCAAAATCGTCCAATGATTCATTGATGAACATATGAATTTGAACATAATTACTGTTTACAAATAAACATGATGGAAAAGAACAATTACTGATAGACTGAAAGGATAGGAAAACGTCTTTAGGCTATTCCAGGAGCAATCCCTACAGTACATCATCTAGATCCCCAGCGGAGCTAAAATTCAAATCCTTAATCCCCATCAGAGTTGAAATTTCAAACTCCCAATCCCCAGCGGAACCAAAATTTCAAACTATCAATCCCCAGCGGAAACCATTCAGTTTCTCCAAATTCCCCAACAAGTTGTCTTGAAGCCTGAAAATCAACCAGATAACAGTTAACTTTTGTCTCTCCCCAACCTAGGATTATTCCCCAGTAGAGTGGCAGACAACCCAAACTCCTGAACCTACTCCCCAGCAGTAAGCCTGCTCCCCCATAGAGTTTTCAATACTCCTCAACAGAATGAAGATTCTCATTCTTAATTCCCCAGTGAAGTTTCCAAAGTTTTCATTGCTCCTCAACAGAATGAAGATTCTCATTCTTAATTCCCCGCAGAAGTCGTCAGGGTTTCCCCTATTCCCCAACAGATCAAGGATTCCCTTGGTGTAACCCCCAATAGAAGTCATCAAATTTCTCTGGATTTCCCAAGCAGATTACTCAGGCAGTATATGGCATTACTCGCAACAGAATTCTTGTCAGTACTCCAACTTCAAGACATGAAGGATCCTCATATCCCCACAGAATTTGTCAAGGATTTTTAATTTCCAACAGTCGCCAAGGATTTCTTATCCTCAGCAGTCAAGGATTAATTTTCCCCGGCAGCAGTCAAGGGTTTTATTATCCCCGACTGTTAAGGATTTATTTTCCTTAACAAGATAGCTAATCAGCTTACATGCGCATACATTACATATATCATAAACATTGATAAGGCACATATATTGCATCGTACATTTCATGCAACATAACTTTGTGTTTCAGCTAACATTTTACCCTTTTCAGGATAAGATTAACAAGCTACCATTAACGGTATGCAATCATGATACAGTTCAGATACACTCCAGACACGGAAGTCACTCTGTTACTCATTCAGATTTCAACTATCAGATACAGATTAGATACGCTCCAGACATGGAAGCCATTCTATTTCTCATTCAGATCAAACCTTTAGAATACAGTTCAGATACAATTCAGACACAAAAGTTATTCTACTACAACTTTCAGATACAGATTAGATACGCTCCAGATATGGAAGCCATTTTATTTCTCATTCAGATCAAACTTCTAGATACAGTACAGATACACTTCAGACACGAAAGTCATTCTGCTACTTATTCAGATTCTAGTCCAGATACGCTCCAGACACGGTTGCCATTCTGTTACTTATTCTGATTTTCCTCAGTTCAGATACACTCCAGACACGGATGCCATCCTGATACTCATTCAGACCTCGACATTCAGATACAGTACGGATACGCTCCAGACATGGTTGCCATTCTGTAACTTATTCAGTTTCATCTTTAAAATACAGTACATTCCAGATACGCTTCAGACACGAATGCCATTCTGTCACTTATTCCGATTCTCCCCATCTTAGAGACGCTTCAGACACGGATGTTATTCTATTGCTCATTCAGATACAAAGTTCAGATACAACTCAGATACGTTCCAGATACGGACACTATTCTGATGCTCATTCTTTTGACTTACAACAAACATTCTTGGATAGAATCTACAAGCCCATCTCCATAGATTCTATCTCATCTCCAAATGGCATCTTTAAGCCCAGTTCCATAACTACATTTTGACGAGTGCAAATTTACGGGCACTCTAGTGTCCAATTATCTTTTACCTTCGAGTCACAAACGATAAAACTCGTCAATCTAACTCTTCAGGTTCAAGAAGATTGAACAGGGGAAGCTGTTTTACCCAAAAATTTTCCCTCTCATTTATCAAGACTTTTCTCACAAGACTTCTTGGACTCAAGACAAGATTAGGGCTTGTCAGCTCAAGACATCACCTTGCACTGATAACCTGAAATTAGGGTTTGAGTTTGCACAAGGATTTTTGGACCATCAATGTTTCATGTGACTTTCATACATCATGTTAGACCTCTAAGATTTCTCATACCAAGTTTCAAGCCTTGAACCACATTTTTGACCAGTCAATTGGACAGTTGACCTAAAAATCAGCTGTATTGGGGAAAAAGTTAACCATGGCCAATTTACAGTCAAACTTCATAATTTTTTGTCCACAATCACATTTTAGGCTCCTATGTACAATTTTATCAAGTTTGGATCACAACTCCTCAAGAAATTTGATCAAATCATCAAAAGGGCAAAATGGTCAAAATTAGGGTTTTGACTAAGAAAGGGAAATTTCTGATTTTTTTTAACCTAGCCAATGACCAATTGAGTTCAAACATGATTTCAAGGACTAAATGGCATTATCTTGACCTAATTACATGGTTCAAAAGATCTCAAATGCATAGGATTGACAGATGAATTTTGCAGTCAACTGATCAAAAGTCAATTGTACACTGAAAAGTCAAACTTTGACTTTTTGGTCAAAATCAAGTGCCAAAGGTCATAATTCATCAATATATGTCAAAATGTGAAACTTGTTGACCAAGAAACCTAAAATTGCAAATTAGGGTTTTAATTTGAAATTTTTTCATAACTTAGAATTTTTCTAAGTATGGAAAATTTCTTTTTTTCCCTAACTTTTCACCACTTTTCACCATGATGCAATTGGATTCAAAGAAAACTTCCAACATGAAAGTTGTAGTCCTCCATGAAATCTACAACTTTTATTCACAAAGTTTTCCCAAAAGATGCTTGGATCTCAAGTTATGAATCTATGAATAGGGGTCCATGAACTAAATAACTTAGTGAAAATTTGCCCTAATTTAGGCAGGTTTTTGACCCAACTTCATGGACATTTTTCACCTAGTTCTAAGAGGTATCTAAAAATTCATTTCAAAGATGGATTTTAGAGCATGTTGTAAGCTTTCCAAAATGTCAAAGAACTCTCCAAGATCATTTGTGGTTAGGGAGAATCGAAGAAGAGAAAATGGCATTTTATCACTTTTGTTCAAGCTATTTTTCACAATGCATCAAGTTGCAAATCTGATCAAGCATGCTTGTACCTTGAATTACAGGTCCTAAATCCCTTCTAAACTCCATAATTAAATGCTAATTCAGTGGATAATGACTTTGTTTTTGCTTTTGAAGCATTGCACAAAGAATAAATCCATAAATGGCATAAAGGGCACATTGCCATTTTCATAAAGCATGCTTTTGCAAACTTTATCAGCCTTGAGCCTTGGACTTGTTCCTTTTGTGCAAGAATTGTCCACAGATATCAGGCATGGTTTACCAACTCTTGCAGCTCACAAGATAGCCAAGTACAGGCCTTTAGCATGGTCACTTCAACCTTTCTTCAAAAACAAGAAAAGTGGCCAAAAGTCAAAAACTTGTACAAGCTGATAAAGGAGGGCTTGGCATCATTCAAAACAACTTCACAAACTTGTTGCAAGCTAGAACACGAGTGAATAACTTAAAAAACTCTCCCAAACACAAAAACACGACTTTTCTGCCCAAACTTGCAGTTTCTGCAAAACTCATGCAAGCTCAATATTGGCTCGTGCGTTTCTCCCTTTAACACTTGAAACACCTTCCATACATTACATCTAAACCATCCAAGCCCTTATCCTATTGTTGTAACCTCTATTTCAGACATCACCATTTTCAAACTTGAAGGTTTCAGGTTGACTTCTACAGGGAGTTTCAAGCATCCTCAAGGCAAACTAAGCATCGGAATAACTTGAGGGAACTTCAAGGAAGCTCACACGATCCTCAGGCCTCACTCAAAGTCCCCACATTGTCATATCCAAATCCATCTGGGCAAGGTATTTTTCAAAACTCTATCTCTCTATTTGGGAATCCTCAAGCTTTGATTTGTGAAGCAAAAATGTAGTCCTTAACTTGGTGAAGCTGTACATATGCATATTTGTCATTTATATTAACTGTGCCATGAGAATTTGAAGCTTGAAGTTCATGAAAAAATTAGGTCAGGAATTAGGGCCACTGAAATTCTCCCTGGTCTTTTAGAGTCAGGTCACAAACTTTATATCACTGGAATCGTGAGATCATAAGCTACATTTTTTGTGTTATAAGTTTTTGTTTTTGTGCAAAGAATAGAGAGTTACAGGTTTGAACTCAGAACGCGCGCAAATGGAAGCTGGAGGACAGGGATGAAGTGTCCTGGGCCTGGCGCGCCTTGGGTCTGCTTGTTTTGTTTTCCACACCCCCCCTGACTACTATTTGCACCCCCTTTGCATATTTTTATATTTTGCATATTTTCTCATATTTTTTATGTTTACTGACTTTATTATTTTTTTCTGAACATTAAAAATCACAAAAATAATTTTCTTAATTTTTTGCAATTTTATTTTATTTTTATTATTTTTTCCACATATAAAAATAGTTTATTAGGTTTATAGAATTTATTTTCTTAAATAAATTTATAAATACAATTTTAAAATACAATATATTTTTATTTTATTATTCACACATAAAATAATTGTTTTCATACATATTTTAATTTTTAATATTTGTTAATAATATTATTTATTATTTCTTGTACTTAAATGGATAAAATAAATAATATAGAACATATTTTTATTTTAATCAAAAAATTAGGGTTTTCCCTTTTAAAAATAACAATATTATTTTTTCTTATTTTTAGGACTTAAATAATTTTATTTTTTTTCATACATAAAATTAATACAAGACATTTTTGCATAAATACATTTTATTTGCATATTTAAATATTTGTATATTTATTTATCTTGTACAATAATTCAATTGGGTTGTAATAGTATCTTAGGGTTTTATTTTGTTCAAATACCCCCATTCAAAAACTTGTATCCCCCCTCCCATAATAATTGTTGTAATATTTTAGTTTACTTTACTCAATTTATCGCATTATATATTTGTGTAGTAAACTAGGGTTTTGCATGATAAGACAAAAATCAAACAAATAGACATGACCTAATACAAGACAAACAAAATGCATGTAAAATGACAACACATTGCACACACGCACCCTTAGGGTTTCACCGACTTGGTTGCCTTAAAACAAAATGGCCATGGTATGCATGCAAGGTATCTTGGCAAAACAAAACAAAACAAAAGATCATAGTCCCTCGATGACGCTATCAAAAGGTTGCCTAAACAAAATGATCTTGGTCCCTCAAAATGCTAAAGATACTTGGCAACATTGTTATCATGGTCATACGATGATCCACGCCCGTCCCATTTAACATCCAAAGATATGGTTATTTACCAAAACAATGGTAAATCAACAATGTCAAAGGAATAAAAATGTATAGGAAAGACATTTGAGTAGGGTAGATAGCTCCTAGTTACTTGCTCTCTTTCAAACAATCCTTGCTATTTTCAAACAAACACACACATATTTCAAAACATTTCCAAACAACTTTCAAAACATTGAAACATTTTTCAAAAGACAAACATCTTTGTATACATTCTTACGAACGAGAATCATTACAAAGATTGCCTAAACAATTGGCCTCTTTTCAAAAATACTTTCAAAACCACACCAAGCACCACGTCAAACAATTTCAAAGCAAAGCAAGTTATCTAAACAAGTAACTAAGAGCCCATGGAAAACCATGGAAGAAAAGGGTGCTAGCAACTTCCCTTTTCATAATCTACCCCCCGAACTCAAGAAAACATCTCAAAGGTCTTTCCTGTGCTTTTTTACCTTTCCTTTTGGATAAAAGAAAAGTCGGTGGCGACTCTTGCTAAACCGCAACATTTGCGAACACAAACGCAAAACCTCAAGTCAGTTCTCCCACCGTATCACAGGCTATAAGAAGGAACCTGGATCATAGGGTTACTTAGAAATGAAAGCCTGGATAGTAGGGTTATGAGAAGGAACCTGGGTCGTAGGGTTACTTCGAAATGAAAGCCTGGATAGTAGGGCTATGAGAAGGAACCTGGGTCGTAGGGTTACTTCGAAATGAAAGCCTGGATAGTAGGGCTATGAGAAGGAACTTGGGTCGTAGGTTTACTTCGAAATGAAAGCCTGGATATTAGGCCTATGAGAAGGAACATGGGTCTTAGGGTTACTTCAAAATGAAAGCCTGGATAATAGGGCTATGAGAAGGAATCTGGATCGTAGGGTTACTTCGAAATGAAAGCCTAGATAGTAGGGCTATGAGAAGGGACCCGTGTAAGATTTTTCAAGATAAACCCGTGTGAAGTTGTATTTGGTCACGCAAATGATTACTCTGTTTAGTTTCAGGAGATAATTTTAGACCCAAGTCTGGGAAAATAAATCCATGACCGCTGCTTGGAGAGTATTGAAAATAGCATTCCTGACTGTCATAGAAAACCGTGGTTCTTCTACTTCCGCTGGGGAGAGACTCTGCTTGAGAATAATTCTGCGGGGAAGAATCAGGATAAATTGTTGAGAGATTTAAACTGAACCGGTAGAGGTCTGAAGGAAATATTTGTTATGTAGATGGTCAACCAGTCCTTTCTCGGGAATTGATCTATAATTTATTTGTCCACAAATAGTTATCCTGTCGGATATTTGATGATGATTTCCCGTTGATTGATTTTTCCTGAAAAGATGAAGAGTTAGTTATATGCGATGCCATGATGTATGAATGCAATGTATGAACATATTAATTGTTCTGCTGCAATATTGCTGGTGTGATGCGGTGGTAGAACTGACTTGGGATTTTGCGTTTGTGTTCGCAAATGTTACGGTTTAGCAAGAGTCGCCACCGACTTTTTATTTTATCCTAAGGAAAGGTCAAAAAGCACAGGAAAGACCTTTGAGATGTTTTCGTGGGTTCGGGGGGTAGATTATGAAAAGGGAAGGTGCTAGTACCCTTTTCATCCATGGTTATCCATGGGCTCTTAGTTACTTATTTTAGATCACTTGCCTTTGTTTTTCAATTGCTTGAAATGGTGTTTTGTGTGTGTGGTCTTGAAAATGTTTTGAAAAAAAGATGCCTTGTCTAGGCAACCTTTGTAACAATTCTTTTGAATGTTTTACAAAGGTGTTTGTCTTTTTGAAAATATGTTTCAATGTTTTTGAAAGTTTGTTTTGAAATTGTGTTGAGATGTGTGTTTGAAAAATGGCAAGGATGTTTTGCAAGTTTGATCAAGCAACTAAGAGCTATCTACCCTATTTTACTCAAAGATTTTTCTTATGTTTTTAACCCTTTACAGTGTTATTTCACCATTGTGTTTGATGAACAACCTTGCGTTAGGATGTTGAACGGGACGAGCATGGGACGTTTGTATAGTCATAGAAGGCAACATATGGGACGTTTTAGCAATGTCGTTTTTAGGGACTAGATCGTTTACCAAAGGCAACATCGAGGGTCATCGAGGGACTATGATCTTTTATCGAGGGTCTTTGCTAAAACGCCCATGCTCAAGGGACATGACTATTTTCCGAGGCAACAAGTGAGATTACCCTAAGGGTGCATGTGTGCAAAGTGTGTTTTATTGCATGCATTTGTCTTTGATTTTTAGGTTGTCTACTTGTTGGTTTTATCTTGCCATACACACCTAGTTACTAGCATTTGTACAAAAGTAATAAAAAGTGAAAAAAATAAATCCTACACTATTACAACCATATTGAAGTGCATAGAAATGTAAAGGAAAAAATAAGATAAAAAAGAAGTAAAAAATGAGTGTATTTCGACCCAGGCAGTAGCAGCCTTCAATTTGCATTTTGTTGGCCTCCTTCGATTGGGGCCAGCACCAGTGAGGTTCTGTCCTTCGACTGGCTTGGAAGTCAGTGTATGGCGAAGCCTTCTGGTTCTGCCTTGTTGTCTTCTTCGACTGGAGGTTGAAAGCAGTGAGGGAATGCATTTCGATTAAGGGCTGGAAGTCAGTGAAGGCATGCTTTTCGTTTGGGCCTAGAAGTCAACATGGTTTTCCTCCTGGTTGTCTCTTTCGTTTAACCTGGAGAAAGAGGGTAGAAGCCAGAAGCTTCGTTCCCTATTTCCTATTTCCTGTTTCTTTCATTTCAAGCATTAAATGACAACATGGCCTGAGGCCATGCTAGTACCTATCTTTCAAACAGTTTAATAATTAAAGCTAGTTCAGGTAAACAACAAGTAAAACGAAAGGGTTAAGTTTTAAAAACATGTTAACAGGGTGGAAACGAAAAGAACCAAAGTGTTATGTACATGTTTTGAAATGAAAGGGAAGATTATTCACATACTATGCCATGAAACGAAAGGTTCAAGGGTAAGAGTGACTTACCTTGCTTCAGGCCTTGAATGGATGTGGGATTCGAACTTGAACTTCTACCTGGACGTTTCTGGAATTCGAAGAGTAGTCACAGGGGGTTTGCTTTTGGTTCGAAGAGTTGTCACAGAAGGTTGTCTTTGTGTTTGAACAAACTTCTAATGTGTGGGGTGTTCTTCAGAATCGAAAGAGGTGAGTGTTTGGGATTATGGGTTTTGATTTCTCAAGTGTTGATGAACTTGAGAAGTTTTATTGTGTTTGAGAAAATTTGGGAGATTCGTTCCTCTGGTCCAAAGATCCTCCCTTAGCTTTGCATAAATTCCTCTATTTATAGAGAAAAAGAATGGACATATTTTCAACAGCCAGCCTTGCAAAATAATAAAATAATAGGTAACGTGAAAGTACATGTGGGGGCCTCTTGGCAGTTGGGGTGCAGAAGATGTGACTTAGGCCTTTGATGTTGCTTGTGCTCAGACCAAATTCAGGTTGAAAGTTGCTTTTGTGATAAAGTACTCTCTTTGAAAAGAAAGAGTATGTAGCCTTTAACCAAGAATAGTAGTATCTAAAAGACAAAGTTTAAAACCCTTGTACAAACTTCTGATTATGTAAAGATTTGGATGCAACATAGCCTGGCAAACGAGATTTGGTCTTGAGTCGAATGCAAGAGTGAGATCGAAGCACACCTGTTTGAAGGAAGCATTTGCCTCAGTCGAAGCTTGTGGTCGAAACAAGCTAACTCGAAGGAAGTTATTGCCCAATCGAAAGCTCATGCTCGAAGGAAGCATATTGCCCAATCGAAAGCTCATGCTCGAAGGAAGCATATTGCCCAATCGAAGCCTGGGTCGAAGCAAACATATTTCCCAATCGAAAGTCTGTGTTTGAAGGAAGCAATGTTGCCCAATCGAAGCATGTGGATCGAAACAAACATAAAGGGAGTCATTGCCTTTTAGCGTGAGGGAGGTTCCTGGCTTCTGAGTCGAAGGGTATTCCCAAGTTGCATTCGAAGGAGGCTCCTGCTCAAAATGAAGGATGTACCCAAGTTGCATTCGAAGGAGGCTCTTGCTCAATTGAAGTTTTCATCCAGGCACACAGAAGGTGAGTGCCCAAACAAAGACTTGCCTTGCAGGGGGTACATGTGACCAGTAGGTCATGGCCTTCGATTGCAAGCATGCAGGCAGCAAAAGACACAAACGAAACCTACAACAAGAAGTCACATGCACAGGCGAAAGAGGCACGCTAGCAGCCACTTTGAGAAATTGAAGGAGGCCAAGAGTCAATCGAAGGATGTAGAATCGAAGGAGACCTGTTTTCCTCCAAATTTGTTAAAATGTTATTTTTATCTATTTTCTCCCTTTTTGACAGTTTCCTTTTAATTTTGGTACTGGAAAATCCCAATGCACTTGTGCAAGCTAAAATCCTGAGAATCTTTATGAGAAAAGCCTTGAGAATTGAGAGGGCAAATTTTGGGGTACAACAGCTGGACTCAGGGAAAATAAATCCCTGACTACTGCTGGGAATGAGGAGTGTAAGTCTTCATATTTTATGGATGGATGAGTTTCCATTATTAGAGAAATAAACTCCATTGGGGAAGGGAAACGTCGTACATTGCTTGTGGACTTTGTGAAATCCTGCTGGGGAATCTTGAGAAGTTGGGCGACTTTCATTGGGGAATCTCTGGAGTGGTAACTGGAATTTTTGCTCCGTCAGGGACGTGAAAGCACCTGATACCATTAGGCTGCACACTGGAGATACGTTAGTGATCCTGTAGTAGGATGTCCTTACTTCCACTCCCGCTGGAGAAAGTACCTGCGGGGATTGTAGAGCAGTCTGTTGGGGAAGAGGAGTTATGGTCCCTTGATATACGATAGTCTGGGAAGAAAATTCAAGCTGGGTAATCTTGCCTTTTGTTGGAGAAATAAACCCTATCGCCAATCTGCGGAAGGGTGCTTCAGACAAAAACTCCATAAGGCTTCTAACTCAATTAAGACCAGTTCAGCTGGGGAATGTCAGAATAATTCCAAGCTTTGATGGTATCTGAGGAGATATTGAATGAGTATTAGAAAGATATCCATATCTGGATCGTATTTGAATCGTATCTGCAAGAGAATTGTATCCTCTGTTTGGGAACTAGTGTGATGTATGCGTTTGTTGGGAGAAGATTAAAACTTCTCTATTTGCTGGCGAGTTTGACTATGTCATCGGTTGGAGGATGCCCCATTTTTGTTTAAAGATGCTTCTGCACTTGTCGGGGATAGCCTTGTGACTCTGACGACTTCACCGGGGATCACCTTATGAAGGGTATTTTGTGGATATTTGCCACTGTCTATAGTAGTAAGTTTTGTAGTAATGCCAGAAAATGTTTGCTTAGTCACACACGACCCTTTATATGTGAGAGCCGGTTTACCCCTAGAGTTAATCTGGTGCACCTCGACATTTGAGATTTTGATCACATTTCTGGTAGCCCTGAACTTTCTAGGGATATTTTCTAAGACTGTTGTGGAAGAAACCGAAGACCTGATACTGACACCATCTGGTACTACTGGCACCAACAAACAAATTGGTGGTACCCTAGATCTTTGGTCAAGTCTCATAATTTTCTAAGAATTGTCACGGGAAGATCCAAAGACATGATACTGACACCATCTGATACTAAAGGTACAGACAAGCAATTTGATGGTACCGGAAGTATTCATAGTGGATTATGTTCAAACCCATGATCAACGTAACATTTCCCCTTGAGTGATTCAGATGGAGATTTGCCCCTTGAGTGATTCAACATTTCTTTGAGAGATTCTTTGAATCTCGACTTGACTGCCCCAGATGTGTTGGACAATGGTCATGCCGTGCCCCTTGGTTATGAGAGATTTATCATTGGAAGCATCTTTCCATTTGAAGTGATTTTGTTTATTGAGAGAGTTTTCATTTGCTGAATATTCGTCGTGTGAATTTCTCCGCTGTCAAACAAATAGCCATATGCAAACAGTGATATTCAAGTGATGCAAAGTTTATGTTTGTCTTGAAGTTTTTTTTTAAAAAAATGCGTTTTAGAGAGTAAAGAAATTTTGCTACGAAAACTCAAACTCAAGATTTAGAGCAAAGCCTTACAGGAGTCAGGATACCTTTTGTAACAACATGCTTTCGAACTAACCCATGCTTCAATTAGGACTTTGAAAGGTTGTATCATGGTCTAGGTTCATGGTCTAAGAAACAAAGGATAAGGCTGAAAGTGTAATTGTACCCTCCCATTCTTTGTGATATTCTTCAGTCCTAAACTCAGTTAATTGTGCGTTTGAACTCCAATTGAGTCTGGAATGGCGTTTTGGTGATGGTTCAGACCAGTTAAGTTTATTAGAAGGAAGTCATTTTTACCATATTTTCCATGTTGCTGAGGATTTGTAATGACCTCTTTTTGATTTATTAACCCTCATTTTGCTTGGTTGTTCTTGTTTTTGAGATTACAGTCAGCGGGATGCCCCAGTTTTTCTTAAGTCTCCTTTTTAGATTTTGACTTAGTGGGCTTTTCTCTTAAGAACTAGTGACTGCCTATTTGGTAGGGAACCATCACTGTCTTTTGACTCCAAAGGAATGTTTTTGATTTCATTCGTTGTATTACGAGATGAGAGTTTGCGATTTGAACGCGCATTTGAATTAACTGAGAGACTACCCTGCCCCAGGTTTTAATTAAAGGTTTCAATTTGTGTAAAAAGGAAACTTCTACTTCTTTGGCTCGAAGGGGTTGACTAGGGATTATCCTCCTTATAACTCCAGTGTTTAGGATTTGAAAAAAAACTCCTGTACATCGTCAGCAAGGTTTGTCCAAAAGCATACTGTATGAGATGAAGGCATTGTTTTCCTCATCCTCCCCCTAAAGGCTTGCAACTTTTGAAACAAGAGTTGAATATCATAAAGGGAGTAAAAAGCATAGTTTAAGATATAATGAAAATGAATGGATTGATTCAAGACAAACATATTTAATGCTTAATGAGAGTAACCAAAGTCTGACATAAAGATAAGTGTTTTAAGAAAACAAAGAAATTACAACTGAAAAATTCGAATAAACAGAAAATTTCCTCCCCCAGATCGTCACTTCACATGGATACTCTTGAGGGGTGATAGAAAAGGTCCAGTTGATCATCTTGTGTAAATTCCAACACTCCTTCATCGATTAGGTCTTGAATTCTGTTCTTCAGAGCCCAACAATTGTTTGTATCATGCCCAGGACCATCAGAATGGTATGCACACCTCTCATTGGGACGATAATTAGGAGCAACAGTATTAAGATTCTGGGGGGGAGATTTTAATGTAACTAGCTCCGCCTTTAACATGTGTTGTAGTACCTGAGCTAGTGGCATGCCGATCCTGGTGAATTGTCTTTTAGGTGCGACCTCTTTGCGATGATTCCCCTATTGTTGTTGGCGAGGTTGTTATCGGACCCGTGAGGTAGTAGCAAATTGGGGAGGTCTTCCAGCTTCTTGTCTCATGGGAGGCTGAATGATGATTTGATCCACAATCCTAGGTGTTTGCCCCATTTGGTTACATTCATCCCGACGAAGCTTGTTGATGAGGACCCTTAGATCTTCTTGTCCTTGTGCCATATTTTGGATAAGAGCCATCTGGCCCACCAGTTGTCCCATCATCTGGACTTTCATTACGGCTATCTCGGTTTATATCCACTCCAATTGGTCATCTCTATCATCCCCAGGATTTCCCATGATCATGCCCCTGGTGAGGAGCACCTTGACCTCTTCTTGTCCCTTGGATAGGTTAAAGAACATCTCTTGAAGTTGAGCATTTTGAGCCTGGATGTCCTTGATAGTCTTCTCTAGAGCCATCTCTACTGAAATAAACAGTAGGAAGATAAGGAGACATGTATGGGAGAAACCTTTCATGATATGATGCATGATATGTGGATGCATGTTTTCAAGGATCTCGCGGGATAAATGTTAGTAGTCACTTACAGCTTTGATTGGAGAACTTTGTATCGGAGGATATCCTTCAACGAGAATTAAGCTCACCATGTCAAGTGGGTCATAGCCCTTGACTCAAGTTGTTGTACTTGATCTTTGACGGCGTTTGTTTAGAGGGAAATAAATCCTCTTGCCCTTTGGTAGATGCCCGGTTCAACGTGATCCTGCATTATAGGCCCTCGAGATCCTTGAAATGGTTATTGAAAATGCTATGGAATGATGTTATGATGTTATATACAGATATGTGAGGTAAGCAAGTTTATATACAAATAATCATATTCACACAAAGCAAACAAATCCTTAGTTTTAGGCTTGCATGGAGTTTTGTAGGTAAGTACCCTCTTGAAGTTTAGTTGGCTCAACTTGTCCTAGTTAATAGTAACTGGGTTCTAAAGGATCTCAATATCACCGACCTTTCTTTCAGGCGTTGTCTCATCATAATCAATCTTTTCTTGCGGCCGAGATATCCCAAAAGTCCAGCCTCAATGAGTGTAGTATCGAGTATCAACCAATTTTCAGCTTTACACTGAAACTGGTTATCTCACTACGTCCTAATGGCCAAGTTTGTTCAATTAGGGTTCTAAAGTCAATTAGTGCTTTATGACGCCACTCAGCGGCCCCGTATTCTCCCCGATTCACCACGAGGGATATCGGTACCCACAAATGCGTCACACTAACATAACCATTGTTTCAACCATATCGGTCTACGCCGTACAATTTCCATAATCTATTGCTATTTACCTAAAATGTGTCCCAGATCCGGGTGGGGGATCAAAGCAAGCCCAAACAGAGAACCATAATGTAAAGCATACAAATCAAACAAAGAAAGCAAGTAAATATGATCTAACCCTAAGGTAACCCCACTTTTTAATGATTCCCCATCAGAGTCACCAGTTCTGTGATACGGTGGGAGAACTGACTTGATGTTTTTCATTTTGATCGCATTTGTGCGAATAGCAAGAGTCACCACCGACTTTTCTTTTATCCAAAAGGAAAGGTAAAAAAGCACAGGAAAGACCTTTCGAGATCATTTCTCGGGTTCGCGGGGTAGATTATGAAGAGGGAAGGTATTAGCACCCTTTTCATCCGTAGTTATCTACGGGCTCTTAGTTACTCGCTTAGATCACTTGCTTTTGTTTGACAATATGCTTGTGGTGTGGTTTTTTGAAATTATTTTGAAAATGTCTTTGTAACGGTTCTCGTTTCTATAAGAACGCGTACAAAGTGTTGTTTTGAAAAATAGTTCAAAGATGTGTTTGTGGAATGTGCTTTTGAAAGTGGTTTTGAAAAGATGTTTTGCAATGGTTCTTGTCTTTATAAGAACGTATACAAAAGGTCTTGTCTTTTGAAAATGTTTTGAGATGAAAGTGTTGGTGTAAAAATGTTTTTGTCGTGAGCAAGCGAGCAACTAGGAGCGAATTTACCTATTCGAAAGGTCTTAAATGTTCTTTTCTTCCTCCTTTAGATGTTGCTATTTTACCATTGATTTGGTAAGAAGCCCCATCGTTGGATGTAGAGGGACAGACGCGGGTCAATTTTACAGTCATCAAAAGCAACTTATGAGATGCTTTAACAATTTTCGTAAGGGACTAGATCGTTTTATCGAAGGCAACGTCGAGGGTCATCGAGGGACTACGATTTTTTTATCGAAGGGTCATTACTAAAGCGTCCCATATTTGACGGACATGACTGTGTTTTTTGAGGCAACAAGTGAGGTTACCCTAGAGGTGCGCGTGTGAAAAGTGTGTTTGATTCAAGTTATTTTGTTGGAATTAGGTTATCTAGCGATTGATTTTATGTCTTGCCATGCACGCCTAATTACTATACAGTATGAGGAAAACAAGTAAAGTGCGAAAAATAAAATTCTATGCTATTACAGAGCTTTGGGGAATGGGGGTACAATTTTTACAAATGGGGATGAGTCGAATGCGATTAAAATTCCAAATAGGCAATCAATACAACCAAATCGAATTGAACGATTAATTAAAATTTTAACAGTCTATGAAATAAAATTAATTAACAAAGTATGGCAATAAAATTCTAAGTATTTGTTTGTAAAAAGTAATGAAAAGAAAAGAAAATAAAATAATTGATTAACAGAAATTATGTCATTTGTATATATTTTGTCTTCTTGGTATTTTTTGTTATGAAGAAAATAAAACAATTTCGATAAAAAATGTCAACTAAAAGGTTAATTATTCACAAAAAGAAGAAAAGAAAAAAAAAACTTTAAATGATTATCTATTCTTTGATTTTTTTTTTATGAAAGAATTAAACAAATTAAAATAATATTGACTAAACAAAAAAAATTCTATTTGACTAAATTGTTTCATAAAAATCCATAAATTAATTAAATCAAGAAAAAAAAAGAAACAAAGCCCCAGTAGGAGTTGAGCCCGGGGTCCTGCATTTACCAAGCGTTACCTCAACCATAGCACTAAACTAATCATTCATGTATTTTAATGTTATTGATAATACAAAAAAATGAAATTACAGAAATAGATTGGGCCAAACAAAACAAGCCCAACCCAGATTGTGTTAAAGGGGATAAAAAAAAATTTTGAAACCCTAGAGACAAAAGAGAGTGAGGCGCCGCAGAAGAGCCCTCATTGGGAAGAGATAAAATTTTGTTATTTATTATCTTTTGTCTTATTAATTGTTTTAATTCCCAACAACAAAAAAATAAAATTATAACATCTCTCTCTGCTCTATTTTCATATATTTTCCTCTCTTTGCTTTAACGATAAAACAACCCCCTCCCAAACTCCATTTTTGCTTTATCTTCTTCCTCTTTTTCAAACAAAACAGATTTCACACCATAGACAGTAAATCGAAAATTATCAAACTCAAACAAACAACCATAAACCCTTATCCCCAACAAATATTCATAACAATATCAGTATCTACACCTTCAACGATAAAAACACTCAAAAGAGGAAGTGGGATGTTGGATTATTGTTCAGAGGGAATACACTGTATTATGATGATGAAGGTGCGCTGCGGTTGGAGCTGAAGACGTGTGAGGGAGTTTATTGGCTTCTTTCGTTTTTTCTTTAAGAGAGGTTAAGAAATTTTTACAGTAAGTATATTTTTTGAGAAAACAATGTGTTTTTTTTTGTGTTTTTGTTCAGATCTGAACTTTTCTTCCTGCGATATTAATCATAATAAAAATATATGCGTTTCAAAAATACTCACTGTTTTGTCAGTATCGATTCAGATTCTCAACATGATTTCTATGATAATCTCGCCCAGCTCTACATCGATTCCAACTCAGACAAATTTACACAATTTAGCAGATATGAAGAGAAGTTAGATTTTGAGGCTTACCAGTTAGAGGCGGTCTGGTGTCTTTTCGATGAAATTCCAATGTCGAGAAATCGGACTGTGCAAAATCAGGTATGAATCGTTCGGTCTCTCTTTCTTCCTTCGAAATTTCTTCTTTCAAATCTAATTCCAACTCTTCTTGATCTGTTTGCGTCAGTGTTGGATTGAACGTTGTTGTTGAAGTGGGGAATATTGAGCAAAAATGATGAAGGTGTGGCGATGTTGGGGGTGCGGTTAGGGAGAAAAAGTTAAAAGGTGTCGTGGTTTGGTTTTGTTACAGAAGGATGACAGTGAATTTTTGAGGTAGTGTATACTGAAACAAAGATTTTGTTTAGTGAATTTTCCTCTGTGTATATTTTTGTAATAACTGTTGTGTATTTTTTTCTCTCTACTGTTTCTTATCTGTTGTATTTATAGGTGAGAATGATAGGATTTGGGGGGGAAAGTTTGTGAAGTTTGAACAATTTTGTCTACTGTTTTATACCTTTATTGCTGCGGATTTTGTTTTTTTGCTAAAATGGTGTAATTTGTTGGCTGCTTTGGTGCAGGTTTTAGACAGTATATGCAGTGAACAACAGGAGGTCTTGGACTGTTTTTATGCAGTAGGAAAAAAAATCATCAAGGTTGTTTTGTAAGGTTTGGACAACAAGTTCTTGGAGGCTAAGGGTTTGGGATGGGTTAGGCATGTTTAGGACTTTGGGAATTTCATGTAACTTGTGATTTCCTTTTTTTTGGTAGTGATGTAATGGTATGATAACCTTGTAATTTCATGATTTTTGAATGATGACATTTGATAGGATGGTGAACATTTGAATGATATTTTGAAAGATATTTGATTGATCTTGAATGAGTTATTTGAAACATACTTGAATATGTAACTTATTATTATTTTATTTTTTGAAGAACTAGTGAGAAATCTTGGAAATTCAAGTTTGTGAATATGGAAACTCGTTAATGGTATTTTGGACTCATAATTGAAATGAGGTAGTTTTTGTAATAGCTTGAAATTTTTTAATAGAAAATGGGTGCATTGGTCTTGAATGACATCTGAATGAATGATGTCTGAACATGTCTAGCTATTTGTAACTTGTTTCTCGAATCCAAGATGAACTATGGATGCGCCTTGTAATTTGTAACTCAATTCCCAAGCAATTCATTTACACTTCTTTCCATCCTAAACTATGGATCCATTTGACAAATTTGTATAATAAGTAAATCACTTGAATGAACTTTAAATGGACCTTTGATTAACTTGACAAATTTTCAGTTCCAAATTTCAACGACAAATTCAAATCACCTTGAACCCCCTCCCTAACTTCAAAATTCTCAACATCCAAGCTATCCTTCTAAGCACAATTTGACTCTGATCTTTAAAGCAGACTTGTAGGAGACATTTCTTGTGACAAATGTGCAAAAATAATCGTCTCAAGATCTTGAAAATAGAGGGAGTTACGATTCTTGAAAGTCAGACAACAGTTACTTGAGATTAGGTCAAAGTCTAGAAAGTTACTTATAAAGTATTCAAAATTTTGATGATCTTTCGCAAATAATTGGCTCTTGACTCGTAAAGAGAAACTGTAGAGGACATCAAGGAGAGTCATATGCAAAAAGAACCACTCAAAATAATGAATAATGAAGAAAATACAACTGTTTGAACTTGATCTTGAAAAGGTCGACATTTCCAGTTGATTTTCAATCATCTGAACCATTGATTGAGCAAACTTGCGATGCGAGGTTTGAAAACTGGCTTAAACAAATATTGAGGAGACACGAAGCTCTATGAAGACCATCTGAAACCATGCAGACTCAATTTTCTTTGAGAAATGCAAAACCCTAATTGTTGATTTGCTACTTAGGAAGAGAATCTGCCTAATCAACTTCTGAGCCAAATTGAGTATTCGAGAAAACCTGGGATATCATCTTGAGTGAAAAATGGGAGGGCAAATTTTGGGGTACAACAGCAAGCTCATACATATTATACAACACAATCTCATTTATTTTGAGAACATCATTACTCAATACATTTCATACATCATAACATTACATATGACTAACTCTTTACCTTTTAGGAAGGATGCAATCAAGTTTTCACGAGTTCTCTCTGGTTCAGTCAAACCAACACCAAGGTTTCTATTCCAGTTGAAGATATTCCAACATTTTTTCTGGTTCAGTCAAACCGACACTAAGGTTTCTATTCTAGTTGAATATGTTTTAAGACTTTCGTCTGGGTCAGCCGAATCACCGCTAAGATTCCCCTGATTTCTATGCCAGTCAAAGTTAATCCGAGACCTCCCCCGGGATCAGTCAAATCGATACTAAGATTTCTCTCCCAGTTGAAGTTCTCACAAGTTTTCCTTGGTTCAGTCAAATCGATACTAAGATTTCTATTCCAGCTCAAGCTATGAAGCCCAAAAATCAACCGGATAATATCTTGATTTCTCCAAAATACTATGAAGCCTGGAATTGACCAGATAGTGGTATATCTTAAATTCAAGCTATGAAGCCCGAAAATTGACTGGATAACAACTTAATTTCCCCATCATACTGCGAAGCTTGGAAATCGACCGGATAATAGTACGAGATACTATGAAGCCTGGAATCGACCAGATAGTGGTATATCTCAGATTCAAGTTGTGAAGCCCGAAAATCGACTGGATAATATCTTGATTTCTCCAAAATACTGTGAAGCCTGGAATCGACCAGATAGTGGTATAAGACACCACGAAGCTTAGTGCACAACCAGATAACGGTATAAGACACTGTGAAGACTGGAGCACGACCAGATAGCGTCAAGAGAGACTGTGAAACTTGGAACACGACCAGATAACAGTATGAGGTACTGTGAAGCTTGGAATTCTACCAAATAGCGGTTTACTCAGCCAATTACTATGAAGCCCGGAAATCGACCGGATATTAGTATGCCTTAAATTCAAGTGGAAACCCAGATGCGACCGGATAACCACTTAATTCCTTCTGAAGCCTGGAACACGACCAGATAAGAATTGAGAAATTGCAAATCCCGGAGAACGACCAGATAGCAAGTTTAATCTCATCTCCCCAGTAAGTCACTGTGAAACCTGGAGCACGACCAGATAGCAGTTAATCTTATTATCCTCAGCAAATCACTGTAAAGCCCGGAGCACGACCAGATAGCAGTTCACTTTCACCTCCTCGACTAAGAGATGATTCCCCAATAGAGTAACCGACAACAGAAGCTTCTAAAATTCTATTTCTCCCAAGACAGATACCAACATTCCTCAATATATTCCTCCTCAACGACAGGAACATGAATTCTCATCGAAGGAATATCTCACAAATCAACATTATCCTGGATGGCATCATTAAGCCCATCTCCGAAAGCCTTCTGTCATTTTTTCCAAATGGCATCTGTAATCCCATTCTCGATACTACCTACACAGCCCAACACCATCTCAGACGAGTGCAAATTTCTGGGCACTCTAGTGTTCAATCATCTTCCACCTTCAGATTACGAAGGGTAGACAGCCAATCTACATCCTCGGGTTTAAGAAGATTGAACATGGACAACTGTTGTACCCCGAAATTGTCCCTCTCATTTTACTCAACACATGCCCATTGAGGTTCCCAACTTGCTCAAGGGTGTCCAAGAGTTGACCAGACAAACTCTCTCCTAAGGCAATGTACCTCAAACCAGGGTTTCCATTTTCATCAAGGTGTGGGAACTCCAAAGGTCCCAAATGCTTTCCATGGTCCCAATATGTTCTCAAGATCATCTATGTCAAGTTTCATGCCTTGCACAAGAAGTTTTCTCAGTCAAATGCCCAGATGCCTGAAAATCAACTGTACTAGGTCAAAAGTCAATTGTGGCCCACATACTGTCAAACTTCAAGATTTTTGGTCAACATAAACATTTTGAAGTTATATCTATCATTTGATCAAGAGTTGATCATGATTCCTCAAGGAATGCCCCAAGTTCATCAAAACCCCAAAGTTGCTAAATTAGGGTTTCTTAGGAAAAGTCAACCAAACTTTGACCAAGCATAACTTCTCCATACTTTATCATAAATTTTCCATACAAGGCTCATTTTGAAGAGGATGCAATTCCCTACAATTCATATTCAGCCCACAAGTTCAAAATATGCACTCATCAAAAGATATGAATTTCTATATTATAGGCCCTTTTGAAAAGTCAACAAAAACACCTTTTGGGTCAAAGCTTATTACATGAACATGGAAGACCCAATTGAGATGAAACTAAAAGGGTTGTTTAGAGGACATGCTAAGATTTCTAAAAAGTCCAAGAACACCTCTCTAGGGTTAAAATTGGAAGAGATATGTCTTGATAAAGTTGACCATTTTTGCAAAATTGCCAAAAGTCAAATGTGCTCAAAAATGCATTTTTTGTCAAATGGGCCTAGTTTTTCATGATTTAATCATGTTTGTGACATGGTCCACAACCCAAATCAGCATCTAAACTTTACTTGCTTCATTATTTATTTTTATTTTGATTTTTTATTATTTAAAATTCAAATTAAATCAAATAAATAGCAAAAAATACAAAAGATTGATTTTTGATCAGATTTTTTGTAGGAATCAAATCCAATTAGGCTGGAAAATCATATCAAATCAGATCAAGGAAAATTGAAGCGAAATTGGCATGATTATGTTTGTTTTAGAAACATATAATATAAGAACAAAATCAAATCCAATTGCCATGATTAACAAAGATTTAACTCGTTTTTGTTAACCTAATTTGTTCTAATATATATGCTGAACAAGAACAATGCATAAAAACAAGGATTGAAGTCGTGCAAGTAGAAAAACCAAATTGAAAATTTTGACAGAAAGTGTGGATCCGATTTCTAATATAGAGGACGATTCAAAGCCATTCAAAGCCAAAAATCCCTTCCTGGATATCTCCTGAAGCTAACAGGACCATTTACGCGCTTCAAAGCTCCAGGAATCGTCACATATTTCTCTCACGGTTTGTCACTTTTTCCAAGTTCGTATTTATTCATTCTTGCATTGTTAACATGTTTTGATTAAATATTTGTGTTCACATGACTGCCTGGAAACTTTCTGTATACTTAATAGTTAGTTTTAACGGATAAACGATGAGTTGCCATTATTAGGGTTTTATCCTCCATTTTAGGGCTTTATTGTACAGATAAAAGTAAGGCCAAAGAAGGATGCTATCATACTCGTGAGGTCAAAATGAGTTGATTGGCGTAGCTAGAATTGATTTATCATGCTTGCTGTGGATTTTTGAAGTTTGCAGGTCTGTAGCTATGGAGGTTGTCCGTAGGTAAAAGTGTTATACCTAAGGCAACAAATCTGTGAAGAAGATGATAACGTGGCTGAACACCATTGGGCAATTCAAATTCCGTGCGTTTATTTACCATATTGACCCACATTTTATTATATTATTGTTGCTTCAATATTATAACAACTAAGCATTACAACCTAGTTGGTTAAGCACGCGTATGTTAAGTGGGAGGACCTGGGTTCGATCCCAGGTCCCAATATTTTGCAATTTTCACAATATTTGATTGTAGATCCTGTGCACAATGCTTCCAAGCGCTCACTATGTGAAACCGCCTGGGCCGAACCTGTCATCTGGTGTAATGAAACATCAATGAAGTCGCCACTGAACGTATTTTATCCCGCCGAAAGGGAAAGGTAAACATCGAGAAAACCTGAAAAGGGAGAAATCACGGTCTTTCGACCGAGAGATCGGGTAAGGGAGTCTGTTATGCGATGGGAAGGTATTAGCACCCCACACACCCGTAGTACTCTACGGTATCCACTCTTGTTGTCTAATCTAATGGGTGTGGTCAAAACCTATGTCTATGGCTTAAAACTAAGAAGGGAATGCATGTGAAAGAAAGAAAAAAAGAAGAAAACAATGTAGGGAAAATAAAAGTTGAGCTCGGTTGGGCCCTACCCCAATGCCTACGTATCCCTTTTAAGGAATCAGAGCAGCCGTAGTTCGGCTCATATATTTTGGTTGGTTTGTGTTTTTTAGTTTAGACAACAAAAACAGTTAAGATGGCAAAACATCAAATAAAACAACAAACAAATAAGATGGTAAAACATCGGCTAGATAATAACAAAGTAACATGTCAAAGATAGCGAAACACCAAATGATAAAACATCCCACCTAACAATGACATTGAGACTCAAAATAGTAGAACCAACATATGCAATGGCGAAACATCGGCTTCAAACAAATGTACGGTGATGAAACATCGGCTAAAAGATAACAAGGTATCATGGCAAAGATGGCGAAACATCAATAAACCGGATGACAAAACATCACACCTAACAATGATATTGAGAATCAAAGTAGGATAACAAATATGTGCGATGGCAAAACATCGGCTTCAGAAAAATGTGCGATGGCGAAACATCGGCTAGAAGATAACAAGATATCATGGCAAAGATGGTGAAACATCGATAAACCGGATGGAAAAACATCACACCTAACAATGATATTGAAAATCAAAGTAGGATAACAAACATGTGCGATGGCGAAACATCGGCTTCAAACAAATGTGCGATGGCGAAGCATCGGCTAGAAGATAACAAGATATCATGGCAAAGATGGCGAAACATCGATAAATTGGATGGCAAAACATCACACCTAACAATGATATTGAAAATCAAAGTAGGATAACAAACATGTGTGATGGCGAAAACATCGGCTTCAAACAAATGTGCGATGGCGAAGCATCGGCTAGAAGATAACAAGATATCATGGCAAAGATGGCGAAACATCGATAAAACGGATGGCAAAACATCACACCTAACAATGATATTGAGAATCAAAGTAGGATAACAAACATGTGCGATGGCGAAACATCGGCTTCAAAGAAATGTGTGATGGAGAAACATCGGCTAAAAGATAACAAAGTATCATGGCAAAGATGGTGAAACATCAATAAATCGGATGACAAAACATCACACCTAACAATGATATTGAGAATTAAAGTAGGATAACAAACATGTGCGATGGGAAACATCGGCTTCAAACAAATGTGCAATGGTGAAACATCGGTAAACCAGGTTTAAAAACAAAACCAAGAGGCGCACAAACAAATAAGATTGATTTGTATCTTTTACCTTGAAGAAGGGTTTGAGTTTATTATAGGTGTTTTATGATTTTCCAAGAAAACAATTTTTGTTTTAAGATGCAAAATGCAAAGGAAGGAAAAAACAACTAAGGGAAACTAGCCTAGCACTATCCCTGGTGTTATCATACAATGATTGACCCTAAGGTTGAGGATAAAGGAAAATCCTACCCTATGCTAGCATACATGGATTCCTACCTTAATTAACATGTCAAAGGAAGCTTAACAGGACTATCCTATAGGGAACAGGCAATGAGAGCGAAGTCGTGATCTCAATTTCTAAATTGAGTGACTCATCGATCAACAATTAAAGAAGAAAAACAATAAACATCCTATAGGGAACATGAACTGAGAGCAAAGTCGTGATCTCAATTTCTAAATTGAGTGACTCATCGATCAAAAGTTAAAGAAACAAACACAACACATGTATCAAACAAAAACAGAGGGCTTCTTGACATATATCAGCAACAGAGGTCCCATCATGCAACAAAGGACTATACAAAATGAAAATAGAAGAAAGGAAATAGTGCAATACCAAACGGATAACTATCTGTAGCAACTGAGCAAGAATAAAAGAAACCCAAAGAACTTCAAGCAAGCTGGCATCAACAGACAAATCAAGTCAGAAATTATGCCATCAGGATGTAAGTATTAAGATTTTCAGATATGAACAGATCCCATGGGCAATGTATAGTATTCATAATCACATGCGTATATCCTGCATAGACTATCAAGTATGCCAAACACAAGAGCAGTGCCAATATAATAAATTGTGTTCCACAAATAAAGTGAAACATAGTAGCCTCAAGTCAAGAATGGAAAACTTTTCTCAAAGTACCTCGCACATTCAACAGCCAAGTTAGTATTCCCATAAATTGAATGATGAATCACTTAAGGGATGGATGATGACACCATAATGGAGTGAGGAAACATGATAGCAACTATCAAAACATTAGATATGATAGACAAAAAGAAACAGGCATATGCACAATTCGGTCAAGAATTAGAGGAATGTTGCTCCTTTCAGTCACCATGTTGAGTTGACAATTGAATATCAATAAAGGATCATGGGAGCTTTAGAAGAATACAATCAAATACCATGAAGGTCAGTAGAAACCACAATTCAATCATACTCAATTACTTTATCACAGCTCATAAGCATAATAGAAGAGGAATCCCACACAATGCATCAAAAGGTTCAATCATTCAAACATGGGGAATTAAGTGAAATGACTTGAGTTTATGTGGATAAACAGAACCAACATGATCATTAGGTGCCCAATTATAGGTCTCACTCAAGTTCATTAGCCATCAAGCAAATTGCAACAAGATATGCAACATTAATTAGGTACCTTCACTTCAAAAATACATCAAAAATAGAAAAAGGATTTCAATAATTCAAACCAAAATTTCCATAACATCTTTGAAGTGTGTAGAAGTCAGAAAACAAGTTTGAAGTTCATGGGTAGTAGAGGAGGGGATCAAATGAGGCCCAAAGTTTAAAACTAGTTGGCAAAACTACCAAACTAGACAAGCTTTCAAAATAATTTGTGGAAAAATATCCAATCAAGTCAAATAATTCAAGAAAAATGGTTTTCAGATCCTCAATACATCCATGAACCTGAAAAAAGATCCAAATTCCAATGGAAACCCAAGGCAAATTGGTTTTGAAATTGAAACTTGCACAATAAGCAACAAAACCCTAATTATTTGACTTTTAATCTTAAATATTAATTAGATAAGATCAAAATTCAAAAAATTCAGAATAAATATACATCCAACATGACAAAACTCAAGAGGTCAGAATACCTATTTTTCCATATTTTTTGAATTAAAGAAAAGTCAAAAATAAAATCAAATTCAAACAATTAATCAATTAAACAAATAATCACATCTCAAAATAAAATTATAATCAAAAATCAGAAAAATATCCAACCAAAATTATATTTAAATATTAGAATTAAAAACACACATCCCTGATTTTTTGTGGAATTTTTGAATTAAAATAAATATTAAAATAAAATCAAACAAACAATTAAACAATAAAACTATTATTTAATGGCAAAAATGCAAACCCTAGCCAAAAGTAACAAAAAGGTCAAAACAAAATTATATTCGTACACTATGATTAAAAACAAACTTATATGATTTTTTTGAGGATTTTTGAATTAAAGGAAATATTAAAACAAAAATTATGAAGCAAACATTTCAAATAAACTTCTCAAATTAAATTTCTAATCAAAAATAGAAAAAATGCTAAACCAAAATCAGAATTAATTTCTAAATTATTTTATGAGTCCAAAACATTTTTTGTGGAATTTTTAGATCAAAAGAACTATTAAAATAAAAATAATCATTGAACAAACAATTAATTAAACTTAATGAAATTTTGAACCAATCAAAACATTTTTAAAAATTCCAAAACAAATATGTAAAATACTAGAAATTATTATTGGCTTATGGTAATTTTTTTCATGATTTTTGAAGATGTTTTGATCACAAAATAAAATCAAACATAATACCAAATAAAACAAATAATTCAAATAAGACAATATTCAAATGGACCAATCATATTGCGCCACCACATCATCTTCAACCTCCGGACAAACTCAAAAACGCGCGCAAGACTCGGTCCTAGGGCTCATGTTCAGATCCATCATACTTACTCATTTCTCCACCAAAATTAATGAAATCAAGTGTAAATTAAAGCTCAGATAACAAACTACATCGTGCCTTTCAAATCAAATCGAAACATCAACTATATCATTCACAATCAAGCCACGAAAATGAGCAAAAACATCCTGAATCAGAAATTTTAGAGCACTCAATCATGCATAATTCACCGAATCAAACATTATAAAGCTTCAGAAACATTCAAACAACATCAGCGAACACTAATCCAAGCTCAAACACATCAATAAACAAATACATCTCAAAAATCAAAGTTTAGGATTATTACCTCAAGGCAAAAAGTTTTCTACTGTATCCTTCACTCCAGGTGCAAACAAATGGTGCTAACTTGATCTCCTCCCTTTATTGAAGCTGGATCCACAAGAATTTTGAAGAAAACACCAAGGAATTGAGAGAATCGAAGCAAATTGAAAAAGAATGGTGGAAAACTCAGATCTTAAATTCTTGTAATGGGAGTGTGTCTAGTGTAAAACAAGGCTTGCCTCTTCTTATATAGAGTTAATAGAGGAGCATAGAAGTGGAAATACAACCTCAAAGCCGTTGGAGGGCAGGATTGGAAGTTTGTGCAGAAAATGAGGTGTGCATAGGATCATCCCATTTGCTCGTGCATTCTTTAGCCTTTTATGCATTTTGTGGGCCAAATTACTTCCGAAAATCATCCTTAAAATCTTGGCCCTTGATTCCACATGATCAGAAAGTATTGGAGTTTTTGCAATTTTGGGCAAGTTTTGAAACTTTGGCCTCAAGCAAGTACAACAATCACATGGGCAGGAAATGGCTGGCATCAAGGGCTTCCATAGGTCACAAATGTGTCATGTGCCTGATTAGAAGTGAAGAGAATGGATGAAAATGAAGTTCTCAAGTTTTGGCATTTTGCTTGCATGGCTAAAGTTCAATAAAATGGCATGAAATTCAAAAGACCATAACTTGCCCATACTTTTGAATTTGGATATAAATGAGTACAATTTGGAAAGGTATTGAAAAGATATACAATCCCTTAGTTTTGTGTTTTCGCAATTGAATCCATTAAGGTCCTCAAAATTTTACATGAAATTCACTAATTTTGAAAAATGACCTATAATTTTAACTTGAGGCATGAACTTCCAAAGACCATAACTCTTAACTCTTTGCCAATTTGGACATGATACCAAAAGGAGATGAAAGATCACCCTCTTAGATTTACAAGCATACTTCATTTGCAATTTTTTGATCAAAGGTGAATAAAATATGAATTTTTGAAGTTAAGTCCTTATTTTCCAAAATTAGAAACTTTTAGGGTTTCTTCATGAACAAGTTTCAACCCAAACCTCAATCTTTTTGATCCAATGATCAAAATGGACTTGAAATATGAAAATTACATCCTTGAATTGATGGTTGACCAAAAGTTCACTTGGTCAACCTTGACTTTGACTGATTTTGACCAAAATGACCATTTTTCCCCTTTGAATTAATTGACCCACTTCCCTTCAAAATTGATGATCAAAACTTTAAACATATGATCTTCCAAATATATAGAGGCCATGTACAAAGTTTCACTTCAAAATTCTCAAGAAATCTTGATGAAATCCCAAACCCTAGTTTTGGTTAACACCTTAGGAGACTGATGAATCATCTCCAAAATTTCAAATCCTCTGGGCATCTTAACCAATTTCTTGTACAAAGACTTTTCAAATACCAATGAGATGTTGTAGCTTCCAAATCAAGATTTGTAAATTTATCA
This sequence comes from Vicia faba, assembly GCA_948472305.1. Taxonomy (NCBI): domain Eukaryota; kingdom Viridiplantae; phylum Streptophyta; class Magnoliopsida; order Fabales; family Fabaceae; genus Vicia; species Vicia faba. Next base: position 1,687,922,338 of record OX451736.1, on the reverse strand, counting down.
ACAACCTTGATCAAACAAAACCCTAATTTGACTGGTGAATCAAGAGAGTGATTCCTCTTATAATCAATCTCAAACTTCAATCCTCTGATGATCCAAAGAGATGGATAAAATATCTTGAGATATGCAATAACTTTTGAGCTTGAAAGATCCAGAGGTTTAGATGATAAGGTTCTACTTGAGCAACTTGTCAATGCAATCAACCTTCAAAGATTGAGGAAGACTTGATAACTAAAGTACTTTGATCCCATCACAATGTATGAATGCAATGCAATATGATATTCATGATGAAACATAAGCCTAAATCAAGAGGGTAAATTTTGGGGTGCAACAACTGCCCCTATTCAAATATCTTCAACATGATAAGTGAGAAAAGTGACAACTTCGAGCGTTCATAGTTGAAGATGATTGAATACAAAAGAACCCGAAAACTTATACTCTTGAAGAAGAGAGAAAAAGAAGCAGAAACCCCCCCAAGACATGCGTCAGAATGAAGCTGTAACGCAGGTTGAAACAGAACAAAAACAAAGAAGAGTATACGTAACTAAACTTTCGGAAAAATGTGCCAGGGAAAAATTGGACTTAAAAAAAAGGTGAGATAAAACTCAAATCAGAGTATAGGCGAAACTAAGCTCTGGAAAAGAAGACGTACGCGGGTGAGGAGGCGAAACTCTGAGCTCGACCCAAAGCAAAGTGGATATAGTGTATGATTCTAGGGGCACTTGCTAATCTCAACTAAGATAAACAGTATGAAAGAATTGAAAGAATCCTTGAAATGAGGAACAAAAGCGAGATGAAACTCGACTCAATAACCAGTTAGACGAAACTAAACTAGATGAGTACTAGGACGAAACTGGATTTCATGCACGGGTACCAAGGCGAAACTCAACCCATAGCAAAGTGATGAGAGTGCATGTTTCTCAGAGCACCTGCTGGTCTCAGATCAATGGATAAACAGTGACGAAAACTGATAAAAGGATCCAAGGAACAAAAGAGACTGATTTCAAACCAGGGACGCAGTACGAACACTGCACTCGGTAAACGAACACCGCCAAAGGGTCCAAGGTATGAAAGCAAAAACGAGACGAAACTCGACTCAATAACTAGTTAGGAGAAACTAAACTAGATGAGTACCAGGACGAAACTGGATTTTATGTACAAGGTGACGGGGCGAAACTCGACCCAAAGCGAGAGTGATGAGAGCGCAAGTTTCTCAGAGCACCTGCTGGTATCAGATCAAAGGATAAACATTGACAAAAACTGATAAAAGGATCCAAGGAACAAAAGAGACTGATTTCAAACCAGGGACACAGTACAAACACTACACTCGGTAAACGAACACCGTCAAAGGGTCCAAGGTATGAAAGTAAAAACGAGACAAAACTCGACTCAATAACTAGTTAGGCGAAACTAAACTAGATGAGTACCAAGACAAAACTGGATTTCATGCACAAGGTGACGAGGCGAAACTCAACCCAACCCAAAGCAAGGAGATTAGGGCGTACACCTAAAAACCTGCTGAAAGTGAATATCAAGACGAAACTAGTATTCGAAAGGTGCATCAATATACATTGGAATGAACCAGAGAGGGTAGTGAATACTAAACCCGAGAAGACTGCGCCAAGGTGAAACTGAACTACAGTCAAGAGTAGACACTCAAACAAACAAATGATTGACGTCAAAGGGATATTGGTATAGGGAGGAAACTGAGATAATGAGGACGAAGACCTCGCTGGGGATTTAATCCGAAGTATTAGCAAATTCACTAGGGACAACAGAAACAATAATGGCTTGTGTTCTGATGCATGTTGTGATACGGTGGCAGAACCAGACTGTTTTAGGAAAATGCTGGTTTGCGTTTTGCGTTTTGTATTCGCAAAATGTTGCGGTAAGCAAGAGTCGCCACCGACTTTTATTTTATCCAACTGGAAAGGAAAAAAGCACAGAAAAATTCCTTTTTCGAGATTTTGAGTACGGGGGGTAGATTATAGAAAGGGAAGGTATTAGCACCCTTTATATCCATAGTTTTCTACGGGCTCTTAGGTACTTGCTCATCCTTTTAAAAATTGCTTTCGTGTTTGTGTGTTTTGGAAAGTTTTTGTTTTACTTTGTTTTAACCCTTGTATCAGTCCTCAAGAGTGTTACGAAGTGTTTTTGAAAACTTTGTTTGAAAAGTGTATGGTGTGAAAAGTTTATTATGAGCAAGTACCTACTAGCATCTACCTACTCAAAAAAAAGAATGTTTCTGTTCTTGCTTCCTTTAGATAACGCTACCCCACTATTAATGAGTAGGTAGCACCGTCGTTGGAATTGTAAGGGTCAATTCGAAAGGGACGTACGACCACTAAAGCAACGTTAGGACATCTTAGTAATAACCCTGATGTCTTAAGATCATATTCGAGGCAACATTTTCGAGGCAACATTTCCGAGGCAACATTTCCGAGGAAACCTTTCTGAACGGGACATTTTGATCTTTGTTTAGACAAGAGAGTGACCACCAAAACACCTTATACTTAATGATCGTTTACCGAAGGCAACTGAAGTGAGAGTATACCCTAGGAGTGCGCATGTGCGAATGATTTGATTTCAGTTATTATCTTTGCACATTTAGGGTTTGCTAACCATTTTAAAATTAACATACATTCTTGTCATGAAATCCTATTATCATACATCTAACAGTTAATATTTGTGAAAATTAAAATGCAGAAAATAAAACTACGCTATTACAAGGCTTCAGGGAGGGGGATTAATTACATAGCCAAAAACCCGTAAAACGATAAATAAAAGAAAAATCCTAATTAAACTATTACATCCCATCAGCAGTTACATTAATATCGTAAAAGAAATAATAAGCGCGCGATGAATCGAGAATGAGAAAAAATTAGGGTTTTGACCCCGTCTAAACCTAATTAAAAGAAAAGTCATTTTTTGTTGTTTTTGATTATTTTTTGAGAAAAATAAGGTTTTAATTAAATAAATACAAACCTAGTTACTAATTAATTTAAATTAAGAAAAATAATTAAACTTGACCTATTTTTATATTTTTGTTATTTTAAGAAAAGAAATAAAAATTAAATCAAACAAATCCTAATTTTCTAATTGATTTTAATTTATTTACAAAAAAAAAAGTTAAAATTACCCTAAAATTAAATTAAACTAATTATTAAATTAAAATTGATAAAAATAAAATCTAAATCTAATTTGATGAAAATTGATTTTATGAGTTTTTGTAAGAAAAGAATTAATTTTTGTGTGAGAAAATAATTAATCAAAATAATTAAAAGAAAAAATATAAAAGAGAAAGAATATGGGCATGGTGTCAAAGTAGAAAGGGGGGTGTTAATTGCATATCTGAGCCTAATAAGCCTTGGTCCACGTTTGACTTCTCATATCCCATGTTGCAAGTTTGACTAGGCCTATGGTAGACCTTCATGTGCCAGGCGTTGGATTTGGTTTGCTATAGATCCAATGGTTGAAAGCTGATGACCCATGGTGGATTTATGGGAAGCCTGCGCATGGAAATACACATAGCAAAATAATATTGAAGAACAAGGGGACCTGGGGATCGAACCCAGGCCCTGTAGCATCTGGCCATAGCGTGCCTGCCAGCTGGGCTGACTGGTTCTTTTGTATCTGAAATAAGCAATAATTAATATAATGGAAAACGAGATAATGGATCTAAAAACGCACAAAGTTTGAATGGACCAGTCAGGGGGTGCCACGCCACCCTTCTTCTTCCTCCCTCCGTTGGCAAAAGTCCAAGACTTTTACCTACGGTTTTCTGGGCATAGGTATAAGCCTGCATTTCTCCAAAATTCACTGCATGCATAATAAATCAATTCCAGTGGTACCAATCAACTCGTGGCAACCTCACGAGCATCATGGTACCACTCTTCATGGCCAATTGTACCTGCAATCAAAACCCCTAAAAATGAAACCTAAACCCTAATCATGGCAAATCTCTGTATGGCTAATAAAAACACAATTGAATATTATCATTAGCTTGCAAATGTTTCACTGAACAAGAATATATAAAGAATTCATGCTACAAATGCCAGAATTTTGATATTGGATTTCAAGAAAGTATCAATGTCGTGAGATACTTACAGTGCGTTTTTGGGCATGCAAACACTTGCTAATGATTGGGATAGAGTCCTTAGATGTCCAGCAAGTGAATGATGTGCTTGGAATGGCCTGAAGAAGCCTGGAAACCAGAATTTGATTCACCACTTTTCTTGAGTTTTTGCAAGTTTTCTCTCAGCTTCTCACGCCTCCAACTCTTGTGCTTTTGGTCTGCCAATGTTCTATATGTACTCTTGAGTGAATTAGGTTTACAAATTTGCTTCAAATCTTCTCCAATAATGCTCATTGATCATGATTTGATTCTCATGTAAATCTTTCCAAATCAAGCCAAAATCTAATCTCTTGTATAATCCTCTAATGACCAGAACAAAGCTTCAAACCAATGGATTTGAATTTAATTATTGAGTATGGAATGGTTTTGGGACCTGTAACCAAGTACAAACAAGGCTGATTAGAGTTTGCAACTTGTATCACTAAGAAAATGCCATGGATCAAAAGTGAGTTTTTGCCAACTTCAAGCCTTCGATTCTCCCTAACCAAAAATGATTTTGGAGAGTTATTGGATATTTTGGAAAGCTTGTAACATGCTCTACAATCCATATTTGAAATGAATTTTGAGATTACAAGTGGAACTAGGGGGAAAATTTCCATGAAGATAGGTCAAAATCCTGCCTAAACTAGGGCAAAATTTCACTAAGTTAAAAGTTTCATGGACCCTTTTTCCAAAAATCATAACTTGATATCCAAGCTTCTTTTGAGAAAACTTTGTGAATCAAAGTTGTAGACTTTGTGGATGACTACAACTTTCATGTTGTAAGTTTTGTTTGAATCCAATTTCATCATGGTGAAAATTTTGGACAAAGTTGGGAAAAATTAAGAAAATTTCATAACTTAGAAAAATTCTAAGTTATGAAAATTTTCAAACTTAAACCCTAATTTGAAAAATTGGGTTTCTTGATGAACAAGTCTCATTTTTTGACACATCTTGATGAAAAATGACCCTTGGCACTTGATTTTGACCAAAAAGTCAAAGTTTGACTTTTCAGTGTACAGTCAAATTTTGATCAGTTGACTGAAAAATTCATCTATCAATCCAATGCAATTGAGATCTTTTGAACCTTGTGAATAGGTCAAGATGATGCCATTGAGTCCTTGAATCCATGCTTGAACCTAATTTGCCATTGGCTAGGTTAAAAATCAGAAAATGCCCTTGTGCAGTCAAAACCCTAAAAATGACCATTTTGCCCTTTTGATGATCTGATCAAATTTCTTGAGGAGTTGTAGTCCAAACTTGATCAAATGGTTAATAGGAGCCTAGAATGTTGTTGTGGATCAAAATTTATGAGGTTTGACTGTAAATTGGCCATAGTTGACTTTTCCCCCAATACAGCTGATTTTTAGGTCAACTGTCCAATTGACTGAGCAAAAATGTGATTCAAGGTTTGAAACTTGACATGAGCAATCTTAGGGATCTAAGATGATGCATGAAAGTCACTTTGAGCATTGAAAGTCCAAAAATCCCTGTGCAAACTCAAACCTTAATTTAGGTCATCACTACAAGGAGATGTCTTGAGTAGAGCAAAACCCTAATCTTGTCTAGAGTTCAAAGAGTCTTGTGAGGGGAAATCTTGATAAAATGAGAGAGAAAATTTTGGGGTACAACACTCATCTTTGAGAATTAGCTTAAGTTATTTACATATTCAGAATCGTAAGGAAATTTCTAACAAGTTTGATGTTGGAAGTTTTGTGAATGAATGAGAAATGAGTGAGTTACATGATCCATGGCTGGAGGTTGAAGATGAATTTTATCTAGAACTTGATTTATGTTACATATTTATTGTTTTGTCAATATTAACATATGTATAGCCACCCCAGTGGTAAAGCGCGCGCCTGTTAACCTTTGGGACCTGGGTTCGAGTCCCAGTGGTACCCTCTTGTTCATTTTTCAACATTTTTTCATCCTTTTTTGTTTTAGCTTGCAACATTGGGCCTCCCCTTTGGGCTTTCCACTTTTTTACTTTCTTCTAACCCCCTGACTACTTTTGCACCCCTGACCCATTATTTTATTTATTATTTCATTTTCCTCATTTTATTTTTATTTTTATTTCATATTTTTTTATTATTTTTATTATTACTATTATTATCGTTATTATTTTTATTAATAAAAAATCCAAAAATATTTTATTTATTTATTTGCATATTTAAAAAATACTTATACATTTTATTTTTCTTTATAAAACAAAAAGATTAAAAATATTTTCTTAATAAATTTAATTTCTTTTTTAATAATTAATATTTAGATAATTAGGTTTAATTTTTATTTTATTTTATTTTCTTAATTAAAATTAACTTAGAACTTAGGTTTCTTTTAATCATTAATTTTTACATTATTATTATTAAAATTTAAAACCTTTTAATAAAAAACCCTAAAAATCATTTTTAACTTAATTTCTTTCTTAATTAGTTTAAACTTAGTTTTGTTTAATTTTTAATTAATCATCTCTCTTAATTAGGTTAAAACCCGTTTCATAAAAAATCCAAACAAAAATCATTTTCTTTTTCCATTTGCATTTGTGCATTATTATTTATTCAATTCTTGTACATTTATTCAATATGGTTGTAATAGTTAATTAGGTTTAATTTTCTTGCAAAATCCCGATTTGTAAATTTGTATACCCCCTCCCCTAATGATGTAATAGCTTAGTATTTTTATTTTCCGCAATTTATCGCTTTATATAAATGCTAGTAATTAGGGTTTGTATGAAAAGACTAAAACCAACAAATAGAAAACCCTAATCCAAGATAAACAAGCATGTAAATCCAATACACTTGCACCCTTAGGGTAATTCCACTTTGTTGCCTTATAAATGGCCATGTAATGCATGTGAGATGTTGTGATACGGTGGCCAGAACCGGACTGTTTGAAATGCTGGTTTGCATTTTGCGTTTGTGTTCGCAAAATGTCGCGGTAAGCAAGAGTCGCCACCGACTTTTGTTTTATCCAACTGGAAAGGAAAAAAAGCACAGAAAAATTCCTTTTTTCGAGATTTTGAGTACGGGGGGTAGATTATAGAAAGGGAAGGTATTAGCCCCCTTTCTATCCGTGGTTTTCCACGGGCTCTTAGGTACTTGCTCATCATTTTAAAATTGCTTCCGTGTTTATGTGTTTTGAAAAGTTTTTGTTTACTTTGATTTAACCCTTGCTTCTGTCTTCAAGAGTGTTACGAAGTCGTTTTGAAAACTTTGTTTCAAAAGAGTGTAAGTGTGAAAAAAAGTTTGTTTTGTTTGAGCAAGTACTTAAGAACTAATCTACCTACTCGAAAAAGAGAATGTTTATGTTCTTGTTTCCTCTAGACAGTGCTATCCCACTATTAGTGAGTAGGTAGCACCGTCGTTGGAGTTTAAAGGGACGTACGATCACTAAAGTAATGTTAGGACGTTTTAGTAATAACCCTAATGTCTTAAGATCAATATTCGAGGCAACATATCTGAGGCAACCTTTTCGAGGCAACTTTTCTGAACGGGGCTTTGTTTTTTGTTTAGACAAGAGAGCGACCACTAAAATGCCCTATACTTAATGATCATTTACCAAAGGAAACCAAAGTGAGAGTATACCCTAGGAGTGCGCATGTGCGAGTGATTCAATTTCAAGTTATTATCTTTGCACATTTAGGGTTTGCTAACTGTTTTAAAATTAACATACATTCTTGTCATGCAACCCTAATATCATACATCTAACAATCTATATTTGCGGAAATTAAAAAACGCGGAAAATAAAAGCTACGCTATTACAAGGCTTCAGGTATTAATTTACATAGCCAAAAAAACCCGCTAAAACAATAAATAAACGGAAAAAGTCCTAATTAATCTATTACAACCTGTGAGAAGTTACATCAATATTGTAAAATAAAATAAAGCGCGCGCGATGAATTATGAACGAGAAAAGTTAGGGTTTTGACCCCGTCTAACCTAATTACAAGAAAAAATCATTTTTTGGTTGTTTTTGATTATTTTAAGAAAATAAGGTTTTAAAATTAAATATGTACAAACCTAATTATTAATTAAATTAAATTAAATAAAACTAATTAACCTTGACCTATTTTTTTGTATTTTTGTGATTTTTTTAAGAAAAGAAAATAAGAATCAAATTAAAACAAAACCCCTAATTGTTCTAATTGATATTAATTTATTTATAAAAGAATTAAAGTTACCTAATAAATTAAATAAACTAATTAAATTAATTTTTGATTAAAAAAAACCTAAATCTAATTTGATGAAAAATTATTTTTATGATTTTTTTGATAAAAAAGAATTAACTTTGTGTTAGTAAAATAATTAAATAAATCAAATAAAAGAAAATATAAAAAGAAAAACAAAAGAAAATGGGCCTGTGAAATAGCAATTGGAGGGTGTTGACAGCAAGCTTTTGGGCCCAAACCAACTGATCCACGTTGACTTCCAAGATCCCATGTTGTGTGTTGACCAAGGCGTACCATGGATCTTCATGCAATAGCCTTCAGATCTGACCTCCTGGAGATCTTAATGGTTGAGCCTTGAGATATATGGTGGACTTCATGCAATGTGGGATATGGAATCTGTAAAGAAAATTCAAGAAAAATGGCAAATGTTTGGAGGCAGGGGTCGAACCCCTGACCTCATGCCATCTAATGCCTTAGCGCCTCCTTGGCTACCACTGGGCCACTTGATTCCATTTGTTAGTATATGAAACAAAAACAATAAAATGAATAAAACGAAGCTAGCTGTAAAACACGCGCCAGAATTCAAATGGGCGAATAGGGTGATGCCACTCATGTCATCTTCTTCCTCTCTCTGTTGGTAAAAGTCAGATACTTTTACCTACGGACATAGGTCCGTCACTACAAACCCTGCATATCTCCAAATGTCACATAGGCCTGATAAACAAAATCTAATGGTATAGATCAAATCGCCTTGGCCTGCTGAGCATCATGGTGCCCTTCTTATGGACCAATTTTGCTTGTATTAAAAGATCCTAAAACGAGACACAAAACCATAGCCATGGTGGATTTCAATATAGCCAATAAAAATGTGTGATCGGTGGATCTGGAACTGACTGTTTAACGCTGGTTCGCGAGATGTCGCGGTAAGCAAGAGTCGCCACCGTATTTTATTTTCTCCAACATGGAAAGGACAAAAGCACAGCAAAATTCCTTCTTTGAGAATGTTTCTCGGTTCGGGAGGTAGATTTATAGAAAGGGAAGGTGTTATCACCCTTTCTATCCATGGTTATCCATGGGCTCTTAGGTACTTGCTCTTATGTTTTCAAAAGATGTTTGCTTTTCAAGTGTGTGTGGGTTTTGAAAAAGTTTCGTTTGAAAAATTTCTAAGTAACTCTTGTATCTGTCCTCAAGAGTGTATGAAAAATTTGTTTGAAAACTTTTTGAAAGTGTAAGTGTGAAAAGATATTTTTGTTTTTAGAAAGAGAGAAAGTACCCATGAGAATCTACCTACTCTAAGGAATTAGGCTGTGTAAGAGTCCTTTAGATAGTGCCATCCCACCATTGAGAGGTAGGTAGCACCACCGTTGGAGGTGTTCGGGTCAATTCGAGTTTTAGGGACAGTGTGGTCACCGGAGCAACAGTAGGACACCTTAGAAGCTACCCTTATGCCATTGATCCTTTTTAATTTCGAGGCAACCGTTTCGAGGCAACTGGATCATGTCATGGACATAAGGACTTACTAAAACGTCCTATACTCGACGACCACGTTTCGAAGGTAAGGCAACAGTGAGGCGTACCCTAGAAGTGGTGTGTGAATTTGTGTGTTATTTTCATGTTATGTTTTATCTTGTACATGTATCATGGTGATCTACGCTTGTTTTTAATTTAGGCCATACATTCTTTCATGCAATTATAATTTAAAAGTGCGGAAATTTAAATGCGGAAAGTAAAATCCTACGCTATTACAAGGCGCGGGTCTATACATCGCCAAATTACAAAGACCCGTTTGGTAAAAGATGTGAAAGGTAAATAAATTCCTAATTACTATTACATGGCTTGAACAGTTACATAATATTCACAAAGAAAATAAAATAACGTGCGAAAAGAATAAAAATAGAATGTTCGAGGGCGTTGGACCCTTTTGAAATTAAATTGAATTAAAAGTTAATTAATTATTTAATAAAAGGAAAGAAATATTTTTTATGTTTTTGGTATTTAATGAAAACAAGAAAGGAATTAAAATTAGAAGGAAACCCTAGTTCTAAATATTTTTAATTATTAAAGAAACGGTTAAAGTTTAAAACCTAATTTGCACTCATTAATTATTTTACATATTTATTTACAAAAGTAATAATTAATAATAATAATAATAATAATAATAATGATGAGAAAATTATTTAAAAAAAGATGAGAATATTAAAAAAACCTAATTTCTACATATTTTATTTATTAAGAAAAAGATTTAAGTTAAAAACCTAATTTACTAAGTTAATGGTTAGATTTTTATTTACAAAATAAATTAATAGAAATTAAATATAATTAAATATATTACACTTTTTGTTTCTGATTTTTTTTATTGTGAAAATTATTTTTGGTAAATTAAAGAAAACAATTAAAAACAATTAAAAGAATTAAGAAATAAAATAAAATAAAGATAAAAATGATGCAAACATTGGGGGTGTCTGGCCCATTTAGGAGGTTTTTTGGAAGCAATTTGGCCCACTGAAATCAAAGCCTTTTTTGACTTTTCAGGATCACATGCTTAATGGTTGACCCAGGTGTATAATGGTCTTCACGTTCTGGCCTTTGGATTGATCATCAGAGACACTTGGCAAGCCTAAGCGCTGGGATGCATGGTGGAATATTTGAAGGAAACTGCATGGGAACGTGTTAATGCAAAAATCATGAATAATATGGGGGGACCTGGGAATCGAACCCAGGTACCAATACCTGCAGGACACCTCAGTCACCAACTGAGCTAATGCGCGCATCTGTTAATATAATGAAGCATAATTATTATAAAAGAAAAACAAGCGTTAGTGGTAGAAAGCTAAAAGCGCGCTGAATTATTTGAATGGTCCAACCATATGAAGCCACGCACGCGTCTTCTTCCTTTTTCTGCCTGTAACATAAACAAATAGCGGGGGTTTTAAACCCCCACTAAACTCAACCATAAAAAATAGCGATTAGCAGATGGACAAATATAAAAAGGGCGCGAGGTTATTAATAGCTTCGTCTTGTTGCAACGAGTTTAATGGAATAGGTTTTAAGGTCTAATTTTTCCATATGAAGAAGTCCCTAATTCGAAGCTTCTGAAACCCTAGGTTTCAACAATGGTGGATTCTTATTTAGGCAGCCATAGTTCAATTGAATGGTAGCAACAGCTTCAGAATATCATTGTTAGTAAGAATCAACAATTAAAACTCATGAATAATGCATGTAAATTAAAAAACGATTATGGACGTGTTCAAGAAAAGTGTGACTTTGTTCTACCGATTCTTGAGGTCTGGAGACTTGGTTTTGATTGCAAATGCTTCCTGGATGTCTTGGCAATGTGTTGGAATGCTTTTGAAGCTTTGAATTGTGCTCTAGGTACGAAATCAGTTTCAAGGTTTTTGGCCAAAAATTGCAAATTGGTTATGCAGCTTCTGAGCCATTTTTCGTGTGTAATGGAATATGGTTATGTTATGCCTTTGTAGGTGAATGGAATTAGGTCAAGAAACAAGCCCATAATCCATTGAATTAATGATTTCAATCTTTGATTTCCTCCATATCTTTTCCAATCCTTTTGCCATGAAAATCATGCCAATTATGGAAGATTTGGCCTTGTTGATTGATGCACGAAATATTTAGCTCATAATGGACATATTTGCTGCACAAAAAAGATTTAAAACCATTGTTTAATATTTTTCTCATAATTAAATTTAATTAAATGAATTAATAAGATTAAAAATTCAAATAATTAATCAAAAATAAGAAAATACATCCCTTTGAGGTCAATGGGTCGTGCATAGCCTTTGGGTAATGATTCATAAAAGAAATTGAGGCCCATTAGCATTTTTGAAGCCTTTTGTGCAAAGTTGACTTTTCAAAATTCCCAAAAATTTCCCAACTTCTCCAAGGCATATCTTGCTCAATTTTGAAGCTATGATCATGTTCTTGGACATTTTGGAAAGGTCTTGAAGTCCTCTAACCAATGTCTTTGGTTCCATGTCATTTTGATTTACCAATCTCAAGTTATGGTCTTTGACTTAAAGTGCCTTTTTGTTGACTTTTGAAAATGACCTATAATGTAGAAATTGATAACTTTTTATGAGAGCCTTTCTTGGACTTGGAGTGTGAAGATGAGTTGTAGGAAATGTCTTCCCCTTCAAAATTAGCATTGGATGGAATTTTTTTGATAAACCATGAAGAAGTTATGCCTTGGTCAATTTGCAGTTGACTTTTCAGCTGTCCAAAAATAGAAACTTTTGCAGCTTGAGACTTTTTGAGCCATGCTTGTGGAATCATGATCAAGAATTGATAAAATGATGATTGTGGCTTCAAAATGAGATGTTGACCAAAAATTTTGACTTTTGACTGTCAAATGACCATTTTGCCCCTGCAGTTGACTGTGAAGCATTTAGGGTTTTTGACTGTGCAACTTGATGTTGTGAGTCTTGAAACTTGACATATAGATGCTTGACAATGTATATGGGCATATGGGACTTGATTGGACCCTTGAAAACCTCAATTTCTTTGCAAGAACCAAAACCCTAATTTTGACTGTGTTAGTAGGCAATTGGACTGTGCAACCCTTGAGAGATTTTGAACCATGATCTTGGAAAATCTTGAAGAATATGGGAGGGCAAATTTTGGGGTACAACAGTTGCCCCTGTTCAATCTTCTTAGACCTGAGGATGTAGATTGGCTGTCGTGCCTTTCGTAATCCGAAGGTGGAAGATGATTGAACACTAGAGTGCCCAAAAATTTGCACTCACATAGTAGAATGTCAACAGTGTGATGGTGGGAATGGGCTTACAACTGCCATTTGGAGACTAATGGATATGAGGATGGGCTTATAGATGCCATCTGGGTGTCGATCGCGTAAGAGATTCCTTAGCGAGAACTTGCGTACCTGAGAAAGAAAGATAATTACCTGGCCTGTTACAGGAGTTGATCTTCACACTCTTTGTGTAGATGTGCCCTGGCTGGATACAAGAATCGAATCTTCAAACTCTTCAGACGTGCCCTGGCAAGATACAGGAATCGAGTCCGGAGAATATATTCATCAACAGATACACCCTGGCAAGATACAGGAATCAGATCTTCGAACTCTTCAGACGTTTCCTGGCGGGATACAGGAATCGAGTCTGGTAATGTTAGTCGTCAACAGATACACCCTAGCGAGATACAGGAATCAGATCTTCGAACTCTTCAGATGTGCCCTGGCAAGATACAGGAATCGAGTCTGGTAATATTAGTCGTCAACAGATACACCCTGGCGAGATACAGGAATCGGATCTTCGAACTCTTCAGACGTGCCCTGGCAGGATACAGGAATCGAGTCTGGTAATGTTAGTCGTCAACAGATACACCCTGGAAAGATACAGGAATCGGATCTTCGAACTCTTCAGACGTGCCCTGGCAAGATACAAGAATCGAGTCTGGTAATGTTAGTCGTCAACAGATACACCCTGGTAAGATACAGGAATCGGGTCTTCGAACTCTTCAGACGTGCCCTGGCAAGATACAGGAATCGAGTTTGGAATTGTTAGTCGTCAACAGATACACCCTAGCAAGATACAGGAATCGGATCTTCGAACTCTTCAGACGTGCCCTGGCAAGATACAAGAATCGAGTCTGGAATTAGTCGTCAACAGATACACCCTGGCGAGATACATAAATCGGATCTTTAGTTGCGACCGTTGATAGCAATTATCTTTGTATTAAACATTGTCCTGAAAAGACAAAAGGTTAATTGTATGCGATGTCATGATGTATGACATGCGTGATGTTCTCAAAATAAGTGCGATTGTATGTTCATGATGTGTATGTGCATGCTATAATGTATGAAGATGTGATGTTTATGAAATGTGTTTTCGTCTTAGGAAAATAAATCCTTGACGAATGCCGGGAAGTTAAATCCTGGGCTTGATGTTTGAAGAGGAGAATTCTTTGTTTCCGCTGGGGATGATGGTTGCAAGAATACCGGTAGGAGAAGAGGACTCCGTTGGGGAATAAACTTGGAGAATAGATTACTCTGCGGGGAGTGAACTCTGTGGGGAGAAAGAGATACTTTGCTGAGATGTTGATGATAACTCCGTTGGGAATACCGTTGTTGAGTTATGTTGAAGGAATTGAGGAACTCCACTGGGGGATAGGAAGACTCCGTCGGGGACGATCTTTCCGTGGCTATTGGCTGAGGATAACCCAGTTATATCCGGGTAGGGAAATAACCTTCTGAATAAATCCGGGGAAGCCTTCGTACTCTGCAGGTGATAAGCTTCCAGAATCTACTGGGGATAAGCTTCAAGACCTGCTGGGGAGATGGGTTCCACTTTCCTTGGGAAACTTTTCAGATTGGACTGGACTTTCCTGGGGAAATTTTTGAGATATACTGGGGAAATGGCTCCACTGAATGTCTGGTATACCGCCGGGGAACAATCTTGGATCAAGACTACCGGGGATGCTTGTTAGGAATGTTTGTATACTCCGCTGAGGAATGTTGAGATCTGCTGGGGATAATCCAACTTCCATAAGGCTGACAGAGTAGGCTAACTCTGCTTGGGGAGAGTATCGTTGACTTGCTGGCTCATTCTCTGGGGAATTAAGATATCTTGGTCATGTTCATCAGCTGAACTTACCTTGGTACCTTGGCGGACAGAGCAATTAAATCGCTTAGACAACTCATTATTGCCCCTGTTTCTGATGTTACCTGTAATTAGTCCTTTGTTTCGCATGCAAATATTTATGAGTTAGCAATTAGTGTCAAATGCATATATCACAATTGAACATTGGACGTTCTTCGCAAAACAAAACAGAAAAAGGAAAAACAATTGGAAATTGATCTGAAAAGTGAATTTGTATTGTTTTTTGAATTTGCCTGTAAATAAGCATTTTATGTACAAGAGGCTGACGTCCTAGTAAGAGAATGCCGCTGAACAAAAGAGTTTATACAATTTGTACAAAGGGAAAACAAAACAGCTATGTGAAAAGAATAATCCCACTGGGTTCCAACTCTGCTATCGCCTTTATATCCTCGAGCGTCTCATCACTTGGCTGCTCGGTTGAAGATGAAGCTGATCGATCGATGTCGTTTGAACTTGATTAGTTGATACCGGATTCTGGATGCAAAGTGATCCAATGAGACATAGTATTACGCTTTAATCCCTAACTTTTGCCTGGACCGCCCTTTCGGGTTTTCAGTCCACCGGGATACCCATTTTTGCCCAAGCCGCCTTTTCAGGTTTTCGACTTGCCGGGTGTACAGATTTTTTTCATTTCATCCCTCATTTTGCCCGAACCCTTTTGGTTCGCCGGGAAGCCCTAATTTTTGCCTAGGTATGTCAACCTAGCGGGTCTTTTATCATGCATAGTATCTTTTTACTATGTCTGCATTGGCGGGATGAGGAAGGTCGTCACCATCTATGGTGGTTAGGATCATGGCTCCTCCTGAGAACACATGTTTAACCACAAATGGCCCTTCGTACGTAGGGGTCCATTTTCCCCTGGGATCACTTTGAGGAAGAATGATGCGTTTAATTACCAGGTCCCCAACTTGATACTCTTGTGGTCTGACTTTCTTGTTAAATGCCCTGATCATCCGTTTTTGATATGTTTGACCATGACAAATAGCAGTGAGTCTCTTTTCGTCGATTAGGTTTAGTTGATCAAGTCGTGTCTGGATCCAGTCATCTTTGCTCAGATCTGCATCCTTCATTATCCGGAGAGAGGGTATCTGGATTTCAATCGGCAAGACTGCCTCCATGCCATAGACCAAGGAAAAGGGTGTTGCCCCGGTTGACGTTCTTGCTGAGGTACGGTACCCATGAAGAGCAAACGGTAACATCTCGTGCCAATCTTTATAGGTCACTGTCATCTTCTGCACAATCTTCTTGATATTCTTATTCGCTGCTTCTACAGCCCCATTCATCTTCGGCCGGTAAGGAGAAGAGTTGTGGTGCTGTATCTTGAATTGCTCGCAGAGCTCAGTGATCATCTTGTTATTGAGATTGGTACCGTTGTCTGTAATGATCCTTTCCGGGACGCTGTATCGACAGATCAGGTTATGCCGAATGAACCGTGCCACTACGTTCTTGGTTACTGTAGCATAGGAAGCTGCTTCAACCCACTTTGTAAAGTAATCAATCGCTACCAGGATGAAGCGATGCCCGCTAGATGCCGTAGGTCTGATCTCGCCGATCATATCAATCCCCCACATTGCGAAAGGCCAAGGTGCTGTCAAGACATTCAGAGGGACTGGAGGAACGTGCACCTTATCAGCATATATCTGGCATTTGTGACATGTCCGAGAATGTTGGTAGCAGTCAGCTTCCATTATGGACCAGAAATATCCTTCCCGAAGGATTTTCTTCGCCATGGTGTGTCCACTGGAATGTGTTCCGAAGGTACCTTCATGCAGCTCCGCCATGATCCTTTCTGCTTCAGTCTTATCCACACAACGCAGTAAGGTCGAATCATGGTTTCGCTTGTACAGAATGCCATTGCTGAGGAAGAACTTTGCTGTGAACCTTCTCAGAAACTTCTTGTCGTTGACAGATGCACCTTCGGGGTATTCTTGAGCTTCCAGGTACCTTTTCACCTCATGATACCAGGGTTTTTTAGTTACTACCTCAGCCTCAAGATCACAACAGTATGCAGGTTCGTCCAGTTTCCAGATAATGATCCGGGGAGCCTCATTGTCCCACTTGACTTTGAACATAGAAGACATCATAGCCAACGCGTCCGCCAACTGATTCTCCTCTCTTGGGAAGTGTTCAAAAGTTATCTCGGTGAAATGGGGGATCAATGTCAACACACATTCTCTGTAAGGAATAAGATTCGGATGTTTCGTATCCCACTCGCCTTTGATCTGATTGATCACGAGAGCGGAATCTCCGAAGACACTCAGAAACTTGATCCTTAAGTCGATCGCAGCTTGAAGACCCATGATGCATGCCTCATACTCCGCCATGTTGTTGGTGCAGTTGAAACATAGTCGGGCAGTGAGTGGAGTATGAGTGCCTTTCGGGGATATGATCACAGCACCGATGCCGTTACCCAAAGCGTTGGAGGCTCCGTCAAAGTGCATAGACCATTGGGATCCTTCCTCAGGTCCTTCATCTGGTCCAGGTACTTCACAATCAGTCACTATCATGATGCTCTTGTCAGGAAATTCAAAGTTCATTGATTGGTAGTCATCTACTGCCTGGTGTGCCAAGTGGTCTGCCAATACACTTCCTTTGATAGCTTTCTGAGTCATGTACTGGATGTCGTATTCCGTCAAGATCATTTTCCATCTTGCTATTCTTCCGGACAGAGCAGGCTTTTCGAATATGTACTTTATCGGATCCATCTTTGAAATCAACAAGGTAGTGTGAGTCAGCATATACTGTCTCAGCCGGTGAGCAGCCCATACCAAAGCGCAACAAGTTTTCTCGAGCAGTGAGTATCGGGTCTCACAGTCGGTAAACTTTTTGCTAAGGTAATAAATGGCATGCTCTTTTCGGCCAGACTCGTCATGCTGCCCCAGCACACACCCCATTGAGCTGTCAAGTATTGTCAGGTATAGTATTAGAGGTCTCCCTTCAACCGGTGGCATAAGAATGGGTGGTTCTTGGAGATACTCTTTGATTCTGTCAAAAGCGGCCTGACATTCATCATTCCAACGTACTACCTGATCTTTCTTCAGCAGCTTGAAGATTGGTTCACAGGTAGCTGTTAGATGCGAGATGAATCGGGCAATATAATTCAAACGCCCCAGAAAGCCTCTGACTTCTTTCTCTGTCTTAGGAACTGGCATCTCTTGAATGGCTTTAACCTTGGCATGGTCCACTTGAATACCCTTGTCGCTCACGACGAAGCCTAGAAACTTTCCAGATCTTACCCCAAATGTGCACTTGTTCGGGTTCAATCTCAGCTTGTACAACTTCAGACGGTCAAACAGCTTTTGCAGATGGTCAAGGTGTTCCTCCTCAGTTTGGGACCTTGCAATCATGTTGTCGACATACACCTCAATCTCATGATGGATCATGTCATGAAATAAAGCAACCATGGCACGTTGGTAGGTTGCCCCATCATTCTTCAACCCGAATGGCATGACCTTGTAGCAGAAGGTGCCCCACTGAGTAACAAAGGTAGTCTTTTCCATATCTTCAGGAGCCATCTTGATCTGATTATAACCTGAAAAACCATCCATGAATGAGAACACCTTGTGCTGAGCTGTATTGTCAACCAGAACGTCGATGTGAGGTAGAGGGAAGTCATCCTTGGGGCTCGCCCTGTTCAGATCCCTGTAATCAACACACATTCTGACCTTACCATCTTTCTTTGGCACTGGCACCACATTGGCAACCCACTGAGGGTAAGAAGTCACTGCAAGAAACCCGGCATCGAATTGCTTCATAACCTCAGCTTTGATCTTCTCGGACATCTCTGGACGCATACGGCGGACCTTTTGCTTAACCGGAGGGCATTCTTCCTTGGTAGGCAAGTGATGGACCACAATGTCAGTATCCAACCCAGGCATGTCTTCGTAGGACCAGGCGAAGATTTCCACATAATCATGTAACATCTGAATCAACCGTTGTTTCACGCTGAGCTCCAGATTGGCACCAATCTTAACTTCCTTTCTATCTGTCTCAGTACCCAGATTTACCGTTTCCACTGGCTCTTCATGTGGCTGAATGGCCCTCTCTTCCTGGAGTAACAGTCTTGCAAGCTCGCCAGGCACTTCACAATCATCTTCACCTTCGTCTTCGGCTAAGTTGATCGGATTTTCGAAGTCATAACTGGCAGTAGCAGAGTCGTTACCAGTGAGATCCAGAGTGGATTGAAACCTGTATGAGTGAGTGTGTGTAAATATAGTTGTTTTGCAATAAATAAAGGAAGAAAGAAAAGGAGCACAATATTTGCAATGCGAAAAAACATCCAATGTCTTTATTCATGATATATGGAAATGACAAGTAATATGCCCTCACAAATGAAGCCACGGTGCCCCGGGTAGGACACCGGGCCATAAAGTTTCAATTTATTGTTTATTACAAATTAAAAAACAAAGGAATTCATTATTGGGTAACAAAAGTAACAGGTATGTGATCTTTTGCGGTCCAATTGTTCAGTCCACCATCGGTCGTCGGGCAGATCCAGCTGTTGAACTCAGACTCATCCACTTCGTCACCATCCCTGATAGCATTCACCCCATGGTCAGGTAGGGGGGTTGTCACCACATTGGGTTTCTCAGGTGCCTCATTTGTACCTCCTTAGCATCAATAAGGTCTTGGAACTTATTTCTTAGGGCCCAGCAGTCATCAGTAGAATGCCCCGGGCTATCGGAGTGATAAGCACAGTGGGCATTTGGATTATACTTCGGGGAGGTAGTGTTCACAACCTTCGGAGCCTCTCTAACGGTCACCAAGTTGGTCGATAGCAATTGCGGAAAGATCTGTGACAAGGTCATACTAAGCCGAGTGTATTCTCTTCTGGGTCTCTCGCCCCTTGGTTGGTTAGGTTGCCGGGGAGCGGCAACAGGCTTTGCAATAACCACCACGTTGGCAGCTTGGCGGCGCTCTGGTTTGTTTTGCCTTCTAGGCCCATACACTGCACTGGCCTCCTTTTTGAAAGGCTTCTTCTCAGAACTTGAGGACGCACCTCTCTGTATCTTTCCTGATTTCATACCAGCCTCTATCCTTTCCCCCGTCAGAATGAGATCTGTGAACCCTGCAGATGAATTGCCAATGAGATGATTGAAGAATGGCCCGGATAGGGTCCCCAAGAACATGTCCACTAATTCAAGGTCGGTTAATGGTGGCTGCACCCTGCCAGCCAGGTCCCTCCACTTCTGCGCATACTCTTTAAAACCTTCTCCCGATCCTAGCGACATACCCTGGAGTTGGGTACGTGTAGGAGCGAGGTCGGAATTATATTGATATTGCTTGTAAAAAGCAGTAGCCAGCTCCTCCCAGTTACGAACCTTGGTTCTATCCAGCTGATAGAACCATTCGAGATGAGTCCCTGAAAGACTCTCCTGGAAGAAGTGGATCCATAAGTTCTTGTCCACAGTATACGGCTGAATCTTCCGCACATAAGATCTGAGATGTAGCTTAGGGCAGGACGCCCCGTCATACTTTGCGAAAGATGGTGCTTTGAACTTGTGTGGGATGACCACACCAGAAGATAAACCCAAGTCTCCGAAATCCAAACCAGGCACTTGTTGAATTTCCATGGCATTCAGACGGTCTTCCAACTGCTTGTATCTGTCTTCAGCTGGAGGATACTGCTCCTCATTGAAATCAGTCTCGTTGTCAGAGACTATCGGACTAGGAACCCTTCCTCCGTGGGGACTGCCTTTTCCCACAGAAGAACCAGCCTGATCAACCTTATTCTGCAGTGTGTTACCAAACCTCCGGCCCGTGTTGAATAGTACAGTTCTCTTCTTCTTCTTCTTGACCAGCAGAGCTTTCAACTCCTCTTGACCTTGGGCCAAACTCATAATCAGCTCTTGGAATTGGGCGTTTTGAGCCTGGAGGGCCTTGATGGACTGCTCAGTAGATGATTCAGGGTTCATGATGCTGAAATAAACAGCGAAGAACATTAAGCAACCTGAAAAGAAGAGTACCTGTGATGCATATGATGAATGGAATGCGTATGATTTATGTTTTCAAAGACAATCGGGAATCAACTTTGTAAACAAAAAGGAACACACTTCATTAGATTCAACTTTGAAATTTAAATTGTTCAACAGATTGCCCTTAGGCGTTACATAAAATGGAAATAATGAAAAGGGAAGTAAAACTGTAAAAGAAAATCAAAGTTCATCATTGATCCCAGGGTCTCCTCTTCTCAGTACGGATGTAGTCATTCAAGGCTCGCTCGTTCTCCAATTGCTTTGTCAGCTTCTGGATCTTCAATTCCTGCTCGTTGAACTTTTCCCGATAAGAATCCCGTTCTTCTTGCAGTTACGCCCAAGACCTCTTTAGTGTATCAAGATCAGTAGGTATCTGAGGAGGGAGAACAGTTGGAGGAGCCCCATCCTTATCAGGATATTCAAGAATGACGGGTCTGACAGCTTCGTACGGCATACCTAACTTCTGAGCACGGATACGGACCCATTTTTAGTAGGCTTCCATAGGTAGAGAAGTCTTTGGTCCCAACTCTTGTGGGTCAGCTTTGTGAATTATGTCCCAAGCCTTGATGAACCTACGACGCAGCTCGTTACTATTTACCTGAAACTCAAAACTGATGTGAGGCACCAACATCTCATGAGGCCCTGCTCTTCTGGCTCTTCCAAACTGACGGAGGGCTAGACATGGATTATAAGAGATTCCGCCCTGAGTACCAATCAATGGAACATTAGGATATTCTCCGCAATGATCAATAACAACCACCTTATCTAAACCTCTGAGAGTCCAAATGATGTCATTATCAGTGAGAGACATTAACCTGTGAGCCCAACCTCTTCCTTCTTTATTCTTCAGCACGAACCTAGGGAGGTGCGAAATAAACCACCTCACTAACAAAGGAATACAACACCATAGAGTTCCTCGTCTTCGGGCAGTACGAGCATAAAGTGGTTGCAGAATATCACCCAAGAGAGTGGGCACAGGGTTCCGAGACATGAAGATCCTTATGGCAGTGACGTTAATGAAGTTATCAGGATTAGGAAACAAGACTAGACCATAGATTAAGAGAGCCAGAATGTCTTCATACGCCCTAAAGTCCAGGTCATTCCAGAAACTGTTAGCCTTAACAATCAGAAACTTGGCCAAGAAACCCTTAACTTTGCTTCTAGTCACCCAGTTGTCCATTACTTCTTTATGGGTCAAAGGAAGAGCTGCAGCAATCTCCTCAAGCCTAAGAGTCTTTTCCCAACCAGTGTAGGGAGTCTGATCCAAGATAGGGATGCCAAGCAAATCGGAGAACTCTTCCAGGGTAGGGACCAGCTGGAAGTCTTGAAAGGTGAAGCACTGGTACAGAGGGTCATAAAACTGGGTCAGGACACTCATCAGTTGTTGGTCCCACTTTGCCGTGACTAAACTGAGAAGAGAACCATGCCTCTGGATGAAGGAAGTAGTATTTGGAATTCTGCTAACCAATTCTTCAAGCAACTCAGGTGGGTGAACAAAGTTGAACCGGATAGTATTCCTTCGCATAGGCATCATGATGTCCTACAAAACAGAGCAAAGGTGAAACCCTCTTGTCTTTGAAATGGTCAGTCCTTATGCAGGATGCATGCAATGTTTATGATGGCATGATGTTATGATAAAGCACACCACAAATATTCACAAAGGCAAACATGATAAGGCACACAAGTCACACACGACAAGCCCTTAGAGTTTAGGCCAGCATGGGGTCTAGGTATTACCCTCTTTCAGTTTGTTGGTTAAGACCTGTCCTATCAGAAGTAACCGGGTTCTAGAGGATCCCAATATCACTGACTACCCTCAATCGGTCATAACTCCAGCATCGCAATCTTTTCTTGCGGACAGAACCATCACGAGAGTTTAGCCTCAATGGGCGTAGCATACTGCTACTGTTCTATTGGCCAAGTTGGGTCATTTAAGGTTCTAAGGTCGGTTGGTGCTTAATGACTCCTCAGAAGACCCATATTCTCCTCGTTGCGACACAAGGGATATCGGTACAGACCAAGGCGCCACACCAACGTAGCCACTGCTTCACCCATGTCGGTCTACGCCGGACAGGTCCCTCACAGCTTATGCTACCTAACAGGGTATCCCCATATCCGGGTTAGGATCTATGTAACTCCGATGCAGCCCACAATAATAAAGCAAACAAACACAACAATTGAAAACACAAGTCTGAGCTATCCTAAGGTACACCTCACTTTAATATTCCCCAACAGAGTCGCCAGTTCTGTGATCGGTGGATCTGGAACTGACTGTTTAACGCTGGTTCGCGAGATGTCGCGGTAAGCAAGAGTCGCCACCGTATTTTATTTTCTCCAAAATGGAAAGGACAAAAGCACAGCAAAATTCCTTCTTTGAGAATGTTTCTCGGTTCGGGAGGTAGATTTATAGAAAGGGAAGGTGTTAGCACCCTTTCTATCCATGGTTATCCATGGGCTCTTAGGTACTTGCTCTTATGTTTTCAAAAGATGTTTGCTTTTCAAGTGTGTGTGGGTTTTGAAAAAGTTTCGTTTGAAAAATTTCTAAGTAACTCTTGTATCTGTCCTCAAGAGTGTATGAAAAATTTGTTTGAAAACTTTTTGAAAGTGTAAGTGTGAAAAGATGTTTTTGTTTTTATAAAGAGAGTAAGTACCCAGGAGAATCTACCTACTCTAAGGAATTAGGCTGTGTAAGAGTCCTTTAGATAGTGCCATCCCACCATTGAGAGGTAGGTAGCACCACCGTTGGAGGTGTTCGGGTCAATTCGAGTTTTAGGGACAGTGTGGTCACCGGAGCAACAGTAGGACACCTTAGAAGCTACCCTTATGCCATTGATCCTTTTTAATTTCGAGGCAACCGTTTCGAGGCAACTGGATCATGTCATGGACATAAGGACTTACTAAAACGTCCTATACTCGACGACCACGTTTCGAAGGTAAGGCAACAGTGAGGCGTACCCTAGAAGTGGTGTGTGAATTTGTGTGTTATTTTCATGTTATGTTTTATCTTGTACATGTATCATGGTGATCTACGCTTGTTTTTAATTTAGGCCATACATTCTTTCATGCAATTATAATTTAAAAGTGCGAAAATTTAAATGCGGAAAGTAAAATCTTACGCTATTACAAGGCGCGGGTCTATACATCGCCAAATTACAAAGACCCGTTTGGTAAAAGATGCAAAAGGTAAATAAATTCCTAATTACTATTACATGGCTTGAACAGTTACATAATATTCACAAAGAAAATAAAATAACGTGCGAAAAGAATAAAAATAGAATGTTCGAGGGCGTTGGACCCTTTTGAAATTAAATTGAATTAAAAGTTAATTAATTATTTAATAAAAGGAAAGAAATATTTTTTATGTTTTTGGTATTTAATGAAAACAAGAAAGGAATTAAAATTAGAAGGAAACCCTAGTTCTAAATATTTTTAATTATTAAAGAAAAGGTTAAAGTTTAAAACCTAATTTACACTCATTAATTATTTTACATATTTATTTACAAAAGTAGTAATTAATAATAATAATAATAATGATGAGAAAATTATTTTAAAAAAGATGAGAATATTAAAAAAAACCTAATTTCTACATATTTTATTTATTAAGAAAAAGATTTAAGTTAAAAACCTAATTTACTAAGTTAATGGTTAGATTTTTATTTACAAAATAAATTAATAGAAATTAAATATAATTAAATATATTACACTTTTTGTTTCTGATTTTTTTTATTGTGAAAATTATTTTTGGTAAATTAAAGAAAACAATTAAAAACAATTTAAAGAATTAAGAAAGAAAATCAAATAAAGATAAAAATGATGCAAACATTGGGGGTGTCTGGTCCATTTAGGAGGTTTTTTGGAAGCAATTTGGCCCACTAAAATCAAAGCCTTTTTTGACTTTTCAGGATCACATGCCTGATGGTTGACCCAGGTGTATGATGGTCTTCACGTTCTGGCCTTTGGATTGATCATCAGAGACACTTGGCAAGCCTAAGCGCTGGGATGCATGGTGGAATATTTGAAGGAAACTGCATGGGAACGTGTTAATGCAAAAATCATGAATAATATGGGGGGACCTGGGAATCGAACCCAGGTCCCAATACCTGCAGGACACCTCAGTCACCAACTGAGCTAATGCGCGCATCTGTTAATATAATGAAGCATAATTATTATAAAAGAAAAACAAGTGTTAGTGGTAGAAAGCAAAAAGCGCGCTGAATTATTTGAATGGTCCAACCATATGAAGCCACGCACGCGTCTTCTTCCTTTTTCTGCCTGTAACATAAACAAATAGCGGGGGTTTTAAACCCCCACTAAACTCAACCAGAAAAAATAGCGATTAGCAGATGGACAAATATAAAAAGGGCGCGAGGTTATTAATAGCTTCGTCTTGTTGCAACGAGTTTAATGGCATAGGTTTTAAGGTCTAATTTTTCCATATGAAGAAGTCCCTAATTCGAAGCTTCTGAAACCCTAGGTTTCAACAATGGTGGATTCTTATTTAGGCAGCCATAGTTCAATTGAATGGTACCAACAGCTTCAGAATATCATTGTTAGTAAGAATCAACAATTAAAACTCATGAATAATGCATGTAAATTAAAAAACGATTATGGACGTGTTCAAGAAAAGTGTGACTTTGTTCTACCGATTCTTGAGGTCTGGAGACTTGGTTTTGATTGCAAATGCTTCCTGGATGTCTTGGCAATGTGTTGGAATGCTTTTGAAGCTTTGAATTGTGCTCTAGGTACGAAATCAGTTTCAAGGTTTTTGGCCAAAAATTGCAAATTGGTTATGCAGCTTCTGAGCCATTTTTCGTGTGTAATGGAATAGGGTTATGTTATGCCTTTGTAGGTGAATGGAATTAGGTCAAGAAACAAGCCCATAATCCATTGAATTAATGATTTCAATCTTTGATTTCCTCCATATCTTTTCCAATCCTTTTGCCATGAAAATCATGCCAATTATGGAAGATTTGGCCTTGTTGATTGATGCACGAAATATTTAGCTCATAATGGACATATTTGCTGCACAAAAAAGATTTAAAACCATTGTTTAATATTTTTCTCATAATTAAATTTAATTAAATGAATTAATAAGATTAAAAATTCAAATAATTAATCAAAAATAAGAAAATACATCCCTTTGAGGTCAATGGGTCGTGCATAGCCTTTGGGTAATGATTCATAAAAGAAATTGAGGCCCATTAGCATTTTTGAAGCCTTTTGTGCAAAGTTAACTTTTCAAAATTCCCAAAAATTTCCCAACTTCTCCAAGGCATATCTTGCTCAATTTTGAAGCTATGATCATGTTCTTGGACATTTTGGAAAGGTCTTGAAGTCCTCTAACCAATGTCTTTGGTCCCATGTCATTTTGATTTACCAATCTCAAGTTATGGTCTTTGACTTAAAGTGCCTTTTTGTTGACTTTTGAAAATGACCTATAATGTAGAAATTGATAACTTTTTATGAGAGCCTTTCTTGGACTTGGAGTGTGAAGATGAGTTGTAGGAAATGTCTTCCCCTTCAAAATTAGAATTGGATGGAATTTTTTTGATAAACCATGAAGAAGTTATGCCTTGGTCAATTTGCAGTTGACTTTTCAGCTGTCCAAAAATAGAAACTTTTGCATCTTGAGACTTTTTGAGCCATGCTTGTGGAATCATGATCAAGAATTGATCAAATGATGATTGTGGCTTCAAAATGAGATGTTGACCAAAAATTTTGACTTTTGACTGTCAAATGACCATTTTGCCCCTACAGTTGACTGTGAAGCATTTAGGGTTTTTGACTGTGCAACTTGATGCTGTGAGTCTTAAAACTTGACATATAGATGCTTGACAATGTATATGGGCATATGGGACTTGATTGGACCCTTGAAAACCTCAATTTCTTTGCAAGAACCAAAACCCTAATTTTGACTGTGTTAGGAGGCAATTGGACTGTGCAACCCTTGAGAGATTTTGAACCATGATCTTGGCAAATCTTGAAGAATATGGGAGGGAAAATTTTGGGGTACAAAAAAATGCAATTAATTGTTATGGATAGCTTGCAAATGCTTCAAGGAACAAGAATATGTAAGTAATTCATGCTACAAGTGCCAAAATAACGTGATTCAATTTCAAGAAAAGTTCAAGGTCGTGAACCACTTACATTGAGTTTTAGCGCAAGAAAATGCTTGCTCTTGATTGGTATAGCTTCTTTGTATGCCCAGGATGCGAATGAGATGGCTTAGGAGTCTTGAAAACGCCTGGAAGGACAAGATCAGATCAACACTTTTTGGTGATTTTTTCAAGTTTGGTTCTGCTTCTCCACGCCTCAAAACCCTTTTTTGTCTGCAATTGTCCACTATATACCATTGATTGAATTAGGGTTACAATTGTGCTCTCAATCTTTGTCAATTATGGCTTTTGATCTTGATTTGATTCACTTAAAAATCTTTCCAAAATAGGCCAAAATCAATCTTTTTATGCACACCTATGCCTTGCACGATTTGATTCACTTGCTAGCTGTATATGAGACCTGAAATTTGCAGAAAATCTTAAGGTTTGAATGGTTTGGATATTTTCATGATTTACTTTGATTTAACTTGATTTAATTGAAATAAAAAATCAAAATAAATAGAAAAAATAAGATAAAGACAAGTGGAATGAGCTAGGGCTCGTGGACCATGCTACCAACTCAAAACAAGTGCAAAAAGTTGGGCCCATTTGACAAAAATTGCAATTTGAGGCATATTTGACTTTTGGCAATTTTGCAAAAAAGGTCAACTTCACCAATGCATAACTTCCTCAATTTTGACTCTTTGAAGGTATTCTTAGACTTTTTAGAAATCTTGATATGTCCTCTAAGAAACCATTTTTGTCTAATCTCAATTGAGTCCTCCGTGTTAATGTATGAAGCTTTGACAAAAAAGGTGTTTTTGTTGACTTTTCAAAATGACCTATAATGTCCAAATTCATAACTTCTTGTGAGTTCATATTTTGAACTTGGGAGCTGAAGATGAATTGTATAGCATTGCATCCTATTAAAAATGAGCTTTGTATGGGTCATTTCTCATAAAGTATGAGAAAGTTATGCTTGGTCAAAGTTGAGTTGACTTTTCCTACAAAACCTTAATTTAGCAACTTTTGGTTCTTGATGAATTGTGAGCAAACCTTGATGAATCATGATCAAACCTTGATAAAATGATGAATAATACTTCAAAATGAGAATGTTGACCAAAAATCTTGAAGTTTGACTGTATGTGGGCCACAGTTGACTTTTGCCCTAGCACAGTCGATTTCCAGGCCTTTGAGTAATTGACTGAACAAATTTCCTCTGCAAGGCTTGAAACTTGACATGGATGATCTTGAGAACATATTAGGACCATGTTGAGAATTTGGGATCCCTTGGACTCAAGTATCTTGATGCAACATGAAACCCTAATTTGAGGTAGACTGCCTTAAGAGAGCTTGTCTGGTCAACCCTTGGACTTCCTTGAGCAACTTGAGGATATTTCTTGAAATGTTTTGAGAAATATGGGAGGGCAAATTTTGGGGTACAACAGCTACCCCTGTTCAATCTTCTTAAACCTGAAGATGTAGATTGGCTTTTCTGCCTTTCGTGATCCGAAGGTGGAAGATGATTGAACACTAGAGTGCCCAGAAATTTGCACTCACATGAAGTGGTACTTGTCTTGTGATGTCGGGAATGGGATTACAGATGCCATTTGGAAATTGACGACGGGGGATGGGCTTAAATATTCCATCTGAAGAAGTGTCGATCGCATAAGAGATTCTTTAGCGAGAGTCTGTATACCGGTTGTTGAGGAAGACTAAGTTGGGGAATGCTGTTCTTTTCTTGTGAGGAATAGAATTTTAGGAGCTTCATTCGTCCTTTATTCTATTGGGGAATCATCTCTTAGTCGAAGAGGTGAAAATGAACTACTATCAGGTCGTAATCCAGGCTTCATAGTGATAAGACCCACTGTTATCTGGTTGTAATCCAGGCTTTACAGTGACCTACTTGGGAGATGAGATTAAACTTGTTATCCTGTCATAATCCAGGCTTTGCAATTTCTCGATTCTTATCTGGTCGTAACCCAGGCTTCAGAAGGAACTAAGTTATTATCCGGTCGCATCCGGGCTTCAACTTGAATTTAGGGCACACTAATATCCGGTCGACTCCGGGCTTCTTAGTAATTGTCCAGGTAAACTGTTATTTGGTCGAAATCCAAGCTTCACAGTGTCTTGTACCGTTATCTAGTCATAATCTAGGCTTCACGATGTTTTATACCATTATCTAGTCGAATCCAAGCTTCATGGTGTTCTGTACTGCTATCTGGTCGATTCCAGGCTTCACAATACCTTACTTCTTATCTGGTCGTAATCCAGGCTTCAAAAGAAATCAAGTGGTTATCCGGTCGCCTCCGGGCTTCCCTTTGACTGTTGGGCCTACTAATATCTGGTCGAATCTGGGCTTCATAGTAATTGGCCGGGTAAACTGCTATTTGGTCGTAATCCAAGCTTCACAGTGTCCCTCACTGTTATCTGGTCGTAATCCAGGCTTCAGTGTCTTTTACCGCTATCTGGTCGTAATCCAGGCTTCGCGATGTCTCATACATTATCTGGTCGAATCCAGGCTTCATGGTGTTCGGAGAAATCAAGATATTATCTGGTCGAATCCGGGCTTCATAACTTGTATTAAAGACATACCACTATTTGGTCGTAATCTAGGCTTCGTGGTGTCTTTGGCTACTATCTGGTCGTAATCCAGGCCTCACAGAAACTTGTATTGCTATCTGGTCGTAATCCAGGCTTCACAATAACTTGCTGAGTTGTTATCCGGTTGTAATCCGGGCTTCACGACTTGTGTTTATGACATACCATTATCTGGTCGAATCCAGGCTTCACAGTGACTTGCTGAGCTGTTATCCAGTCGTAATCCGGGCTTCACGGCTTGCTGGGGATTAAACTATTATCCAGTCGAATCCGGGCTTCAAAGCTTAGAGATAAACCACTATCTGGTCGAATCCAGGCTTCGCGGTGTTTGATACTGTTATCCAGTCGTTCTCCGGGCTTCACAATATGATGGAGAAATCAAGATATTATTCGGTTGGACCCGGGCTTCATAGCTTGAATTGGAATAGAAATCTTAGCACCGATTTGACTGAACCAGAGAAACTTGTGAGAATTTGATTGTATCTTTCCCTGAAAGGTAAAGAGTTAGTTGTATGTAATGCCATGATGTATGACATGTATCGAGTAATGATGCTCTCAAAATAAATGAGATTGTGATGTATGACGCGCATGCGCATGCCATGATGTATGGATATGCAATGTTTTTATGATAATCTCTAGTTGGGGAAAATAAATCCCAGATTGTTGCTAGAGAGAAGAGTTAAATTCTTCGTTCTCGCTAGGGATAATGACCGAAGATGGTTGTGAGAATAATCCTGCTGGAGAATAAACCGACGAGAAACTGACTTTGTGGGGAAGAGATGCTCTGCTAGAGGATCTGCTGATTTGGAGGGATAACCTCGGCTGGGGATGAATTACCGCTGTTGGCAATAATGAAACCTGTCGGGGATTGGGTTTCCGCTTGTGGAAGAAATAAAATCCACTAGGGATAATTTTCTAGTGCTTATGATAGATAAACTCTGCTTGGGGAGAATCAATGTTTTTTAGATACCATTTGCTATGCGAGGAGTGAATGTACCTTTAATC
This sequence comes from Vicia faba, assembly GCA_948472305.1. NCBI lineage: Eukaryota > Viridiplantae > Streptophyta > Magnoliopsida > Fabales > Fabaceae > Vicia > Vicia faba. The sequence goes on along the minus strand of OX451736.1, from coordinate 1,687,891,751 downwards.
ATGTTCTCCGGCTAGGTCTATCCCTATTCCTTGTGGACAGAGCAACCGTAAGGTTTGGACATTTTCGTTTGCCCCTGTTCCTGAAATTACAAGTAATCGTCTTTTGTTTCGCATGTAAATATTTATGAGCAGCAATTATTGTCAAATTCATATATCAAAAATGAACCATTGGACATTCTTGCAAAACAAAACAGAAAAAGGAAAAACAATTTGAAATTTCTTTGTGAAAATTAATTGTATTGATTTTGAAGTTGGCCTGTAAATAGGCGTTTTTGTACAAGAGGCTGACGTCCTAGTAAGAGAACGCCGCCGAACAAACAGAATTTATACAATTTGTGTAAAAGAAAGAAAAACAGCTATGTGAACAATCCCACTGGGTTCCAACTCTTCTATTGCCTTTATATCCTCGAGCATCTCATCACTTTGCTACTTGGTTGAAGGTAGATCAGATTGATTAATGTCGTCCGAGCTTAATAGTCGATACTGAAGTCTGGTTGTAAGATGATCCAATGAGACATAGTGTTACGCTTTAATCCCTAATTTTTGCCTGAACCTCCCTTTCGGGTTTTCGGTACACCGGGATACCCTTTTTTGCCCAAGCCGCCTTTTCAGGTTTTCGACTTGCCGGGTGTACAAATTTTTTTCATTTTCATCCCTTATTTTTGCCGGAACCCTTTTGGTTCACCGGGAAGCCCTTGTTTTTGCCTAGGCCAGTCAACCTAGCGGGTCTTTGATTAGGCGTAGTATTTTTTCACTATGTCTGCATTGACGGGGTGAGGAAGGTCGTCACCATCCATGGTGGTTAGAATTATAGCCCCTCCTTAGAAGATGTTCTTAACCACAAATGGCCCTTCGTACGTAGGGGTCCATTTGCCCCTGGGATCACCTTGCGGCAATATGATGCGTTTGATCACCAGATCCCTAACTTGATACTCTTGTCGTCTAACTTTCTTTTTAAATGCCTTGATCATTTGCTTTTGATACGCCTGACCATGACAAATAGCAGTAAGTCTCTTTTCGTCGATTAAGTTCAGCTGATCAAGTCAGGTTTGGATCCAATCATCCTCGCTCAAACTTGCATCCTTCATGATCCGAAGAGAGGGTATCTGGACCTCAATGGGTAAGACTGCCTCCATGCCATACACCAAAGAGTAGGGTGTTTCCCCCGTTGAAGTCCGCGCTGAGGTTCGGTACCCATTAAGAGCAAACGGTAACATCACGTGCCAATCTTTGTATGTCACTGTCATCTTCTGTACAATCTTCTAGATGTTCTTATTAGCCGCTTCAACAGCCTCATTCATCTTCGGCCGGTAAGGAGAAGAGTTGTGATGTTGTATCTTGAACTGCTTATAGAGCTCGGTGATTAACGTATTGTTGAGATTTGTACCATTGTCCGTAATGATCCTCTCTGGTACACCATATCGACAGATCAAATTATGCTGAATAAACCGTGCCACGACATTCTTGGTCACTGTAGCAAAGGAAGCTGCCTTAACCCACTTCGTAAAGTAATCAATTGCTACCAGGATGAAACGATGCCCGTTACACGCAGTAGGTCTGATCTCGCCAATCATATCGATGCCCCACATTGCAAAGGGCCAAGGAGCTGTCAAGACATTCATAGGAACTGGAGGTATGTGCACCTTATCAGCATAGACTTGGAACTTATGACAGGTCCGAGAATGCTGATAACAATCGGCTTCCATAGTAGACCAATAGTATCCCTCCCGTAGGATCTTCTTTGCCATGGTGTGTCCACTGGAATGAGTCCCGAAAGTACCTTCATGTAACTCTGCCATAATCCTTTCTGCCTCGTTATTATCCACACAACGCAGTAAGGTTGAATCATGGTTACGCTTGTAAAGGATACCATTGTTGATGAAGAACTTCGCCGCGAATCTCCTCAGAAACTTCTTGTCATTAATAGATGCACCCTCGGGGTACTCTTGAGCCTCAAGATACTTCTTTACCTCGTGGAACCAGGGTTTATTTGCTACCTCTTCAGTCTCAATGTCACAGCAATGTGCGGGTTCGTCCAACCTCTCGATGGTAATCTGGGGAGCCTCATTGTCCCACCTGACCTTGAACATAGAAGACATGGTAGCTAGCGCGTCTGCTAACTGATTCTCCTCCCTGGGGAAATGTTCAAAGGTTATCTCCTCAAAATGTGGAAGCAACGTCAATACATACTCTTTGTAAGGAACAAGATTTGGGTGTTTCGTATCCCACTCGCCTTTGATCTGACTGATCACTAGAGCGGAATCTCCGAATACACTCAAGAACTCAATCCTTAGGTCAGTAGCTGCTCGAAGGCCCACGATGCACGCTTCATACTCCGCCATGTTGTTGGTGCAGTTAAAACATAATCGGGCGGTGAACGGAGTATGACAGCCTTCAGGAGATATGATCATGGCGCCAATGCCATTACCCAACGCGTTTGAGGCTCCGTCAAAATACATAGACCATCGGGATCCTTCCTCAGGTCCTTCATCTGGTCCAGGTTCTTCACAGTCGGTCACCAACATGATGTTCTCATCCGAAAATTCGAACTTCATAGACTGGTAATCCTCTATGGCCTGATGTGCCAAATGATCTGCCAACACACTCCCCTTGATTGCCTTTTGGGTTGTATATTGGATGTCATACTCAGTTAAGATCATCTGCCATCTTGCTATTCTTCCGGACAAGGCAGGCTTTTCGAAGATATACTTGATTGGGTCCATCTTTGATATCAACAAGGTAGTGTGAGTCAGCATATACTGTCTCAGCCGGCGAGCAGCCCATGCCAAAGCACAACAAGTTTTCTCAAGCAGTGAGTATCGGGTCTCACAGTCGGTAAACTTTTTGTTAAGGTAGTAAATAGCGTGCTTTTTTCAGCCAGACTCGTCATGCTGCCCCAGCACGCACCCCATTGAATTATCGAGTACTGTCAAGTATAAGATCAAAGGTCTTCCATCAACTGGAGGCATCAGAATAGGCGGCTCTTGGAGATATTCCTTGATCCTTTCGAAAGTGGCCTGACATTCATCATTCCATCTTACCACTTGATCTTTCTTCAACAGCTTGAAGATTGGTTCACAAGTAGCAGTCAGGTGCAAAATGAATCGGGCAATGTAATTCAGGCGTCCCAGAAAGCCTCTGACTTCTTTTTCAATTCGGGGAGCGGGCATCTCTTGTATAGCCTTCACCTTTGCAGGATCTACTTGAATACCTTTATCACTAACAACGAAACCCAGCAACTTACCAGATCTTACCCCGAAGGTGCACTTGTTCGGGTTTAACCTCAGCTTGTACATCTTCAACCTATCAAATAGTTTCTGGAGATGGTCAAGATGTTCTTCTTCAGTTTGGGATCTTGCAATCATGTCGTCAACGTATACCTCAATCTCATGGTGAATCATGTCATGGAACAAAGTGACCATGGCGCGCTGATATGTTGCCCCAACATTCTTCAATCCGAACGGCATGACCTTGTAGCAAAAGGTATCTGTTGTACCCCAAAATTTTCCCTCCCATTTCTTCAATATTTTCTCACCACAAGACCCTTGGATCTCAAGATCAAGTTAGGGTTTGCTCTACTCAAGACCCCTCCTAGCATTGTTGACCCAAACTAGGGTTTGAGTTTGCACAAAGATGTTTTGACCTAAAAGGCCCAAAGTGACTTTCATGCTTCATGTTGGACTCACAAGTTTATCCATACCAAGTTTCAAGCCTTGATTCAAATCTTTGCCCAGTCAATTGGACAGTTGACCTAGAAATCAGTTGTATTGGGGAAAATGTCAACTGTGGCCAATGGACAGTCAAACCTCATGATTTTTGACCCACATCAACATTATGAACTCATATGGACCATTTGATCAAGATTGGATCACAATTCCACAAGAAATTTGATCAGATCACCAAAAGGGCAAAATGGTCATTTTTAGGGTTTTGACTGCATAAAGGCAATTTTTGACTGTTTGACCTAGCCAATGGCAAACCAAGCTCACATATGGACTCAAGGACTCAATGACATGGTCTTGACGCATTCAACAAGTTCAAAAGATCCCAACTGCACAAGATTGACAGATGAATTTTCCAGTCAACTGATCCAAATTTGATTGTATACTGAAAAGTCAAACTTTGACTTTTTGGTCAAAATCAAGTGCCAAGATTCATTTTTCATCAAAACATGTCAAATTGTGAAACTTGTTCATCAAGAAATCAAAAATTACAAATTAGGGTTTAAAATGAAGAATTTTCATAACTTAGAAATTTTCTAAGTTAAGAAAATCCCTAATTTTTTTCTAACTTTGTCCCATCTTTTCATCAAGATAAATTTGGATTCAAACAAAACTCAAAACATGAAAGTTATAGTCCATTGCAAAATCTACAACTTTGATTCACAAAGTTTCCTCAAAATAAGCTTGTAGCTCAAGTTATGATTTTTGGAATAGGGGTGCAAAACATTCTTAACTTAGAAATTTTTTTGACCTATTTTAGGCAGGATTTTTGCCTAACTTCATGGCCACTTTTCAAATGCATCCACTTGGAATCTGAACTTGCATTACAAAGATGGATTGTAGTACACATTCCAAGCTTTCCAAATTGTCCAGGAACTTCTCAAACACCCTTGTGGTTAGGGAGAATCGAATTTGTGAAGATGGGCAAAAGTCACTTTGTTCATAAGCCATGTACATGTTCATAACTTATGCATTTTTGAAATCAGCATGTGCAAGCTACATTACAGGCCTCTAATCTTATTTACACTCAATAATTAAATGCCAATCCATTGTGTGTTAGCATTATTCTATGCATTTGGTCATTACATGAAGGATTAGTCCATAATTAGAAAAAGCAAGTTATCCATTCTTGTAAAGTTACACTTTATGTCAAGTTTACAATCCAAGAAGTACAGACCATATCTTTGGACACAAGATTCATGGACATATCCCACTGATCAAGACTCAAGTGTGCAGCATAGTTTAGGGTTTGGGACAGGCTTGTATAGGAACTCACATTTCTTTGCTTCACATAGAAAAAAACTTTGCAAATACAACACCAACTCACATTGCTGCAAGAACTAGCCTAAGCAAACATTGTGAACACATTCCATACTCCTCAACTGACCTGAAACACGAGCCAACTACCTTCAATACCTCCCTAAACCTCAAAACACCATTTTGCTGCACAAAACAAGGCATCCCTGCAGATTGAGGGGCACAACTCAGTTTGCTCGTGCGTTTTGGCCAAAGCTGGCTCATACACACTCCCTACCATCCATTGAAACTATCCCAAGCCATAGCTACAGACTGTAACACCTCTAATCAACTTCACCATTTTCACTTTTTCTGTTTTGCAGGTTGACTTCTATAGCTCGATTCATTTAGTTTCAAAGCAAGCTAAAGGTTGGAGAAGCATCCCTGAACTTCAAGCAAGCTGTACAAGTCCTCAAGTTGCACTGAAAGTACCTCCATTGTCATACACGAATCAAGCTGAACAGGTAAGTTTTTGAACTTCTATCTCTCTATCCAGGCATAGTTAGGTTTAAGTTTGTGAAGAAAACATGTTCTAATCATAGCCCTGAAGCCATCCATATAGTTACTTTTCATTTATGTTGTGTGTGCTAAGAGTATTTTGAACCTGAACATTAGGAAAAAGTTAGGTCAAGAATTGGGGGAGAAGAAATTCTCTCTCATTTCTGAGAGTTAGATCAAGTTCTTGGTATGTATGGATTCGTGGTTTGATGCTTGACATTTTTTGTGTTATAAGTTTGTGCTAAAAGTCCAAGAATCAGGATGTTTGAACAAGGTGGGAAAGGCGCGCGTTTTTGACAAAATTGTTGCTGGAGGTTGAAGACAAGCCTTCTTGGGTTGGGCCTGACTTGTTCTTTCTTTTTGCACTTTCTTTTTACACATACACCCCCCTGGCCCATTGCTTGATATATTTGTCATTTTTGATTTCTTCCTTTTGATTTTGATTTTATATTTTTATCTAAACATGAAAAAACATTAAAAATATTTTTCTCACATTTTTTGCATTTTATTTTATATTTATTTGTTTCATTTAGTTATATATGTAAATAAATACATAATATTTTTTTATTTAAAATACTAAAAACAATACAAAATACATTTATTTTCTAATTTTATTTTATTTTATCTTTTGAAAACATTTCCTAAAAATTATACTTTTTTTTTGTAAATATTAAATATTTTATTTTTTGTACATATTTAATATATTTAATAAATAATATAAATACTTATATATTTATTAGAATATTTAGTAAAAAATACAAAAATAATACATTTTTATTTTTATTAATATTTAACCTCAAAAATCACTTTTTTACAATATACTTCCTTTTTATTTATTTTTTGTACATAATTAATAAATATTGTATATAATATATAATAAATACCTTTTATTTATAAAATTAGGGTTTTTGCCCTAACCATGAAAAATATCCAAAATTAATCTTTTTATTTTTGTTTATTCAACACATAAAAAATACTTTTTTACATACATATAAAAAATCATTTTTTGCATCTTGCATATTTTATTTTATTTAATTATTGTATATTAAATAATTTGTATAATTCAATTTGGATCTAATAGTTTAGATTTAATTTTTCTTGCTAAATATCCCCATTTGAACATTTGTACCCCCCCATCCCATAATTGTGTTGTAATAATTTAGGATTTTATTTTTCGCATTTAAAAGCTTTCTAAATATGCCATGATAGACTTAGGGTTTGTATGCAAAAATCAACCAAACAAATAGCTTGACCTAATTCCAAGATAACAAAGCATGAAAATGAACAAACACCAATCACACTTGCACCCCTAGGGTTACTCCATTTGTTGCCTTCAATAATGGGCCATGTTGCATGTTAGGTGTCTTTGGCAAAACAAAACAATTCAAATGATCATAGTCCCTCGATGACGCTTTCGAAAGTTGCCTAAAAATGATCAAGTCCCTTAAAGGAAAAATTGCCCAAAGACACTTGGCACCATTGCAATCATGGTCTAAACGATGACCCGCGCCCGTCCCGTTAACATCCTAACACAAGATTGTCCACCAAATACAATGGTGGAACAAAATTGTTAAAAGGGTTAAAAACATAGGAAAGACCTTTGAGTACAATAGGGGTAGATAGCTCTTGGTTACTTACTAACTTGCAGAGCAAAAACACTTGTCTATTTTTCAAAACCACACATCCCAACACATTTTCAAAACAACTTTCAAAAACATTGAAAACTTTTCAAAAGATAAGTACATCTTTGTATACATCACAACATGGATCAATACAAAGGTTGCCACCACAAATGGCCTCTTTTCAAAACATTTTCAAACCCACACACAAAACACCATTTCAAACAATTGAAAATCAAGGCAAGTTGATCTAAGCAAGTAACTAAGAGCCCATGGATAACCATGGATAGAAAGGGTGTTAATACCTTCCCTTTCTATAATCTACTCCCCGAACCCAAGAAAACATCTCAAAGGTTTTTGCTGTGCTTTTTAACCTTTCCTTAGGATAAAATAAAAAGTCGGTGGCGACTCTTGCTCAACTGAAACATTTGCGAAAACAAACGCAAAACCTCAAGTCAGTTCTCCCACCGTATCACAGAACTGGCGACTCTGCTGGGGAATACTTTAAAAGTGGAGTAACCTTAGGGCTTAGATCACCCTCTTGCATGACTAATTGTTTGCTTTGATTGCTTTATAACTTGGCTCTATTGTTTGGGTTTGAAATCCTACACCCGGATTTGGGGAAACATTCATAGATAGCAATACATTGTGGAAACTGTGCGGGGTATACCGACACGGTTGAAGCAATAGCTATATTAGTGCGACATATTTGTGAGTACCGGTAACCCTTGAGTTCAATCAAGGAGAGTACGGGGCCGCTGAGTGATGTCACTAAGCACTAATGACCTAGAACCTTACTTGACCATCTTGGCCTTTCATTAGGGGTAGTGAGATGACCGGCTTTGGTGCAGTCCGAAGTTGGTAGATACTCGATACTACACTCATTGAGGGTTGTTTTCTTGGAATATTTTGGTCGCTAGTTAAGTGGCTAAACCAAAACAATGAACATGGAAAACAATTCAATGATATTGAGCTCCTTAGAACCCGGTTACTATTTATAGGACAGGTTTTTAAGCCAACTACACTCAAGAGGGTACTTACCTATGAAACCCCATGCAAGCCTGAAACTAGGGTTTTGTGTGAATTGCTTATACATATGTTTGTGCATACATCATGAGCATCATAAAGCATCATATGCATCCGCTAACCATTTCAAGGGTTTAGATCTTCATCTTTGTTCTTGTTTTGTAGGTCATGGAAATTCTACGCAGGAAAATTATCCAAGTCAATCTTGTGAGAATCCCTCCTCAGCTTAAGGAGCTCACCTCCAGAATTCCGGAAAGCTCTCCCTTCAGTGAAAGACATGGTAGACTGCTCAGCCTAGTCAGCACCAACATTGAAGAGGACATGGTAAAGGTGTTGTTCCAGTTCTTTGACCCCCTTCACCACTGTTTCACTTTCCCCGACTACCAATTGGTGCCCACTTTGGAGGAATTTTCTCAACTCTTGAGAATTCCTATTCTTAATCAACTACCCTACAACGGTACGGAAAAAGAACCAAAGCCTGAAGATGTTGCTCAAGCACTACACTTGCAACCATCTGACATCAAGGGGCATTGGGAAACTAGAAGCGGTGTCAAAGGCTTCTTGGCAAAATTCTTGTTTGAGAAGGCACAAGAGTGTTGGAATTCATTGGACCTACAAGCCTTTGAAGAAATTGTGGCACTCCTCGTTTATGGGTTGGTCCTGTTCCCAAATCCTGACCAGCTTGTAGACGTCAACGCCGTCAAGATCTTCCTATCCAGGAATCCAATACCAACATTGCTTGGGGACATTCTTCACTCATTTTACACACGAACAATGAGAAAGAGGGGTGTTCTCATGTGTTGTACTCCTCTCCTTGCAAGGTGGTTTATTTCGCACCTTCCACAATCGGTCTTGAAGAATGACCAAGGCCTAAGGTGGTCACAACGGTTGATGACCCTTACTCACTCTGATGTACATTGGTGTTCTCGGTCCAGAGAAAATTTCATCATCGTCGATCGTTGTGGAGAGTTCCCTAATGTTCCATTACTTGGCATTAGAGGAGGCATTACCTACAACCCTTGTCTAGCTTTGAGACAATTTGGATATGCACAGAGGGATGGCCCTCACGACATGTTGATTCCTGACCTAGGTTTTGACTTCGACAACGATGCGCAAGGACTTTGCCAAAGATTCATCAGAGCTTGGAGGATGCCTAACAAGGTAGACAGTAAGACACTGGGACACAAGAACTCCATCCCTCTTGAGCCTTATCTCAAGTGGGTACGAACCCGAGCCCAGAGTCTAATGATGCCTTATCCTCATGTTCTCCCTGTGATTAAAGAGCCCGTTAAGGAAGGAGAGGTTCCCTACACCATCCTATATCCTGACATGCCTACATCGTGGGAGGAGATGCAGAAGAGTTGGATCCAACTTAAGGAGGAACGGAACACTTTTGAAGCCAGCTTCTACGCCAGCGAGAAGAAGGTTTTGGAGCTTACCCGCCGACTCCATGAGGAAGAGACCCTCAACACCTACATCGCACCAAAGAGGATGCGCAACGTCTTTTTACCTTAAGAAGTTTTTTGTAATATTTGGCCCATGGAGCATTTATGTACTGACAAATTTCTTCTTATTAATATGACGTGTGTTCTTTTTGTTTGCAACAATTTTGAATTTTCTAAATCCTTGAATGCATTGCATAAACAAACATATCATTCATCATGCGCATAAGCAGGTCTCCACACCAGGTTTCCTTATCTTTTTGTTGTTTATTTCAGTAAGATGGATCTCGAACTGTCGGTCAAAGACTTGAAGTCTCAGAACTCACAGTTTCAACATCTCCTGATGACCTTGGCAAAGGGTCAGGAGGATCTGAAAGCCCTGCTTGGGAACAAAGAGCAAGTGAAAAATAAGAAGAAAAGAGTCGGGGTGGCTACCCTAGGAAGAAGGTTTGAGGGTGAAGCCAGAAGAGTTCTTGAATTTCCCCCTACATCTGAAGAGGGAACCAGTAAAGGGAATGCGGCTGCGGTACCTTCCAAATCCGAAGCTGAAGAAGGAGAGGCTGAAGAAGACGAAGACTACTCTGAGCAACAATATCCGCCCGCCGATGATAAGTACAAGAGCTTGGAAGACAGGTTGGCAGCTATGGATCTGCAGAGAGTTCCCGGCTTAGATTTCGAAGATTTGGGAGTAGTTGCTGGAATTGTGATCCCCCCGAAGTTCAAAGTACCAGTTTTTGCAAGATATGACGGGCTGTCCTGCCCAAAAATGCATCTCAGATCATATGTAAGGAAGATCCAACCTTACACTGCAGCCAAGAACCTGTGGATCCATTTCTTTCAGGATAGCCTTTCAGGGGCTCAACTCGAATGGTTCTATCAGCTGGATGTAGCTAGTATCTGAAACTGGGAGGACTTGGCTACTGCCTTTTATAAACAATATCAATACAATTCTGACCTCGCTCCCACGCGTACCCAACTCCAGGGTATGTCACTGGGGACGGGCGAAGGATTCAAGGAGTATGCGCAAAAGTGGAGAGACCTGGCTGGTAGGGTGCAGCCACCACTGACTGACCGTGAACTTGTTGATATGTTCCTAGGGACCCTGTCTGGTCCGTTCTTCAATCATCTGATTGGTAATTCTTCTGCTGGGTTCACAGATTTGATCTTGACTGGTGAAAGAATAAAAGTTGGTATCAAGTCAGGGAAGATACAGAAAGGTGCCTCCGCAAGTACTGAGAAGAAGCCCTTCAAGAAGGAAGCCAGTGCTGTTTATGGTCCCAGAAGACAGATTAAACTGGAACGCCGCCAAGCTGTCAATGCATTGATAATTTCAAATCATGTTGCTGCTCTTCAGCAGTTTAACCAACCAAGGGGTGAGAGACCCAAAAGGCAGTACACTCGGCTCAGTATGACCCTGTCTCAGATTTTGCCGCAACTACTGTCAACCAATCTGGTAACTGTCAAAGAAGCTCCGAAGGTAGTGAACACAGCTTCTCCAAAGTACAACCCCACCGCCCGTTGTGCTTATCACTCTGATAGCCCGGGGCATACTACGGACGATTGCTGGGCTCTGAGGAATAAGGTTCAAGACCTTATTGATGTTAAAGAAATACAGTTTGAGGCGCCCGAGAGGCCCAATGTTGTGACTTCTCCCATGCCCCAGCATGGAGTGAATGTTGTGGAAGAAGACCGGTATGTAGCCTCAATGGAAGAGATTGTTACTCCGTTATTAACTATCAAAAGGAACCTGTTGCTAGCCGGTTTATTTCCAGGATATAGTAAAGGTTGCCTTCTATGTGCTGTTTCACCTGCTGATTGTCCCTTGCTGAAATCAGGTATCCAAAGCCTGATGGATAGCAAAGAAATCTTGTTTGAAAAGATTGTCGTTCCTGCTGTCCCTGCTGAAGAAGTGTCTATTGTTACTATTTTTAACAACCCTCCTAAGGCTCCTTCAAAGAAGCCTGTCAAAATCATGTCCACTCAAAAGATTGCTCCTATCATCATCACTGTTCCGGGGCCCCTCCCTTATACATCCGACAAAGCTGTCTCGTGGCACTATGGGGCCGATGTTTATGTGCTTGGAGTAAAACAAGAGTTTGATACAAGTACCGGCGTCAGTAACATCATCGGGCCTGCTAAAATTACCCGCAGTGGTAGGCTGTTCTCACCAGATATTGCGCCGCCATCCATTCAGAAACCTCTTATCATCACACCTGCAAGTGTGCCTGCTTCCCTTCCTAATCAAGTTCCTGTTTCTACCCCTGCTGCCGAGTCATCTGACGCTCGGGGCAAAGGGATTGCTACTGATTTGCCTGCCCTGACGGAGGCACCGAGGACAACCGCTGTTGAAGCTTCCCAGCAAGAGATGGAAGAGATTCTCAAGATCATTAAGAAGAGTGATTTCAACGTAGTTGAGCAGTTGGGGCACACCCCATCAAAAATTTCTATGCTATCACTGTTGTTGTGTTCAGAGGCCCATGCCAAGGCCCTGATTTCCTTCCTGAAGACGGCCCATGTGCCACAAGAAACGTCTGCTGATCAATTTATTGATTGTGTGGCCAACTTGACTGACGATAATGGTTTGGGCTTCTCTGACGCTGATCTGACCGCCAAAGGAAAGAACCATAATGACGCCCTGCATGTCTCCATTGAATACAGGGGCACTACTCTTGCACATGTGTTGGTAGACACCAGTTCTTCATTGAACGTATTGCCCAAGAAGGCCCTAGACAGGTTGGATTGTGAGGGCTTAGAGCTCAAGCCAAGTAACATTGTGGTCCGGGCCTTTGACGGTTCGAAAAGGATGGTACATGGGGAAGTTGACATTCCAATCAGGGTTGGTTCTCAAGTCTTTGATTCTACTTTCTATGTGATGGACATCCGTCCATCCTATTCTTGTTTTCTGGGTCATCCATGGATCCACAAGGCTGGAGCTGTAACCTCCACACTACATCAGAAGCTGAAGTACCCGGTTAGAGGGAAAATTATTACAGTTCAGGGGGAAGAAGAGTATATGGTCAGCCACCTCAACTCGTTCTGGTACATAGAGATGGATGGGGAGTTCATTGAGACCCCCTTTCAACATTTTGAAGAGGTGCCTCAAACATTGGCGTCAGCTGAAACTGTGATTGAAGACCCTCCTTTGAAGATGGCTTCCTTGAAGGATGCTCGGGCTGTGGTTGAGAAGGGTGAGTGCACAAACTGGGGCCGACTTCCTGATTTCACTCTGAAGACTGACAAGTTTGGTCTGGGTTTCACTGCAGAGGCTCAGAGGGTTGTTCGTAAGGCAAGGATTGGAAGACCTCCTGTGTTCATCACCAACCCGGGAGTGAATGCTATTGAAGACGGCGTGGAGGAATCTGAATTCGACAGCTGGATCTACCCAACAATCGACGATGGACCAAGCAACTGGACTACCAAAGACTTCACACCTATTACTTTTGTCACTCAGTAATGAACTCTTTTGTTTTCAATTTGTAACAAACAATATGTTGAAACTTTTATGGCTCGGTGTCCTACCCGGGGCACTGTAGCTTCATTTGTGAGGGCTTTTGTGTGTCATTTTCATATATCATCAATAAAAACATTGGACGTTTGTTGCATTTCAAAATCTTGCGCTCCTTTTCTTTCTTTATTATATATTGCAAAACATCTATATTTACACACACTCACTTATACAGGTTCCAATCCACTCTGGATTTCACTGGTAACGACTCTGCTACTGCCAGTTATGACTTCGAAAATCCGATCAACTTAGCCGAAGACGAAGGTGAAGATGATTGCGAAGTGCCTGGTGAGCTTGCAAGACTACTACTCAAGGAAGAGAGGCCCATTCAGCCACATGAAGAGCCAGTGGAAATGGTAAATCTGGGTACTGAGACAGACAGAAAGGAAGTCAAGATTGGTGCCAATCTAGAGCTCAGTGTAAAGCAACAGTTGATTTAGATGCTGCATGACTATGTGGAAATCTTTGCTTGGTCTTACGAAGACATGCCTGGGTTGGATACTGTTGTACCCCAAAATTTGCCCTCTCCTTCTTCAGGAAATCATCTTGGATTTTCAAGGTCCCTCTGAAATAAATCCAAGTCCAGAACTGTCATTTTTGTCCAATCAAACCACTTACAAGAGCAAGATGATCACACAAGCTCTAAAGACAATGCTTTTATCTTGAGAAAAATCAAATTCTAAGTACTTGGAATGTTTCTCTAAAAAATGAGTGTTTAAGAAAAAATCAGCGCTCCAGAACTTCTGGACCAATTCCGGATAAAGACGGTCAGAAGTTGCAAGCTTTGCTCAGCGTAGTCAGAAGTTGGCTTTTCAGCAGCTACATCAGCTCAATCAGAAGTTGTAAACGTGGTTCAGTACGTAAGCCTCAGACAGAACATGACTCTTTCAGCAGTTACGCAAGCTCAGTCAGAATTTTCTAAAGGAATGCAAAAGAAGCAGGGAAGTCTGAAGGCTCTTTCAGAACATGCTGAAATCAGAAGATGAAAAGGTCAGAAGAGTGGATGTTACACTGATACAGAATCTCTAAGCCCAGGAGGTCCAGAAGCAAATCCAAGGAACGTATCAGAAAATCAGGAGAATCCCCAGAACTTACTAAGACAAAAGGAAGCCCAAGCCAGAGCATGGTTTACGCTGTTCCTTTTTTTTTTGAAACAGAACTGCTGATTCAACGTTGGTTTCCATTACCAGAATATTGATGTTGATAGGTCTTATCACCATTTAATGCTCATTAATGCTTCCAACCACTCCTGAACATTCATGTGTGGCTTGGAAAACGCCTTTCTGCAGACTCTGGCATGGGTCTACGCGCCACCGCCCACTTAAGAGGTCACTTCTCTCCAATCCACGCCTGCTGTTGCAGCCTAGGCTGAAGGCTATCTGTTATCACAACTTCCCAGGAATTTCTGTCAAAGAACAAATTCAAACTCTGTTGGCGCTTTAATGTTCAAGGAACCCACAAGAACTTTGCCTATAAATAGAGAGTCTTTGTCCACTGCAAAAGCGCGTTCAAGAAACAGAAAAATTGCTAAGAGAGAAATAGAAACCCTTAGCAACATAGCGTTCTGAAACTCTGCCAAAATCTCCAGTTTGTTTCATAACTTTGAATTTCTCATCTTCAAACTTTATCCAATACCCAGTTTTCTGTGTGAACTAATAAACCTCTTTTAAAACTTCTGACCCTACATACGCATACACCTTCACCTACCCTTTTCAAAAAAAAGAATCTGTCCAGAACACCACCAGAACCAAAAGCTAGCTTTCACCCACAAACTTTTCCAACAGCCAGGTAAGCACCTGCTGACCTTCATCACGCTGCTAAGCATCATCAGCTGTGCATACTCAAATAAACATAATGTAAATATCATGTTGTTGCTGTTTATATTCTGAGAATTTTCATACCTCAGAACGTTCTGAGCCAGTGTAGGACTTGCCTGTGACCTTGTTGGTTCTTCCCTCTGAAACATTTTTACATTTGCTGGATCTGTTCCAAATATGTTTCCTGTTTTGTGGAATAACAACAAAATTGCAGATGTTCTGATTAGTACAGGGAAAAGCCAAGTGTTGACTTTGACGTTAGCATATCTGAAGCCTGTTTTGCTGTCAATGATATCAGAACCTCTGAGAGTTATTGCCTCTCCAGCAGAATCAGAACTTCTGGTTTCTCCACTAACAAACTTCTGTCTTGCAGCGCAGGGGAATCAGAACTTCTGATTTCCCCACTAACAGGGTTCTGTTTTGCAGGTGCCAGAGTCAGAAGTTCTGACTCATACAGTTTAACCAAGAGGTTGATCATCTGGCAGCGGATCTGAGTCAGAACTTCTGATGACCTCTCAACAGCGCGCTGACTCCCTCTCTCTCTATATATATCTTGTTTTTTTGCTATTTTCTTTTTTGTCTATTTTTCTCGTTGAACCCCCCATGTACAAATGTGTATCCCCATCCCCTAATTGTTGTAATAGCGTAGGATTTTATATTTCCGTTTCTTATTGCTAGTAATTAGGACGTGTATGGAAAGATAAAATCAATGAAATAGAAAATCCTAATTCAAAGAAAAAACTCTTGCATGCAATAAAACACACTTGCACACTAACACCCCTAGGGTTACATCCACTTGCTTCCTTTCAAAATTGGGCCATATTGCATGTTAGGTCTCTTTGGGCAAAACAAATACAATCAAATGATCATAGTCCCTCAATGACGCTTTCGAAAGTTGCCTAAAAATGATCAAGTCCCTTAAAGAAAATTGCCCAAAGATACTTGGCACCATTGCAATTATGGTCTAAACGATGACCCGCGCCCGTCCCTTTCACATCCTAACACAAGATTGTCCACCAAATACAATGGTGGAACAAAATTGTTAAAATGGTTAAAACATAGCAATAATATTTGAGAAATTTAGGAGTATACAACCTCTTAGTTACTTGAATCAAACTTGCAAAACTCTTGCCTACTTTTCAAAACACACATCACAATACACTTTCAAAACGACTTTCAAAAACATTGAAAAATTTTCAAAAGATAAGTACACCTTTGTATACATCCCAACATGGATCATTACAAAGGTTGCCACCACATTGGCCTCTTTTCAAAAACATTTTCAAATCCACACACCAAGCACCATTTCAAACAATTGAAAATTAAGGCAAGTTGATCTAGGAAAGTAACTAAGAGCCCATGGATAACCATGGATAGAAAGGGTGCTAATACCTTCCCTTTCTATAATCTACTCCCCGAACCCAAGAAAACATCTCAAAGGTTTTTGTTGTGCTTTTTAACCTTTCCTTAGGATAAAATAAAAAGTCGGGGGCGACTCTTGCTCAACTGAAACATTTGCGAAAACAAACGCAAAACCATAGTCAGTTCTCCCAACGTACCACAGAACTGGCGACTCTGCTGGGGAATGTTTATTTAAAAGTGGAGTAACCTTAGGTCTTAGATCACCCTCTTGCATGACTAATTGTTTAATTTGATTGCTTTACATTTTTGCTCTCTTGTTTGGGTTTGCAATCCTACACTCGGATTTTGGGAAACATTCATAGATAGCAATACGTTGTGGAAACTGTGCAGGGTATACCGACACGGTCGAAGCAATAGCTATATTAGTGCGACATATTTGTGAGTACCGGTAAGCCTTGAGTTCAATCAAGGAGAGTACGGGGCCGCTGAGTGATGTCACTAAGCACTAATGACCTAGAACCTTACTTGACCATCTTGGCCTTTTAGGGGTAGTGAGATGACCGGCTTTGGTGCAGTCCGAAGTTGGTAGATACTCGATACTACACTCATTGAGGGTTGTTTTCTCGGAATATTTTGGTCGCTAGTTAAGTGGCTAAACCAAAACAATGAACGATAAAAACAATCCAATGATATTGAGCTCCTTAGAACCCGGTTACTATTTATAGGACAGGTTTTAAGCCAACTACACTCAAGAGGGTACTTACCTATGAAACCCCATACAAGCCTGAAACTAGGGTTTGGTGTGATTTGCTTGTACATATGTTTGTGCATACATCATGAACATCATAAAGCATCATATGCATTCACTAACCACTTCAAGGGTTTAGATCTTCATCTTTGTTCTTGTTTTGTAGGTCATGGAAATTCCTCGCAGAAAAACCATCCAAGTCAACCTTGTGAGAATCTCTCCTCAACTCAAGGAGCTCACCTCAAGAATTCCGGAAAGCTCATCCTTCAGTGAAAGACATGGTAGACTGCTCAGCTTAGCCAACACCAACATTGAAGAAGACATGATGAAGGTGCTATTCCAGTTCTTTGACCCTCTTCACCACTGTTTCACTTTCCCTGACTACCAGTTGGTACCCACTTTGGAGGAATTTTCTCAACTCCTGAGAATTCCTACCCTCAATCAACTACCTTTCAACGGTACAGAAAAGGAACCAAAGCCTGAAGATGTTGCTCGAGCATTACATCTACAGCCTTCTGACATCAAGGGGCATTGGGAAACTAGAAGCGGTGTCAAAGGCTTCTTAGCAAAATTCTTGTTTGAGAAGGCACAAGAATGTTGGAGTTCATTGGACCTACAAGCCTTTGAAGAGATTGTGGCACTCCTTATCTATGGAATTGTCTTGTTCCCAAATTTTGACCAATTGGTAGATGTCAACGCCGTCAAAATCTTCTTGTCCAGAAATCCAATACCAACATTGCTTGGGGACATCCTTCACTCATTTTACACACGAACAATGAGAAAGAGGGGTGTTCTCATGTGCTGTACTCCTCTCCTTGCAAGGTGGTTTATTTCGCACCTTCCACAATCTGTCCTGAAGAATGACCAAGGCTCAAGGTGGTCCCAACGGTTGATGACTCTTACTCACTCTGATGCACATTGGTGTCCTCGGTCCAGAGAAAATGTCATCATCATCGATCATTGTGGAGAGTTTCCTAATGTTCCTTTACTTGGAATCAGAGGAGGTATCACCTACAACCCTTTCCTAGCTTTGAGGCAGTTTGGATATGCACGGAGAGATGGCCCTCACGACATGTTGATTCCTGACCTAGTTTTTGACTTCGACAAAGATGCGCAATGACTTCGCCAAAGATTCATCAGAGCTTGGGGAAGGCCCAACAAGGTTGACAGCAAGACTCTGGGACACAAGAACTCCATCCCTCTTGAACCTTACCTCAAGTGGATACAAGCCCGAGCCCAGAGCCTAATGATGCCTTATCCTCATGTTCTCCCTGTGATTAAAGAGCCCGTCAAG
This sequence comes from Vicia faba, assembly GCA_948472305.1. Classification (NCBI taxonomy): domain Eukaryota; kingdom Viridiplantae; phylum Streptophyta; class Magnoliopsida; order Fabales; family Fabaceae; genus Vicia; species Vicia faba. The sequence goes on along the minus strand of OX451736.1, from coordinate 1,687,873,422 downwards.
GAAGGAGAGGTTCCCTACACCATCCTACACCCTGACATGCCTACATCGTGGGAGGAAATGCAGAAGAGTTGGATCCAACTCAAGGAGGAACGGAACACTTTTGAAGCCAGCTTCTACGCCAGCGAGAAGAAGGTTTTAGAGCTCACCCGCTGACTCCATGAGCAAGAGGCCCTCAACACCTACATTGCGCCAAAGAGGATGCACAACGTCTTTTTACCTTGAGAAGTGGTTTTTGTAATATTTGGCCCATGGGGCATTTATGTACTAACAAATCTTTTCTTATTAATATGACGTGCGTTCTTTTTGTCTGCGACATTTGTGAATTTCCAAAACCCTTGAATGCATTGCATAGATAGCATCTCATGCATCATGTGCATAACAGGTACCCTTTTTTCTACAGGTTGCTTAATCTTCTTTGTTTATTTGGAACAGTCATCATGAATCCAAACTCATCCAGCGAGCAAGCAATCAAGGCCCTTCAGGCCCAAAGTTCCCAGTTTCAAGAAATGGTCCTAAGCCTGGCCCAAGGTCAGCAAGAGTTGAAGGCTCTACTCCTAAAGAAGAAGAAGAAAAAGAGGACTGCGTTATTTAACACCGGACGCAGGTTTGGGAACACACTCCACAATGAGGTTGATCCAACTACTTCCTCTGCAGAGAAAGATAGTCCCCAAGGGGGAGGAGCTCCTAGTCCTGCAGTCTCTGATAACGAGACGGACTATAATGACGAACAATACCCACCTGCTGCTGACAGATACAAGAAATTAGAAGACCTCTTGAGCGCCATGGAGATTCAGAATGTGCCAGGGCTGGATTTCGGAGATTTGGGGTTATCTTCTGGGGTAGTAATCCCACACAAGTTTAAGGCGCCTGCCTTTGCCAAATACGATGGGGCTTCCTGTCCAAAGCTGCATCTAAGGTCGTACGTAAGGAAGATCCAACCTTACACGACAGATAAGAACCTTTGGATTCACTTCTTCCAAGATAGCCTTTCGGGGTCACAGCTTGAGTAGTTCTACCAACTAGATGGAGCTAGTATCCCACATTGGGAAGATTTGGCAACCGCATTTTATAGACAATATCAATACAATTCTGACCTCGCTCCTACGCGTACCCAACTTCAGGGTATGTCTCTAGGAACGAGCGAAGGGTTCAAAGAATATGCACAAAAATGGAGAGATTTGGCTGGCAGGGTGCAGCCTCCATTGACTGATCGCGAGCTGGTGGATATGTTTCTATGGACCCTATCCAGTCCATTTTTCAATCATCTGGTTGGCAATTCCTCAGCTGGGTTTACGGATTTGATTCTGACGGGTGAAAGGATTGAAGCTGGCATCAGGTCAGGAAAGATACAAAAGGCTGCCTCCACAAGTACTGAGAAGAGGCCTTTCAAGAAGGAAGCAAGTGCAGTCTATGGTCCTAGAAGACAAGTCAAGCCAGAAAGCCGCCAGGCCGTCAATGCCTTGGTCATTTCAAAGCCTGTTGCTGCTCCTCAGCAGTACAATCAACAAAGAGGTGAAAGGCCTAAGAGGCAGTATACTCGGCTGAGTATGACCTTGTCACAAATCTTACCGCAACTGTTATCAACCAACTTGGTGACCATCAAAGAGGCTCTGAAGGTCGTGAATACTTCATCTCCTAAGTATAACCCAAATGCCCGTTGTGCTTATCATTCTGATAGCCCCGGGCATACTACTAATGATTGCTGGGCCCTGAGAAATAAGGTGCAAGACCTTATCGACGCGAAGGAAATTCAGTTTGAGGCGCCTGAGAGGCCAAATGTTGTAACTGCTCCTATGCCCCAGCATAGAGTAAATGCCATTGAGGAAGATTTGTATGCTGTTTCGGTGAATGATGTTGCTACCCCTTTTTTGACTGTTAAGAGGAACTTACTACTAGCCGGTTTATTTTCGAGTTGTAGCAAGGGTTGTCTCCTGTGTGCTGTTATCCCTACCGGTTGTTCGCTGCTGAAATCAGGCATCCAAAGCCTGATGGATAGCAAAGAAATTATGTTCAAGAAAACTGCTGTTCCGTTTGTTCCCACTGAAGAAGTATCTGTCGTCACAATTTTCAACAATCCTACCAAGGCTCTCCCAAGGAAGCCAGTCCAAATTATGTCTGTTGCACCCATTACCATTACTGTTCCGGGGCTTCTCCCCTATGAATCTAACAAGGCTGTCCCATGGCATTATGGGGAAGACGTGTATGTGCTTGGAGTAAAGCAGGAGTTCAACACCAGTACCAATACCAGTATCAGTAACATCACTGGTCCCTCCAAGATTACTCGCAGTGGCAGGCTCTTCTCGCCTGACATTGCACCACCAGTTATCCGAAAACCTCTCATCATCACACCTGCAAGTGTGCATGTTCCAAATCAAGTTCCTGTGTCTACTACTGCCGCCGAGTCCTCTGATGCTCGGGGAAAAGAAGTTGCTACCGATTTTCCTGCCAGGACGGAGGCACCAAAAAAGACTGTTGTTGAGGCCTCCCAACAAGAGATGGAGGAAATCCTTAAAATCATTAAAAAGAGTGACTTCAATGTTGTTGAACAGCTGGGGCATACCCCCTCCAAAATCTCTATGCTATCATTGCTGCTGTGCTCAGAGGCCCATGCAAAAGCCCTGATTTCATTTCTGAAAACGGCCCATGTGCCGCAAGAGACCTCTGCAGATCAATTCACTGACTGTGTGGCTAATTTGACAGCTGACAATGGCTTGGGGTTCTCGGATGCTGACCTTACCGCCAAAGGAAAAAATCACAATGATGCCCTGCACATCTCTATAGAATGCAGGGTCACTACTCTCGCACACGTGTTGGTGGATACCGGTTCTTCCCTGAATGTTTTGCCCAAGAAGGCATTGGATCGCTTGGATTGTGAGGGCCTGGAATTGAAACCTAGTAACATCATTGTTAGAGCCTTCGACGGTTCTAAGAGGATGGTGCACGGTGAGGTAGACATTCCTATTCGTGTGGGTTCCCAAGTCTTCGACTCAACGTTCTATGTAATGGATATCCGCCCATCTTATTCTTGCTTATTGGGTCGACCCTGGATTCACAAGGCTGGGGCAGTAACATCCACTCTACACCAAAAGCTCAAATACCATGTCAAAGGGAAGATTGTTACTGTGCAAGGTAAGGAGGAATACATGGTTAGTCACTTGAATTCATTCCGGTATATCGAGATGGACGGGGAGTTTATTGAAACCCCCTTTCAGCATTTTGAAGAGGTACCTCCAACGTTGGCATCAGCTGAAACAGTGGTTGAAGAAGACTTTCCGTTGAAGATGGCTTCCCTAAAGGATGCCCGGGCTGTAATCGAGAAAGGCAAATGTGCAAACTGGGGTCAGCTTCCTGACTTCACTCAAAAGACTGACAGGGTTGGGTTGGGCTTCACTGCAGAGGCTCAGAGGGTTGTTCGCAAAGAAAGGATCAGAAAGGCTCCAGTGTTTATAACCAACCCAAGGGTGAATGCTATCGAGGAGGACGTAGAGGAAGAAGAGTTTGACAGTTGGATCTATCCAACCACCAGCAACGGACCAAGCAACTGGACGGCAAAGGATTTTACACCTATCACATTTGTCACGCAGTAATTAACTCTTTTGATTTTCAATTTGTAACAAACAAAATGTTGAAACTTTTATTGGCTCGGTGTCCTACCCGGGGCACCGTAGCTCCATTTGTGAGGGCTTTTTGTATGACATTTCCATATATCATTAATCAAAGCATTGGACGTTTGTTGCATTTCAAATCTTGTGCTCTTTTTTTTTTCTGTGTTATATATTGCAAAACAGCTATATTTACACACACTCACTTATACAGGTTTCAATCCACTCTGGATCTCACTGGTAACAGCTCTGCTACTGCCAGTTATGACTTCGAAAATCCGATCAACTTGGCCGAAGATGAAGGTGAAGATGATTGCGAAGTGCCTGGTGAACTCGCAAGACTGCTACTCCAGGAGGAGAGGGCCATTCAACCGCATGAAGAGCCGGTGGAAACAGTGAACCTGGGTACTGAGACAAATAGAAAAGAAGTCAAGATTGGTGCCAATCTAGAGCTCAGCGTGAAGCAACGTTTGATCCAGATGCTGCATGATTACATGGAGATCTTTGCTTGGTCCTACGAAGACATGCCTGGTTTGGATGCCGACATTGTAGTTCATCACCTGCCAACCAAGGAAGACTGCCCTCCGGTAAAGCAAAAGGTCCGCTGTATGCGCCCAGAGATGTCCGAAAAGATCAAAGCTGAGGTTATGAAGCAATTCGATGCCGGGTTTCTAGCAGTAACTTCTTACCCTCAGTGGGTTGCCAACGTGGTGCCAGTGCCAAAGAAGGACGGTAAAGTCAGAATGTGTGTCGACTACAGGGATTTGAACAGGGCCAGCCCCAAAGATGATTTCCCTCTGCCTCACATCGACGTTCTTGTTGACAATACTGCTCAACGCAAGGTGTTCTCCTTCATGGATGGTTTTTCAGGGTATAATCAGATCAAGATGGCTCCGGAAGATATGGAAAAGACTACCTTTGTGACTCAGTGGGGCACCTTTTACTACAAGGTCATGCCATTCGGGTTGAAAAATGCTGGGGCAACCTACCAATGCGCCATGGTTGCTTTATTTCATGATATGATCCATCATGAGATTGAGGTATATGTTGATGACATGATTGCAAGGTCCCAAACTGAGGAAGAACACCTTGATCATCTGCGGAAGCTGTTTGACCGATTGAAATTATACAAGCTGAGGTTAAATCCCAACAAATGCACCTTTGGGGTGAGGTCCGGAAAATTGCTAGGTTTCATTGTAAGCGACAAAGGTATTCAGGTGGACCCTGCCAAGGTAAAATCCATACAAGAGATGCCAACTCCCAAGACAGAGAAAGAAGTCAGAGGTTTCCTGGGACGACTGAATTACATTACCCGTTTCATCTCACATCTAACTGCTACCTGTGAGCCAATCTTCAAATTACTAAAGAAAGATCAAGTAGTACGTTGGAACGATGAATGTCAGGCTGCTTTTGAAAAGATAAAGGAGTACCTCCAAGAGCCACCCATTCTTATGCCACCAGTAGAAGGGAGACCTCTGATACTATACTTGACTGTACTTGACAATTCAATGGGGTGTGTGCTGGGGCAGCATGACGAGTCTGGCCGAAAAGAGCACGCCATTTATTACCTAAGCAAAAAGTTTACCGACTGTGAGTCTCGATACTCACTGCTCGAGAAAACTTGCTGCGCTCTGGTATGGGCTGCTCGCCGGCTGAGACAGTATATGCTGACTCACACCACTCTGTTGATCTCAAAGATGGATCCCATCAAGTACATATTCGAAAAGCCTACTCTGTCTGGAAGAATAGCAAGATGGCAAATGATCTTGACAGAGTATGATATCCAGTATACAACTCAGAAAGCAATCAAAGGAAGTGTACTGGCAGATCATTTGGCACACCAACCTGTGGACGATTACCAATCATTGAACTTTGAATTTCCGGACGAAGACATCATGGTAGTAACAGAATGTGAAGTGCCTGGACCGGATGAAGGACCTGAGGAAGGACCCCGATGGTCTATGCATTTCAACGGAGCCTCCAACGCTTTGGGTAACGGCATCGGCACTGTGATCATATCTCCCAAAGGAACTCATACTCCACTCACCGCCCGATTGTGTTTCAACTGCACCAATAACATGGCAGAATATGAGGCGTGTATCATGGGTCTTCAAGCTGCAATCGACTTAAGGATCAAGTTTCTGAGTGTCTTCGGAGATTCCGCTCTCGTGATCAATCAGATCAAAGGCGAGTGGGATACGAAACACCCAAATCTTATTCCTTACAAGGAGTATGCGCTGACTTTGCTTCCCCACTTTGAAGAGATAACTTTTGAGCACTTCCCAAGAGAGGAGAATCAGTTAGCGGACGCACTAGCTACGATGTCTTCAATGTTCAAAGTCAAATGGGACAATGAGGCTCCCCGAATCATTATCTGGAAATTGGACGAACTTGCATACTGCTACGACCTTGAGGCCAAAGAGGTGACTGAAAAACCCTGGTATCATGAGGTGAAGAGGTACTTGGAAGCTCAGGAATACCCTGAAGGTGCGTCGGTCAATGACAAGAAGTTCATGAGGAGGTTTGCTGCAAAATTCTTCCTCAGCAACGGCATTCTCTACAAACGGAATCATGATTCAACTTTACTGCGTTGTGTGGATAAGGCTGAAGCAGAGAAGATCATGATAGAACTGCATGAAGGCACATTCGGAACACATTCTAGTGGACATACCATGGCAAAGAAAATCCTTCGGGCAGGATATTTCTGGTCCATAATGGAAGCCGACTGTTACCAACATTCTCGAACTTGTCATAAATGCCAGATCTATGCTGACAAGGTGCACATCCCTCCAGTTCCTCTGAACGTCCTGACGGCACCTTGGCCTTTTGCAATGTGGGGCATCGATATGATCGGTGAGATCCGACCGACGGCATCCAACGGGCATCGCTTCATCTTGGTAGCGATCGATTACTTCACGAAGTGGGTTGAGGCAGCTTCCTACGCCACGGTAACCAAGAGCGTCGTGGCACGTTTCATCCGGCATAATCTGATCTGTCGATACGGTGTACCGGAAAGGATCATTACGGACAATGGTACCAATCTTAATAACAAGATGATCACTGAGCTCTGCGAGCAATTCAAAATACAGCACCACAACTCTTCTCCTTACCGGCCGAAGATGAATGGGGCTGTAGAAGCAGCTAATAAGAATATCAAGAAAATTTTGCAGAAGATGACAGTGACCTATAAAGATTGGCACGAAATGTTACCGTTTTCTCTTCATGGGTACCGTACCTCAGCAAGGACGTCAACCGGGGCAACTCCTTTTTCCTTGGTCTATGGCATGGAGGCAGTTTTGCCGATTGAAGTCCAAATACCCTCTCTCCGGATAATGAAGGATGCAGATCTGAGCGAAGATAACTGGATCCAGACTCGACTTGATCAATTAAACCTAATTGACGAAAAGAGACTCACTGCTATCTGTCATGGTCAGACGTACCAAAAACGGATGATCAGGGCATTTAACAAGAAAGTCAGACCACAAGAGTATCAAGTTGGGGACCTGGTAATCAAACGCATCATTCTTCCTCAAAGTGATCCCCGGGGCAAGTGGACCCCTACGTATGAAGGGCCATTTGTGGTTAAACATGTGTTCTCAGGAGGAGCCATGATTCTAACCACCATGGATGGTGACGACCTTCCTCACCCCGCCAATGCAGACATCGTAAAAAGATACTACGCATGAATAAAGGACCCGCTAGGTTGACATACCTAGGCAAAAATAAGGGCTTCCCGGCGAACCAAAAGGGTTCGGGCAAAAATAAGGGATGAAAATAAAAAAATCTGTACACCCGGCAAGTCGAAAACCTGAAAAGGCGGCTTGGGCAAAAATGGGTATCCCGGTGGACTGAAAACCCGAAAGGCCGGTCCAGGCAAAAGTTAGGGATAAAGCGTAACACTATGTCTCATTGGATCACCTTGCATCCAGAATTCGGCATCAACTATCTGGCTCAGACTTCGGCATCGACCAATCAGCTCCATCTTCAACTAAGCAACAAAGTGATGAGACGCTTGAAGACATAAAGGCGATAGCAGAGTTGGACCTCAGTGAGAATATTGTGCACATAACTGTTTTGTTTCCTTTTCAAAATTGTAAACTCTATGTTATTCGGCGGCATTCTCTTACTAGGATGTCAGCCTCTTGTACAAAAACGCCTATTCACAGGCAAATTTCAAAATCAATACATATTCAGTTTTCCAAACAAATTGCTCATTGTTTTTCCTTTTTTCTGTTTTGTCTTGCGAAGAACGTCCAATGTCCATTTTTGATATATGCATTTGACATTAAATTGCTAATTCATAGATATTTGCATTTTGAAACAAAAGACTAATTACAGGTGACATCAGAAACAGGGGGCAATGTAAAAGTTGTTTGATGCAGTCTGGTTGCTTTGTCCGCCGAAATACCAAGGTAGGTCCAACTGAGGAATGTGACCCAGATATCTCAACTCCCCACAGAGCAAGACAAGATTCAGCAAAACTCTCTTCAAAAAGAGTTAGTCTATCATCAGCCCTACAAAAGGCACCTTGTTCCCCTAGCGAGTCAGCAATACTCTCCTCCAACAGAGTTAGTCTACGGTCAGCATGAAGGAGGTTGTGTACCCCCAGAAGAGGTCAACATTCCCCAACGGAGTATAGGCATTCATCAGCAAGCATCCCCGGCTGTCTTGACCAAAGATTGTTCCCCGGCGGAATATCATCACCCCAGTGCAATTCCATCCAGGAAAGTGGAATTCTTATCCCCAGCAGGTCTTGAAGTTTATCCCCTACAGAGTACGGACGTCCCTCCCAAGCTTTATTCAAAGTTATTCCCTGCAAGGGCTTATAACTGGGTTATCCTCAGCTGATTCCCATGGAAGATCGTCCTCGGCGAAGTTCTTCCTATCCCCAGCGGAGTTCATCAAAGTTCCCCAACATAACTTATCAACGCGATCCCCAGCGGAGTTTATCATTATTATCCCCAGCAGAGTCCATCATTGAAATCCTCAGCGGGGCTCTCATCAAAACTTCAGCGAAGTATCTCTTCCACAGAATAATTCCCCTCAGAGTAATCTCTCCAACAAGTTTATTCCCCTACGGAGTCATCTTCTCCTACCGGTGTATTCTTGCAACCATCCTCCCCGGCGGAAGCAAAGAGCTCTACTCTTCAACGTCAGCCCAGGATTTAATTCCTCAGCCGATCGTCAAGGATTTATTTTCCTAGACGAAAATACATTCATAAACATTTCACATTTCATACATCTTGCTTACATACATGATAAAGTGCATACAACACTATCTCATTTGGAACATCATGACATCATGCATTTCATACATCATGACATGGCATACAACTGATGTTTTGCCTTTTCAGGGAAAAAGACAATCCAAAAGACAACTACCTCTAACTGTCACTATTTCCAGATTCGATTCCTGTATCCAGCCAGGGCATATCTGTTGACGACTATTTCCGGATTCGATTCCTGTATCTAGCCAGGGCACATCCGAAGACTTTGAAGATTCGATTCCTGTATCCAGCCAGGGCATATCTATCAAACTGCTACAATTCCAGATTCGATTCTTGTATCCAGCCAGGGCATATCTGTTGACGACTATTTCCAGACTCGATTCCTGTATCTAGCCAGGGCACGTCTGAAGAGTTTGAAGATTCGATTCCTGTATCCAGCCAGGGCACATCTATCAACTACTACAATTCCAAATTCGATTCCTGTATCTAGCCAGGGCATATCTGTTGACGATTATTTCCAGATTCGATTCCTGTATCTAGCCAGGGCACATCCGAAGAGTTTGAAGATTCGATTCCTGTATCCAGCCAGGGCATATCTATCAACTACTACAATTCCAGATTCGATTCCTGTATCCAGCCAGGGCATATCTGTTGACGACTATTTCCAGATTCGATACCTGTATCCATCCAGGGCACATCTGTGAGCAACCGATTGAAGATCAAACACCTGTAACAAGCCAGGAAAACATCTGTCTTTCTCAAAATACACAAGTTCTCGCTAAGGAATCTCTTATGCGATCAACACTTCCAAATGGCATCTATAAGCCCATTCCCGACAAGGTTCTGTCACATCTCCAGATGGCATCTATAAGCCCATCTCTCTATCCACCATCTCTCCAAATGGCATCTATAAGCCCATTCCCGCCATCACATTGCTGATACTCTACTATGCGAGTGCAAATTTCCGGGCACTCTAGTGTCCAATCTCCTTTTACCTTCGAGTCGCGAAAGGCAAACTTGCCAATCTAACTCTTCAGGTTCAAGAAGATTGAACAGGGGCAACTGTTGTACCCCAAAATTTGCCCTCTCCTTCTTCAGGAAATCATCTTGGATTTTCAAGGTCCCTCTGAAATAAATCCAAGTCCAGAACTGTCATTTTTGTCCAATCAAACCACTTACAAGAGCAAGATAATCACACAAGCTCTAAAGACAATGCTTTTATCTTGAGAAAAATCAAATTCTAAGTACTTGGAATGTTTCTCTAAAAAATGAGTGTTTAAGAAAAAATCAGCGCTCCAGAACTTCTGGACCAATTCCGGATAAAGACGGTCAGAAGTTGCAAGCTTTGCTCAGCGTAGTCAGAAGTTGGATTTTCAGTAGCTACATCAGCTCAATCAGAAGTTGTAAACGTGGTTCAGTACGTAAGCCTCAGACAGAACATGACTCTTTCAGCAGTTACGCAAGCTCAGTCAGAATTTTCTAAAGGAATGCAAAAGAAGCAGGGAAGTCTGAAGGCTCTTTCAGAACATGCTGAAATCAGAAGATGAAAAGGTCAGAAGAGTGGATGTTACACTGATACAGAATATCTAAGCCTAGGAGGTCCAGAAGCAAATCCAAGGAACGTATCAGAAAATCAGGAGAATCCCCAGAACTTACTAAGACAACAGGAAGCCCAGGCCAGAGCATGGTTTACGCTGTTCCTTTTTTTTTTTTTGAAACAGAACTGCTGATTCAACGTTGGTTTCCATTACCAGAATATTGATGTTGATAGGTCTTATCACCATTTAATGCTCATTAATGCTTCCAACCACTCCTGAACATTCACGTGTGGCTTGGAAAATGCCTTTCTGCAGACTCTGGCATGGGTCTACGTGCCACCGCCCACTTAAGAGGTCACTTCTCTCCAATCCACGCCTACTGTTGCAGCCTAGGCTGAAGGCTATCTGTTATCACAACTTCCCAGGAATTTCTGTCAAAGAAAAAATTCAAACTCTGTTGGCGCTTTAATGTTCAAGTCACCCACAAGAACTTTGCCTATAAATAGAGAGTCTTTGTCCACTGCAAAAGCGCGTTCAAGAAACAGAAAAATTTCTAAGAGAGAAATAGAAACCCTTAGCAACATAGCGTTCTGAAACTCTGCCAAAATCTCCAGTTTGTTTCATAACTTTGAATTTCTCATCTTCAAACTTTATCCAATACCCAGTTTTCTGTGTGAACTAATAAACCTCTTTTCAAACTTCTGACCCTACATACGCATACACCTTCACCTACCCTTTTCAAAAAAAAGAATCTGTCCAGAACACCACCAGAACCAAAAGCTAGCTTTCACCCACAAACTTTTCCAACAGCCAGGTAAGCACTTGCTGACCTTCATCACGCTGCTAAGCATCATCAGCTGTGCATACTCAAATAAACATAATGTAAATATCATGTTGTTGCTGTTTATATTCTGAGAATTTTCATACCTCAGAACGTTCTGAGCCAGTGTAGGACTTGCCTGTGACCTTGTTGGTTCTGCCCTCTGAAACATTTTTACATTTGCTGGATCTGTTCCAAATATGTTTCCTGTTTTATGGAATAACAACAAAATTGCAGATGTTCTGATTAGTACAGGGAAAAGCCAAGTGCTGACTTTGACGTTAGCACATCTGAAGCCTGTTTTTCTGTCAATGATATCAGAACCTCTGAGAGTTATTGCCTCTCCAGCAGAATCAGAACTTCTGGTTTCTCCACTAACAAACTTCTGTCTTGCAGCGCAGGGGAATCAGAACTTCTGATTTCCCCACTAACAGGGTTCTGTTTTGCAGGTGCCAGAGTCATAAGTTCTGACTCATACAGTTTAACCAAGAGGTTGATCATCTGGAAGCGGATCTGAGTCAGAACTTCTGATGACCTCTCAGCAGCGCGCTGGCTCCCTCTCTCTCTCTATATATATCTTGTTTTTTTGCTATTTTCTTTTTTGTCTATTTTTCTCGTTGAACCCCCCATGTACAAATGTGTGTCCCCATCCCCTAATTGTTGTAATAGCGTAGGATTTTATATTTCCGCTTCTTATTGCTAGTAATTAGGACGTGTATGGCAAGATAAAATCAATGAAATAGAAAATCCTAATTCAAAGAAAAAACTCTTGTATGCAATAAAACACACTTGAACACTAACACCCCTAGGGTTACATCCACTTGCTGCCTTTCAAAATTGGGCCATATTGCATGTTAGGTCTCTTTGGGCAAAACAAATACAATCAAATGATCATAGTCCCTCGATGACGCTTTCGAAAGTTGCCTAAAAATGATCAAGTCCCTTAAAGAAAATTGCTCAAAGATACTTGGCACCATTGCAATTATGGTCTAAACGATGACCCGCGCCCGTCCCTTTCACATCCTAACACAAGATTGTCCACCAAATACAATGGTGGAACAAAATTGTTAAAAGGGTTAAAACATAGCAATAATCTTTGAGAAATTTAGGATTAGACAACCTCTTAGTTACTTGAATCAAACTTGCAAAACTCTTGCCTACTTTTCAAAACACACATCACAATACACTTTCAAAACGACTTTCAAAAACATTGAAAACTTTTCAAAAGATAAGTACACCTTTGTATACATCCTAACATGGATCATTACAAAGGTTGCCACCACATTGGCCTCTTTTCAAAAACATTTTCAAATCCACACACGAAGCACCATTTCAAACAATTGAAAATTAAGGCAAGTTGATCTAAGCAAGTAACTAAGAGCCCATGGATAACCATGGATAGAAAGGGTGCTAATACCTTCCCTTTCTATAATCTACTCCCCGAACCCAAGAAAACATCTCAAAGGTTTTTGCTGTGCTTTTTAACCTTTCCTTAGGATAAAATAAAAAGTCGGTGGCGACTCTTGCTCAACCGAAACATTTGTGAAAACAAACACAAAACCATAGTCAGTTCTCCCACCATACCACAGATACCGACATTGTGGTTCATCACCTGCCTACCAAGGAAGACTGCCCTTCGGTTAAACAGAAGGTCCGCCGTATGCGTCCAGAAATGTCCGAGAAAATCAAAGCTGAGGTTATGAAACAATTTGATGCCGGATTTCTAGTAGTGACTTCTTATCCTCAATGGGTTGCCAACGTTGTTCCAGTGCCGAAGAAAGATGGTAAGGTCCGAATGTGTGTCGATTACAAGGATTTGAACAGGGCGAGCCCTAAGGATGATTTCCCTCTGCCTCATATCGACGTTCTGGTTGACAACACTGCTCAGCATAAGGTATTCTCCTTCATGGATGGCTTCTCCGGTTATAATCAGATCAAGATGGCTCCTGAAGACATGGAGAAGACCACTTTTGTTACTCAGTGGGGCACCTTTTGCTACAAGGTCATGCCTTTTGGGTTGAAAAATGCTGGGGCAACCTACCAACGTGCCATGGTTGCTTTATTTCATGACATGATCCATCACGAGATAGAAGTATATGTCGATGATATGATTGCAAGGTCCCAAACTGAGGAGGAACACCTTGACCATCTACAGAAGCTGTTTGACCGTCTGAAGTTGTACAAGCTGAGGTTGAACCCAAACAAGTGCACCTTTGGGGTAAGATCTGGAAAACTACTAGGCTTCTTCGTAAGCGACAAAGGCATTCAAGTGGACCTTGCCAAGGTGAAAGCCATACAAGAGATGCCAACTCCCAAGACAGAGAAAGAAGTCAGAGGCTTTCTAGGACGGTTGAACTACATTGCCCGATTCATCTCGCATCTAACTGCTACCTGTGAGCCAATCTTCAGACTGCTGAAGAAAGATCAAGTAGTACGTTGGAATGATGAATGTCAGGCCGCTTTCGAAAAGATCAAAGAGTATCTCCAAGAACCACCCATTCTTATGCCACCGGTTGAAGGGAGACCTCTAATCTTATACTTGACAGTACTTGACAACTCAATTGGGTGTGTGTTGGGGCAGCATGACGAGTCTGGTCGAAAAGAACACGCCATTTATTACCTTAGCAAAAAGTTTACCGACTGTGAGACCCGGTACTCACTGCTCGAGAAAACTTGCTGCGCTTTGGTATGGGCTGCTCGCCGGCTGAGACAGTATATGTTGACTCACACTACTCTGTTGATTTCAAAAATGGATCCAATAAAGTACATATTCGAAAAGCCTGCTCTGTCTGGAAGAATAGCAAGGTGGCAGATGATCTTGACGGAATATGACATCCAGTACACGACTCAAAAAGCAATCAAGGGAAGTGTATTGGCAGACCATTTGGCACACCAGGCAGTGGATGACTACCAATCGATGAACTTTGAATTTCCAGACGAGGATATCATGGTAGTGACTGATTGTGAAGTACCTGGACCGGATGAAGGACCTGAGGAAGGATCCCGATGGTCTATGCACTTTGACGGAGCCTCAAACTCTTTGGGTAATGGTAACGGTGCTGTGATCATATCCCCTAAAGGCACTCATACTCCACTTACTGCCCGGCTATGTTTCAACTGCACCAACAACATGGCGGAGTATGAGGCATGTATCATGGGTCTTCAAGCTGCAATTGACTTAAGGATCAAGTTTCTGAGTGTCTTCGGAGATTCCACTCTCGTGATCAATCAGGTCAAAGGCGAGTGGGATACGAAACACCCGAATCTTATTCCTTACAAGGAGTATGTATTGACGTTGATTCCCCACTTCGAGGAGATAACTTTTGAACACTTCCCAAGAGAGGAGAATCAGCTAGCGGACGCATTAGCTACGATGTCTTCTATGTTCAAAGTCAAATGGGACAACGAGGCTCCCCGGATCATTATCTGGAAGTTGGATGAACCTGCATATTGCTGCGATCTTAAGGCTGAGGAGGTATCAGAAAAACCATGGTATCATGAAGTGAAGAGGTACTTGGAAGCTCAAGAATACCCCGAAGGCGCATCTGTTAATGACAAGAAGTTCCTGAGAAGGTTTGCGACAAAGTTTTTCCTCAGCAACGGCATTCTCTACAAGCGAAACCATGATTCAACCTTACTGCGTTGTGTGGACAAGACTGAATCAGAAAAGATCATGGCGGAGCTACATGAAGGTACCTTCGGAACACATTCCAGTGGACATACCATGGCAAAGAAAATCCTTCGGGCAGGATACTTCTGGTCCACAATGGAAGCCGACTGTTATCAGCATTCTCGGACTTGTCATAAATGCCAGATCTATGCTGATAAGGTGCACATTCCTCCGGTTCCTCTGAACGTCTTGACAGCACCTTGGCCTTTTGCAATGTGGGGCATTGATATGATCGGCGAAATCCGACCTACGGCATCCAACGGGCATCGCTTCATCTTGGTGGCGATTGATTACTTCACAAAATGGGTGGAAGCAGCTTCCTTTGCTACGGTAACCAAGAACGTCGTGGCACGGTTCATTCGGCACAACCTGATCTGTCGATACAGTGTACCTGAGAGGATCATTATGGATAATGGTACCAATCTTAACAACAAGATGATCACTGAGCTCTGCGAGCAATTCAAGATACAGCACCACAACTCTTCTCCCTAAGGGCCGAAGATGAACGGGGCTGTAGAAGCGGCGAATAAGAACATCAAGAAAATTGTGCAGAAGATGACAGTGACCTATAAAGATTGGCACGAAATGTTACCGTTTGCTCTTCATGGGTACCGTACCTCAGCACGGACGTCAACAGGGGCAACTCCCTTTTCCTTGGTCTATGGCATGGAGGCAGTCTTGCCTATTGAAGTCCAGATACCCTCTCTCCGGATAATGAAGGATGCAGACTTGAGCGAAGATGACTGGATCCAGACTCGGCTTGATCAATTAAACCTAATTGACGAAAAGAGACTTACTGCTATTTGCCATGGTCAGACGTACCAAAAACGGATGATCAGGGCATTTAACAAAAAGGTCAAACGACAAGAGTATCAAGTCGGAGACCTGGTAATCAAGCGCATCATTCTTCCTCAAAGTGATCCCAGGGGCAAATGGACCCCTACGTACGAAGGGCCATTTGTGGTTAAACATATCTTCTCAGGAGGAGCTATGATTCTAACCACCATGGATGGTGACGACCTTCCTCACCCTGCCAATGCAGACATAGTAAAAAGATACTACGCATGAGTCAAAGACCCGCTAGGTTGACACATCTAGGCAAAATAAGGGCTTCCCGGCGAACCAAAAGGGTTCGGGCAAAAGTAAGGGATGAAATGAAAAAAAAATGTACACCCGGCAAGTCGAAAACCTGAAAAGGAGGCTTGGGCAAAAATGGGTATCCCGGTGGACTGAAAACCCGAAAGGACGGTCCAGGCAAAAGTTAGGGATAAAGCATAATACTATGTCTCATTGGATCACCTTGCATCCAGAATTCGGCACCAACTATCGGGCTCAGATGACTCCAATCAATCAGCTTCATCTTCAACTAAGCAGCAAAGTGATGAAACGCTTGAAGACATAACGGCGATAGCAGAGTTGGAACCCAGTGGGATTAGTTTTCACATAGCTGTTTTGTTTCCTTTTCAAAATTGTATAAACTCTATTTTGCTCGGCGGCGTTCTCTTACTAGGACGTCAGCCTCTTGTACAAAAACGCCTATTTACAGGCAAATTCAAAAATCAATACAAGTTCAATTTTTCAGACAAATTACCCATCATTTTTCCTTTTCTTGTTTTTGTTTTGCAAAGAACGTCCAATGTTCATTTTTTATATATGCGTTTGACATTAATTGCTAATCATGAATATTTGCATGCGAAACAAGGACTAATTACAGTTGACATCAGAAACAGGGGAAGTTTAGAATTGTCTAAGCGATCTAGTTGCTTTGTCCACCAAGGTACCAAAGTAGATTCAGCTGAAGAATGTAACCAAGTTACCTTCACTCCCCACAGAGAAAGACAAGATTCAGCAATACTCTCCCCAGGAAGAGTTGGTCTCTCATCAGCCCCGAAAAGGCACATTGTTCCCCTAGCAAGTCAGCGATACTCTCCCCAAGCAGAGTTAGTCTACTATCAGCCTTATGGAAGTTGGGTATCCCTAGAAAATCTCAACATTCCCCAGCGGAGTATAGACATTCCTCAACAAGCATCCCCGACAGTCTTAATATAAGATTGTTCCCCGGCGGAATACCAGACACCCCAGTGGAGCCATTCCCCAGTACAGTCCAAAGTTTCCCTAGGGAAGTGGAATCCATATCCCCAGCAGGTCTTGAGGCTTATCCCCAGTAGATTCTGGAAGCTTATCACCTGCAGAGTACGGACGCATCTCCCCGACTTTATTCAAAGGTTATTTCCCACCAGGGTATAACTGGGTTATCCTCAACTAATTGCCACAGAAAGATCGTCCTCGGCGAAGTTCTTCCTATCCCCAGCAGAGTTCATCAAATTCCCCAACATAACTCATCAACGGGATCCCCAACAGAGTTATCATCAAAACCTCAGCGAAGTATCTCTTCCCACAGAGTAATTCCCCGCAGAGTAATCTCTCCAACAAGTTTATCCCCCGATGGAGTCATCTTCTCCTACCGGTTTATTCTTATAATCACCATCCCCAACGGAAGCGAAGAACTCTACTCTTCAACATCAGCCCAGGATTCCACAAACTCCCGGCAGTCGTCAAGGATTTATTTTCCTAGTCGAAAACATATTCATAAACATTCCACATTTTATACACCATGACGCATGCATATACGCATCATATCACACAATCTCATTTATTCTTGAGAACATCATGACATCATGCATCTCATACATCATGATATTGCATACAACTAATGTTTTGCCTTTTCAGGAAAAAGGACAATCCAAAGATGATTACTATCAACTATCGCAATTCCAGATTCGATACCTGTATCTAGCCAGGGCATATCTGTGAGCGATTGATTGTAGATTCGATACCTGTATCTAGCCAGGGCATATCTGCATGAAGAGTTTGAAGATCAACCCATGTAACAGGCCAGGAAATTATCTTTCATTCTCAAGTCAGAGGTTTACACTTGTATCCAGCCAGGAAAGCTATCTCTACCAACCTTTTACAATTCCAGATTCGATTCTTGTATCCAGCCAGGGCATATCTGTGAGTATTTGATTGTAGATTCGATACCTGTATCCAGCCAGGGCATATCTGCATAAACAGTTTAGAGATTCGATACCTGTATCCAGCCAGGGCACGTCTGTAAGCAACCTTTTGAAGTTCCAGATTCGATTCCTGTATCTAGCCAGGGCACATCTGTGAGCAACTAACTGTAGATTCGATACATGTACCTAGCCAGGGCATATCTGCATGAAGAGACTGAAGATCAACACCTGTAACAGGCCAGGAAACCATCTTCCTTTCTCAAAGTACGCAAGTTCTCGCTAAGGAATCTCTTACGCGATCAACACTTCCAAATGGCATCTATAAGCCCATTCCCGGCAAAGTTCTGTCACGTCTCCAGATGGCATCTATAAGCCCATCCTCCTATCCACCATCTCTCCAAATGGCATCTATAAGCCCATTCCCGCCATCACCTTGCTGATACTCTACCATGCGAGTGCAAATACGGGCACTCTAGTGTCCAATCTCCTTTTACCCTCGAGTCGCGAAAGGCAAACTTGCCAATCTAACTCTTCAGGTTCAAGAAGATTGAACAGGGGCAACTGTTGTACCCCAAAATTTGCCCTCCCATTTCTTCAATATTTTCTCACCACAAGACCCTTGGAGCTCAAGATCAAGTTAGGGTTTGCTCTGCTCAAGACCCCTCCTTGCACTGTTGACCCAAATTAGGGTTTGAGTTTGCACAAAGATGTTTTGACCTAAAAGGCCCAAAGTGACTTTCATGCTTCATGTTGGACTCATAAGTTTATCCATACCAAGTTTCAAGCCTTGATTCAAATCTTTGCCCAGTCAATTGGATAGTTGACCTAGAAATCAGCTGTATTGGGGGAAAAGTCAACTGTGGCCAATGGACAGTCAAACCTCATGATTTTTGACCCACATCAACATTATGAACTCATATGGACCATTTGATCAATATTGGATCACAATTCCACAAGAAATTTGATCAGATCACCAAAAGGGCAAAATGGTCATTTTTAGGGTTTTGACTGCATAAAGGCAATTTTTGATTGTTTGACCTAGCCAATGGCAAACCAAGCTCACATATGGACTCAAGGACTCAATGACATGGTCTTGACACATTCAACAAGTTCAAAAGATCCCAATTGCACAAGATTGACAGATGAATTTTCCAGTCAACTGAGCCAAATTTGACTGTATACTGAAAAATAAAACTTTGACTTTTTGGTCAAAATCAAGTGCCAAGATTCATTTTTCATCAAAACATGTCAAATTGTGAAACTTGTTCATCAAGAAATCAAAAATTATAAATTAGGGTTTAAAATGAAGAATTTTCATAACTTAGAAATTTTCTAAGTTATGAAAATCCCTAATTTTTTTCTAACTTTGTCCCATCTTTTCATCAAGATACATTTGGATTCAAACAAAACTCAAAACATGAAAGTTATAGTCCATTTCAAAATCTACAACTTTGATTCACAAAGTTTCCTCAAAAGAAGCTTGTAGCTCAAGTTATGATTTTTGGAATAGGGGTGCAAAACATTCTTAACTTAGAAATTTTTTTGACCTATTTTAAGCAGGATTTTTGCCTAACTTCATGGCCACTTTTCACATGCTTCCACTTGGAATCTCAAATTTCATTACAAAGATGGATTGTAGTACACATTCCAAGCTTTCCAAATTGTCCAAGAACTTCTCAAACACCCTTGTGGTTAGGGAGAATCGAATTTGTGAAGATGGGCAAAAGTCACTTTGTTCATAAGCCATGTACATGTTCATAACTTGTGCATTTTTGAAATCAGCATGTGCAAGCTACATTACAGGCCTCTAATCTCATTTACAATCAATAATTAAATGCCAATCCATTGTGTGTTAGCATTATTCTATGCATTTGGTCATTACATGAAGGATTAGTCCATAATTAGAAAAAGCAAGTTATCCATTCTTGTAAAGTTACACTTTATGTCAAGTTTACAATCTAAGAAGTACATGCCATATCTTTGGACACAAGATTCATGGACATATCCCACTGATCAAGACTCAAGTGTGCAGCATAGTTTAGGGTTTGGGACAGGTTTGTATAGGAACTCACATTTCTTTGCTTCACATAGAAAAAAACTTTGCAAATACAACACCAACTCACATTGCTACAAGAACTAGCCTAAGCAAACATTGTGAACACATTCCATACTCCTCAACTGACCTGAAACACGAGCCAACTACCTTCAATACCTCCTTAAACCTCAAAACACCATTTTTCTGCACAAAACAGGGCATCCCTGCAGATTGAGGGGCACAACTCAGTTTGCTCGTGCGTTTTGGCCAAAGCTAGCTCATACACACTCCCTACCATCCATTGAAACTATCCCAAGCCCTAGCTACAGACTGTAACACCTCTAACCAACTTCACCATTTTCACTTTTTCTGTTTTGCAGGTTGACTTCTATAGCTCGATTCATTTAGTTTCAAAGCAAGCTAAAGGTTGGAGAAGCATCCCTGAACTTCAAGCAAGTTGTACAAGTCCTCAAGTTGCACTGAAAGTACCTCCATTGTCATACGTGAATCAAGCTGAACAGGTAAGTTTTTGAACTTCTATCTCTCTATCCAGACATAGTTAGGTTTAAGTTTGTGAAGAAAACATGTTCTAATCATAGCCCTGAAGCCATCCATATAGTTACTTTTCATTTATGTTGTGTGTGCTAAGAGTATTTTGAACCTGAACATTAGGAAAAAGTTAGGTCAAGAATTGGGGGAGAAGAAATTCTCTCTCATTTCTGAGAGTTAGATCAAGTTCTTGGTATGTATGGATTCGTGGTTTGATGCTTGACATTTTTTGTGTTATAAGTTTGTGCTAAAAGTCCAAGAATCAGGATGTTTGAACAAAGTGGGAAAGGCGCGCGTTTTTGACAAAATTGTTGCTGGAGGTTGAAGACAAGCCTTCTTGGGCTGGGCCTGACTTGTTCTTTGTTTTTGCACTTTCTTTTTACACATACACCCCCTTGGCCCATTGCTTGATATATTTGTCATTTTTGATTTTTTTCCTTTTGATTTTGATTTTATATTTTTATCTAAACATGAAAAAACATTAAAAATATTTTTCTCACATTTTTTGCATTTTATTTTATATTTATTTGTTTCATTTAGTTATATATGTAAATAAATACATAATATTTTTTTATTTAAAATACTAAAAACAATACAAAATACATTTATTTTCTAATTTTATTTTATTTTATCTTTTGAAAACATTTCCTAAAAAATATACTTTTTTTTGTAAATATTAAATATTTTATTTTTTGTACATATTTAATATATTTAATAAATAATATAAATACTTATATATTTATTAGAATATTTAGTAAAAAATACAAAAATAATACATTTTTATTTTTATTAATATTTAACCTCAAAAATCACTTTTTTACAATATACTTCCTTTTTATTTATTTTTTGTACATAATTAATAAATATTGTATATAATATATAATAAATACCTTTTATTTATAAAATTAGGGTTTTTGCCCTAACCATGAAAAATATCCAAAATTAATCTTTTTATTTTTGTTTATTCAACACATAAAAAATACTTTTTTACATACATATAAAAAATCATTTTTTGCATCTTGCATATTTTATTTTATTTAATTATTGTATATTAAATAATTTGTATAATTCAATTTGGATCTAATAGTTTAGATTTAATTTTTCTTGCTAAATATCCCCATTTGAACATTTGTACCCCCCATCCCATAATTGTGTTGTAATAATTTAGGATTTTATTTTTCGCATTTAAAAGCTTTCTAAATATGCCATGATAGACTTAGGGTTTGTATGCAAAAATCAACCAAACAAATAGCTTGACCTAATTCCAAGATAACAAAGCATGAAAATGAACAAACACCAATCACACTTGCACCCCTAGGGTTACTCCATTTGTTGCCTTCAATAATGGGCCATGTTGCATGTTAGGTGTCTTTGGCAAAACAAAACAATTCAAATGATCATAGTCCCTCGATGACGCTTTCGAAAGTTGCCTAAAAATGATCAAGTCCCTTAAAGGAAAAATTGCCCAAAGACACTTGGCACCATTGCAATCATGGTCTAAACGATGACCCGCGCCCGTCCCGTTAACATCCTAACACAAGATTGTCCACCAAATACAATGGTGGAACAAAATTGTTAAAAGGGTTAAAAACATAGGAAAGACCTTTGAGTACAATAGGGGAAGATAGCTCTTGGTTACTTACCAACTTGCAAAGCAAAAACACTTACCTATTTTTCAAAACCACACATCCCAACACATTTTCAAAACAACTTTCGAAAACATTGAAAACTTTTCAAAAGATAAGTACATCTTTGTATACATCCCAACATGGATCATTACAAAGGTTGCCACCACAAATGGCCTCTTTTCAAAACATTTTCAAACCCACACACAAAGCAGCATTTCAAACAATTGAAAGCACCATTTTAAACAATTGAAAATCAAGGCAAGTTGATCTAAGCAAGTAACTAAGAGCCCATGGATAACCATGGATAGAAAGGGTGCTAATACCTTCCCTTTATATAATCTACTCCCCGAACCCAAGAAAACATCTCAAAGGTTTTTGCTGTGCTTTTTAACCTTTCCTTAGGATAAAATAAAAAGTCGGTGGCGACTCTTGCTCAACCGAAAAATTTGCGAAAACAAACGCAAAACCTCAAGTCGGTTCTCCCACCGTATCACAGTACCCCACTGTGTAATGAAGGTTGTCTTCTCCATGTCTTTGGGAGCCATCTTAATCTGATTGTAACCAGAAAAACCATCCATAAAGGAGAAGATCTTATGTTACGCGGTGTTGTCGACCAGAACATCGATGTGAGGGAGCGGGAAATCATCCTTGGGGCTTGCCCTATTCAGACCCCTATAGTCCACACACATTCTTACCTTACCATCTTTCTTGGGCACTGGAACCACGTTGGCAACCCACTGCGGCTAAGAAGTAACAGCTAGAAAACCGGAATCAAACTGTTTCATGACCTCGGCTTTGATTTTCTTAGACATCTCTGGGTGCATGTGGCGAACTTTCTGCTTTACTAGAGAACAGTCTTCTTTAGTTGGTAAACGGTGTACCACAATGTCGGTGTCCAACCCAGACATATCTTCATAAGACCACGCGAAGATCTCAACATAATCGCGTAGCATCTGTATCAACCGCTGCTTGACACTAGGCTCCAGATTCGCACCGATCTTGACCTCTTTCTTGTCTTCTTCTGTACCCAAATTTACTTATTCCACTGGCTCTTCATGGGGCTGTATGGCCCTCTCTTCCTGTAGTAACAGTCTAGCTAGTTCCTCGGGCACTTCGCAATCATCCTCACATTCGTCCTCGGCTTGGTTGATCGGATTTTCAAAGTCATAACTAGCAGTAGCAGAGTCGTTATCAATGGGATCCATAGTGGATGTGGATCTGCATTATGATATGTGAGTGTGTATAAGACAATAGTTGTTTTAATAAAGTGCAAGATAGAAAAGAAAAACAAGGAGCGCAAAATTTGTAATGCAAGAAAACGTACAATACTTTATTGATGATATATGAAAATGACACGTAATAAGCCCTCACAAACAAAGCCAAAGTTCCTCGGGCAAGGCACCGGGCTGTAAAGTTTTAAACTGTCTGTTACAAATTTCAAAACAAAAGTCTATTACTGTGTAATAAAAGAAACGAGCACGAAGTCCTTTTCCGTCCAATTGTTCAATCCACCGTTGGTAGTCGGGTAAATCCAGCTTTCAAACTCTGACTCTTAATCATAATCCTCAATTGCATTCACTCCCTAATCATGCTTGGGCATGGGTGCAGTTATGACATTGGGTTTCTCCAGAGCGTCAAACTCGATTTCTTTAGCTTCAATCAAATCTTGCACCTTATTCCTCAAGGCCCAGCAGTTGTTTGTATCATGCCCTGGGCTATCGGAATGATAGGCGCAGTGGGCGTTCGGGTTATATAGCGGAGATATGGTGCTGGGATTCTTCGGGGCTTCCCTCAGAGTTACCAGGTTGGTCTTCAATAACTGTGGTAAAATTTGAGATAAGGTCATACTGAGCCGAGTGTACTATCTTTGCGGTCTCTCTGCTCTTTGCTGATTGTTGCGTTGTGGGGCAACGATGGGTCTTGATATTACTACCACATTAACTACTTGGCAGCGTTCAGGTCGGCTTTGGCTCCTCGAGCTGTAAATTGCACTAGCTTCTTTCTTGAAAGGCTTCTTTTTTGTACTTGATGAAGCACCTTTATGTATCTTTCCACTTCTTATACCAACTTCTACCCTCTCCCCAGTTAAAATCAATTCAGTAAACCCAGATGATGAACTGCCGATCAGATGATTAAAAAATGGACCAGACAAAGTCCCAAGAAACATATCCACCAACTCCCTATCAGACAGAGGGGGTTGGACTCTCCCAGCCAGATCTCTCCATTTCTGAGCATAGTCCTTAAAGCCTTCTCCTGTACCCATAAACATACCCTGAAGCTGAGTACGCGTGGGAGCAAGGTCGGCATTATACTGGTATTGCTTGTAAAAAACAGCAACAAGGTCCTCCCAGTTGCGGACATTAGCTCCTTCCAATTGAGAAAACCATTCAAGCTGAGTCCCTGATAGACTATCTAGAAAGAAATGAACCCACAAATTTCTATCAGCAGTATAGGGTTGGATTTTTCTGACGTATGAGCGGAGATGGAGTTTTGGACAGGATACTCCATCGAACTTAGCAAAGACATGAGCTTTAAACTTGTGAGGTGTCACCATCCCAGACGCCAGTCCCAGATCTTCAAAGTCCAAACCAGGTATCTTCTGAATCTCCATTGCACTCAGACGGTCTTTGAGTTGCTTGTACCTATCCTCAGCAGGAGGATACTGTTCTTCATCAAAATCAGTGTCATTATCAGAGACCACAGGACTAGGACCCTTTTCCTCCTCCTGATTCTCTCCTCCTTTAGATGAATGAGACAGATCAGCTTCTTGTCTCAACCTATTCCCAAATCTGTGACCCATATTCAGCAGAACCACCTTCTTCTTCTTCTTTTTCTTCTCCTTCAGGATGAGAGTCTTCAAATCTTCTTGTCCTTTGGCCAGGTTCAAGAACATCTCTTTAAATTGAGCATTATGTGCTTGAAGAGCCTTGATGGCTTGATCGGTAGGTATTTCAGAAGACATTGTGCTTAAATAAGCAGCGAAGAAGATGAGAAACCTGTAATGATACATGTAATGAGGTGCATGATAATGGAATGCATATGAAATGATTTCAAAGACTTTAGGAGATTTAAATTTGCAAACCAAGAAATAAACAAACTTTATTAGATTTAAACTTGTAAGAATGTTTTAAAATGCCTTTAAGGCGTTACAAAAGAAATAAACTAAAAATAAATCTAAACTAGAAACAAGCAAAATCAGAAATCCCATGGCCGCTTTCCCTTCGTGTTGACGTAGTCGTTGATCGTTCTTTCATTCTCAAGTTTCCTTGCGAGCTTTAAGATCTTCCTCTCCTGCTCATGATACTTCTCTCTGTAGGTATCCCTTTCTTCCTTCAGCTGAATCCAGGATCTCTTTAATGCCCCAAGATCAGTGGGCATGTAGGGATAAAGGGTTGTATAATGAACACCTTCTTCATTAGTATGCTCCACAATCACTGGCTGATAATCCGGGAAGGTGAAGCAATGATGCACTGGATCGAAGAACTGGAATAACACACTCATCATTTTCTCATCAAACCTGGAGGTAACCAAACTAAGAAGCTGACCATGTCTTCTAATGAATGAAGAAGTATCAGAAACTCTCGAGGCTAAATCTTTGAGTTGAGCAGGCATTTGCACAAAGTTAACTCGGATGGTGTTTCTGTGCATGGAAGCCATAATCTGCAAAACAGAACAAATATAAATCCCATCGGTCTTTGAAATGGTTAGTCTAATGAAGTATGCATTCTATGTTATGATGCATGATGTCATGATAAAACACACAACAGGTATAGCAGATAACAGGCATGGTAAAGGCAAACAAGTCACATCATAGCCCTTAAGTTTCAGGCTTGCATGGGGTCTAGGTATTACCCTCTTGAAGTTCAGTTGGTTTCAACCTGTCCTAATAATAGTAACCGGGTTCTAGAGGTTCTCAATATCAATGACCATCCTCCATCGGTCATGGTTTCAGCTCACGCAATCTTTTCTTGCGGCCGAAACTATCTCGAGAGTATGGTCTCAATGAGTGTAGCATCGAGTATCAACCAGTTCCCAGCTTTACACCGAGACCGGCTATCTCACTACTTCCTATGGCCAAGTTGGTCAATTATAGGTTCTAAGGTCAGTTGATGCTTAACGACCCATATGGAAGCCCCGTATTCTCCTCGTTTCTCCACAAGGGATACCAGTACCAACCAATGTGCCACATCAACGTAGCTACTGCTTCAACCGTATCGGTCTATGCCGTACAGTTCCCTCACAATTTATTGCTACTTACCTAAAAGGTATCCCCCATATCCGGGTTAGGATCTATAGTAACTCCCGATACAAATCCCTCAAAGGTAAAGCAAACAAATCAAATAATAGAAGCAAATATGATAAACTAATCCTAAGGTATACCCCACTTATTTAATCCCCAGCAGAGTCGCCAGTTCTGTGATACGGTGTCCAGAACCGGACTGTTTGAAATGCTGGTTTGCATTTTGCGTTTGTGTTTGCAAAATGTCGCGGTAAGCAAGAGTCGCCACCGACTTTTATTTTATCCAACTGGAAAGGAAAAAAAGCACAGAAAAATTTCTTTTTTCGAGATTTTGAGTACGGGGGGTAGATTATAGAAAGGGAAGGTATTAGCACCCTTTCTATCCGTAGTTTTCCACGGGCTCTTAGGTACTTGCTCATCATTTTAAAATTGCTTCCGTGTTTGTGTGTTTTGAAAAGTTTTTGTTTACTTTGATTTAACCCTTTCTTTTGTCTTCAAGAGTGTTACGAAGTCGTTTTGAAAACATTGTTTGAAAAGAGTGTAAGTGTGAAAAAAAGTTTATTTTGTTTGAGCAAGTACTCAAGAACTAATCTACCTACTCGAAAAAGAGAATGTTTCTGTTCTTGTTTCCTCTAGACAGTGCTATCCCACTATTAGTGAGTAGGTAGCACCGTCGTTGGAGTTTAAAGGGACGTACGATCACTAAAGCAATGTTAGGACGTCTTAGTAATAACCCTAATGTCTTAAGATCAATATTCGAGGCAACATATCTGAGGTAAACTTTCCGAGGAAACTTTTCCGAACGGGACTTTGATCTTTGTTTAGACAAGAGAGCGACCACTAAAATGCCTTATACTTAATGATCGTTTACCGAAGGCAACCGAAGTGAGAGTATACCCTAGGAGTGCGCATGTGCGAGTGATTCAATTTCAAGTTATTATCTTTGCACATTTAGGGTTTGCTAACCGTTTTAAAATTAACATACATTCTTGTCACGCAACCCTAATATCATACATCTAACAGTTTATATTTGCGGTAATTAAAAAATGCGGAAAATAAAAGCTACGCTATTACAAGGCTTCGGGTATTAATTTACATAGCCAAAAAAACCCGCTAAAACGATAAATAAACGGAAAAGGTCCTAATTAATCTATTACATCCTGTGATCAGTTACATCAATATTGTAAAATAAAATAAAGCGCGCGCAATGAATTAAGAACGAGAAAAGTTAGGGTTTTAACCCCGTCTAACCTAATTACAAGAAAAAATCATTTTTTTGGTTGTTTTTTATTATTTTAAGAAAATAAGGTTTTAAAATTAAATATGTACAAACCTAATTATTAATTAAATTAAATTAAATAAAACTAATTAACCTTGACCTATTTTTTGTATTTTTGTGATTTTTTTAAGAAAAGAAAATAAGAATCAAATTAAAACAACACCCCTAATTGTTCTAATTGATTTTAATTTATTTATAAAAGAATTAAAGTTACCTAATAAATTAAATAAACTAATTAAATTAATTTTTGATAAAAAATAACCTAAATCTAATTTGATGAAAAATTATTTTTATGATTTTTTTGATAAAAAAGAATTAATTTTGTGTTAGTAAAATAATTAAATAAATCAAATAAAAGAAAATATAAAAAGAAAAACAAAAGAAAATGGGCCTGTGAAATAACAATTGGAGGGTGTTGACAGCAAGCATTTGGGCCCAAACCAACTGATCCACGTTGACTTCCAAGATCCCATGTTGTGTGTTGACCAAGGCGTACCATGGATCTTCATGCAATAGCCTTCAGATCTGGCCTCCTGGAGATCTTAATGGTTGAGCCTTGAGACATATGGTGGACTTCATGTAATGTGGGATATGGGATCTGTAAAGAAAATTCAAGAAAAATGGCAAATGTTTGGAGGCAGGGGTCGAACCCCTGACCTCATGCCATCTAATGCCTTAGCGCCTCCTTGGCTACCACTGGGCCACTTGATTCCATTTGTTAGTATATGAAACAAAAATAATAAAATGAATAAAATGAAGCTAGCTGTAAAACACGCGCCAAACTTCAAATGGGCGAATAGGGTGATGCCACGCATGTCATCTTCTTCCTCTCTCTGTTGGTAAAAGTCAGAGACTTTTACCTACGGACATAGGTCCGTCACTACAAACCATGCATATCTCAAAATCTCACATAGGCATGATAAATAAAATCTAATGGTATAGATCAAATCTCCTTGGCCTGCTGAGCATCATGGTGCCCTTCTTATGGACCAATTTTGCCTGTATAAAAAGATCCTAAAACGAGACACAAAACCCTAGCCATGGTGGATTTCAATATAGCCAATAAAAATGCAATTAATTGTTATGGATATCTTGCAAATGCTTCAAGAAACAATAATATGTAAGTAATTCATGCTACAAGTGCCAAAATAACGTGATTCGATTTCAAGAAAAGTTCAAGGTCGTGAACCACTTACATTGAGTTTTAGCGCAGGAAAATGCTTGCTCTTGATTGGTATAGCTTCCTTGTATGCCCAGGATGCGAATGAGATGGCTTAGGAGTCTTGAAAACGCCTGGAAGGACAAGATCATATCAGCACTTTTTGGTGATTTTTTCAAGTTTGGTTCTGCTTCTCCACGCCTCAAAACCTTTTTTTGTCTGAATTGTCCACTATATACCACTGATTGAATTAGGGTTACAATTGTGCCCTCAATCTTTATCAATTATGGATTTTGATCTTGATATTATTCACTTAAAAATCTTTCCAAAATAGGCCAAAATCAATCTTTTTATGCACACCTATGCCTTGCACGATTTGATTCACTTGCTAGCTGTATATGGGACCTGAAATGTGCACAAAATCTTAAGGTTTGAATGGTTTGGATATTTTCATGATTTACTTTGATTTAAATTGATTTAATTGAAATAAAAAATCAAAATAAATAGAAAAAATAAGATAAAGACAAGTGTAAAGAGCTAGGGCTCGTGGACCATGCTACCAACTCAAAACAAGTGCAAAAAGTTGGGGCCATTTGACAAAAATTGCAATTTGAGGCATATTTGACTTTTGGCAATTTTGCAAAAAAGGTCAACTTCACCAATGCATAACTTCCTTAATTTTGACTCTTTGAAGGTGTTCTTGGACTTTTTAGAAAAATTGATATGTCCTCTAAGCAAACCTTTTGGTCTCATCTCAATTGAGTCCTCCATGTTCATGTATGAAGCTTTGACAAAAAAGGTGTTTTTGTTGACTTTTCAAAATGACCTATAATGTCCAAATTCATAACTTCTTGTGAGTGCATATTTTGAACTTGGGATATGAAGATGAATTGTAGGTAATTGCATCCTATTCAAAATGAGCTTTGGATGAGTCATTTCTCATAAAGTATGAGAAAGTTATGCTTGCTCAAAGTTGAGTTGACTTTTCCTATAAAACCCTAATTTAGCAACTTTTGGTTCTTGATGAATTGTGAGCAACCCTTGATGAATCATGATCAACCCTTGATAAAATGATGAATAATACTTCAAAATGAGAATGTTGACCAAAAATCTTGAAGTTTGACTGTATGTGGGCCACAGTTGACTTTTGCCCTAGCACAGTCGATTTTCAGGCCTTTGAGCAATTGACTGAACAAATTTCCTCTGCAAGGCTTGAAACTTGACATGGATGATCTTGAGAACATATTAGGACCATGTTTAGCATTTGGGATCCCTTTGACTCAAGTATCTTGATGCAACATGAAACCCTAATTTGAGGTAGACTGCCTTAGGAGAGATTGTCTGGTCAACCCTTGGACTTCCTTGAGCAACTTGGGGATCTTTCTTGAAATGTTTTGAGAAATATGGGAGGGAAAATTTTGGGGTACAACAGACGTCTTAGCAAAAAGCAATAAAAAATACAAGATCATAGTCCCTCGATGACGCTATCAATGTTGCCTTTCAAAATGATCTTAGTCCCTCAAAGAGAAATGCTAAGATATCTCACAACATTGCTAGCATGGCTATACGATGACCCACGCCCGTCCCTTTTACATCCAAAGATAAAGATTCTTACCAGTCAATGGTAAGATAGCAATATCAAAGGAAAGGAAGAAATGAACAAATACTTTTGATTAGGTAGATTGTTCCTAGTTGCTTGCTCAAATTCAAATCAAACACTCTTGCTTATTTTCAAAACAAACACCAACACTTTCAACAACAATTTCAAAAACACTTTCAAAACATTTTCCAAACATGAAACATTTTCAAAAGATCAACACTTTGTATACGTTCTTACGAACGATAACTATTACAAAGTTTTCCTAAACGAAGGCGCCTTTTCAAAATACTTTCAAAAACCACACAAAGCACATTTTCAAACAAAAACAAGTGATCTAGCAAGCAACTAAGAGCCCATAGATAACTATGGATGAAAAGGGTGCTAACACCTTACCTTTTCATAATATACCCCCCTAACTCAAGAAACAATCTCAAAGGTATTTCCAGTTCTTTTCAGCCTTTCCTTTTGGATAAAATAAAAGTCAATGGCGACTCTTGCTAACCGCAACATTTGTGATAAAATGCAAAACACCAAGTCAGCTCTCCCACCGTATCACTGAACTGGCAACTCTGCTAGGGAATACTTAAAAGTGGGGTTACCTTAGGGCTAGATCACCTTTACTTGCTATCATTGTTTGATTTGTTTGCTTTACATTTTGGTTCTTTGTTTGGGCTTGTTCTAATCCTCTACCCGAATTTGGGATACCTTATAGGTAAGTAGTAATACATTGTGGAAACTGTGCGGGGTATACCAACATGGTATAAGCAATAGCTACATTAGTGTGACACATTTGTGGGTACCGGTATCCCTTGAATAGTCAATGAGAATACGGGGCCTCTGTGTGGTGTCATAAAGCACTAACTGACTTTAGAACCTTTACTTGACCAACTTTGACCATTCGGAAGTAGTGAGATAACCGGCTTTGGTGCAGTCCGAAGTTGGTTGATACTCGATACTACACTCATTAAGATCAGACTTATTGGGATATTTTGGTTGCCATTAAAGAGGCTCGCGCTGAAACCATGCCCAACAAGAAAGATCAGTGATATTCAGGTCCCTTAGAACCCGGTTACTATTTCTAGGACAGGTTTTGAGCCAACTAAACTTCAAGAGGGCACTTACCTATAAAACTCCATGCAAGCTTAAAGCTAAGGACTTGTTTGCCTTATTTGTATATGTTTACTTGTACATAACATCATAAACATCATAATGCCATACTCATTCTCACTAACCATTTCAAGGATTTTTGGGATTTATCTTTGTTCTGTTTTGTAGGACATGGCTTATATTCGCAGGAAAACCATTCAAGTCAATCTCGTAAGAATTTATTCTCAACTCAAAGAGCTAGAATCAAGGGTCCCTGAGAACTCTTCATTCACCGAAAGACATGGTTACCTCCTAAACTTGGTTACCTCTAGCACAATTGAAGATATGATGAAGGTACTGTTCCAGTTCTTTTATCCTCTACACCATTGCTTCACTTTTACCGATTATCAACTTGTGCCAACTCTAGAAGAATTCTCTTAACCCTTGAGGATTACCATTCTCAATCAACTACCTTTCAATGGTACGAAAAGAGATCCAAGACTCGAAGAGATTTCCCGAGCATTGCACTTGCAACATCTGATATCACGACTAATTGGGAAACAAGGAGTCGTGTCAAAGGTTTCTTAGCTAAGTTCTTGATTGATAAAGCTCAAGACTGTTGGAACTCCTTAGACTTACAAGCTTTTGAAGAAATATTGGCCCTTCTCATCTATGGGATGGTTTTGTTCCCAAACCCTGATCAACTCATAGATGTCAATGTTGTCAAAATCTTCATGTCTCGCAATCCGGTGCCTACTTTGTTGGGAGATATCCTTCATTCTTTTCACACTCGAACTATGAGAACGAGAGGAGCCCTCATGTGTTGCACTCCTCTTTTGGCCAGATGGTTTATTTCGCATCTTCCCCAATCTATGTTGAAGAACGAGCAAGGTTTAAGGTGGTCCCATAGGTTGATGACGCTCAGACATTTAGATATCCATTGGTGTTCTCGATCCTTGGATAATGTTACTATCATTGACCGTTATGGTGAATTCCCTAATGTCCCTTTACTTGGAATTAGAGGAGGTATCACTTACAACCCTTGCTTAGCCTTACGACAGTTTGGTTATGCTCTAAGAGACGGTCCACATGAGATGCTCATCCAATGAGTGGTATTCGACTATGAGAGTGACGATCAAAGCTACCGTCAGAGGTTTATCCGAGCTTGGAGGATGGTGAGCAAGTTGGACAGTAAGACGCTGGGACACAAGAATTCCATTCCCCTCGAGCCTTACCTTAAATGGGTACGAGCTCATTCTCAGAAACTGGTGATTCCTTATCCCTCTATCTTACCAATTATCATGGAACCTGTGGTTGAAAGAGATGTTCCCTACACTGTCCTCCATCCTGACATGCCTACTTCTCTCTAAGACTTTCAAAAAGGTTGGATTCAGATAAAGTAAGAATGAGATACTTTCAAAGCTCAATTATATGCTAGTGAGAAGAGAGTCTTGGAGCTTACAAAGCAGCTACAAGAAAAGCAAAGTGTAAACGCCTACCTTGCGCCGAAGAGGATGCGCTCAGTCTTTTTATCTTAGAGAGTTACTTTGTAAGCCCAAGGGGAATGTTGTAATCCTTTTGAAATAACTATTGAAATTTGAGTTTGTTCATTTCTTTTGTCTATACAAATTTAAATCTCATTAATCCTTGAAATCATTTGCATATACATCTTCCATGCATCATAACTTGATAGGTTTTCATACAACAGGTTTCCTTATCTTTCTGCTGTTTATTTCAGCAAGATGGATCTAGAGAAAACTGTGAAGGATCTTCAGACACAAAACTCTTAATTCCAAGAGACTATGTTGGCCATAGCCAAGGGGAAGCAAGATATGATGGCATTGCTAGCATTTAGAATAAACCCAAGAAGAGAGCCCTGGTCAACATGGGCAGAAGGTTCAAAGAGTCGGTTCGTCAGATCCCGATAGTGGAAAACTCATATGAAGAAGACGAGAATCAGATTGGTGAGGTTAAGAGTACCCAGGCTGACGGTGTTAATGATCAAGCATCTGATGATGATTATTTTGACGAGCAGTATCCACCCGCTGATATCAAGTACAAACAGCTAGAAGACAGGTTGAAGGCTGTCGAGATCCAAGCCATCCCTAATTTAGATTTTGACGATTTGGATTTGATATCTGGGGTTATCATTCCCCACAAATTCAAAATACAAGTCTTTGCATAGCACGATGGAGTTTCTTGTCCAAAACTTCACCTGAAATCTTATGTGCACAAGATACAGCCGCACACCGCTGATAAGAAACTATGGGTTCACTTTTTTCAAGAGAGCTTGACCGGAACACAACTAGAATGGTCCTACCAGTTAGATGGTTCCCGTATCAATACCTAAGAGGATTTAACTACTGCCTTCTACCATCAGTACCCGTATAACACCGACTTGGCGCCAACAAGGGTTTAGTTTCAAGATATGACCATGGGGAAGAATGAGGGATTCAAGGAATACGCACAAAAGTGGAGAGACCTGGCCAGTAAGGTTCAACCACCTTTGACTGATAGGAAGCACATTGATATGTTTATGGTCACTTTATCTGGTCCATTATTTAATTTATTGGTTGGATGTTCTTCTTCCACTTTCACCGAGTTAATCTTAACCGGAGAAAGAGTTGAAAGCGGCATCAAAAGTGGGAAGATCTATGTGGCATCTACCTCGACTTCTAATCATGTAAAGAAACCTTTTGCTGCAAAGAAGGAAATCAATGTTGTGCATGGGGCAAGGGCCCGTACCAAGAAGAATGATCATCTGTCTGTTAATGTTGTCTAAATCTCTAATCCAACTCCTACGACCATCTGCTAATCATCAACGGTTTGAAACTCCAAGAAGACAATTTACGAGGTTAGGCACATCACTGTCTCAAGCCTTACAACACTTACTCAAGGCTAATTTGGTGACATTGCGCGATCCTTCTGCCAACGCTGATACCTCTTCACCAAAGTATAATCTGAATGCTAAATGTGCTTACCACTCAAGTAGCCCCGGCCACGAGACTGACCAATGTTGGGCCTTGAAGAATAAAATCCAGGATTTGATCGATAACAAGACTATTGAATTTGATCCTCCTCCGACTCCGAATGTAATCATTGAACCTATGCCAAAGCACGACAAGGGTGTTAATGAAGTTGAAGATACAGTTTTTGTTACCTCTATTAAAGACTTGACTACTCCGCTGAATATCATCAAAAAGAATATGTTAAAGGCCGGGATTTTCCATGGCTGTGTAAAAGACTGTGTTTGTTGTACCCAACAACTCAATGGATGTGAAGGGCTGAAGGAGGGCATTCAACGCCTGATGGATAGCCATGATATTTTATTTGAGAAGACCCCGCTTTCCAAAAGTTTGACTAACAAATGTGAAGATCTCTCCATTATCACCATCTCAAACAAGCCTCTTAGGATCTCCTCCAAATGTCCTATTAGGATTTCAAATGAACCAACTGTTGCTCCTTTAATAATTACCAATCCCAGACCAATTCCCTACTCTTCAAACAATGTAGTGCCATGGAACTATGGTGCTGAGGTGTTTTACCATGGGATTAAACAAGACGCTTGGATCGAAGAAGAAAAAACTGATGATGTTGGTAACATAACTGGTTCAAGTAAGATAACTCGAACTGGGAGAATCTTTTCACCCAATATTTCACCAACAGTTGTTGTAAAGACACTTGTCTTCATCTCTGCCACTAAGCCAAGTACTGATGCCAAAAGGAAGGAGAAAGTTGTTGAGTCGGTCGTGACAGAAATACCCGTAAAGGACGTTGCTGATGGAGAACCTTCCACCCGTGAGATGGACGAAATCTTGAAAATAATAAAAAGAAGAAACTTCAAGATTGTGGAGTAGTTGGGGCAAACTCTTTCTAAGATTTCTATGTTGTCATTGCTGCTCTATTTCGACGCCCATGCTCTGATATTAATCAAATTCCTGAAAAAGGCTCATGTCCCTGTTTACCTTGGTATTTGGTAAACAACCGCTGATCCTCCAAATGGTTACTTATTTGGTTACTCGCAGGATCGATCAGATTGATCCTATGGACATAGGTTGATTTTGAAGTTTAATTAATGTGGATAAGGCTTTAAGTAAATTGTTTAAAGTAAATTGCATAAAGGAAAGGCTTGGTAAAATAAACAAGGCTTGAATGTAAAGGTTCGACAGGAATCTTAAAGGGAAAAGCATGTAAAATACTGAAAAAGTAAATGACTTGAATTGATTAAATTGGTGTTTCACACATACATTTCTCAACAATTCGTTCGCTCACACTGGGTACTTGAATCTAAATGAGTGACTATGTATCTATTGTGAACACACGCGAGAAACTACACGTCTACTCCTATTTATACAAAAACATTCCAAGTAACCGTCGGGCAGTTACACTGCTTCGAGATCAAGCCACTTGTCACGTTCTCCATGCTCGACGCCCCAGATCCTTGCACGTTCGCACGTAGTAACTGCTGGAAACCGTTTTCCCTCCAAAGCTTTGAATTTCAAACTGCTCCACTCTGGACCATCGAACACGTTCGTCAAGAGACGTCTTCGACGAAACTCCTTCGACGTCGAAGGCAATCAGCCTCCTTCCTTGGAAGAAATCTTCTAAGTATTTGGCCATCTTTCGACGGTCACTTCGACAGGCTTAGCCAGTCGAAAGCATCTTTCAGCTTTTAATGGCTGTCATCAATTGAAACAAAGGTGTCGAATTTAGGAGCCAACAAATTGCCCCCCAAGAATGCCTTATTTCGACTCTTGAAAGAAAAAGGCATTCTTTGAAAACGCCATTCGACACCTGTTTGTCCATGCTGAGTCACAAGTTAACTTGTGCACTTTTTGTTGCTTTTTACCAACTATTGTCAATCCCAAGAAACCATCATTGATTTGATCCTAGGACGTCACTGTCAGTACGGCGTGCAGAACCAAAACATCACTTCATAATTTGTCATTATAACAAATTCAAAAAACGAGGACGCACGCTGCGTCTCTCTGTTTCTGCAGAAACGGCCAAAACAACAGGATGCTGCCACGCGTCCCACTACTCCCTGCAGCATTAAATGACATTTAATGCCCTCGTTATTGGGAATTTCTCCCACTACTATAAATAGTAGTGAACATCCCATTGTGGGACTTTTCACGCAAACAATCTCTCAAACTTCCTTGCTTCCTTGCAAATTTGTTTCTCTTTGCAGAAAAACTCTTCCCTTTCCAACTTCATCTTCATCCTCAACAATGGCTTCTGCTTCAACTGCCCCCAAGACTAGCGCACCAACTGAACAAATTGCTAGGCCCAAGGTTTTTGTAACCGCTCCGGTAGTGAACGCTACAGGGAAACGAAGGGTCCCTGAACCATCTGATATCTCTGTCCGCGACGCTTACTCGCGTCACTTGATGATTCCGGTTGGATACTCCAACCAAATCTTCGCCATGGCTGGACCCATGAACCCCAGCATCTCTGAAGCTCTGAAGATCAAGAGCTACTTTCCCATTGTCGAGAAACTCAAGCCAGTAGCTTGTGCTAAGAAGGATCCAGAAGACAACGAAGACCCCACACACGAGAAGATTGACCTTCGTTTCTTCAACAGAAGTGTTAGAGTTTTTAGGTCTTGCCCTAATCTCACCCAGGACTACGTTTCTTGGCTAACAAAGCTGGAAAAACATCAAACTCCAGTCTGGAAGGAGATGGGCATCTTTGACCTAATAATGCTGTCGAAGACAGGTTTAAGCTACTCCCCAGAGATGCTTATAGCTTCAATGCTGTTCTGGGATAACTCTCACTTCACCTTTCACCTTCCATGTGGGATGTTAACTCCCACACTCTTCGACATAGCAGCCATCACTGGCCTTCGACCAACCGGAGATTACTTCGACCCGGAAGAGATGTCGGAGGACCAAATTGGCTTTTCTGAGACGAAGCCAACATTCACCACCTTTATCAACCACTTTCATGACAAGTCGACAGACACAGTGTCCGACGTTGAACACATAGCGTTTCTAGCCTTATGGCTAACTCGCTTCGTGTTCTGTTCGAAGTCCCTGCAAGTGACCAAGAAGATGGTCACCCTGGCCACCCAACTGCATCACCGTCAGAACATCTGTCTGGCAGAACTAATTCTGGCCAGTCTTTATGACTCCATCAGCAATGGGGTTACTCTTTTGAAGCATATCGAAGATAGGAACAGTCTGCTACTCGCTGGGCCTTTCTGGTTACTTCAACTGTGGCTTAACGCCACTTTCGAGTCTTTCTTACCCAAGAAGGCTCCGATAAATGAACAAGCCTCAGCGATAGCTAACAGACGTATCGAAGGGATTAGGCTGGCTCTACTGACGCCTGTGGAAGATGGGCTAGAGTTCCAACAAACCTTCACTAACTTCGTGCTGATGTTCGCTCGAAGGAAGGAATTCGTTTCGACTATGGCTCCATTTGCTCAGCGAAAGGTGGGGCCAGCTTGGTTCACAAGGCCACATCCCAAGGAATCGAGTGGTCCCAATGTTGATGAGCACACCATACTGTGGGAGGCATTCCTTACTCCAAGGATTATGCCTCTTCGATTTAAAAGTTCTAAGACTCATCTGAGTCTGCTGGCCTATCAACCAAACCTGGTATCTCGCCAGTTTGGTATCATCCAAACCCTGCCCTCTCCCATTTTCCAAAAAGAGAAGTCAATGTTGTACTTCTGCAACGATTATACAGAAGATGCTGCTACCAAGCATATTGGAAGATATGCTGGTCGAACCATCCTCTCGCTGTTCAACTACCAGCTTAACTTCCTTTGTTCGCCATCTTTTGAAGAATGGTGGAGAAGCTATTACGCTGAGTACTTCTTCGACGAGAGGGACTTCACAGCAGAGTTGCAGAAGTCTTTTGTCCTCGTATTTGACAAAGTAAAGAAATGTAAGTTCATACTCTCACATTACTTCTTATCTTTCTTTTCGACTGTTAGCTTGTTAACTTTCCCTTTCGCTTTCAGTTGTTCGAAAACCTTTGGTCAAGAAGGCTCCAGGAGGCCCACAAGGAGGAGTCCCTTCGACCAAACCTCCACCGCCGGCGAAGACTATAGCGCCGGCGAAGACAACAGGCAACCAACAGGGGGAAGGCTCTTCGATGAGGCCTCCTGCATCGGTAACCAGATTTTCTTCATTTGCAATCTGGCTTTCGATTTTTTATTTTCGACGTAATTATTCAATCGAATTCCTATTGGTTTTATAGGCCCCTTCGCCCAAGAAAAGGGCAACCTTGGTGATCGAATCGGGGAGTGACGACGACAGCGACGCCCCTCCTACTCCCTTAAAGAGGAGAAAGTTAACGAAGGACGCTTCTGTTCCTACTCCAGCTCCTGAAGGTCGAACCGTCAGAATAAAGGTTGGTGCAAGAAAGCCTAGGCCACCTGCAGTGGTCATCGAAGAACCAACTGAGGAGGAACTGAACGCTCTAGTTAACAATCCTGTCGAAAGTGATAATTCCAGCCCTGGGGCTGAAGCCAATCCACAGGTAATCTATTGACCCTTCTTGTAACTTAGGCATAAATACCAGTATTGATTATATCTCTTTCGACATCCGAAGATTTGTCTTCTTCCTCTTTTTCAGGAAACTACTGGAAGTTCCCCACCAAGGACTTCAGAAACTCTGGAATCTGCTGACCTTAGCAGGCCTCAGGTGCAAGATTTGGGTAATGACGAAGCCCACACTGAGCATGAGGCCAATGCTGAAACAGTGGAGAAGACAACTGAAGAACCTATGGCGGAGGAAACACAGCCAAAAACGGTTCCTGTGGTGGTCTTGTCGTCAGAAGAGAATCCTGAGGGAAGAGACCAAGGTAATGGCGAAAAGAGTCAAGATGCTGTCGACGAAGAGCATGAAGGTGGTACTGGCGAAGAACACCAGGATGACGCCAGCGAAGAACCAAAGAATGATGCTGGCGAAAGACCCCAAGGTGAAGTTAACGAAGAACCACGAGTCGACGCTAGTACCGCCTCAGTTCGAGTCGAAGAACAACCAAACGAGGCACTCAGCATTCAACAGCCTCCAGTCCAAGATAATGCTATGGCAAGGGTCACCTCCTCAAAGCATAGGTCGAAGGAAGACCTGGAAATCTTGAAGCGAACTGACCCTATCAGCTACCTCAATGCAATCGTTGAGAGTAAGAGTTCTTCCGACACCAGTCAGGAAATTCCTACTTTGTCGGGGAAATCTACTGAGACTTCTCCCCTTGATGATGCATTGGCGAAGGTCAAGGCCCAGTTCTTCAAGAGAGATTTAATGAAGGCTTTAGAGGGGGACCCCACTGCTCCATCTTGCTTAAAGGAGGTTTTGAATGCTGTTGATTTCGATGCTGTAGCCCCAGAAATCTCGGACTTAATCATGGAATTACATTCTATGATTGACCAAGTCTCAGCGGATTACCGGCGCCAACGAACTTTCAACAGTCAGCTCGAAACGCTGCATGGCAAGAGCCTATCTGCGTGGACTGCTGTCACAAGTTCGACTTCTCGAATTGCCGAGTTGTCGAAGCAGAAAGCGTCTGCACAGGAAAGGTTCGATGCTATTGAGCGAGAGAATGTCTCCTTCAGAGCACAAATTGCAGAAATAGAGGCGAAGATAAACGCCAACACTGTGCTCCAAGGGGAAATTCTTTCGACCATCCCAGATGCTGAGAGCCAGACTGAGGTTAAGCAAGGCCTGGAGTTCGCTGAGAGGGCCCAAAGCCTCGATGCTCAAATTGCCAAACTGGAGCAAGAGAAATCTTGGTGCAAGAAGAGGTTGGATTTGCAGCATGCTAAGTATCTTCGACTGAAGAATTCTCTTTCTTTTTTATTCTCTTTTGTAATCATCTATTGTAATCGCTTTCGACAACAATTGCCATTTTGGCAGAGATTAATAAAAATTTCCATTTTGGCATTTCTATGGTTAATTTAATTTATTATTTTATTTTTATCTCTTGAAGTATAGGCTTATATTTTTTCAAATATTTACCATTTACTCTCAAGAGCCTTTTATCACCACTTATCTCTTCGACTTCATAGGCTCCACCAGAAAAAGTTTGGATAACTCTGAAGGGTCCTTCCCATTTGGGTGACCACTTCCCCATGCTTCGATCCCGTCGATCCATGGGAAGAATTACCTTCCAAACTAAATCTTCAGGCAAAAATGCCTTAGGTTTTACCTTTCTATTATAAGAGTCTTCGACTCTTTTCTTCTGAAGCCTGAGCAAGTCGAGAGCGTGTAATCTCTCTTCGTCTAAATCTACCAATTCATCTAACATCATGTTCCAATAAACCTCAGAAGGAATATCATAATGCCTCTGAACTCTTGCAGATTGAAGACAAATTTCTGCTGGCAATACTGCGTCATGGCCAAAAGTTAGCCTATATGGTGTTGTACCAGTGGCTTCTTTTGGGGACGTTCGACAAGCCCATAAAATCTGGTCTAACGTCTTATGCCAATTCTTTGGTTTCTTCCCAACATGCTTCTTTATCAAGCCAATTACCACTTTGTTAGCTGCTTCGACTTGACCATTCGCCTGTGCATAGTAAGGCGTGGATGTTAGGAGTTTGAAACCTGTTTCCTGAGCAAATTCCTGCATCTTTCGACCAGTGAAAACTGAACCTTGATCAGTTGTTATTGTCTCAGGGATTCCATACCTAAAAATAATGTTCTTTTGAATGAATTCAATGACATTTTCTTGGTCTACATTGACTAAAGGGACTGCTTCGATCCACTTAGTAAAATAATCAATGCCTACCAATATGTATTTCTGGCTCTTTGATGATGCTGGTCGAATCTCTCCAATAAGATCCAACGCCCATCCTCGAAAGGGCCAAGGCTTCACTATCGAGTGAAGTTCGCTTGCTGGTACATGCTGGATGCCTGTATGAACTTGACACTCTTGGCAACCTTTGGCGAACTCAACACAATCTTTCAGCATAGTGGGCCAATATAGTCCTTGTCGAAACAACAACCATTTCATCTTATGGCCTGCTTGGTGAGCCCCACATGCCCCAGCATGCGTAGTCGAAAGGGCTATGTATGCTTCAGTTTCACTTAAACATTTCAGCAACACCCCTTCAGGCGTCTTCTTGAATAACTCATTACCCATGAGTACAAAACTCAACGCCCTGTATTTTGTCTTTCGTTCTGTCGACGCTCCTGGATTTTGAAGATAGTCCACTATGGGTTTCCTCCAATCCTGGTCTGACAAGTTATCAATGAACGAAATCTCGAAGTTTGAGTGATCAGCATATCCTAACCTTGTTGATTCCAAGTCTGTTGGTGATAGACAAGTTGCTCTTATCTTCTCTCGAACTTCGATTGCTCTTTGTAATCTCGTCTTTGAAATTTTATACCCAGATGCAATCTGTGCCAAGTCATTGGCTATTTGATTTTCGACTCTGGGTATGTGTCGAATATTGACACTTTCAAATTGTTTCAATAAACGATTTGCAATCACAAAGTACATAATGAGATTCTCTCTTATGCATTTATACTCCTTTGTGACTTGCTTGATGACTAACTCTGAGTCTCCCATTATTTCGACTCGAGTTGCCCCCAATTCCAACAATATTTCAAGGCCAG
Organism: Vicia faba; assembly: GCA_948472305.1. Classification (NCBI taxonomy): domain Eukaryota; kingdom Viridiplantae; phylum Streptophyta; class Magnoliopsida; order Fabales; family Fabaceae; genus Vicia; species Vicia faba. The sequence goes on along the minus strand of OX451736.1, from coordinate 1,687,831,399 downwards.
TAATTAGAGCTTCATACTCAGCCTCATTGTTCGAACAAGAACCTTCGATTTGGTACTTGAATGTTGTTGGAATTTTATCTGGAGAAATAAGTAAGACTCCTACTCCTGTTCCATTTTTATGGCTGGAACCATCGAAGTAGAATTTCCAAGGTTCTATCTCCACATAATTAATATTCTCGACTTGAATAGAGTGGTCGACTATGAAGTCTGCAACCACTTGTCCTTTTACTGCCTTAAGAGGCATAAAGGTCAAGGAGTATTCAGTCAATGCTAATGCCCACTTGCCAATTCGACTATGCAAGATAGGTTTCGACAACATATATTTGAAAACATCAAAATGAGACGAAACATAAACATCAACTGGTTTTATATATTGTTTGAGCTTTGTACAAGAAAAATACAGACATAGACACAATTTCTCAACTTCGCTATATCTAGTTTCTGCATCATTCAAAACTCGACTGAGATAATAAATGGGTCTTTCGACTCCATTCTCATCCTCTTGGGCTAACATACTTCCCAGAGTTTTATCAGATGCAGCTATGTACAATCTCATGCTCCTATTGCTACAAGGAGGCACCAAGATAGGTGGCTTAGTGAGGTACCCTTTGATTTTGTCGAAGGCTTCTTGTTGCTCCTGCCCCCATTCGAACCCCTCCTTATTCAGTCGAAGTAAGGGTGAAAAGGCCTGAGCTTTCCCACTTAGGTTAGATATAAACCTTCTCAAGAAATTTATCTTGCCTAAGAGAGATTGCAACTCCTTCTTATTCGATGGCGCTTTCGCTTCCAAAATTGCCTTCGTCTTGTTCTGATTGATTTCGATCCCTTTCTTGTGGACAACGAAGCCCAAGAAATCTCCAGCTTTTACACAGAACGCACACTTCAAAGGGTTCATCTTCAGACCATGTTCTCTCATTCTTTCGAACGATTGTCGAAGGTGGTCAATGTGACTCTTCCTGGAAACAGATTTTATAACAATATCGTCAATATAAACTTGCATAAACGTGTTAATAAAATCATGGAAGATAGTATTCATTGCTCGCTGGTACGTTGCCCCAGCATTCTTTAGGCCAAAAGGCATCACTACCCATTCGTAAGTGCCTAAGGCCCCAGGACATCGAAAAGCTGTTTTCGACACATCCTCTTCAGCAATGAATATTTGATTATATCCTGAATAACCATCGAGCATACTCAGGTATTCGTAGCCAGCGGCAGAATCGACTAGCATTTCCGCCACAGGCATAGGATATTCATCTTTGGGGGTGGCAGCATTCAGATCTCTGAAATCTATGCACACCCTTAACGTGCCATTTTTCTTAATTACTGGCACAATATTTGCAATCCATTCGACATACCTTGTAACACGGATGAATTTGCATTTCAGAAGTCTTTCGACCTCCGTTTTGATCTTCGACAAAATTTCTGGAGCGAAGCGTCTTGGATTTTGCTTGATTGGCTTCTTTCCAGGTTTGATTGGCAACTGAAGTTCTACCAATCCTCTGTCGAGACCAGGCATTTCGTCATAATCCCATGCGAAACAGTCTTTAAACTCTTTCAGCAATTGGATTACTTCCAACCTAAGTTCTGGATCAATTCTGGCGCTGATGTAGGTTGGCCTATTCTCTGATCCTTCACCTAAGTTGATTTCTTCTAAAGGGTCTTGTGCTAACATCTTAATGTTGTTCGCCAAGGGATCCTTTTCGAAGCCCAGAGGCTCATCGTCATAGATCGCGTCGAGCCTCTGTTCCTGCATTCCTTCTGTCGAGATGTCAGAAGGTTCTGGGTCAAAATCTTTTCCAGGACCTATATCTGGTGGCTCTGGGTCGAAATCTTTTCCAGGACCTATATCTGGTGGCTCTGGGTCGAAATCTTTTCCAGGACCTGCAGAAGGTAGCACTTGGTCATTGGCCTTGGTGGCCATATATTTTACTTCGGCTTCGAGAGCCGTTATCATCTTGGTTTCAGCCACATAGGCCGAAATTCGCTTCAGAGATTGTGACTCAGTCATTATCACTGAATTCACTTCCCCAACCAGTTGGTTGGATACCAGTTAGCCCACTGAATTCTATGTGTGACACGTCCTCTCTGTCCCATTGGAAACCATGCTCAGGATGCAGGTATAGGGAACAAAAGGTGTTTGGCGCTGGCGCCATGTCGAAATCAGGGGCTGGACATGGCCCTATGTGAGCCAAGTTTTTGTCGAAATCTGTTACACCCAAGTGGTTTACTTCGCCAAGGTAGTAACTCTGATCAGCCTCTATGTTTTCGACCAACCCATCTGGGCGCCATAGAAGCAGTCTTTGATGCATCGATGAAGGCACAGCACCCACACCATGTATCCACTCACGACCTAACAAAAGGTTGTAGTTAGGTTTGGCTGAAATGACCATGAACATTGTTGGTCGAAGGATCGACCCAACTTTTATGTCAAGCTGGATCACTCCCATGGTGGTCCCAATGCCTCCCTCATAGTTGGACAGGACCATATTGTGAGGTTTTATTTCTTCATCCCTTTTGCCAATCTTTATTAGCACAGAATGAGGGATAATATTGATAGTGGCCCCACAGTCGACCAATATCTTGTTCACAGTGGTCTCTTCGAGCTTGGCCCTTATGAACAAAGGTTTGAGGTGATTCTTCATCGCCTCTGTGGGTGGCTCGAAGAAGCCATTTTGTTCTTCTGTAGTGCCATTGTTCATGACAAAATAGCACACTGGCCTGTGTCTGGCCATTTCTTGTTCCATCTCCCAGTCGCTGGTTTCGACTTCTACTTGTCGATTGAATTCCCTAGGCAGCATTGAGACAACGTTCACCATTATATCCAGGGTATCATCGGACTCAGCATCATCTTCGTCTTCGACTTCGCTCTGGTTAGGCCAAACTAGCCTGTTGGTAACTGGTTCTCTCTCAAGAGGCTTTCTTTGTTTCCTTTGAGGCACATTCGAACTAGTCTCAGCCTTAGGTTCAGTGGCAGCCTCTCTTTCAGCTTTTCGCCTTCTTTGATACCTCCTCCATTGGGATCTCGACATAGGATTTTTTCCCTTATAGTTGCTGGACACTTGAGCAACCTTGGGTGCAGCAACTTGAGGATCTTTCTTCTGGATTAAAGAGGAACCTCTTGGCACTTCGAAAGAATGCCATTTCTCTTCACTTGGCCTTTTTCGGCCAGATGTTTTGTACCAAGTGTCTACTGGCACATTTGTTGGAGGCCTAAAAGTCGAAGGCCTCTTGTCTTGATTAGAACCCCTTCTGGGATCATGTCGAAGGTCAGAATTCTCCCTTCTCTTGTTTGCTGCCCTCACTCCTTGTATGTGTTCAGCAGCTTTTTTATCAAAGATAGAACTGCATCTTGGACACAGCATAACCTCTGATTTCTTCTTCTGGCATCTTTGTAAAAAATCTGCCAAGTTTTCGTTTTCCTTAGGGAAAGCCGTTTTATTTGCCTGCTCTTGCCTTATGGCTTCTTCTGATGCTTTAGGGTCAGAAAGTTCAACCATGTTGATATTCATGGTATCCTTATTAGCAAGAGTCAGTTGTTTCATTTGTGTTTCCAGTTTCTCCGTCTGGCCTTGAACAGTGACCAAGTGGGAACTGGGCTTTGGTCCAGTTGTTTGTACTGCAGCAGCCTTCGACTTTGGATCTTCGACCGCTTTCTGGACAGCCTCAATTGTCTTCCTGGATAAGTTTCCAGAAAAACTGCCAAAGATTGGCATGTTGATGTGGTCCTTAGAGACTTCGACCATGTTAATGCCTGGCTTCTTCGACTGGATCTTGGTAGCCTCTATCATGTTCACCTCAGAGGGTTCTGCATAGTGGGCTTCAGCCTTCATTGGATTGGAGTCGACAGCCATGGGGGATTTGTTAGCAAACTTTAATCTCCCTTCCTCAATAGCGTCTTGGACAAGATTCCTGAAAAGAAAACATTGAGAAGTTTTATGGCCCAAAAAATTATGATATTTGCAAAAACCTCTCTTCTTTCTTTGATCAAGAGGAGGCACTTTTACCCCAGGGGGTACTATCATTTGGCCATCTTTAACTAGCAAGTCGAATATTTCATCACATTTTGTGATGTCAAAACTATAAGTCTTTTTTGGGAACCTATCATTGGTCTTGTCTGGACCAATGGGATTTTTCCCATTTGAGGGGACTAACTGTTTACAAGAGTATGGAGGCCCTTGTTTCAGTTCTGCTAAATCGACTTCTCCTTCCTCGACAGCTAAAGTATCGTCGAAGGATTCTAGCTCTTCGTCATCCATCTCAACGTAAGCTATTCTCTCTCGCTTGTGAGTTTTTGTTGCCTTAGCTTTTTCAGCTTTAAGGCGTTCGACTTGTCGAACTCTATCGGCCAGTTGGGCCATGTCTCTTAGGTACTGGGTATCTAGCTTCTTCCTAATGGAATAGTCTAAACCACCTGCGGCCATTTCGACCAGCTCGTGTTCTGGCACTTGTGTAAAACATCTCGCCTTAAGCAACCTAAACCTATTTAGATATTCGTCTATAGGTTCAGTGAAACGTCTCTTAACACTCGCCAGTTCTTTCAGGCTTATCTTGGTTTGCCCCATATAGAATTGTTCATGGAACAATCTTTCCAATTGGGTCCAATGGTGGATCGAATTGGGGGGGAGAGTTGTAAACCAAGTAAAAGCATTCTTGGTTAAGGAACTTGGGAAGTATTTGATCCTTAGGTTTTCATTATTTGAAATGTCTCCTGCTTCGATCAAATACCTAGCCACATGTTCGACAGTAGATTCTGTCGTGTCCCCAGAGAACTTAGTAAATTTGGGGACTTTGGTTCTAGGGGGTAAGTCAGTTTGTAACACATATTCTGACAATGGAGATGTAAAGTTGGGCCTTCGAAAGCCCATGTTCATTCCATTCTGAGTCATGATCCTTTCGATCATGGTTGCCAGATTGTTTTCCAACCCCATGTTTTGGTATTGGACATGCTGAACCACTTCGTCAGCATTTTGGTTTCTGTTAACTAACCTAACCTCTGGGGCTATTACCCTAGGTTCTTCGACAGGTTGTTCTACAGGCTGTTGGGCCTGATTAATGGTGGTTTCCTCCTCCACAAATATCCCCTGATTTCCTCTTATTTGCGCCCTTTGGGGCTGTCGAATAGGTGGGGGTACTCCAAAGAAGTCAGCCAAACGCGTCATTTGCGCTGTAACTTGTTGGTTCGACTGAGTAGTATTTTGTATTAGAGGATTTAGCACTGTACTCAAAGTTTGTGCCAACATTTGCACCATATCATGGTTGCTTTCGTCCATCTGTTGCCTCAAGACTGCTGTCGAGGCATTTGTAAGGCCATGGGCTACTTGGGCCGTTCCTCCTAAGAGTTGGGTCCTATTTCTATTCGCCATGCCTACTCCAGAGCCTTGGAGTGGCGAAGTGGCACTCACGAAAGGTTCTGAATAAGTGGACGCAGCATTCGTTAGGCTTGCCAATTCAGAAGTTGGCATACCATAGAATGGAATAAATCCTGGGGGAACCACTGGCCTTGGGCCAGTATTTCCCCTTGGAGGGGGAGTTCCCAAAGTCATTCTGGGGCCTGCAAACGAAGTCGTTGGCCCCGTGGTTGTGACTGACACCGCTGGTATCGAACCAGCATTCGTCGCTTCACTCACGGTCATATTAACCGTTGCTCCCACACTCGTTAGTGGGATTTCATTGTTGTTTGGCGGATTCGCCATTTCTTCCCTTCTCCTGGCAGTATTATTATCGTTGGTGTATATTCTACCACTCCTCAATAACATACAACTCGAAAAGATGAGATTTTTTCAACAATCAACACACAGTCCCACCGGGTGTGCCAATTTGTTTACCTTGGTATTTGGTAAACAACCGCTGATCCTCCAAATGGTTACTTATTTGGTTACTCGCAGGATCGATCAGATTGATCCTATGGACATAGGTTGATTTTGAAGTTTAATTAATGTGGATAAGGCTTTAAGTAAATTGTTTAAAGTAAATTGCATAAAGGAAAGGCTTGGTAAAATAAACAAGGCTTGAATGTAAAGGTTCGACAGGAATCTTAAAGGGAAAAGCATGTAAAATACTGAAAAAGTAAATGACTTGAATTGATTAAATTGGTGTTTCACACATACATTTCTCAACAATTCGTTCGCTCACACTGGGTACTTGAATCTAAATGAGTGACTATGTATCTATTGTGAACACACGCGAGAAACTACACGTCTACTCCTATTTATACAAAAACATTCCAAGTAACCGTCGGGCAGTTACACTGCTTCGAGATCAAGCCACTTGTCACGTTCTCCATGCTCGACGCCCCAGATCCTTGCACGTTCGCACGTAGTAACTGCTGGAAACCGTTTTCCCTCCAAAGCTTTGAATTTCAAACTGCTCCACTCTGGACCATCGAACACGTTCGTCAAGAGACGTCTTCGACGAAACTCCTTCGACGTCGAAGGCAATCAGCCTCCTTCCTTGGAAGAAATCTTCTAAGTATTTGGCCATCTTTCGACGGTCACTTCGACAGGCTTAGCCAGTCGAAAGCATCTTTCAGCTTTTAATGGCTGTCATCAATTGAAACAAAGGTGTCGAATTTAGGAGCCAACAGTCCCCCATGAGAATACAACGGACCAATTTGAGAATTGTGTGGCTAGCCTGATGGTTGATAATGGTTTGAGATTTTCAGATACAGGCCTAACACCGCTTGGGAAGAACCACAATAAAGCTCTACATGTTTCTGTCGAGTGCAAGGGGACCACCCTAGCACATGTTCTAGTCAAAACTGGTTCTTCTCTAAACGTACTACCCAAAGGGGAGTTAGACCATCTAGATTGTGAAGGTTTAGTCTTGAAAGCCAGTGATATCATTGTAAGGGCCTTTGATGGATCAAAAAGGACTGTTCATGGATAAGTAGATCTTCCAATCAATATGGGCTCTCAAATTTTCAATTCCACCTTCTATATCATGGATATCCGTCCTGCCTATTCTTGTTTGTTGGGTCGACCCTGGATCCATAAAGTTGGGCAGTAACGTCGACTCTCCATCAAAAACTCAAGTACCCGGTCAAGGGAAGAATCGTCACCGTCTGTGGAGAGGAAGAGTTCATGGTGATTCACCTTAACTCTTTCAAGTACGTAGAGATGGATGGAGAATTCATTGAGACCTCGTGTCAAGCCTTTGAAGTGGTACCACCAATGGTTGCTGCTACCAAATGTTCCTCTGATGAGTCCAAAGCTGTTAAAGTCGTGCCGAAGATGGTGCCAGTCAAAGATGCTCGTGCTGCAAGTGAAGAAGGAAGCTGTGATACTTGGGGAAACTCCTCGATATCCCATTCAAAGCGGACAATTTTGGTTTGGGTTTCATCGTCAAAGCTCAGAAAAGTGAGGAGAGCTCGTGCAGGAAAGCCACCTCTACGTATTGGAAGCCATGAAGTCAATGTTGTAGGTGACTCTGATGAAGAAGCTGCATTTGAAGATTGGGTGTATCCTACTACAACGGAGCTGAAGAATTGGCATGCCAAGGACTTTGTGCCCATCTCCTTCCTTGAGGAGTAATCTACTTATTATTGCTTTTCTTTCAATTCAAGAACATTTTTCCTGTAATATTTAACAATGACTTTTATGCCATGTGCCTGGCCCGGGGCACTTTGGTCCATTTGTCAAGGGTTTTATTTATGTTCATCTAATCATATGATCATTCAATACAAATCATTGGACTCTTTTGCGTTCAAATATTTGTGTTCATTGTCTTTCTTTTCTTTCAAATACATTTTTCAAATATCCATGTATCTTACATGCACACACACACACACTTGCAGGTCCTCATCCACTCTGGATCTTATTGCCAATGACTCTACTATTGTCGACTATGACTTTTAATGTCCAATTAACCAAGCCGAAGACGAAGGCGAGGAAGATTATGATATACCGGGAGAACTAGCCAAACTTCTATTACAAGAGGAAAAAGCTATCCAGCCGCATGAAGAGTCAATTGAAGTCATCAATCTGGGTACTGAGGCAGATAAGAAAGAAATCAAGATCGGCGCTAACTTAGAAGACAATGTCAAGAGCAGGTTGGTTCAAATGTTGCATGACTATGTGGAAGTGTTTTCTTAGTCGTATGAAGATATGCCAGGGTTGGATACCGACATCGTAGTTCATCGTCTGCCAACAAAAGAAGATTGTCCTCCTGTCAAACAAAAGGTCCATCACATGAGGCCTGATATGTCTGAAAAGATAAAAGATGAGGTGACGAAACAATTTGATGTAGGGTTTCTAGCTGTGACATCTTATCCCCAATGGGTTTCCAATATGGTGTCGATGCCAAAGAAAGACAGAAAAGTTGACATGTGTGTAAACTATAGGGATCTGAATAGGGCAAGCCCCAAGGATGACTTCCCTCTACCATACATTGACATCTTGGTCGACAATACTGCTCTGCATAAAGTCTTCTCTTTCATGGATGGCTTCTCCGGTTATAATCAGATAATGATGGCTCCTGAAGACATGGAGAAGACCATATTTGTTACGCAATGGGGCACCTTTTGCTACAAGGTCATGCCTTTCGAATTAAAGAATGTAGGGGCAACATATCAAAGGGATATGGTAGCTTTAATTCATGATATGATTCATAACGAAATAGAGGTATATGTGGATGATATGATTGCCAGGTCACAATCTGAAGAGGAACATGTCAATCACCTGTACAAACTATTCGAAAGGCTGAAAAAGTACAAGTTGAGGTTAAACCCTAACAAGTGCATATTTGGAGTACGATCTGGAAAGCTTCTAGGTTTTGTTGTCAGCAATAAAGGTATTGAAGTTGATCCTGCCAAGGTAAAGGCCATCCAAGAAATGCCAGTCCCCCACTTTGAAAAGGAAGTTAGAGGATTATTGGGTCGTCTCAATTATATCGCCCGCTTCATATCTCACTTGACTGCTACTTGTGAACTAATCTTCAAACTCTTGAAGAAAGATCAAGTAGTCAGGTGGAATGATGAATGCCAAGTTGCCTTCGACAAAATCAAAGAATATATACAAGAACCTCCTATTATCATGCCTCTAGTTGAAGGAAGGCCCTTGATCATATACTTAACAGTACTAGATAACTCTATGGGGTGTGTTTTGGGCCAACATGACGAGTCTGACCGAAAAGAGCATGCTATTTATTACCTGAGCAAAAAGTTTCGGACTGTGAAACCAGATATTCACTGCTCGAGAAAACTTGTTGCGCTCTGGCATGGGCTGCTCGCCGGCTAATACGGTATATGTTGACTCATACCACTTTGTTGATTTCTAAGATGAACCCAATCAAGTACATCTTCGAGAAACCTTCCCTTTCCGGAAAAATAGCAAGATGGAAAAAGATCTTAACTGAGTACGACATTCAATACACTACACAAAAGGCCATCAAAGGAAGCGTACTAGTAGATCATTTGGCCCACTAAGTCGTTGATGACTATCAGTCCATGAACTTCGACTTCCCAGATGAGAACATCATGCTGGTGATCCATTGCGCGAAACCTGGACCGTATGACAGACCTAAACAAGGATCGCGATGGACTATGGTCTTCGACAGGGCTTCCAATGCATTAGCTAACCAAATTGGTGTTGTGATCATCTCCCCTGAAGGTTGCCACACTCCTTTCACTGCCAGATTATGCTTTGATTGCACGAACAATATGGTTGAGTACGAAGCGTGCATTTTGGGTCTGAAGGCTGCCATTGATTTGAGGATCAAACATTTGAATGTGTTTGGCGATTCCGCTCTAGTGATTAGCCAAGTAAAAGGAGATTGGGACACTAAGCACCTGAATCTTATCCCTTACAAGGAACTTGTGCTATCTCTTATTCCCTACTTTGAAGAGATCACCTTTGAGCACTTCCCTAGGGAAGAAAACCAGCTGGCTGACGCCTTAACAACCATGTCTTCAATGTTCAAGGTCAGATGGGACAACGAAGCTCCTATGATCATAATAAAAGATTCGACGAACCTGCACATTGCTTTGAGCTTGACGCTGACGCAGAAAAGCCATGGTACCATGAGGTGATGAGGTATCTTGAAGCACAAGAGTATCCAGAAGGATCATCCATCAAAGACAGAAAGTTCTTACGAAGATTTTCAGCCAAATTCTTCCTAAGTAATAGAATATTATACAAGCGCAACCATGACTTTACTCTACTCCGATGTGTGGACAAGGAGGAGGTAGAGGAAATTATGGAAGACATGCACGATGGTCTCTTTGGCACTCACTCAAGCGGACATACGATGGCCAAGAAAATCCTAAGAGCTGGCTACTATTGGTCAACAATGGAGACTGATTTCCATCAACATTCAAGAACCTGTCACAAATGCCAAATCTATGCTGACGAGGTCCATGTGCCTCTTGTCCCTCTGAACGTCATGACCACTCTGTGGCCATTTTCAATGTGGGGCATTGACATGATTGGATAATTCAAGCCCACCGCTTCCAATGGACATCGCTTCATTTTGGTGGCTATTGATTATTTCACCAAATGGGTCGAAGCCGCCTCTTTTGCCTCAGTCATAAAGAATGTGGTAGCCAGATTCATCAAATACAACCTCATATGCCGCTATGGTATCCCCTAAAGGATCATCACCAATAATGGGACTAACCTCAACAATTCTATGACTACTGAGCTTTGCACTCAGTTCAAAATCAAGCATCACAATTCTTCTCCATATAGACCTAAAATGAATGGCACAGTCGAAGCGGCCAACAAAAACATTAAAAAGATTATGCAGAAGATGGTAGTAATCTATAAGGATTGGCATGTGATGTTACTGCTTGTTCTACATGGCTACCGTACTTCAGCTAGAACATCAACTGGGACAACTCCCTTTTCTTTGGTCTATGGCATGGAAGTTATTCTGTCAGTAGAAGTTCAGATTCCCTCACTAAGGATTATGAATGAGGCAGGCTTAGGCGAAGACGAGTAGATTCAAACGAGATTGGATCAGTTGAACTTGATTGATGAAAAATGACTGGCTACTGTTTGTCATGGTCAGACGTACCAAAACATATGATCAAGGCTTTCAACAAAAAGATCAAGCCTCGAGTATATCAAGTTGGCGACTTTGTGATAAAGCGCATCATTCTACCACAAGGCGACCCCAGAGGAAAATGGACTCCCACCTACGAAAGGCCATTTGTTGTCAAGAGAGTTTTCTCTGGCGGTGCCATGATGCTGACTACCATGGACGGTGAAGACTTCCCGCATCCTATAAACACGGACATAGTTAAAAAATACTACGCATAAGAGACCCGCTAGGTTGACACACCTAGGCAAAAAAAGGGCATCCTAGCAAACCAAAAGGTTTGGGAAAAAATTAGAGATATGTGCAAAAGATCATACACCCGGCAAGTTGAAAACCCGAAAGGGAGACTTGGGTAAAAATGGGTATCCTGGTGGGCTAAAAACCTGAAAGGGCGGTCTAGGCAAAAGTTAAGGATTGAAAGAGTATGACTATGTCCCGTGAAATCACCACAGTCAACTTTCCAATTCGCACGCGTTTATTATTTTAGCATTATTAATTTTATTTTATTATTAATGTGTTTGCTTATGGGTTGTAATAGAATAACTAGGGCATTTACTGTTTTTGTCTCCCCAATTTTGGACATGTAAATCCCCCTCCCCAAGGCCTTGTAATAGTTAAGTTTAATTTCCGCATTTTAATTCTTGCACTAATATTTAAACTGTTTGGATGTATGGTAATAGGATTTCATGGCAAGAAATTAAAAAAATAAAATGTTAGAAAACCTAACACCAATATAAATGTTAGAAAACCTCGCACATGCGCAACTCTAGGGTACTCCCACTTCGGTTGCCTTCGGAATAAAACAGTCACAACTATCGAACGTGAGGGATTTTAGTGGCAACCCTCTGGTTCAAAGATCATAAAATGACCCTTTCGATGTTGCCTCGTTACATGATCTTAAAATATTAGGGGTGTTACTAAAGTATCTTGCTAAGTTGTCTTTGTGACTGTACGATGACCCTCGATTGTCCCTCAAACATCCAACGATAGGGCTACCTACTCACTAATAGTAGGATAGCGTTGTCTAAAGGAAAAGAGGAAAAGAACAAACCTTTTCGAGTAAGTAGATAGTTCTTAGATGCTTGCTCAAAATAAAATAATTTTCCACACATACACTCCTTTTTAAAAATATTTTGAAAGATACTTTATATACGTTCTCATACACTACGAGAAACATTACAAAGTTCGTCGTATCAAGGCGTCTTTTCAAAATACTTTTTTCAAACACACAAACATAAGGTATTTCAAAATGAGCTAGCTTCTAAGATCACGTAGATAACTACGGATGGAAAGGGTGATAACACCTTCCCTTTCCATAATCTACCCCCTTACTCATAAACAATATCGAAAGGTCTTTTTCTGTTCTTTTCACCCTTTCCTTTGTTGGATAAAGGAAAAGTCGATGGCGACTCTTGCCTACTACAACAATTGCGAATACAAACGTGAAACCAGTACAACAGTCGATTCTGCCACCGTATTACAAAACTGGAGACTCTGTTGGGGATATATAAAAAGTGGGGTTACCTTAGAGTTAGATCATTTTAAAAATTGCTTTCCTTGTGTGTTTTGTATGCTTTATTTTCAAAGGGTTTGTTGGGGTTACTGTTAAAGATCCTATACCCGGATCTGGGGCACTTTTAGGTAAGCAACAATAGATCGTGGAGACTGTACAACATAGACTGATATGGTTAAAGCGATGGTGCGTTAGTATGACATATTTGTTGGTACCAGTATCCCTTGTGTTAAATCGAGGAGAATACGGGGCCGTTGTATGGTGTCATAAAGTACTAACTGACCTTAGAACCTTATTTGAATAAACTTTGTCATTAGAAAAGTAGTGAGATAGCCGACCTCGGTATAAAGCTGAGGATTGGTTGATACTAGATACTACACTCATTGAGATAGGACTTTCGAGATATTTCGTCCGCGAGAAAAGATCGTCTGAGCTGAAATAATGCCTGATAAAGAAAGATCGGTGATATTGAGACTCCTTAGAACCCGGTTACTTTTCTAGGACAGGTTGAACCAACTAAACTTCAAGAGGTTACTTAACTATAAACCCCATGCAAGCCTAAACCTAAGGTCTTGTGTGTTTTGCTTGTGTGTGATTAATTTTTCAAACATAACATCATGCATCATAACATCCATTTTCATTTCACTAACCATTTTGTTGTACCCCAAAATTTGCCCTCCCGTATTTCTCAAAACATTTCAAGAAAAATTCACAAGTCCAACCCGGCGCGTCATATTCAGGTGTTCTTTCGCCAAGATATCTCTGATAACGTATTCTCAAATTCAGGTTCAGCTCAAGAGTCAATTCTTTAAAGAAGGTATCCGAATGTGTGAGTTTTCTCGAAGAAATATGGTGAAGAAGTGTGCTGAAAGTGCAATTTTGACGCGCTAAAAAATTCATAACTTGAAGATAGTGGGTCGTTTTGAACCTGTTCCGGTGGCCAAAATTCCGTCTTGACATTATCTACGTTTTCATCTCTCACGGTTGGAAGCCAATTTCAATTAGAAGGTCTTCAAAAATGTGGATTTATCAAGTATTTTCATACAAAAAATTTATGACAGAAGTTTATTTGCGACATGTTCAGAAAATCATAACTTGGTCGATTTTCATCGTATCGAGCTGGTTCTGGCGCCAAAATTTCAAAAATTGAGTTGGCTACATTTTCACAGAAGGTATTGAGTTCAAACGGTATTTAAAAGGCCTTCGTTTTTTGCTCAGAATGCGTGACACGCTGAAAATCCTAAATGCTGAATAATATTTCATCTGGGCCGAAACTTCGAAAATTCACAACTCGGTCAATTTTTATCGGATTGGGCTCATATTTTTACACAAGGTCACTGACTCATAGATCTACAACTTTGCTTCAAAAGTCGAGGCCGGATTATGCTCCGATCAATACCAGTTTTTATTGAAGAACGTGTCAGAGTCGACACTAGAGCCCGAAATAAGTTTGTCTGAGCTGAAACTTCAAAAATTCATAACTAATTCACCGTTTATCCGATTGAGCCGATTTTCGGACAAGAGTTAGTTCTCGATGTCGGCTACATTTTTTTTCACATTACAACTTCAAAAATTGCATTTAAGTCCCTGCGATTTAGCCTGGAAAGTGACGAACTCAAGTGAACATTGGAGGCCCAATTGCACATTCAAAGCCCATTTTCTTTATCCTAATTTCCATTATATAATCACATTCTTTTCACACAAACCAGATGAGAGAAAAAAAAACCTTGCCACAACGCTATCAGAATATCAAATTCTTTCAAGAACCCTAAAACCTTGAAATCCTTATTACAAATCCCTCTCTCACTACAAACAAGCCATCCTAGTAGCAAACCAACATCTCACTACAAACAAGTCATCTCAGTTACAAACCAACATCTCACTACTTCTTTGGTAAGGGTAAGGATGGCTTGATCTCCATGATCAGAAGGGCATAAAAGCATTCATGTTACTACTTTTCCAGTAAGGGTAAGGTTGATTTGATCTCCATGATCAAAAGGGTATAATCATTGATACATGCCATATTGTGCCTAAACATTAAATTTCTTCATATATTGGCTTTATTTGCATTTTATGATTTTATTTAATGTGTTCATAAGATTCAACACTGCAGATTTTAGACAGGATCCCATGCAGGTTCATTAAGGAACGTTGAGGCCAAAACACAAATGGCCAAAACAGAACAGCTTACCCATGACACCAATACATGGCGAGGCAGACATCTTGAGAATGTTAAGGAACGTTGAGGCCAGAACACAGATGGCCAAAAGCCAAAACACAAATGGTCAAAACAAAATAGTTTACACATGACGCCAATAACTGTTTCACCCCTCCAATCAGGCTCGTATACTCCTAAACTCCCTCTCTATTTGTATTATGTTCCTTTAATTAATTAATCGTTATTATTTTTATTAATCACTAACCAATTAACATTTTTTCCTAATAAAATCAAAAACACAAAAAATCTTTTATTTATTAAAATTAACTTCATCACTTTTATTTTTGTAAATAAATTAATTTAATCAATTTAGCTTTAATTAGATTTAACTTTTAATATTTTTTGCAATATTTAAAATCAATTTAGAATATTAGGTTTTTATTAGCATTAATTCAATTTATTTTATTTCTTTAAAAACTCAAAAATCCAAAAATATTTTCATTATTTAATTTAATTTAATTGTTCATTTAATTTAATTCCATTTAATTCAAAAATAACCAAAAAAATCACTTTCTTTCAAAAAAAGGGTCAAAACCCCAAAAAACTCGCATCTGATTTAATTTCCCGCATACGATCTATTTTATCATATTATTGTATCTGTTTCCCGGAATGTAATAGCTTTTAATTAGGACTTTAATTATTTATCGCTTTATTTTACTTTCCGCATTTTAATTTCAAAGGTTGTTTTTGGTGATGTAAATACCCGACGCCTTGTAATAGTTTAGATTTAATTTCCGCAATTTAAATTCCTCAACTATTAACTGCTAGATGTATGAATAATAGGCTATGCATGATAAGATCTTCTCTTAAAATAAAATCAATCGTAGCTCACCATAACATGTACAAAGATAACATAAACTGAAACTCGACACACTCGCACATGCCACTCTTAGGGTACGCCTCACTTGGTTGCCTCGACGTGGTCATTGAGTATAGGGTGTTTTAGAGGTCGCCCTCCTGTCTAAAGATCCAAGTTGCCTCGAAACGGTTGCCTCGGATAAAAAATGATCTAAGACATTAGGGTTACCGCTAAGGCGTCCTACTATTGCTTTGGTGACCACACATGTTCCTAATAATCGAATTGACCCGAATAACTCCAACGAAGGTGCTACCTACTTTTCAATAGTGGGATAGTACTGTCTAAAGGACTCTTACACAGCCTAATTCCTTAGAGTAGGTAGATTTCTCCTGGGTACTTGCTCTTTCAAAAAACAAAAACAACTTTTCGCACCTACACTTTCAAAAAGTTTTCAAACAAATACTTCATACACTCTTGAGGACTGATACAAGAGTTACCTAGAAGTTTTCAAAACGAAACTTTTTCAAAACCCACAAACACAAGAAAAGCAACAATTTTTGAAAACATAAGAGCAAGTACCTAAGAGCCCGTGGATAACCACGGATAGAAAGGGTGCTAACACCTTCCCTTTCTATAAATCTACCTCCCGAACCGAGAGACATCTCGAATAAGGAATTTTGATGTGCTTTTGTCCTTTCCATGTTGGAGAACATAAAAGACGGTGGCGACTCTTGCTTACCGCGACATTTCGCGAACCAGCTTTAAAACAGTCAGTTCTATTTCCACCGATCACAGAACTGGCGACTCTGCTGGGGAATATTATAAGTGAGGTGTACCTTAGGATTAGACCACTCTTGTTTTCAATTGCTTGCTTTGTTTGCTTTAATATTATGGGCTTTGTATTGGAGTTTCATAGATCCTAACCCGGATCTGGGGAATACCCTTTAGGTAGCATAAGCTGTGAGGGACCTGTCCGGCGTAGACCGACACGGGTGAAGCAGTGGCTACATTGGTGTGACACCTTGGTCTGTACCGATATCCCTTGTGTTGCAACAAGGAGAATATGGGTCTTCTGAGGAGTCATTAAGCACCAACCGACCTTAGCACCTTAAATGACCCAACTTGGCCAATAGAACAGTAGCAGTATGCTACACTCATTGAGGCTAAACTCTCGCGATGGTTCTGGCCGCAAGAAAAGATTGCGACGCTGGAGTTATGACCGATTGAGGGTAGTCAGTGATATTGAGATCCTCTAGAACCCGGTTACTTTTGATAGGACAGGTTTTGAGCCCACCAACTTCAAGAGGGTAGTACCTAAACTTCATGCTGGCCTAAACTCTAAGGGCTGTCTTTGTGTGACTTGTGTGCCTTCAAACTTGACTACTTGCATATTCTTGTTATCTGACGCATGAGTCCCTTGCAGGTTTTGTTTACAGTCCTTAATCTGGGCTTATAACAGGGTTTACTTACATCACTCCATGCATAGCATAACATCATACCATTGCATACATCCTGCATAAGGACTAATCCATTTCAAGGATCTCAAGGGTCTGTGATGCAGGTCATGATGAACCAAAATGTCTAGCAAGGGGCAAAGGGGATTTATTTTCCTCTAGCCAAGGTTGTCAGGGGCTATGACCCACTCGATATGGTGAGCCTTGACTCTTGAAGAAGGACTCTCAACAATATGAAGTTTCTTCAATCAAAGCTGCAAAATTCAAATTCTAACAAGTTTCTTGTTTACCACGCGAGATCCTTGAAAACATTGCATACATATATCATACATATCATTGCATAACAGGTCTCCCAGTACAGGTCTCTCATGTTCTCGCTGTTTATTTCAGCAATGGCTTCCCAACAAGACAATCAGGAGCTTTGTACTCAAGAGACTCGGTTCAGGGAAATCTTCCTAAACCTATCCAAGGGGCAGGAAGAGTTGAGGACACTCCTCATGGGGAATTTGGTCAGGAACAGTCCTGAGCACGATAAGGACGAACGGCTGAAATGCCTGCAAGCTGAGGTATACGCAATGAGAACCCGGATGCTGGGGCAAATGGCTCTTATCCAAGGCTTAGCTCGGGAGCAAGAAGAGTTGAGGACCATGATCAGTCAGCTTCATCAAGACAGATACAACATGAAGCAAACAATCCAAGTCAGGGACCAGGTCATTGATCAGCTTCCAAGAGGACAAGAGTCTGGTATGGTGAAGAATAGACCTCTCCAAATTGCTACCACTTCACAGGTCCAACCACAACCTCGCCCAGAGCAACGAGTTGATCAGAGTAAGCCCCGAAGGCAATTTACCAAGCTCAACGCGTTGTTGTCTCAAGCTTTACAACACCTGTTGAGGTTGAATTTGGTAACTCTAAGGGCTCCTCCCCGGAATCCCAACATCTCTGCTCCTACTTATCATCCCAATAGAATATGTACATACCACTCTGATGGTCTGGGACATGACACAAACGACTGCTGGTCTCTGAAGAACAAGATCCAGGACCTGATTGATGAAGGAGCAGTGGAATTCACCCAAGATGGCCAGACTGAGTTCTTCTACTATCCCTGCAAGATTCACCATTTGAAGTGACAAGTCCTGAGACTAGAAAACTTTTGTTCATTCAAATGTTCAAGTTGTATTTTTCTTTGATTGTTTAAACATTTATTCATGTCAAACGTTGTTATTTCATTAATGCATCGCATGTGTCTGTTTTGAATCAATATATTCGATTCGCTATATTCAAATTGTTTCATTTTTTGTGATGCTCAAACTCTCGATTAATAATTCTAAGCCTTTTGAGGGAGGATGACAAAAATGATACCACGATATTTACAGTATGCTTTTGAACAGACCCCGCTGATGAGGTACAGGCATTGTTTCAATTCCTAAACACTGGAGTTATAAGGAAGATAATCCCTCGTCAACCCCTTCGAGCCAAAGAAGTAGGAGTTTTTTTTTTCATAAAAAATTAAAACCCTTAATCATAACCTGGGGCAGGGTAGTTCTCTCAGCTGATCCAAATGCACAAAATGGCATCAAAAGAGTCCTTCCGAAACAAAGACAATGATGGTTCCGAATAATCATAAAGACAGGCAGTCATTATCTCTCAGAAATAAATGCCCAATAAGTCAAAACCTATGAATGAGACTTACAAAAACTGGGGCATCCCGCTGACTGTAATCACAAAAGAAACAGTTTAGGCAAAAACAGGGATAACGAAATCAAAAAGAAAGAGGTCCTACAATCCCTCAACAAAAAAGAAATGACTGCCTATAAACTGTCAATATCCGAACCATCACCAGAATATCAAAGCAAAGACTCAAACAAGATCTAATGCACGATCAGCTAAGTTTAGGTTTGAAGAACATCACGAAGAGCGGGTGGGTACAAATAAAATTTGAGCCTTTATCCTTTGTTTCTTAAACCGTGAACCAAGCCACGTTACAACCCTTAAAAGTCCTAGCTGAAGCATGGGTTAGTTTGAAAGCATACTGTTACAAAGGTATCCTGACTCCTGTAGGGCTTGCTGTAAAATATCGAGTGAACATCACATTTTACAAAATTCACTTGTTTTATTGAAAACTGCATTTTCAAAAATTTCAAGACAGACATAAGCTTTGCATTCTTAAAATAACATTGTTTGCATATGGCTATTTGTTCGAACAGCAGAGAACTTCGCACGATGAATATCTAGTGAACAAAAGCACTTCCAACCAAGGAGCATGTCATGATCATTGTCCATCATCTGGGGCAGTTAAGTCAAGATTCAGAGAATCTCTCAAGATGCCAAATATCCAGGGGAAAATCTCCGCCTGAGTCACTTGGGGCATTGGACATGAATTCCAGCAACGAATCTTGCATGATCAGACATCTTCTGGTAGTATGGCGACACAACACTACTGACAGTGACAACTCCCTACATCCTGAGAATGCGGACATAGTCGAAAAAATACTACGCATAATCAAAGACCTGCTAGGTTGACACACCTAGGCAAAAATAAGGGCTTCCCAGCGAACCAAAAGGGTTCGGGCAAAACAAGGGATGAAAATGAAAAATCTGTACACCCGGCAAGTCGAAAACCTGAAAAGGTGGCTTGGGAAAAAATGGGTATCCCGGTGGACTGAAAACCCGAAAGGGCGGTCCAGGAAAAAGTTAGGGATCAAAAGCGTACGACTATGTCCCGTCATCTCGTCACTTGCCTACCAGAAGAAGATTTGTCAAATCGGCAGTTATCAAGACCTCCACAGGTACCTTCTCCCACCGAAGCTGGGGCAATAAGAATTGTCTGCACTATACAAGCTGCTTTGTCCTCCAGGTACAGGGTAAGTTCAGCTGAAGAACATGACCAAGATACCTTCACTCCCCGCAGAGTAAGACAAGATTTAACAATTCTCCCCAAGCAGAGTTGATCTCCCAGTAGCCCTAAAAAGGCACAGTATCTCCAGCAAGTCAGCGATTCTCTCTCCAAGCAGAGTTAGCCTATTGTCAGCCTTAAGGAAGTTGGATATCCCCAGCAAATCTCAATATTCCCCAGCGGAGTATGCAGATATTCCTCAGCAAGCATCCCCGGCAGTCTTAATCTAAGATTGTTCCCCGGCGGAATACCAGACACCCCAGTGGAGCCACTTCCCCAGTACAGTCCGAAGTTTCCCCGGGAGAGTTGAATCATCCTCCCCAGTAGATTCTGGAAGCTTATCCCCAGTAGATTCTGGAAGCTGGTCCCCTACAGAGTACAAATATCTCTCCCCGACCATGTTCGGAGGTTATTCCCCACCAGAGCTTCTAACTGGGTTATCCTCAGCTAATTACCACGGAAAGATCGTCCCCGGCGAAGTTCTTCCTATCCCCCAGCGGGGTTCATCAAGATTCCCCAACAAAACATATCAACGGTATCCCCAGCGGAGTTATCATCAAAACCTCAGCAAGGTATCTCTTCCCACAAAGTAACTCCCCACAGAATAATCTCTCCAACAAGTCTATTCCCCAACGGAGTCATCTTCTCCTACCGGTATTCTTGCAATCATCATCCCCCGCGGAAACAAAGAACTCTATTCTTCGACGTCAGCCCAGGATTCAACAAACTCCCGGCAGTCGTCAAGGATTTACTTTCCTAGACGAAAATACATTCATAAACATTTCACATTTTATACATCCTGCTTACATACATGATAAAGTGCATACGACACAATCTCATTTATTTTGAACATCATGACATCATGAATTTCATACATCATGATATTGCATACAACTGATGTTTTGCCTTTTCAGGAAAAAGGTCAATCTAAAGATGGTTACTATCAACTGTCGCAATTCCAGATTCGATTCCTGTATCTAGCCAGGGCATATCTGTGAGCGATTGATTGTAGATTCGATACCTGTATCTAGCCAGGGCATATCTACATTAAAGAGATTTCAGAGATAGCTTAGAGATGCCCCCGACGCGGATGATATTCTATTGCTTATTCAGAGTTCCTTTCAGAGATAGCTTAGAGATGCTCCGGACACGGATGTTATTCTATTGCTTATTCAGATTTCCTTTCAGATATAGCTGGGAAATGCTATAGATATGGATGTTGTTCTTTTGCTTATTCAGATTGTCTCTTCAGAGATAGCTTAGAGATGCTCCAGATATGGATGTTATTCTATCTCTTATTCAGAGTTTCTTTTCAGAGATAGCATGGAAATGCTCCAGATGTGGATGTTATTCTTTTGCTTATTCAGAGGTTCTTCTCAGAGATAGTTCAGATATGCTCCAAACCGGATGTTATTCTGTTGCTTATTCAGAGTTGCTTTTCAGAGATAACTTACAGATGCTCCAACCACGGATGCTATTTTATTGTTTATTCAGAGATTCCTTCTAGATATAGTTCAGATGCGATCCAGACATGGCTACATTCTGATACTTATTCCAGATTCCCTTCTAGAGATAGTTCAGATGCGACCCAGATATGGCTACTTTCTGATACGTATTCCAGATTCTCTTTCAGAGATAGCTTAGAGATGCTCCCAATGCGGATGATATTCTATTGCTTATTCAGATCCCCTCTTAGATAGCTTAGAGATGCTCCAGACCCGGATGCTATTCTATCGCTTATTCAGAGTTTCTTCCCAAAAATGGCTTGGAAATGCTCCAGACATGGATGCTATTCTTTTGCTTATTCAAAGTTTCTTTTCAGAGATAGCTTGGAAATGCTCCAGACATGGATGCTATTCTTTAGCTTATTCAAAGTTTCCTTTCAGAGATGGCTTAGAGATACTCCATATCCGGATGTTATTCTTTTGCCTATTCAGATTCCTCTCCAGTGATGGCCTAGAGATGCTCCTGACCCGGACGCTATTCTATTGCTCATTCATATTCAAACTTCTAAAGACAACTTAGAGATGCTCTAGACCCGGAGGCTATTCTATTGTTTAGTCCAGATTCATTCAAAAGACAGTCCAGATACGATCCAGGTTCGGATGACATTTTGTCACTAACTCAGATGCAGTATGGATATACCCCAGACGCGGCGGTCATTCTACTACTCGTTCAGACGTCAGCAATTAGATATATACTAGATATGCTCTAGACACGGAAGCCATTCTATTTCTTACCCAGATTCAACTATCCATTACATTTCCAAATGGCATCTATAAGCCCATTCCCGACAAGGTTCTGTCACGTCTCCAGATGGCATCTATAAGCCCATCCTGCTATCCATCATATCTCCAAATGGCATCTGTAAGCCCATTCCCGACATCACATTGCTGATACTCCACTATGCGATTGCAAATTTCTGGGCACTTTAGTGTTCAATCATCTTCCACCTTCGGATCACGAAAGGCACGCAAGCCAATCTACATCCTCAGGTCTAAGAAGATTGAACAGGGGAAACTGTTGTACCCCAAAATTTGCCCTCCCATATTTCTCAAAACATTTCAAGAAAAATTCACAAGTCCAACCCGGCGCGTCATATTCAGGTGTTCTTTCGCCAAGATATCTCTGATAACGTATTCTCAAATTCAGGTTCGGCTCAAGAGTCAATTCTTTAAAGAAGGTATCCGAATGTGTGAGTTTTCTCGAAGAAATATGGTGAAGAAGTGTGCTATAAGTGCAGTTTTGACGCGCTAAAAAATTCATAACTTGAAGATCGTGGCTCGTTTTGAACCCGTTCCGGTGGCCAAAATTCCGTCTTGACATTATCTATGTTTTCATCTCTCACGGCTGGAAGCCAATTTCGATCAGAAGGTCTTCAAAAATGTGGATTTATCAAGTATTTTCATACAAAAAATTTGTGATAGAAGTTTATTTGCGTCATGTTCAGAAAATCATAACTTGGTCGATTTTCATCATATCGAACTGGTTCCGGCGCCAAAATTTCAAAAATTGAGTTGGCTACATTTTCACAGAAGGTATTGAGTTCAAACGGTATTCAAAAGGCCTTCGTTTTTTGCTCAGAATGCGTGACATGCTGAAAATCCTGAATGCTGAATATTATTTCATCTGGGCCGAAACTTCGAAAATTCACAACTCGGTCAATTTTTATCGGATTGGGCTCATATTTTTACACAAGGTCACTGACTCATAGATTTACAACTTTGCTTCAAAAGTCGAGGCCGGATTATGCTCCGATCAATACCAGTTTTTTATTGAAGAACGTGTCAGAGTCGACACTAGAGCCCGAAATAAGTTTGTCTGAGCTGAAACTTCAAAAATTCATAACTAATTCACCGTTTATCCGATTGAGCCGATTTTCGGACAGGAGTTAGTTATCGATGTCGACTACATTTTGTTTTCACATTTCAACTTCAAAAATTGCACTTAAGTCCCTGCAATTTAGCCTGGAAAGTGACGAACTCAAGTGAACATTGGAGGCCCAATTGCACATTCAAAGCCCATTTTCTTTACCCTAATTTCCATTATATAATCACATTCTTTTCACACAAACCAGAGGAGAGAAAAAAAACCTTGCCACAACGCTATCAGAATATCAAATTCTTTCAAGAACCCTAAAACCTTGAAATCCTTATTACAAATCCCTCTCTCACTACAAACAAGTCATCCTAGTAGCAAACCAACATCTCACTACAAACAAGCCATCTCAGTTACAAACCAACATCTCACTACTTCTTTGGTAAGGGTAAGGATGGCTTGATCTCCATGATCAAAAGGGCATAAAAGCATTCATGTCACTACTTTTCCAGTAAGGGTAAGGTTGATTTGATCTCCATGATCAAAAGGGTATAATCATTGATACATGCCATATTGTGCCTAAACATTAAATTTCTTCATATATTGGCTTTATTTGCATTTTATGATTTTATTTAATGTGTTCATGAGATTCAACACTGCGGATTTTAGATAGGATCCCATGCAGGTTCATTAAGGAACGTTGAGGCCAAAACACAAATGGCCAAAAGCCAAATGGCCAAAACAGAACAGCTTACCCATGACACCAATACATGGCGAGGCAGACATCTTGAGAATGTTAAGGAACGTTGAGGCTAGAACACAGATGGCCAAAAGCCAAAACACAAATGGCCAAAACAAAACAGTTTACACATGACGCCAATAACTGTTTCACCCCTCCAATCAGGCTCGTATACTCCTAAACTCCCTCTCTATTTATATTATGTTCCTTTAATTAATTAATCGTTATTATTTTTATTAATCACTAACCAATTAACATTTTTTCCTAATAAAATCAAAAACACAAAAAATCTTTTATTTATTAAAATTAACTTCATCACTTTTATTTTTGTAAATAAATTAATTTAATCAATTTAGCTTTAATTAGATTTAACTTTTAATATTTTTTGCAATATTTAAAATCAATTTAGAATATTAGGTTTTTATTAGCATTAATTCAATTTATTTTATTTCTTTAAAAACTCAAAAATCCAAAAATATTTTCATTATTTAATTTAATTTAATTGTTCATTTAATTTAATTCCATTTAATTCAAAAATAACCAAAAAAATCACTTTCTTTCAAAAAAAGGGTCAAAACCCCAAAAAACTCGCATCCGATTTAATTTCCCGCACACGATCTATTTTATCATATTATTGTATCTATTTCCCGGAATGTAATAGCATTTTAATTAGGACTGTAATAGTTTAGATTTAATTTCCGCAATTTAAATTCCGCAACTATTAACTGCTAGATGTATGAATAATAGGCTATGCATGATAAGATCTTCTCTTAAAATAAAATCAATCGTAGCTCACCATAACATGTACAAAGATAACATAAACTGAAACTCGACACACTCGCACATGCCACTCTTAGGGTACGCCTCACTTGGTTGCCTCGACGTGGTCATTGAGTATAGGGTGTTTTAGAGGTCGCCCTCCTGTCTAAAGATCCAAGTTGCCTCGAAACGGTTGCCTCGGATAAAAAATGATCTAAGACATTAGGGTTACCGCTAAGGCGTCCTACTATTGCTTTGGTGACCACACATGTTCCTAATAATCGAATTGACCCGAATAACTCCAACGAAGGTGCTACCTACTTTTCAATAGTGGGATAGTACTGTCTAAAGGACTCTTACACAGCCTAATTCCTTAGAGTAGGTAGATTTCTCCTGGGTACTTGCTCTTTCAAAAAACAAAAACAACTTTTCGCACCTACACTTTCAAAAAGTTTTCAAACAAATACTTCATACACTCTTGAGGACTGATACAAGAGTTACCTAGAAGTTTTCAAAACGAAACTTTTTCAAAACCCACAAACACAAGAAAAGCAACAATTTTTGAAAACATAAGAGCAAGTACCTAAGAGCCCGTGGATAACCACGGATAGAAAGGGTGCTAACACCTTCCCTTTCTATAAATCTACCTCCCGAACTGAGAGACATCTCGAATAAGGAATTTTGATGTGCTTTTGTCCTTTCCATGTTGGAGAACATAAAAGACGGTGGCGACTCTTGCTTACCGCGACATTTCGCGAACCAGCTTTAAAACAGTCAGTTCTATTTCCACCGATCACAGAACTGGCGACTCTGCTGGGGAATATTATAAGTGAGGTGTACCTTAGGATTAGACCACTCTTGTTTTCAATTGCTTGCTTTGTTTGCTTTAATATTATGGGCTTTGTATTGGAGTTTCATAGATCCTAACCCGGATCTGGGGAATACCCTTTAGGTAGCATAAGCTGTGAGGGACCTGTCCGGCGTAGACCGACACGGGTGAAGCAGTGGCTACATTGGTGTGACACCTTGGTCTGTACCGATATCCCTTGTGTTGCAACAAG
The DNA here is from genome assembly GCA_948472305.1 of Vicia faba. Taxonomy (NCBI): domain Eukaryota; kingdom Viridiplantae; phylum Streptophyta; class Magnoliopsida; order Fabales; family Fabaceae; genus Vicia; species Vicia faba. The sequence goes on along the minus strand of OX451736.1, from coordinate 1,687,805,608 downwards.
GAGAATATGGGTCTTCTGAGGAGTCATTAAGCACCAACCGACCTTAGCACCTTAAATGACCCAACTTGGCCAATAGAACAGTAGCAGTATGCTACACTCATTGAGGCTAAACTCTCGCGACGGTTCTGGCTGCAAGAAAAGATTGCGACGCTGGAGTTATGACCGATTGAGGGTAGTCAGTGATATTGAGATCCTCTAGAACCCGGTTACTTTTGATAGGACAGGTTTTGAGCCCACCAACTTCAAGAGGGTAGTACCTAAACTTCATGCTGGCCTAAACTCTAAGGGCTGTCTTTGTGTGACTTGTGTGCCTTCAAACTTGACTACTTGCATATTCTTGTTATCTGACGCATGAGTCCCTTGCAGGTTTTGTTTACAGTCCTTAATCTGGGCTTATAACAGGGTTTACTTACATCACTCCATGCATAGCATAACATCATACCATTGCATACATCCTGCATAAGGACTAATCCATTTCAAGGATCTCAAGGGTCTGTGATGCAGGTCATGATGAACCAAAATGTCTAGCAAGGGGCAAAGGGGATTTATTTTCCTCTAGCCAAGGTTGTCAGGGGCTATGACCCACTCGATATGGTGAGCCTTGACTCTTGAAGAAGGACTCTCAACAATATGAAGTTTCTTCAATCAAAGCTGCAAAATTCAAATTCTAACAAGTTTCTTGTTTACCACGCGAGATCCTTGAAAACATTGCATACATATATCATACATATCATTGCATAACAGGTCTCCCAGTACAGGTCTCTCATGTTCTCGCTGTTTATTTCAGCAATGGCTTCCCAACAAGACAATCAGGAGCTTTGTACTCAAGAGACTCGGTTCAGGGAAATCTTCCTAAACCTATCCAAGGGGCAGGAAGAGTTGAGGACACTCCTCATGGGGAATTTGGTCAGGAACAGTCCTGAGCACGATAAGGACGAACGGCTGAAATGCCTGCAAGCTGAGGTATACGCAATGAGAACCCGGATGCTGGGGCAAATGGCTCTTATCCAAGGCTTAGCTCGGGAGCAAGAAGAGTTGAGGACCATGATCAGTCAGCTTCATCAAGACAGATACAACATGAAGCAAACAATCCAAGTCAGGGACCAGGTCATTGATCAGCTTCCAAGAGGACAAGAGTCTGGTATGGTGAAGAATAGACCTCTCCAAATTGCTACCACTTCACAGGTCCAACCACAACCTCGCCCAGAGCAACGAGTTGATCAGAGTAAGCCCCGAAGGCAATTTACCAAGCTCAACGCGTTGTTGTCTCAAGCTTTACAACACCTGTTGAGGTTGAATTTGGTAACTCTAAGGGCTCCTCCCCGGAATCCCAACATCTCTGCTCCTACTTATCATCCCAATAGAATATGTACATACCACTCTGATGGTCTGGGACATGACACAAACGACTGCTGGTCTCTGAAGAACAAGATCCAGGACCTGATTGATGAAGGAGCAGTGGAATTCACCCAAGATGGCCAGGCTGAGTTCTTCTACTATCCCTGCAAGATTCACCATTTGAAGTGACAAGTCCTGAGACTAGAAAACTTTTGTTCATTCAAATGTTCAAGTTGTATTTTTCTTTGATTGTTTAAACATTTATTCATGTCAAACGTTGTTATTTCATTAATGCATCGCATGTGTCTGTTTTGAATCAATATATTCGATTCGCTATATTCAAATTGTTTCATTTTTTGTGATGCTCAAACTCTCGATTAATAATTCTAAGCCTTTTGAGGGAGGATGACAAAAATGATACCACGATATTTACAGTATGCTTTTGAACAGACCCCGCTGATGAGGTACAGGCATTGTTTCAATTCCTAAACACTGGAGTTATAAGGAAGATAATCCCTCGTCAACCCCTTCGAGCCAAAGAAGTAGGAGTTTTTTTTTTCATAAAAAATTAAAACCCTTAATCATAACCTGGGGCAGGGTAGTTCTCTCAGCTGATCCAAATGCACAAAATGGCATCAAAAGAGTCCTTCCGAAACAAAGACAATGATGGTTCCGAATAATCATAAAGACAGGCAGTCATTATCTCTCAGAAATAAATGCCCAATAAGTCAAAACCTATGAATGAGACTTACAAAAACTGGGGCATCCCGCTGACTGTAATCACAAAAGAAACAGTTTAGGCAAAAACAGGGATAACGAAATCAAAAAGAAAGAGGTCCTACAATCCCTCAACAAAAAAGAAATGACTGCCTATAAACTGTCAATATCCGAACCATCACCAGAATATCAAAGCAAAGACTCAAACAAGATCTAATGCACGATCAGCTAAGTTTAGGTTTGAAGAACATCACGAAGAGCGGGTGGGTACAAATAAAATTTGAGCCTTTATCCTTTGTTTCTTAAACCGTGAACCAAGCCACGTTACAACCCTTAAAAGTCCTAGCTGAAGCATGGGTTAGTTTGAAAGCATACTGTTACAAAGGTATCCTGACTCCTGTAGGGCTTGCTGTAAAATATCGAGTGAACATCACATTTTACAAAATTCACTTGTTTTATTGAAAACTGCATTTTCAAAAATTTCAAGACAGACATAAGCTTTGCATTCTTAAAATAACATTGTTTGCATATGGCTATTTGTTCGAACAGCAGAGAACTTCGCACGATGAATATCTAGTGAACAAAAGCACTTCCAACCAAGGAGCATGTCATGATCATTGTCCATCATCTGGGGCAGTTAAGTCAAGATTCAGAGAATCTCTCAAGATGCCAAATATCCAGGGGAAAATCTCCGCCTGAGTCACTTGGGGCATTGGACATGAATTCCAGCAACGAATCTTGCATGATCAGACATCTTCTGGTAGTATGGCGACACAACACTACTGACAGTGACAACTCCCTACATCCTGAGAATGCGGACATAGTCGAAAAAATACTACGCATAATCAAAGACCTGCTAGGTTGACACACCTAGGCAAAAATAAGGGCTTCCCAGCGAACCAAAAGGGTTCGGGCAAAACAAGGGATGAAAATGAAAAATCTGTACACCCGGCAAGTCGAAAACCTGAAAAGGTGGCTTGGGAAAAAATGGGTATCCCGGTGGACTGAAAACCCGAAAGGGCGGTCCAGGCAAAAGTTAGGGATCAAAAGCGTACGACTATGTCCCGTCATCTCGTCACTTGCCTACCAGAAGAAGATTTGTCAAATCGGCAGTTATCAAGACCTCCACAGGTACCTTCTCCCACCGAAGCTGGGGCAATAAGAATTGTCTGCACTATACAAGCTGCTCTGTCCTCCAGGTACAGGGTAAGTTCAGCTGAAGAACATGACCAAGATACCTTCACTCCCCGCAGAGTAAGACAAGATTTAACAATTCTCCCCAAGCAGAGTTGATCTCCCAGTAGCCCTAAAAAGGCACAGTATCTCCAGCAAGTCAGCGATTCTCTCTCCAAGCAGAGTTAGCCTATTGTCAGCCTTAAGGAAGTTGGATATCCCCAGCAAATCTCAATATTCCCCAGCGGAGTATGCAGATATTCCTCAGCAAGCATCCCCGGCAGTCTTAATCTAAGATTGTTCCCCGGCGGAATACCAGACACCCCAGTGGAGCCACTTCCCCAGTACAGTCCGAAGTTTCCCCGGGAGAGTTGAATCATCCTCCCCAGTAGATTCTGGAAGCTTATCCCCAGTAGATTCTGGAAGCTGGTCCCCTACAGAGTACAAATATCTCTCCCCGACCATGTTCGGAGGTTATTCCCCACCAGAGCTTCTAACTGGGTTATCCTCAGCTAATTACCACGGAAAGATCGTCCCCGGCGAAGTTCTTCCTATCCCCCAGCGGGGTTCATCAAGATTCCCCAACAAAACATATCAACGGTATCCCCAGCGGAGTTATCATCAAAACCTCAGCAAGGTATCTCTTCCCACAAAGTAACTCCCCACAGAATAATCTCTCCAACAAGTCTATTCCCCAACGGAGTCATCTTCTCCTACCGGTATTCTTGCAATCATCATCCCCCGCGGAAACAAAGAACTCTATTCTTCGACGTCAGCCCAGGATTCAACAAACTCCCGGCAGTCGTCAAGGATTTACTTTCCTAGACGAAAATACATTCATAGACATTTCACATTTTATACATCCTGCTTACATACATGATAAAGTGCATACGACACAATCTCATTTATTTTGAACATCATGACATCATGAATTTCATACATCATGATATTGCATACAACTGATGTTTTGCCTTTTCAGGAAAAAGGTCAATCTAAAGATGGTTACTATCAACTGTCGCAATTCCAGATTCGATTCCTGTATCTAGCCAGGGCATATCTGTGAGCGATTGATTGTAGATTCGATACCTGTATCTAGCCAGGGCATATCTATATTAAAGAGATTTCAGAGATAGCTTAGAGATGCCCCCGACGCGGATGATATTCTATTGCTTATTCAGAGTTCCTTTCAGAGATAGCTTAGAGATGCTCCGGACACGGATGTTATTCTATTGCTTATTCAGATTTCCTTTCAGATATAGCTGGGAAATGCTATAGATATGGATGTTGTTCTTTTGCTTATTCAGATTGTCTCTTCAGAGATAGCTTAGAGATGCTCCAGATATGGATGTTATTCTATCTCTTATTCAGAGTTTCTTTTCAGAGATAGCATGGAAGTGCTCCAGATGTGGATGTTATTCTTTTGCTTATTCAGAGGTTCTTCTCAGAGATAGTTCAGATATGCTCCAAACCGGATGTTATTCTGTTGCTTATTCAGAGTTGCTTTTCAGAGATAACTTAGAGATGCTCCAACCACGGATGCTATTTTATTGTTTATTCAGAGATTCCTTCTAGATATAGTTCAGATGCGATCCAGACATGGCTACATTCTGATACTTATTCCAGATTCCCTTCTAGAGATAGTTCAGATGCGACCCAGATATGGCTACTTTCTGATACGTATTCCAGATTCTCTTTTAGAGATAGCTTAGAGATGCTCCCGATGCGGATGATATTCTATTGCTTATTCAGATCCCCTCTTAGATAGCTTAGAGATGCTCCAGACCCGGATGCTATTCTATCGCTTATTCAGAGTTTCTTCCCAAAAATGGCTTGGAAATGCTCCAGACATGGATGCTATTCTTTTGCTTATTCAAAGTTTCTTTTCAGAGATAGCTTGGAAATGCTCCAGACATGGATGCTATTCTTTAGCTTATTCAAAGTTTCCTTTCAGAGATGGCTTAGAGATACTCCATATCCGGATGTTATTCTTTTGCCTATTCAGATTCCTCTCCAGTGATGGCCTAGAGATGCTCCTGACCCGGACGCTATTATATTGCTCATTCATATTCAAACTTCTAAAGACAACTTAGAGATGCTCTAGACCCGGAGGCTATTCTATTGTTTAGTCCAGATTCATTCAAAAGACAGTCCAGATACGATCCAGGTTCGGATGACATTTTGTCACTAACTCAGATGCAGTATGGATATACCCCAGACGCGGCGGTCATTCTACTACTCGTTCAGACGTCAGCAATTAGATATATACTAGATATGCTCTAGACACGGAAGCCATTCTATTTCTTACCCAGATTCAACTATCCATTACATTTCCAAATGGCATCTATAAGCCCATTCCCGACAAGGTTCTGTCACGTCTCCAGATGGCATCTATAAGCCCATCCTCCTATCCATCATATCTCCAAATGGCATCTGTAAGCCCATTCCCGACATCACATTGCTGATACTCCACTATGCGAGTGCAAATTTCTGGGCACTTTAGTGTTCAATCATCTTCCACCTTCGGATCACGAAAGGCACGCAAGCCAATCTACATCCTCAGGTCTAAGAAGATTGAACAGGGGAAACTGTTGTACCCCAAAATTTGCCCTCCCATATTTCTCAAAACATTTCAAGAAAAATTCACAAGTCCAACCCGGCGCGTCATATTCAGGTGTTCTTTCGCCAAGATATCTCTGATAACGTATTCTCAAATTCAGGTTCAGCTCAAGAGTCAATTCTTTAAAGAAGGTATCCGAATGTGTGAGTTTTCTCGAAGAAATATGGTGAAGAAGTGTGCTATAAGTGCAGTTTTGACGCGCTAAAAAATTCATAACTTGAAGATCGTGGCTCGTTTTGAACCCGTTCCGGTGGCCAAAATTCCGTCTTGACATTATCTATGTTTTCATCTCTCACGGCTGGAAGCCAATTTCGATCAGAAGGTCTTCAAAAATGTGGATTTATCAAGTATTTTCATACAAAAAATTTGTGATAGAAGTTTATTTGCGTCATGTTCAGAAAATCATAACTTGGTCGATTTTCATCATATCGAACTGGTTCCGGCGCCAAAATTTCAAAAATTGAGTTGGCTACATTTTCACAGAAGGTATTGAGTTCAAACGGTATTCAAAAGGCCTTCGTTTTTTGCTCAGAATGCGTGACATGCTGAAAATCCTGAATGCTGAATATTATTTCATCTGGGCCGAAACTTCGAAAATTCACAACTCGGTCAATTTTTATCGGATTGGGCTCATATTTTTACACAAGGTCACTGACTCATAGATTTACAACTTTGCTTCAAAAGTCGAGGCCGGATTATGCTCCGATCAATACCAGTTTTTTATTGAAGAACGTGTCAGAGTCGACACTAGAGCCCGAAATAAGTTTGTCTGAGCTGAAACTTCAAAAATTCATAACTAATTCACCGTTTATCCGATTGAGCCGATTTTCGGACAGGAGTTAGTTATCGATGTCGACTACATTTTGTTTTCACATTTCAACTTCAAAAATTGCACTTAAGTCCCTGCAATTTAGCCTGGAAAGTGACGAACTCAAGTGAACATTGGAGGCCCAATTGCACATTCAAAGCCCATTTTCTTTACCCTAATTTCCATTATATAATCACATTCTTTTCACACAAACCAGAGGAGAGAAAAAAAACCTTGCCACAACGCTATCAGAATATCAAATTCTTTCAAGAACCCTAAAACCTTGAAATCCTTATTACAAATCCCTCTCTCACTACAAACAAGTCATCCTAGTAGCAAACCAACATCTCACTACAAACAAGCCATCTCAGTTACAAACCAACATCTCACTACTTCTTTGGTAAGGGTAAGGATGGCTTGATCTCCATGATCAAAAGGGCATAAAAGCATTCATGTCACTACTTTTCCAGTAAGGGTAAGGTTGATTTGATCTCCATGATCAAAAGGGTATAATCATTGATACATGCCATATTGTGCCTAAACATTAAATTTCTTCATATATTGGCTTTATTTGCATTTTATGATTTTATTTAATGTGTTCATGAGATTCAACACTGCGGATTTTAGATAGGATCCCATGCAGGTTCATTAAGGAACGTTGAGGCCAAAACACAAATGGCCAAAAGCCAAATGGCCAAAACAGAACAGCTTACCCATGACACCAATACATGGCGAGGCAGACATCTTGAGAATGTTAAGGAACGTTGAGGCTAGAACACAGATGGCCAAAAGCCAAAACACAAATGGCCAAAACAAAACAGTTTACACATGACGCCAATAACTGTTTCACCCCTCCAATCAGGCTCGTATACTCCTAAACTCCCTCTCTATTTATATTATGTTCCTTTAATTAATTAATCGTTATTATTTTTATTAATCACTAACCAATTAACATTTTTTCCTAATAAAATCAAAAACACAAAAAATCTTTTATTTATTAAAATTAACTTCATCACTTTTATTTTTGTAAATAAATTAATTTAATCAATTTAGCTTTAATTAGATTTAACTTTTAATATTTTTTGCAATATTTAAAATCAATTTAGAATATTAGGTTTTTATTAGCATTAATTCAATTTATTTTATTTCTTTAAAAACTCAAAAATCCAAAAATATTTTCATTATTTAATTTAATTTAATTGTTCATTTAATTTAATTCCATTTAATTCAAAAATAACCAAAAAAATCACTTTCTTTCAAAAAAAGGGTCAAAACCCCAAAAAACTCGCATCCGATTTAATTTCCCGCACACGATCTATTTTATCATATTATTGTATCTATTTCCCGGAATGTAATAGCATTTTAATTAGGACTGTAATAGTTTAGATTTAATTTCCGCAATTTAAATTCCGCAACTATTAACTGCTAGATGTATGAATAATAGGCTATGCATGATAAGATCTTCTCTTAAAATAAAATCAATCGTAGCTCACCATAACATGTACAAAGATAACATAAACTGAAACTCGACACACTCGCACATGCCACTCTTAGGGTACGCCTCACTTGGTTGCCTCGACGTGGTCATTGAGTATAGGGTGTTTTAGAGGTCGCCCTCCTGTCTAAAGATCCAAGTTGCCTCGAAACGGTTGCCTCGGATAAAAAATGATCTAAGACATTAGGGTTACCGCTAAGGCGTCCTACTATTGCTTTGGTGACCACACATGTTCCTAATAATCGAATTGACCCGAATAACTCCAACGAAGGTGCTACCTACTTTTCAATAGTGGGATAGTACTGTCTAAAGGACTCTTACACAGCCTAATTCCTTAGAGTAGGTAGATTTCTCCTGGGTACTTGCTCTTTCAAAAAACAAAAACAACTTTTCGCACCTACACTTTCAAAAAGTTTTCAAACAAATACTTCATACACTCTTGAGGACTGATACAAGAGTTACCTAGAAGTTTTCAAAACGAAACTTTTTCAAAACCCACAAACACAAGAAAAGCAACAATTTTTGAAAACATAAGAGCAAGTACCTAAGAGCCCGTGGATAACCACGGATAGAAAGGGTGCTAACACCTTCCCTTTCTATAAATCTACCTCCCGAACCGAGAGACATCTCGAATAAGGAATTTTGATGTGCTTTTGTCCTTTCCATGTTGGAGAACATAAAAGACGGTGGCGACTCTTGCTTACCGCGACATTTCGCGAACCAGCTTTAAAACAGTCAGTTCTATTTCCACCGATCACAGAACTGGCGACTCTGCTGGGGAATATTATAAGTGAGGTGTACCTTAGGATTAGACCACTCTTGTTTTCAATTGCTTGCTTTGTTTGCTTTAATATTATGGGCTTTGTTTTGGAGTTTCATAGATCCTAACCCGGATCTGGGGAATACCCTTTAGGTAGCATAAGCTGTGAGGGACCTGTCCGGCGTAGACCGACACGGGTGAAGCAGTGGCTACATTGGTGTGACACCTTGGTCTGTACCGATATCCCTTGTGTTGCAACAAGGAGAATATGGGTCTTCTGAGGAGTCATTAAGCACCAACCGACCTTAGCACCTTAAATGACCCAACTTGGCCAATAGAACAGTAGCAGTATGCTACACTCATTGAGGCTAAACTCTCGCGACGGTTCTGGCTGCAAGAAAAGATTGTGACGCTGGAGTTATGACCGATTGAGGGTAGTCAGTGATATTGAGATCCTCTAGAACCCGGTTACTTTTGATAGGACAGGTTTTGAGCCCACCAACTTCAAGAGGGTAGTACCTAAACTTCATGCTGGCCTAAACTCTAAGGGCTGTCTTTGTGTGACTTGTGTGCCTTCAAACTTGACTACTTGCATATTCTTGTTATCTGACGCATGAGTCCCTTGCAGGTTTTGTTTACAGTCCTTAATCTGGGCTTATAACAGGGTTTACTTACATCACTCCATGCATAGCATAACATCATACCATTGCATACATCCTGCATAAGGACTAATCCATTTCAAGGATCTCAAGGGTCTGTGATGCAGGTCATGATGAACCAAAATGTCTAGCAAGGGGCAAAGGGGATTTATTTTCCTCTAGCCAAGGTTGTCAGGGGCTATGACCCACTCGATATGGTGAGCCTTGACTCTTGAAGAAGGACTCTCAACAATATGAAGTTTCTTCAATCAAAGCTGCAAAATTCAAATTCTAACAAGTTTCTTGTTTACCACGCGAGATCCTTGAAAACATTGCATACATATATCATACATATCATTGCATAACAGGTCTCCCAGTACAGGTCTCCCATGTTCTCGCTGTTTATTTTAGCAATGGCTTCCCAACAAGACAATCAGGAGCTTTGTACTCAAGAGACTTGGTTCAGGGAAATCTTCCTAAACCTATCCAAGGGGCAGGAAGAGTTGAGGACACTCCTCATGGGGAATTTGTTCAAGAACAGTCCTGAGGACGATAAGGACGAACGGCTGAAACGCCTGCAAGCCGAGGTATACGCAATGAGAACCCGGATGCTGGGGCAAATGGCTCTTATCCAAGGCTTAGCTCGGGAGCAAGAAGAGTTGAGGACCATGATCAGTCAGCTTCATCAAGACAGATACAACATGAAGCAAACAGTCCAAGTCAGGGACCAGGTCATTGATCAGCTTCCAAGAGGACAAGAGTCTGGTATGGTGAAGAATAGACCTCTCCAAATTGCTACCACTTCACAGGTCCAACCACAACCTCGCCCAGAGCAACGAGTTGATCAGAGTAAGCCCCGAAGGCAATTTACCAAGCTCAACGTGTCGTTGTCTCAAGCTTTACAACACCTGTTGAGGTTGAATTTGGTAACTCTAAGGGCTCCTCCCCGGAATCCCAACATCTCTGCTCCTACTTATCATCCCAATAGAATATATGCATACCACTCTGATGGTCTGGGACATGACACAAACGACTGCTGGTCTCTGAAGAACAAGATCCAGGACCTGATTGATGAAGGAGCAGTGGAATTCACCCAAGATGGCCAGGCTGAGTTCTTCTACTATCCCTGCAAGATTCACCATTTGAAGTGACAAGTCCTGAGACTAGAAAACTTTTGTTCATTCGAATGTTCAAGTTGTATTTTTCTTTGATTGTTTAAACATTTATTCATGTCAAACGTTGTTATTTCATTAATGCATCGCATGTGTCTGTTTTGAATCAATATATTCGATTCGCTATATTCAAATTGTTTCATTTTTTGTGATGCTCAAACTCTCGATTAATAATTCTAAGCCTTTTGAGGGAGGATGACGAAAATGATACCACGATATTTACAGTATGCTTTTGAACAGACCCCGCTGATGAGGTACAGGCATTGTTTCAATTCCTAAACACTGGAGTTATAAGGAAGATAATCCCTCATCAACCCCTTCGAGCCAAAGAAGTAGGTGTTTTTTTTTCACAAAAAATTAAAACCCTTAATCATAACCTGGGGCAGGGTAGTTCTCTCAGCTGATCTAAATGCACAAAATGGCATCAAAAGAGTCCTTCTGAAACAAAGACAGTGATGGTTCCGAATAATCATAAAGACAGACAGTCATTATCTCTCAGAAATAAATGCCCAATAAGTCAAAACCTATGAATGAGACTTACAAAAACTGGGGCATCCCGCTGACTGTAATCACAAAAGAAACAGTTTAGGCAAAAACAGGGATAACGAAATCAAAAAGAAAGAGGTCCTACAATCCCTCAACAAAAAAGAAATGACTGTCTATAAACTGTCAATATCCGAACCATCACCGGAATATCAAAGCAAAGACTCAAACAAGATCTAATGCACGATCAGTTAAGTTTAGGTTTGAAGAACATCACGAAGAGCGGGTGGGTACAAATAAAATTTGAGCCTTTATCCTTTGTTTCTTAAACCGTGAACCAAGCCACGTTACAACCCTTAAAAGTCCTAGCTGAAGCATGGGTTAGTTCGAAAGCATACTGTTACAAAGGTATCCTGACTCCTGTAGGGCTTGCTGTAAAATATCGAGTGAACATCACATTTTACAAAATTCACTTGTTTTATTGAAAACTGCATTTTCAAAAATTTCAAGACAGACATAAGCTTTGCATTCTTAAAATAACATTGTTTGCATATGGCTATTTGTTCGAACAGCAGAGAACTTCGCACGATGAATATCTAGTGAACAAAAGCACTTCCAACTAAGGAGCATGTCATGATCATTGTCCATCATCTGGGGCAGTTAAGTCAAGATTCAGAGAATCTCTCAAGATGCCAAATATCCAGGGGCAAATCTCCGCCTGAGTCACTTGGGGCATTGGACATGAATTCCAGTAACGAATCTTGCATGATCAGACATCTTCTGGTAGTATGGCGACACAACACTATTGACAGTGACAACTCCCTACATCCTGAGAATGCGGACATAGTCGAAAAAATACTACGCATAATCAAAGACCCGCTAGGTTGACACACCTACGCAAAAATAAGGGCTTCCCGGCGAACCAAAAGGGTTCGGGCAAAACAAGGGATGAAAATGAAAAATCTGTACACCCGGCAAGTCGAAAACCTGAAAAGGCGTCTTGGGCAAAAATGGGTATCCCGGTGGACTGAAAACCCGAAAGGGCGGTCCAGGCAAAAGTTAGGGATCAAAAGCGTACGACTATGTCCCGTCATCTCGTCACTTGCCTACCAGAAGAAGATTTGTCAAATCGGCAGTTATCAAGACCTCCACAGGTACCTTCTCCCGCCGAAGCTGGGGCAATAAGAATTGTTCGCACTATACAAGCTGCTTTGTCCTCCAGGTACAGGGTAAGTTCAGCTGAAGAACATGACCAAGATACCTTCACTCCCCGCAGAGTAAGACAAGATTCAATAATTCTCCCCAAGCAGAGTTGATCTCCCAGTAGCCCTAAAAAGGCACATTATCTCCAGCAAGTCAGCGATTCTCTCTCCAAGCAGAGTTAGCCTACTGTCAGCCTTAAGGAAGTTGGATATCCCCAGCAAATCTCAATATTCCCCAGCGGAGTATGCAGATATTCCTCAGCAAGCATCCCCGGCAGTCTTAATCTAAGATTGTTCCCCGGCGGAATACCAGACACCCCAGTGGAGCCACTTCCCCAGTACAGTCCGATGTTTCCCCGGGAGAGTTGAATCATCCTCCCCAGTAGATTCTGGAAGCTTATCCCAAGTAGATTCTGGAAGCTGGTCCCCTGCAGAGTACAAATATCTCTCCCCGACCATGTTCGGAGGTTATTCCCCACCAGAGCTTCTAACTGGGTTATCCTCAGCTAATTACCACGGAAATATCGTCCCCGGCGAAGTTCTTCCTATCCCCCAGCGGGGTTCATCAAGATTCCCCAACAAAACATATCAACGGTATCCCCAGCGGAGTTATCATCAAAACCTCAGCAAGGTATCTCTTCCCACAAAGTAACTCCCCACAGAATAATCTCTCCAACAAGTCTATTCCCCAACGGAGTCATCTTCTCCTACCGGTATTCTTGCAATCATCATCCCCCGCGGAAACAAAGAACTCTATTCTTCAACGTCAGCCCAGGATTCAACAAACTCCTGGCAGTCGTCAAGGATTTACTTTCCTAGACGAAAATACATTCATAGACATTTCACATTTTATACATCCTGCTTACATACATGATAAAGTGCATACGACACAATCTCATTTATTTTGAACATCATGACATCATGCATTTCATACATCATGATATTGCATACAACTGATGTTTTGCCTTTTCAGGAAAAAGGTCAATCTAAAGATGGTTACTATCAACTGTCGCAATTCCAGATTCAATTCCTGTATCTAGCCAGGGCATATCTGTGAGCGATTGATTGTAGATTCGATACCTGTATCTAGCCAGGGCATATCTACATTAAAGAGATTTCAGAGATAGCTTAGAGATGCCCCCGACGCGGATGATATTCTATTGCTTATTCAGAGTTCCTTTCAGAGATAGCTTAGAGATGCTCCGGACACGGATGTTATTCTATTGCTTATTCAGATTTCCTTTCAGATATAGCTGGGAAATGCTCCAGATATGGATGTTGTTCTTTTGCTTATTCAGATTGTCTCTTCAGAGATAGCTTAGAGATGCTCCAGATATGGATGTTATTCTATCGCTTATTCAGAGTTTCTTTTCAGAGATAGCATGGAAATGCTCCAGATGTGGATGCTATTCTTTTGCTTATTCAGAGGTTCTTCTCAGAGATAGTTCAGATATGCTCCAAACCGGATGCTATTCTGTTGCTTATTCAGAGTTGCTTTTCAGAGATAACTTAGAGATGCTCCAACCACGGATGCTATTCTATTGTTTATTCAGAGATTCCTTCTAGATATAGTTCAGATGCGATCCAGACATGGCTACATTCTGATACTTATTCCAGATTCCCTTCTAGAGATAGTTCAGATGCGACCCAGATATGGCTACTTTCTGATACTTATTCCAGATTCTCTTTCAGAGATAGCTTAGAGATGCTCCCGATGCGGATGATATTCTATTGCTTATTCAGATCCCCTCTCAGATAGCTTAGAGATGCTCCGGACCCGGATGCTATTCTATCGCTTATTCAGAGTTTCTTCCCAGAAATGGCTTGGAAATGCTCCAGACATGGATGCTATTTTTTTGCTTATTCAAAGTTTCTTTTCAGAGATAGCTTGGAAATGCTCCAGACATGGATGCTATTCTTTAGCTTATTCAAAGTTTCCTTTCAGAGATGGCTTAGAGATACTCCATATCCGGATGTTATTCTTTTGCCTATTCAGATTCCTCTCCAGTGATGGCCTAGAGATGCTCCTGACCCGGACGCTATTCTATTGCTCATTCATATTCAAACTTCTAAAGACAACTTAGAGATGCTCTAGACCCGGAGGCTATTCTATTGTTTAGTCCAGATTCATTCAAAAGACAGTCCAGATACGATCCAGGTTCGGATGACATTTTGTGCCTTTCTCTCAATTATTCTTGATCAGGTGCCTTTCACCGGTTTAGAGGAAGCTCCAAAGCCAGAGGTCATTGCAGCAACCTTGCATCTGAAATGGTCAGACATTATACTGGGAAACAAGAAGCGGAGTCAAGGGTTTCCTAGTCAAGTTCCTATTAGAAAAGGCTCAATTTTTTTGGGATGATTTGGATTTCCAAGCTTTCGAAGAAGTCCTGGCTCTTCTAATTTATGGTTTAGTACTATTCCCTAATCCAGACTTACTCATCAATGTGAATGTTATCAAGGTTTTCCTCTCTCGTAACCATGTGCCTACTTTTCTCGGAGATATCTTGCATTCCCTCCACACTCGTACCATGAAGAGAAGAGGGGTTCTTATGTGTTGTATACCATTGTTGTCTAGGTGGTTTACTTCGCACCTTCCTCAATCAGTATTGAAGAACGAAGAAGGTTTGGGTTGGCCGCAAAGGATAATGTCACTTTCTCACTCGGATATTCTTTAGTACTCCCGGTTTATGGGAGATGTCTCTATCATCGACCGCTGCGGGGAACTCCCTAATGTCCCACTCCTTGGAATTATGGGAGGTATCACTTATAATCCTTCTTTGGCTCTACGACAGTTCGGTTATGCTCGAAGGGATGGTACCCATGATATGCTCATCCAAGGCATTATGTTCAACTACGAAGATGATGTTCAAGGGTATCGTCAAAGGTTCGTACGATCTTGGGGCATGGTAAACAAGGTTGATAGCAAGACTTTGGGGCATAAGAATTCCATTCCTATCGAGCCTTATCTCAAATGGGTGTGAGCTCGCGCCCAAAACCTTATGATTCCATATACATCCATCCTGCCAGTGATTGTGGAGCCTATCACCAAAGGAGATGTTCCTTATACAGTTCTCCATCCTGACATGCCCACTGATCTTGAAGAGTTACAGAGGTCTTGGATTTAGCTGAAGGAAGAACGGGATACCTTTAGAGATCAATTTTACACCAGTGAGAAGAAAATGTTGGAGCTCACAAAGCAACTTCACTAAGAAAAAAGTCTTAATGTCTACCTCGGCACAAAGAGGAAGCGTCATGGGAGACTTGATTCTTAGATTTTAAGAGTTTTCAATTCTCAGTTGTAAGCCTAAAAGACGGTTTTAATTTGAATTTTTACTAATAAAATATTTGTTTCATTTTGGTTCACAAATTTAAATTTCCCGAAGTTCTTGAAAACATCGCATAAACATGTCATGCATATCATTACATAAGCAGGTATTTCAAGATCGATTTCTTATCTTTTCGCTGTTTATTTCAACAAACAGAAATGGCTCTTGAACAAACAGTTAAGGATCTTCAAGCACAGAACGCTCAATTCCAACAAATGTTCCTGGCTCTGGCTAAGGGACAAGAAGATCTGAAAGATCTCATCATCAAAGAGAAGAAAAAGAAGGCAAAGAAACCGGTTGGCATCCTGAATATGGGAAGAAGATTTAGAGGACCAACCAAGCGAGCTCTAGAATCCGCAACTCCATCAAATGAGGGAGATAATCAAGAAGAAGATGATAAGAAGACAAAAGAAGAAGATAACAGCCCAGGGACTGATGAAGAGGAAGCAGACTATGCTAAATAATAATATCCTCCTGCCAATGACAAGTATAAACAGCTAGGGGACCGCCTCAATGCTATGGAGATTAAAAGGGTACCTGGTTTGGATTTTTAAGAGCTAAGGTTAGTCTCGTGAGTGGTCATCCCCCAGAAATTCAAAGTTCCTGCATTTGTAAAGTATGACAGTGTGTCCTGTCCAAAGCTGCATTTAAGGTCTTATGTCAAGAAGATCCAACCCCACACAGCTATCATGAATTTATGGGTTCATTTATTCCAGGAAAGTTTGTTAGGGACAGAGTTGGAATGGTTCTATCAACTGGAAGGAACCAATATTTAAAATTGAGAAGATTTGGTTGTTGCTTTTTACAAGTAGTACCAATACGATGCTGACCTCGCTCTAACCCGTACGCAACTTCAAAGCATGTCTATGGACTCTAGTGAGGGTTTCAAAGATTATGCCCAAAATTGGAGAGATATTGCAGGAAGAGTCCAGCCTCCTCTGTCTGATAGAGAGCTGGTAGATATGTTCTAGGGTACTTTATCGGGCCCTTTTTTAAACCATCTGATCGGAAGCTCATTAGCTAGATTCACCGAGCTGATATTCACGGGAGAACGAGTAGAAGCTGGCATCAAAAGTGGAAAAATTCAAGGGGTTGCATATTTAAGTGTTGTGAAGAAGCCTTTCAGTGGGAAGAAGGAAGTTAGTGCTGCCTATGGCCAGAGAAATCAGGGTAAAGCCAAACACCGTCCGACGGTAGAAGATGTAATGATATCCAACCCTGCATCAAATCAATGACAAAATAATCAGCGCATGCAGGGTGCGCCTAAAAGAGAATTCACCAGACTCAACATTCCTTTATCTCAGGTATTGCAATATCTAATGAAGGCTAGCTTGGTCACTCTAAGAGATCCTCCTCAAAATCCAAACATTACATCTCCCTGTTACAATTCAAATGCTTGGTGTGCCTACCACTCCAACAATCCAGGGCATGATACCAATGATTGTTTGGCTCTGAAGAATAAAGTTCAAGATCTTATTTATGCGAATGAGATTGACTTTGACCCTCCTGAAACTCCCAATGTGATAACTGCACCAATGCCCAAGCCTGACCAGGGTATTAATGTTGTTGATGATGTCCTATTTGTTTCTTCTGTTGATAAACTGGCTACTCCTCTTCAAGTGGTTAAGGAAAATATCTTATAAGTCGGTTTATTTCCAGGTTGTGGTGAGGATTGCTACCATTGTGTGTCTCTTCCTAATGGTTTTTTATTACTGAAAATAGGCGTTCAGCGTCTGATTAATGACTGGGAGATCCCCTTTAAGAAGATTCCCTCTACAAGAAGTTTGTGTATAGATGTGTCAATTATTACCATTTCCAACAATCCTCCCAGGGTCTCTTCTAAAGGTCCTATAAGGATTACGTCCACTTCTAGGGTTGCTCCTTTGATTATTACTTCTCCTGGGCCAATACCATATTCCTCCGACAAGTCTGTTCCTTGGAACTATGGGGCTGACGTCTACTACCATGGCGTCAAGCAAGACCTATTGGTTATCAAAAAATAAGTTTTTGAAGATACTTGTTGTACCCAAAAATTTGCCCTCTCATATTTCTCAAAACATTTCAAGAAAGATCCTCAAGTTGCTCAAGGTAGTCCAAGGGTTGGCCAGACAAGCTCTCTCCTAAGGCAGTCTACCTCAAATTAGGGTTTCATATTGCATCAAGATACTTGAGTCCAAGGGACCCCAAATGCTCAAAATTGTCCTAATATGTTCTCAAGATTATCCATGTCAAGTTTCAAGCCTTGCAGAGAAAGTTTGCTCAGTCAATTGCTCAAAGGCCTGAAAAATCGACTGTGCTAAGGCAAAAGTCAATTGTGGCCTACATACAGTCAAACTTCAATATTTTTGTTCAATATTCTCATTTTTAAGTATATTTCATCATTTAATCAAGGGTTGATCATGATTCATCAAGGACTGCTCATAATTCATCAAGACTCAAAAGTTGCTAAATTAGGGTTTTTGTAGGAAAAGTCAACTCAACTTTGACCAATCATAACTTTCTCATACTTTATGTGAAATGACCCATCCAAAGCTCATTTTTAATAGGATGCAATTCTCTACAATTCATCTTCAGCTCCCAAGTTCAAAATATGCACTCACGAGAAGTTATGAATTTGGACATTATAGGTCATTTTGGAAAGTCAACAAAAAACAACCTTTTTGTCAAAGCTTCATACATGAGAATGGAATATCAAATTAATATGGGACCAAAAGGGTTGCTTATAGGGCATCTCAAGCTTTCTAAAAAGTCCAATAACATCTTCAAAGAGTCAAAATTGAGGAAGTTATGCATTGGTGAAGTTGACCTTTTTTGCAAAATTGTCAAAAGTTAACTATGCCTAAAAATGCAATTTTTGCCAAATGGGCCCAATCTTTTGCACTTGTTTTGAGTTGGAAACATGGTCCACGAGCCCTAGCCCTTACCACTTGTCATTATCTTGTATTTATTGTTTATTTTGATTTTTACTTGAATTAAATCAATTTAAATCAAAACAAATCATAGAAAATCCAAAATATTGAAAACTCTAGATTTTTTACATGTTTCAGGTCTTAATGTCCAACTAGCATAAGATCAAATTCGTGTAAAGGCATGAGGTGCACAAAAAGATTGGTTTTAGGCTATTTTTGGAATGATATTCAAGTGTATCAAATCAAAATCAAATTCAATAATGGAGGAAGATTATGATCACATTGACAATCCTAATTCATTCCTTAGTACATAAAGAAGGTGTGCAGACCAAAAGAGAGGCTAGAAAGAGGCGCAGCATCAAGAACCAAACTTGAAAAAAACCATAAAAAGTAGCAATTCGAATTCATAGTTCCAGGCCAATTCAAGACCCTTGGACCATTCCAATCGCTTCCTGGGATCACCAGCAAGCGAAATCAATCAAGAATAAAGCTTTTCCAGTACCAAAATACGCTGTAAGTCAGTCACGACTTTTCTATTTTCTTGAATTCGAATTGTATCATTCTTGTACTTGTAGCATGAAATAGTTATAGATTCTTACTCCTGGGAACATTTGCAAGCTTTCTGTAATCTTTAATTGTGTTTTCATGGCCTGTATGAAGTTTCACCATTATTAGGGTTTGTGGCTTCGATTTGGGAATTCTGTGTGCATGCAAAATTAGGCCATGAAAGGGCCACCATTATACTCAGGAGGTCCAGACGAGTTGATTGGTGGCCCTAGTTTTTATTTATCTTGCTCATGGTTGATTTTAAGAGAACGCAGGTTTGTAGTGATGGACGAATGTCCGTAGGTAAAAGTCTGGGACTTTTACCCACGGAGAAGGGAAGAAGATGATTAGCTGGCACCTTTCCATTAGATCATTTGAAAATTCGTGCGCTTTGGACTTAGTGCTTTTGATTTTTTCATATTATGATTATTATTTATTATGTGTACAAATCAGAAGCGTAGCTCAGCTGGTTGCCAAGCGTTGGAAAGTCCCTTGGGGCCTGGGTTCGAATCCCAGGTCCCCCAATTTGCTTCATGTTATTTTCTTTTCAGTGATTACATGCGTGCACAAGGCCAAAGGTCCATCATGTGACCTTATCATCCAGCCTGCCAGATGGCCAGACGGCCAGATCCAAGGGCCATCCATGAGGGAGCACCAAACGCCTAGTCAAACGCATAGCATGGGATCTCAAAAAAAAGTCAAGCGTGGACCTCATTCTACTTGGGCCAGATTGTTGTTCACACACCCCAAATCTCCAAATCAGGCCCAAGTTTCTTACCTTTTTCTTTTTTATATTTTATTTCATTTAATTTACTTATTTGTTTTACTAACCAAATTAAATAATTCTTTTTATCAAAAAAATCACAAAATATTATTTTTCACCAAATTAGGTTTAGATTTTATTTATTATCAAAAATTAAATTAATTTAATTAGGTTGTTAATTTTAGATAACTTTAATTCTTTTTGTAAATAAATTTAAAAATAATTAGAACAATTAGGGTTTTATTTTTAACGAAATTATATTTTCTTTTTCTTAAATTAACCAAAAACACAAGATTAGGTTAAATATTTATTTTCATCAATTAATTTAATTAACTAATTAATTGTGCATTTAATTTAAAACCTAATTCTTTTCTTAAAAAATGATTTTAAAAAAACAACAAAAACATTTTTTTCTTTTAATTAGGTTAAAAGGGTCAAAACCCTATTTTCTTGTCGATCTAATTTTCCTCCCGCGCGCTTTATTATTATTTTTACCATATTGATGTAACTGCCCACAAGTTGTAATAGTTTAATTAGGAATTTTATTTTCATTTGTCGCTTTATTTCTTAAGGGTTTGTTTTTGGCTATGTAAATACCTGAAGCCTTGTAATAGCGTAGTTTAATTTCCGCACTTTAAATTCCGCAAAACATTAACTGTTAGATGTATGATATAGGGATGCATGTCAAGAATGTATGATTAGCTTTAAAACGGTTAGATAACCCTAAAATGTGCAAAGATAAATAATCTGAAATTGAATCACTCGCACATGCGCACTCCTAGGGTACACTCCCACTTGGTTTCCTTCGGTAAACAATCATTAAGTATATGATATTTTAGTGGTCGCTCTCCTGTCTAAACAAAGATCAAAGTGCAGTTCGGAAAAGTTGCCTCGGAATCGTTGCCTCGAATAATTTATATAAGACATTAGGGTTATTACTAAGACGTCCTAACATTGCTTTAGTGACCGTACGTCCCTTTCGAATTGACCCTCAAAACTCCAACGATGGTGCTACCTACTCACTAATAGTGGGATAGCACTATCTAAAGGAAACGAACATAGAACAATTCTTTTTTTCGAGTAGGTAGATTAGTTCTTAAGTACTTGCTCAATCCAAACAAACTTTTTCACACTTACACTCCTCTTTTAAAACAAAGCTTTCGAAAACACTTCGTAACACTCTTGAAGACAGAAGCAACAGTTAAATCGAAGTCAAAAACTTTTCAAATCATACAAAGAAACAATTTTGAAAATGATGAGCAAGTACCTAAGAGCCCGTAGATAACTACGGATAGAAAGGGTGCTAATACCTTCCCTTTCTATAATCTACCCCTCGTACTCAGAAAATCTCAAAAAAAGGAATTTTTCTGTGCTTTTTTCCTTTCCTTGTTGGATAAAATAAAAGTCGGTGGTGACTCTTGCTTACCGCGACATTTTGCAAACAAAAATGCAAAACGCAAACCAGCAAATCCTAAAAGAAACAGTCCCGGTTCTGGCCACCGTACCACAGAATTGGCGACTCTAATGGGGACCAACTAAGTGGGGTGTACCTTAGGATTAGTTCATCATATTGTTTTCTATTGTTTAATTTGATTGCTTTATCTTTGTGGGCTTTGTATCGGAGTTACTATAGATCCTAACCCAGATCTGGGGGACACCTTTTAGGTAAGTAGCAATAGACTGTGAGGGAACTGTACGGCGTAGACCGATACGGTTGAAGTAGTAGCTACGTTGATGTGGCATATTAGTTGGTACCGATATCCCTTATGGAGCAACAAGGAGAGTATGGGGCTGCTATATGGGTCATTAAGCATCAACTGACCTTAGAACCTATAATTGACCAACTTGGCCATAGGAAGTAGTGATATGCTACACTCATTGAGACCATACTCTCGAGATGGTTCCGGCTGTAAGAAAAGATTGCGTGAGCTGAAACTATGACCGATGTAGGATGGTCAGTGATATTGAGAACCTCTAGAACCCGGTTATTATTATTAGGATAGGTTGAACCAACTAAAATGCAAGAGGATAGTATCTAGACTCCATGCAAGCCTGAAACATAAGGGTTATCGTGTGACTTGTTTGCCTTTCCCATGTTTGTATCTGTGATACATGTTGTGTGTTTTTATCATGACATCATGCATCATGACATCGCATGCATATTTCATTAGACTAACCATTTCAAAGACCGAGGGGATTTATCTTTGTTCTGTTTTGTAGATTATGGCTTCTATGCGCAGAAATACCATTCGAGTCAACTTCGTGCAAATCTCTGCTCAGCTCAGAGAGTTGGTTTCAAAAGTTCTTGATACTTCTTCCTTTGTTAAAAGACATGGTCATCTCTTTAGCCTGGTCACTTCGAAGTTGGATGAGCAAATGATGAGTGTGATGTTCCAGTTCTTTGACCCGTTGCATCATTGTTTTACCTTCCTGGACTATCAGCTAGTCCCTACCTTGGAGGAGTTTTCTGATTTACTAGGCATATCTATCCTCGAGCAGACACCCTTCACAGGTTTGAAAGAGGTTCCTAGACCTGAGGACATTGCTTTAGCTTTACACTTGACAAAGGCTGATATAGTGTCTAACTGGGAGACTCGGAGTGGGGTTAAAGGTTTCTTGGCTAAGTTTTTGATCGACCAAGCTCAACTGTTCTGGGATAACTTGGATTTTCAAGCATTTGAAGACATCTTGGCTCTCCTCATCTACGGCTTGGTTCTTTTCCCAAATCCAGATTCCTTCATAGACGTGAGTGCGGTCAAGATCTTCATGTCTCGTAACCCAGTGCCTACTCTTCTAGGTGATATTCTACATGCTCTCTATACCCATATTGTACGGACAAGGGGAACTCTCATGTGTTGTACACCGCTGCTGGCGAGGTGGTTTATTTCGCATCTCTCCAAGTCTGTATTGAAGAATGAGGAAGGTGTAGGTTGGGCTTATAGAATCATGTCCCTTGCTCATACGGACATCCTTTGAAGTTCTAAAGATATGGAAAGAGTAGTTGTCATTGATCGATGTGGGGAATACCCTAATGTTCCGTTCCTTGGAATTCGAGGGGGTATAACCTACAATCCTTGCTTAGCTTTACGACAATTTAGACGCGCTCGGAGAGATGGTCCCCATGAGCTGCTGCTTACAGGCATTGTCTTTGACTACAAGGGGGATGTTGAGGGACATCACCGCAGGTTTATACGAGCCTGGGGCATGGTGAACAGGTCTGACCCACATGAGCTAGGACTGAAGACTTCTCTCCCTATGCAACCATATCTCCAGTGGGTTCAAGCCCGTGCTCAAAAGCTGGGGATGCCTTATGAAGCTGTTTTGTCGGTGATCATAGAGCATACTAATGAAGAAGGTGTTCCTTATACGGTCCTCCATCCATACATGCCTACTGATCTTGGGGCATTGAAGAGATCTTGGATCCAGCTAAAGGAAGAAAGGGATACCTACAGAGAAAAGTATCATGAGCAGGAGAGCAAGATCTTGAGGCTTACAAGGCAACTTGAGAATGAAAGGACAATCAACGATTATGTTAGCACGAAGGGAAAGAGACCATGGGATTTCTGATGTCTTTTATTGTTTCTAGTTTAGATTTGCTTTTCAGTATTTCTTTTGTAACGCCTTAAAGGCATTTGTTAAACATTGTTACCAGTTTTATCTAATAAAGTGTGTTTTATTTTGGTTTACAAATTTGAATCTCCCAAAATATTTGAAATCATTTCATATGCATTCCATTACCATGCACCTTATTACAGGTACCATTACAGGTTTCTCATCTTCTTCTGTGTATTTCAGCAATCATGTCTTCTGAAACACCTACTGATCAAGCCATCAAGGCTCTTCAGGCTCAGAATGCTCATTTCCAGGAGATGTTCCTGAACCTGGCCAAAGGGCAACAAGATTTGAAGTCTCTCATCTTGAAGGAAAAGAAGAAGAAGAAGAAGAAGAAGAAGAAGAAGGTGGTCCTCCTGAATATGGGTCACAAATTCGGGAACAATTTGCGACAGGAAACTGATTTATCCCATTCATCTGGAGGGGGAGAGAATCAAGAAGAAAGAAAAGGGCCTAGTCCTGTGGGCTCTGATAATGACACAGATTTTGATGAAGACCAGTATCCTCCTGCCGAGGATAGATATAAGCAACTTGAAGATCGGCTGAGTGCAATGGAGATCCAGAAGATACCTGGGTTGGACTTCGGAGATTTGGGTTTGGCATCTGGGCTGGTGATCCTGCACAAGTTTAAAGCTCCTGTCTTTGCTAAGTACGATGGGGTATCCTGCCCAAAGCTACACCTCCGCTCGTATGTCAGAAAGATTCAACCCTATACTACTGATAGGAACCTGTGGGTTCATTTCTTTCAAGATAGTCTGTCAGGGACTCAACTTGAATGGTTCTATCAATTAGAAGGAGCTAATGTCCGCAACTGGGAGGACCTTGCTGCTGCTTTTTACAAGTAATACCAATACAACGCCGACCTTGCTCCCACGCGTACCCAACTTCAGGGTATGTCTATGGGTACAGGCGAAGGCTTTAAGGACTATGCTCAGAAATGGAGAGATCTTGCTGGAAGGGTCCAACCCCCTCTGTCTGATAGGGAGTTGGTGGATATGTTTCTTGGGACTTTGTCTGGTCCATATTTCAATCATTTGATCGGGAGTTCATCATCTGGGTTCACTGAACTGATTTTGACTGGGGAGAGAGTTTAAGCTGGTATTAAAAATGGAAAAATACTTAAAGGTGCTTCATCAAGTACAGAGAAGAAGCCCTTCAGGAAAGAAGCTAGTGCAGTTTATAGCTCGAGGAGCCAAAACCGTCCTGAACGCTGCCAAGCAGTTAATGCGGTAGTAATATTAAGACCAAATGTTGCCCCACAACGCAACAATCAGCAAAGAGTAGAGAGACCGCAAAGGCAGTATACTCGGCTCAGTATGACCCTATCTCAAATTTTACCACAGTTATTGAAGACCAACTTGATAACTCTGAGGGAAGCTCCGAAGAATCCTAGTACTACATCACCGCTGTATAATCCAAATGCCCGCTGTGCTTATCACTCCGATAGCCCAGGGTATGATACAAACAAATATTGGGCCTTGAGGAATAAGGTGCAAGATTTGATGGAAACTAAAGAGATTGAATTTGCCGCGCCAGAAAAGTCTAATGTCATGACTGCTCCTATGCCCAAGCATGGAGTAAATATTGTGGATGATGATTCATTTGTAACCTCTGTGGAAGACGTTTCTACTCCGTTGATGACAGTAAAGAAGAACTTATTATCGGCCGGTTTATTTCCGGGTTATGGTGAAGGTTACCACCTATATTCCATCCTACCTACTGGTTGCCATTTATTGAAGTCAGGTGTTCAGTGTCTGATGGATAACAAAGAAATCATGTTCGAGAAAACTTTGGTTCCATTGATTCCTGTTGAAGATGTTTCCATAATAACCATTTCTGCCAATCCTTCCAAGGCTTCCTCGAGAAAGCCTGTTAGGATTACACCCGTTACAAGAGTTGCTCCGTTGATCATAACTATCCCTGGTCCTATCCCGTACACTTCGGATAAGGCTGTCCCGTGGCACTATGGGGCCGATGTGTATTATCATGGGATCAAACAAGACTTGAAGGTTGAAGAGGCTGATACTGATGTCAACAATATCGTCGGGTCTAGCAAGGTCACCCGAAGAGGAAGACTCTTCTCTCCTGAGATTTCACCACCAATTATTCGAAAACCTGTTGCTATTCCACCTGCCAGTACATCTGCTACTGTCCATGTTCATGTTCCAATTATTACCCCTGTCACCGATTCATTTGACGCTTGGGGCAAAGGAGTTACAGGTGAGCCTGCCCGGACGGAGGCACCAAAGGAGATTATTGTTGAAACCTCTAGACATGAGATAGAGGAAATTTTGAAGATTATCAAGAAAAGCGACTACAACATTGTCGAACAGCTGGGGAAAACCCCGTCGAAGATCTCTATGCTATCTTTATTGTTGTTCTCAGAAGCCCACGCAAAGGCTTTAATTGCTTTCCTAAAAACTGTGCATGTGCCGCAGGAAACATCTGCTGATCAATTCAAAGACTGTGTATCTAGTTTGACCGCTGACAATGGGTTGGGTTTCTCCGACGCAGATCTGACTACCAAAGGAAAGAATCATAGTGACGCTCTGCATGTTTCAATCGAGTGCAGGGGCACTACTCTGGCTCACGTGCTGGTGGATACTGGGTCCTCGTTAAATGTTTTACCCAAGAAAGCGTTAGATCGGTTGGATTGTGAAGGGTTGGTTCTGAAGCCAAGTAATATTGTGGTTAGGGCCTTTAACGGGTCCAAAAGGATGGTGCACGGGGAGGTGGATGTCCCTGTTAAAGTTGGTTCCCAGACTTTCACATCTACATTCTATGTAATGGACATTCGGCCATCTTATTCTTGTTTGTTGGGACGCTCATGGATTCATAAAGCTGGGGCAGTAACTTCCACGCTCCATCAGATGTTAAAATATCTAGTGAAGGGTAAAATTGTTACAGTACGAGGAGAAGAGGAGTACATGGTGAGTCACCTTAACTCTTTTTGATATGTGGAGATGGATGGAGAGTTCATTGAAACCCCGTGTCAGAACTTTGAAGAAGTCCCCCAGACTCTGGCGTCAACTGAAACTGTTGCTGAAGATCCTCCAATGAAGATGGCTTCCCTCAAGGATGCCCGGGTTGTTATTGAAAAAGGTGGGTGTGCAAATTGGGGTCAACTCCCTGACTTCGCACACAAAACTGACAAGTTTGGTTTGGGTTTTACTGCAGAAGCTCAAAGGGCAGTTCGGCGTGTGCGGATTAGAAGACCTCCCATGCGTATCATTAATCTGGAAGTGAATTCAATTGAATATGATGATGAAGAGTCTGAGTTTGACAGCTGGATTTACCCGACTACCGACGGTGGATTGAGAAATTGGACGGCAAAGGACTTCGTGCTCGTTTCTTTTATCACACAGTAATAGACTTTTGTTTTTAGATTTGTAACAGACAATTTAAAACTTTATGGCCCAGTGCCTTGCCCGAGACACCGTGGCTTTGTTTGTGAGGGCTTACTATTTGTCATTTCCATATGTCACCAATAAAGCATTGGACGTTTTCTTGCATTACAAATTTTGCGCTCCTTGTTTTTCTATCTTGCACTTTATTAAAACAGTTATAGTCTTACACATACTCACATATCATAATACAGGTCCACATCCACTCTGGATCCCACTGATAATGACTCTGCTACTGCCAGTTATGACTTTGAAAGTCCGGTCAACCAAGCCGAGGACGAAGGTGAGGACGATTGCAAAGTGCCTGGGGAACTTGCTAGACTGTTACTTCAGGAAGAGAGGGCCATACAGCCCCATAAAGAGCCGGTAGAATCAGTGAATCTGGGTACGGAAGAAGACAAGAAAGAGGTCAAGATCGGTGCAAATCTGGAGTCTAGCGTCAAGCAGCGGTTGATACAAATGTTGCGTGACTATGTTGAGATCTTTGCTTGGTCTTATGAAGATATGCCTAGGTTGGATACCTATATTATGGTTCACCGCTTGCCAACTAAAGAAGACTGTCCTCCAGTGAAACAGAAAGTTCGCCGAATGCACCCAGAGATGTCTGAGAAAATAAAAGTTGAGGTTATGAAACAGTTTGATGCCAGTTTTCTAGCTGTCACTTCTTACCCACAGTGGGTTGCCAACGTGGTTCCAGTGCCGAAGAAAGGATGGTAAGGTTCGAATGTGTGTTGACTATAGGGATCTGAACAGGGCAAGCCCCAAGGATGATTTCCCTCTGCCTCACATCGATGTTCTGATTGACAACATCGCACAACATAAGGTCTTCTCCTTCATGGATGGTTTCTCCGGATACAATCAGATTAAGATGGCTCCCGCAGATATGGAAAAGACAACCTTTGTTACGCAGTGGGGAACTTTTTGCTACAAAGTCATATCGTTTGGATTGAAGAATGTTGGGGCAACGTATCAGCACGCTATGGTCGCTTTATTTCACGACATGATTCATCATGAGATTGAGGTATACGTTGACGACATGATTGCAAGGTCCCAAACTGAAGAAGAACACCTCGACCATCTCCAGAAGCTATTTGACAGGCTGAAGATGTACAAGCTGAGGTTAAACCCGAACAAGTGTACCTTCGGGGTAAGGTCTGGTAAGTTGTTGGGTTTCGTTGTTAGTGATAAAGGTATCAAGTGGATCCCACAATGGTGAAGGCTATACAAGAAATGCCAGCTCCCTGAACAGAAAAAGAAGTCAGAGGCTTTTTGGGACGTCTAAACTACATTGCCCGATTCATTTTGCACCTGACTGCTACTTATGAACCAATCTTCAAACTGCTGAAGAAAGATCAAGTGGTAAGGTGGAATGATGAATGTCAGGCCACTTTCGAAAGGATCAAGGAATATCTACAAGAGCCACCTATTCTTATGCCTCCAGTTGAAGGGAGACCTTTGATCCTATACTTGACAGTACTTGACAATTCGATGGGGTGTGTGCTGGGGAAGCATGACGAGTCTGGCCGAAAAGAGCATGCTATTTACTACCTTAGCAAAAACTTTACCAACTGTGAGACCCAATACTCACTGCTTGAGAAAACTTGTTGCGCTTTGGCATGGGTTGCTCGTCGGCTAAGACAGTATATGTTGACTCACACTACTCTATTGATATCAAAGATGGATCCAATCAAGTTATCTTCGAAAAGCCTGCCTTGTCCGAAAGAATAGCAAGATGGCAGATGATCTTGACTGAGTATGACATCCAATACACGACCCAAAAGGCAATCAAGGGGAGTGTGTTGGCAGATCATTTGGCGCATCAGGCAGTGGATGATTACCAGTCTATGAACTTTGAGTTTCCGGATGAGAACATCCTGTTGGTGACTGACTGTGAAACACCTAGACCGGATGAAGGACCTGAGGAGGGACCCTGATGGTCTATGTATTTTGACGGAGCTTCAAACGCTTTGGGTAATGGCATTGGCGTTGTGAACATATCTCCTGAAGGCTGTCATACTTCGTTCATCGCCTGATTATGTTTTAACTGCACCAATAGCATGGCGGAGTATGAAGCGTGTATCATGGGCCTTCGAGCAGCTATTGACCTAAGGATTAAGTTCTTGAGTGTGTTCGGATATTCCTCTCTCGTGATCAGTCAGATCAAAGGCGAGTGGGATACGAAGCACCCAAATCTCATTCCTTACAAAGAGTATGTATTGACGTTGCTTCGGCATTTTGAGGAGATAACCTTTGAACATTTCCCCAGGGAGGAGAATCAGTTAGCGGACGCGCTAGCTACTATGTCTTCTATGTTCAAGGTCAGGTGGGACAATGAGGCTCCCCAGATCACCATTGAAAGGTTGGACGAACCCGCACATTGCTGTGACATTGAGACTGAAGAGGTAGCAGATAAACCTTGCTTCCACGAGGTAAAGAGGTATCTTGAGGCCCAAGAATACCCCGAGGGTGCATCTGTTAATGATAAGAAGTTTCTGAGGAGGTTTGTGGCGAAGTTCTTCATCATTAATGGAATCCTTTACAAGCGTAACCACGACTCAACCTTACTGCGATGTGTGGATAATAATGAGGCAGAAAGAATTATGGTAGAGTTACATAGAGGTACTTTCGGAACTCATTCCAATGGACACACCATGGCAAAGAAGATCCTACGGGCAGGATATTATTGGTCTACCATGGAAGACGACTGTTATCAGCATTCTCGGACCTGTCATAAGTGCCAAGTTTATGCTGATAAGGTTCACATACCTCCAGTTCCTCTAAACGTCTTGACAGCTCCTTGGCCTTTTGCAATGTGGGGTATCGATATGATTGGTGAGATCAGACCTACTGCATCCAACGGACATCGTTTCATCCTGGTAGCTATTGATTACTTTACCAAGTGGGTTGAGGCAGCTTCCTTTGCTACAGTAACCAAGAACATCGTGGCACGATTTATTCGGCACAATCGGATTTATCGATACGGTGTACCAGAGAGGATCATTACAGACAATGGTACAAATCTCAATAATATAATGATTACCAAACTCTGCAAACAGTTTAAGATACAGCATCACAACTCTTCTCCTTACCGGCCGAAGATGAATGGGGCTGTTGAAGCAGCTAATAAGAACATTAAGAAGATTGTGCAGAAGATGACGGTGACATACAAAGATTGGCACGAGATGTTACCATTTGCTCTTCATGGGTACCGTACTTCAGTACAAACTTCAACAGGGGCAACACCCTACTCTTTGGTGTATGGCATGGAAGCAGTCTTACCCATTGAGGTTCAGATACCCTCTCTTCGGATTATAAAGGATGCAGGTTTGAGTGAGGACGACTGGATCCAGACCCGACTTGACCAGCTGAACTTAATCAACGAAAAGAGACTTACTGCTATTTTTCATGGTCAGACGTATCAAAAGCGAATGATCAAGGCATTTAACAAGAAGGTCAGACGACAAGAGTATCAATTTGGGGATCTGGTGATCAAACTCATCATCCTGCCACAAGGTGATCCCAGGGGCAAATGGACTCCTACGTATGAAGGGCCATTTATGGTTAAGAACATTTTCTCAGGAGGAGCCATGATTCTAACCACCATGGATGGTGACGACCTTCTTCACCCCGTCAATGCAGACATAGTGAAAAAATACTACGCATAATCAAAGACCCGCTAGGTTGACTGGCCTAGGCAAAAATAAGGGCTTTCTGGCGAACCAAAAGGGTTCGGGCAAAATAAGGGATGAAAATGAAAAATCTGTACACCCGGCAAGTCGAAAACCTAAAAAGGCGGCTTGGGCAAAAAAGGGTATCCCGGTGGACTGAAAACCCGAAAGGGCGGTCCAGGCAAAAATTAGGGATTAAAACGTAACACTATGTCTCATTGGATCATCTTGCAACCAAGACTTCGGTATAGGCTATCAAGCTCGGACGTCACTAAATAATCTGATCTACCTTCAACCAAGTAGCAAAGTGATGAGATGCTCGAGGATATAAAGGCAATAGCAGAGTTGGAACCCAGTGGGATTGTTCACATAGCTATTTTTCTTTGTTTTTCACAAATTGTATAAATTCTATTGTTCGGCGGAGTTCTCTTACTAGGACGTCAGCCTCTTGTACAAAAAACGCCTATTTTCAGGCCAACTTCAAAATCAATACAAGTAATTTTCACAAAGAAATTTCAAATTATTTTCTTTTTTTCTGTTTTGTTTTGCAAGAACGTCCAATGTTTCATTTTTTATATATGCATTTGGCAATAATTACTTCTCATAAATATTTACATGTGAAACAAAAGACGATTACTCGTAATATTAGAAACAGGGGCAAACGAGAAATGTCTAAATCATACAGTTGCTTTGTCCACCATGTATAGGGATAGACCTAGTTGGAAAAAACAATCGAAAGTATATTCACTCCCCGCAAAGTAAGAGAAAGACAGTGATATTAGTGGTCCCGAACAGGACACCACTCTCCCCAGCTGAGGATCGCAACCGCGAATGAATCGGCAAGATTCTCCCCAAGCATAGTTTAACTAGCATCAGCACTAGAATTATCCCCAGTGGAGTTTGGAGAGTTATCCCCAGTGGAGTTTGGAGAATTATCCCCAGTGGAGTTTGGAGAGTTATCCCCAGTAGAGTCTGGAGGATTGTCCCCAGTAGAGTCTAAAAGATTATCCCCAGTGAAGTCGCAACTGGAAAATCATCCCCAGCGGAGTTCATTCCTTTCACAAGTAGAAACTCAATCCCCAACAGGTTTCATTATCGCCAACAATGGTAATTCATCCCCAGCTGAGGTTATTCTTCCAAATCAACAGATCCTCTGACAGAGTATGTCCTCCCCACAGAGTCATTTCCTTGTCAGTTTATTCCCCAGTGGAGTTATTCTCTCCTGCATGATTATGCTCACAATCATCTTCATTCGCTATCCCCAGCGAGAACGAGGAATTCAACTTTTCTTTTCTCCAGCAGCAATCCAGGATTTATTTTCCCCAGCTAGCAGATATCATAAAAACATTACATGTCCATACATCATGACATACGCATACGCATCATACAACACAATCTCATTTATTTTGAGAACATCATTGCTTGATACATGTCATGCATTACATAAAATTAACCTTTACCTTTCAGGAAATATACAATCAAATTCTCGCAAAAGTTCAAGCTATGAAGCTCGGATCCGACCGGATAGTATCTTGATTTCTACAGCATATTGTGAAGCCCCAATTCGACCGGATAGCAGTATCGAACACCGCGAAGCCTGGATTCGACCAGATAGTGGTTTACCTATAAGCTATGAAGCCCGGAGAACGACCGGATAATAGTTTAAATCCTCAGCAAGCCGTGAAGCCCGTATTACGACCGGATAACAGCTCAGCCAGTCACTGTGAAGCCTGGATTATGACCAAATAGCAGTCCGAGACACCATGAAGCCTGGATTCGACCAGATAGTGGTATATCATAAACACAAGCCGTGAAGCCCGGATTATGACGGGATAATAGCTCAGCAAGTTATTGTGAAGCCTGGATTATGACCAGATAGCAATACAAGTTTCTGTGAAGCCTGGATTACAACCAGATAGCAGCCAAAGACACCGCGAAGCCTGGATTACGACCAGATAGTGGTATATCTTTAACGCAAGTTATGAAGCCCGGATTATGACCAGATAGTATCTTGATTTCCTCTGAACACCATGAAGCCTGGATTTCGACCAGATAGTGGTATGATACATCGTGAAGCCTGGATTACGACCAGATAGCGGTAAAAGACACTGTGAAGCCTGAAATACAACCAGATAACAGTAAGGGACACTGTGAAGCTTGGATTTCGACCAAATAGAAGTTTACCCAGGCAAATACTATGAAGCCCAGATTACGACCGGATATTAGTAGGCCCAAAGCCAAAGGGGAAGCCCGGATTACAACCAGATAACCATTTGATCTCTTCTGAAGCCTAGATTACGACCAGATAAGAATCGAGAAATTGAGAAGCCTGGATTACGACCGGATAGCAAGTTTAATCTCATCTCCCCAGTAAGTCATTGTAAAGCCTGGATTACGACCAGATAGCAGTCGGTCTTATTACTATGAAGCCTGGATCACGACCAGATAGTAGTTCATTTTCACCTCTTCGACGAAGAAACGATTCCTCAATAAGAATAACGGACGACCAAAGATCCTAAAATTCAAAACAGAGATGATTTCCCAGTAGAATAACGGACGACTGAAGCCCCTAAAATTCTATTTCTCTCGAGACAGAGATCAGCATTCCCCAGCGGAATCTTCCTCAACAACAGGTATACAAGCTCTTGCTAAGGAATCTCTTAGGCGATCGACACTCCTTCGGATGGCATCTGTAAGCCCATCCCCTGTCGGAAATTTCCAAATGGCATCTGTAAGCCCATTCCTGACATCATAAGATGGATACCACTTCATGCGAGTGCAAATTTCTGGGCACTCTAGTGTTCAATCATCTTCCACCTTCGGATCCCGAAAGGCACGAAAGCCAATTTACATCCTCAGGTTTAAGAAGATTGAACAGGGGTAGCTGTTGTACCCCAAAATTTGTCCTCCCATATTTCTCAAAACATTTCAAGAAAGATCCTCAAGTTGCTCAAGGTAGTCCAAGGGTTGGCCAGACAAGCTCTCTCCTAAGGCAGTCTACCTCAAATTAGGGTTTCATATTGCATCAAGATACTTGATTCCAAGGGACCCAAAATTCTAAACATTGTCCTAATATGTTCTCAAGATTATCCATGTCAAGTTTCAAGCCTTGCAGAGAAAGTTTGCTCAGTCAATTGCTCAAAGGCCTGAAAAATCGACTGTGCTAGGGCAAAAGTCAATTGTGGCCTACGTATAGTCAAACTTCAAGATTTTTGGTCAACATCCTCATTTTGAAGTATATTTCATCATTTTATCAAGGTTTGATCATGATTCATCAAGGACTTCTCATAATTCACCAAGACTCAAAAGTTGCTAAATTAGGGTTTTGTAGGAAAAGTCAACTCAACTTTGACCAAGCATAACTTTCTCATACTTTATGGGAAATGACCCATACAAAGCTCATTTTGAATAGGATGCAATTCTCTACAGTTCATCTTCATCTCCCAAGTTCAAAATATGCACTCACAAGAAGTTATGAATTTGGACATTATAGGTCATTTTGGAAAGTCAACAAAAAACACCCTTTTTGTCAAAGCTTCATACATGAGCATGGAATATTAAATTAAGATGGGACGAAAAGGGTTGCTTATAGGACATCTCAAGATTTCTAAAAAGTCCCATAACACCTTCAAAGAGTCAAAATTGAGGAAGTTCTGCATTGGTGAAGTTGACCTTTTTTGCAAAATTGTCAAAAGTCAACTATGCCTAAAAATGCAATTTTTGCCAAATGGGCTCAATCTTTTGCACTTGTTTTGAGTTGGCAACATGGTCCACGAGCCCTAGCCCTTACCACTTGTCATTATATTTTATTTATTATTTATTTTGATTTTTAATTTAATTAAATCAATTTAAATCAAAACAAATCATAGAAAATCCAAAATATTGAAAACTCTAGATTTTTTACATGTTCCAGGTCTTAATGTCCAGCTAGCATAAGATCAAATTCGTGTAAAGGCATGAGGTGCATAAAAAGATTGGTTTTAGGCTATTTTTGGAATGATATTCAAGTGTATCAAATCAAAATCAAATTCAATAATGGAGGAAGATTATGATCACATTGACAACCCTAATTCATTCCTCAGTACATAAAGAAGGTGTGCAGACCAAAAGAGAGGCTAGAAAGAGGCGCAGCATCAAGAACCAAACTTGAAAAAAACTATAAAAAGTATCAATTAGAATTCATATTTCCAAGTCAATTCAAGACCCTTGGACCATTCCAATCGCTTCCTGGGATCACCAGTAAGCGAAATCAATCAAGAACAAAGCTTTTCCAGTACCAAAACGCGTTGTAAGTCAGTCACGACTTTGCTATTTTCTTGAATTCGAATTGCATCATTCTTGTACTTGTAGCATGAAATAGTTATAGATTCTTACTCCTGGGAACATTTGCAAGATTTCTGTAATCTTTAATTGTGTTTTCATGGCCTGTATGAAGTTTCACCATTATTAGGGTTTGTGGCTTCAATTTGGGAATTCTATGTACAGGAAAAATTAGGCCATGAAAGGGCCACCATTATACTCAGGAGGTCCAGACGAGTTGATTGGTGGCCCTAGTTTTTATTTATCTTGCTCATGGTTGATTTTAAGAGAACGCAGATTTGTAGTGACGGACGAATGTCCGTAGGTAAAAGTCTGGGACTTTTACCCACGGAGAAGGGAAGAAGATGATTAGTTGGCACCTTTCCATTGGATCATTTGAAAATTCGTGCACTTTGGACTTAGTGCTTTTGCTTTTTTCATATTATGATTATTATTTATTATGTGTACAAATCAGAAGCGTAGTTCAGCTGGTTGCCAAGCGTTGGAAAGTCCCTTGGGGCCTGGGTTCGAATCCCAGGTCCCCCAATTTGCTTCATGTTATTTTCTTTTCAGTGATTACATGCATTCACAAGGCCAAAGGTCCATCATGTGACCTCATCATCCTGCCTGCCAGATGGCCAGACAGCCAGATCCAAGGGCCATCCATGAGGGAGCACCAAACGCCTAGTCAAACGCATAGCATAGGATCTCAAAAAAAAGTCAAGCGTGGACCTCATTCTACTTGGGCTAGATTGTTGTTCACACACCCCAAATCTCCAAATCAGGCCCAAGTTTCTTACCCTTTTCTTTTTTATATTTTATTTCATTTAATTTACTTATTTGTTTTACTAACCAAATTAAATAATTCTTTTTATCAAAAAAATCACAAAATAATATTTTTCACCAAATTAGGTTTAGATTTTATTTTTTATCAAAAATTAAATTAATTTAATTAGGTTGTTAATTTGAGATAACTTTAATTCTTTTTGTAAATAAATTTAAAAATAATTAGAATAATTAGGGTTTTATTTTTAACGTAATTATATTTTCTTTTTCTTAAATTAACCAAAAACACAAGATTAGGTTAAATATTTATTTTCATCAATTAATTTAATTAACTAATTAATTGTGCATTTTATTTAAAACCTAATTCTTTTCTTAAAAAAATGATTAAAAAAAACAGCAAAAACATTTTTTTCTTTTAATTAGGTTAAAAGGGTCAAAACCCTATTTTCTTGTCGATCTAATTTTCCTCCCGCGCGCTTTATTATTATTTTTACCATATTGATGTAACTGCCCACAAGTTGTAATAGTTTAATTAGGACTTTTATTTTCATTTGTCGCTTTATTTCTTAAGGGTTTATTTTTGGCTATGTAAATACCCGAAGCCTTGTAATAGCGTAGTTTAATTTCCGCACTTTAAATTCCGCAAAACATTAACTGTTAGATGTATGATATAGGGATGCATAACAAGAATGTATGATTAACTTTAAAACGGTTAGATAACCCTAAAATGTGCAAAGATAAATAATATGAAATTGAATCACTCGCACATGCGCACTCCTAGGGTACACTCCCACTTGGTTGCCTTCGATAAACAGTCATTAAGTATAGGATATTTTAGTGGTCACTCTCCTGTCTAAACAAAGATCAAAGTCTCGTTCGGAAAAGTTGCCTCGGAATGGTTGCCTCGGAATCGTTGCCTCGAATAATTGATCTAAGACATTAGGGTTATTACTAATACGTCCTAACATTGCTTTAGTGATCGTACGTCCCTTTCGAATTGACCCTCAAAACTCCAACGATGGTGCTACCTACTCACTAATAGTGGGATAGCACTGCCTAAAGGAAACGAACATAGAACAATTCTTTTTTTCGAGTAGGTAGATTAGTTCTTAAGTACTTGCTCAATCCAAACAAACTTTTTTCACACTTACACTCCTCTTTTAAAACAAAGCTTTCGAAAACACTTCGTAACACTCTTGAAGACAGAAGCAAGAGTTAAATTGAAGTCAAAAACTTTTCAAATCACACAAACACACAAAGAAACAATTTTGAAAATAATGAGCAAGTACCTAAGAGCCCGTAGATAACTACGGATAGAAAGGGTGCTAATACCTTCCCTTTCTATAATCTACCCCCCGTACTCAGAAAATCTCAAAAAAAAGAATTTTTCTGTGCTTTTTTCCTTTCCTTGTTGGATAAAATAAAAGTTGGTGGCGACTCTTGCTTACCGCGACATTTTGCGAACACAAACGCAAAACGCAAACCAGCAAATCCTAAAAGAAACAGTCCTAGTTCTGGCCACCGTATCACAATACTGATCCTAACATCGACAACATTGTTGGGACCAATGAAGTTACCAGAAGAGGAAGGATTTTCTCTCCTGAAATCTCTCCAAAGATTGTTGCCACTCCTTTTGTTATTCCTGCTAACACTCTTATTGCTACTCCTATTGTTACTCTTGTTGTTATTCCTGCTATTGAGTCAGCTGAGACTCGGGGAAAAGAAGTTTCGATTGAGCATGACCGGATGGAGGCACCTAAAGAATCCATTCATGAGGCCTCTAAACAAGAAATGGAGGAAATTTTAAAAATCATACGAAAAAATGACTATAATGTTGTGGAATAATTGGGATAGACCCCCTCAAAAATTTCAATGCTAGCCTTGTTGTTATGCTCCGAAGCTCATGCTAAAGCTTTGGTGAAGTTCCCGAAGTCTACTCATGTGCCACAAGAGACTTCTATCGACCAATTTGAGAACTGCGTTGCCAACCTGACTGTCGGTAATGGCCTAGGTTTCTCCGATGCTGATCTGACTCCTAAGGGAAGAAAACATAATGATGCCCTGCATGTCTCTATTGAATGCAGGGGCACTACTCTATCTCATGTGTTGGTGGACACTGGTTCATCCCTGAATGTTCTACCCAAGGGTGCCTTAGACATATTGGATTGCGAAGGACTTACATTGAAGCCCAGTAATATTATGGTGAGGGCTTTTGATGGTTCCAAGAGAATGGTACACAGGGAGGTGGACATTCCTATTAAAGTTGGTTCCCAGACTTTCGGTTCTACTTTATATGTGATGGACATTCGCCCGTCTTACTCTTACTTATTGGGACGCCCTTCGATTTATGGGTTCAGTGTTGTCACTTCTACCTTGCATCAGATGTTAAAGTATCCGGTTAATGGAAAGATTGTTACAGTCTATGGTGAAGAAGATTATATGGTAAGCCACTTGAACTCTTTTAGATATTTGAGATGGACGGAGAGTTCATTGAGACCCCCTATCAAAATTTTGAAGAGGTTCCTCAGAAGATCGTTGTTACTAAGGTTGTTGTTGTTGTTCCAAAGATTACCAAACCTCCACTGAAGATGGCTTCTCTAAAAGATGCTAAGGCTGTAGTTGAAGAAGGTGGGTGTACTATTTGGGGCCAAATACCTGACATCCCCTATAAGTCTGACAAATTTGGTTTGGGTTTCACTTCAGAAGGTCAAAATTTTTTTCGTCGTGCTCGCGCCGGAGGACCACCACTATGAATCAGTAACCATGGAGTCAATGTTGTGGAAGACACTGACAGTGACTATGACCTGGACAACTGGATCTTCCCTACTACCAGCGGTGGACTCAATAATTGGATGGCTAGAGACTTCGTGCCTATTTCTTTTATCCAGGAGTAATTGTTTTTCTGTTTTTTTAAGGATGTGTAGTTTTTGAACAATTTAAACTCTAAAAGCCTTGTGTCTTACCCAAGGCACAACGGTCCATTTGTGAGGCTTATTACTTCATTTTCATATGCCATTAATAAATCATTGGACGTTTTGCATACAACTTTTACGCTCTCTGTCTTTCTTTTTACTTTATTGTTGTCAAAATAGCTATGCTCTCTTACACACACACACATATGAAATTGCATATCCACATCTACCCTGGATCCCATTGATAAAGTTCTGCTATTTCCAGTTAAGAATTTGAAAATCCGATCTACCAAACCGAGGACGGAGGTGAGGAAGATTTCGAAGTACCATAAGAACTTGCTAGACTATTACAACAAGAAGAAAGAGCAATACAGCCTCATGAAGAGTCGGTCGAGACAGTAAACTTGGTGACTAAGGAAGATAAAAAGGAAGTCAAGATAGGTGCCAACTTGGAAAACGGTGTTAAAGAACGATTAATTCAGATGTTACATGACTATGTTAAGATCTTTTCCTGGTCATACGAAGACATGTCGAGGCTGGATACTGATATTGTGGTTCATCGTCTGCCAACGAAAGAACACTGCCCTCCAGTGAAGCAAAAGGTCCGTCGTATGCATCCTGAGATGTCAGAAAAGATCAAGGCTGAAGTCATAAAACAATTTAATGTCGGATTTTTAGCTATTACTTCTTATCCATAATGGGTTGCGAACGTAGTACTGGTACCTAAAAAGGACGGTAAGGTGCGTTTGTGTATGGATTACAGATATTTGAATAGGGCAAGCCCCAAGGATAACTTCCTGCTTCCCTATATTGATGTTCTGGTTGACAACACCGCACAACATAAGATATTCTCCTTCATGGACGGTTTCTCTAGTTATAATCAGATCAATATGGCACCTGAAGACATGGAGAAAACAACTTTCGTCACACAGTGGGGCACCTTCTGTTACAAAGTTATGCCATTTGGGTTGAAGAACGTCGGGGCAACCTATCAACATGATATGGTAGCTTTGTTTCATGATATGATCCATCATGAGATAGAGGTCTACATCGACAATATGATATCCAGGCCTCAGACTGAAGAAGAGTACCTTGATCACCTGCAAAAGTTGTTTGAAAGACTGAAGAAGTACAAGTTAAGATTGAACCCGAACAATTGCACCTTTGGGGTAAGATCTGGTAAGCTCTTAGGTTTCATTGTCAGTGGAAAAGGTATTGAAATAGACCATGTAAAGGTTAAAGCTATAAAAGAAATGCCAACTCTCCGCACTGAGAAGGAGGTTAAGGGATTCATGGGGCGTCTAAACTACATTTCCAGATTCATTTCCCACCTAACCGCTACTTGTGAGCCAATCTTCAAATTACTGAAGAAAGATCAAGTAGTGAAGTGGAATGACGACTGCCAGACAGCCTTTGAAAAAATCAAGGAGTATCTTCAAGAACCTCCAATTTTGATGCCACCAGTCAAAGGAAGACCTATGATTATGTACTTAACAATATTATAGAATTCAATTGGGTGTGTGCTGGGGCAGCATGACGAGTCTGGTCGAAAAGAGCATGCAATATACTATCTTAGCAAAAAGTTTACCGACTGTAAAACGAGATGCTCACTGCTCGAGAAAACTTGTTACACTTTGGCATGGGTTGCTCGCCGACTAAGACAGTATATGTTGACTCACACTACCTTATTGATATCTAAAATGGATCCTATCAAATATATATTGGTCCACTATGGAAGCAGATTGTCATCATCACTCCCGAACTTGTCACAAATTCCAAATCTATGCTGACAAAGTACATGTGCCTCTGGTTCCTCTAAATGTCTTGACTTCTCATTGACCATTCATAATGTGGGGCATTGATATGATTGGAGATATTAGACCTACTTCTTCCAATGGGCACCACTTCATCCTTGTTGCCATTTATTACTTCACGAAGTGGGTAGAGGCAGCTTTATTTACTTATGTTACTAAGAACGTCGTGGCACGGCTCCTTAGACATAATCTTATATATCGGTATGGTATCCCAGAAAGAATTATCACAGATAACAGTACCAACCTCAATAATACTATATTCGACGAGCTCTGTACGCAATTCAAGATCCAGCATCATGACTCTTCTCCTTACCGGCCGAAGATGAATGGCATTATGGAGGTCGCCAATAAGAATATTAAGAAGATCATACAGAAAATGACGATAACATATAAAGACTGACACGAGATGTTACCCTTTGCTCTTCATGGTTATCGTACCTCAGTGTGCATGTTAACAGGGGCAACCCCCTTTTCTCTTGTGTACGGTATGGAAGTTGTCTTACCCATTGAAGTTCATATCCCTTCCCTGAGAATCATGAAGGATACAGGTTTAAACGAAGATGAATGGGTTCAGACTCGACTTGACCAACGAAAAAAGACTCGTGGCTGTTTGTCATGGTCAGATGTACCAGACACGTATGATCAAAGCTTTTAACAAGAAGGTCAGACGTCAGGTATATCATATTGGTGACCTAGTAATCAAGCGCATCATCCTGCCACAAGGTGATCCCAGGGGTAAATGGACTCCTACATAAGAAGGACCATTTCTGATCAAGAGTATATTTTCTGGTGGAGCTATGATATTAACCACCATGGGTGGTGACGACCTTCCACACCCTGTGAACGTGGACATAGTTAAAAGATACTATGCATGAAAAGAAACCCGCTAGGTTGATTGGCCTAGGCAAAAATAAGGGCATCTCGGTGAACCAAAAGGGTTCGGGCAGAAATTAGGTATATATATGAAAAAATCTGTACATTCGATAAGTCAAAAACCTGAAAAGGCGGCTTGAGCAAAAAAATGGTATCCCGGTGGACTGAAAACCTGAAAAGGAGGTGATCCGTTGTCGCGCGCGGATCAAAACGAGTATTTTTCAAAACTGTAGTATTTAACGACAACTGTAACTCAGATATCGTTCTCACGAGGATTCTTGATTTTATTAAACAACAGAAATCGAATTGGGGGGTTTGGTTTTAAGGACGATTTATAAAAAAAACAGAAAATAAGCGCTTCAAATAAGTGATTGTGAAATAAGTCGATCTACTATTTCGGGTTCCTACTATCATCGATTAATACAATTTAACTTCCCTAAGCGGATTCCTATTCAAATTCGATCACAATTTCATCCAACAAGGGAGAATGAAAAAAAAAATTAAGAATTATGTTCCCATTTTACCGAATTAAGCAAACGGTTAATCAACAAACGGAATAACGAATTAAGCATACGATATAACGCAATTATAATTGGGAAACATAATTCAATCGAACCAACAAGATTACTCTAAGATAATTCGAATTAAGCAAACGAATATAAAAGGCAAAATTGATATGAATAGAAATTGAATTGTAAATTATATTAACCTCAAGTTTTGGAAACCAAGTTACAGCAGATCAACTCTAACGGATTAGTTCTCCATTCTCATTCGTACAAAATTGTTTTCTCCCTTTGTCTAAAGTAAAAACGTGATCCATCCGCTGTTATGCGGCTGCCCCCCGGTTAAAGAGGAACAATCCATTCGGTTTACAAACCAACTGGGTTGAAAACATAACCCAGGCCCAAAACTACTAACCCAAAACTTAAAAGTCTAAAGCTGCAACTTCAACGACTTTTCCAATCTTTATGCACTTCGAATCAGCTTCTGGCCAAAACTAGAAAGTTGTAGGCCATTTCCTTAACTTTCCAACGCATGGCCAAACGCCTCGATCCGATTTTTGTAGAATTAATCATGAATTTTTCCGCGAAAGCTGCAGTTGCTGAAAATAAAATACGAAAATTAATTAAATGCAAAAATAAAATAAATTAGCAAAACATATTAAAATATAAAAATAAACACAATAAACTGAAGAAATGCATTAGTACAATCGTGGAAGGATGTGCATCAAAATGCACTGATCAAATTCCCTCACACTTAAACTTTTGCACTCCGAGCAAAATGCAATCAAAAGAAACGCAAAAGCATCATCAATTACTCATCCTAGGCTACAAATTCATCTTCGGTCAAGATTGCATCAACAGGTACTAGTCTCGTACACTAAGGATATTGTAGGAACACTAGTCTTGCCTCCTGAATATACAAACCAATATGAATCATATTATTATGCAAAAGCCTAACTTACTCATCCTCATTTTTTTTCTTTTTCATTCCGGTGCAATCACATTAAGCCTGTTATCTCCATACACTCATAGCAAAGCGACCGGTTAGTGACTCTGATCCTTTTTTGCACGGGGTTCTAGTACTTACATGGCATAATCCTTTGCTTACTCAGTTGCAGTTGCGGGGGATCGGACCGTAATCCGCCCTACCAAGTTCAACACCAGAAACCGCTGAACCAACTAACAACGAGTCTTATTCTCAAAAAAAAAATTGTAGGCACTACGACCGTTGGGTTAAGTGACTGGGTGAGGGTCACCAAACTTAGCAGGTGCATTCCTTTTTTTCTTTTTCTTTTTAAAACACTTTTTTTCAGAACACTCACTTATATTCATCGGCTTCCTTGCGTAAAGTGTGTGAGATGGTGCTGACTGCTGAAATAAACTACTCAAGAGCTATTAGAGAGTGAGAATTCAAGGCTAATACATAATAAGAATTCAAATCAATTTCCATATGCAGGAGACTTACAGTGTTAAGACGATACCGATCTTGTGAGCTTTTCCCAAGTCTCCACAAACATAACCTCAAATTAGTCTGCAACCCAAAACTTTCAAATAGATGCATTTTTTTATTAACCCAAAATAAAACAAAAATAAAATAAAGGAATCCCTCCCCCACACTTAAAACAAACATTGTCCTCAATCAAAGGACATAACTATTTAAAATAGAGAGAAGGAAAGAAAAACTCCCTGGTCAAGTTGCAGGGTAGTTTGGTGCCTCCAAAGAAAGATCTTCTGTGGTTGCATCTTCAGCTACTGCACTTTCATGAAATAGCTTTAGGCGCTGCCCATTGACCTTAAAAACTTTGTTGGTACCTGCACTTTTAATTTCTACTGCACCATGAGGGAAAACATTAGTAACAACAAAAGGGCCAATCCATTTGGATCAGAGTTTCCCAGACATAAGCTTAAGGCGGGAGTTAAACAATAAAACTTGTTGGTCCACAGAAAATTCCTTCCTATAAATCATTTTGTTATGGAAGTGTTTTGTTTTATCTTTATAAATCCTAGAGCTCTCATAAGCCTCTTGTCTCAGCTCTTCAAGTTGTTGCAATTGGAGTTTTCTTTCAATACCTGCTTGTTGCATCTCCAAATTACAACTTTTCACCGCCCAATAAGAACGGTGTTCTAACTCAACAGGAAGATGACATGCCTTACCAAAAACAAGTCGAAAGGGAGACATCCCAATGGGAGTCTTGAAAGCCATTCTTTGAGCCCAAAGTGCGTCTTCTAGACGACGACTCCAATCTTTCCTGTTTGGTTGCACCATTTTCTCTAAAACCTGCTTGATCTCCCTATTTGAAATCTCAGCCTGCCCATTACTCTGTGGGTGATATGCAGTAGACACTCTATGCACGACTCCATACTTCCTGAGCAAAGCTTCCGTGGTGCGGTTGCAGAAATGAGTGCCTTGGTCACTTATGATAGCTCGCGGTATTCCAAACCTGCAAAAGATATTAGACCTGACAAAATCTGCAACAACTCTAGAATCATTAGTCCTAGTGGGGATAGCTTCCACCCACTTTGAAACATAGT
Source organism: Vicia faba (assembly GCA_948472305.1). Classification (NCBI taxonomy): domain Eukaryota; kingdom Viridiplantae; phylum Streptophyta; class Magnoliopsida; order Fabales; family Fabaceae; genus Vicia; species Vicia faba. The sequence continues at coordinate 1,687,761,258 of OX451736.1, read as the reverse complement.
CAACAGCAAGTAAAATATAAAGGAAACCAAATGATACAGGAAAGGGACCCATGAAATCAATTCCCCATACATCAAATACCTCACAGAAAAGCATAGGCTGCTGAGGCATTTCACTCCTGCGAGTGATGTTTGCACCTACTATCTGGCACTCTTTACATGTGCGGTAAGTCTCAAAAGCATCCTTAAAGATGGTGGGCCAGTAGAATCCGGAATCTAAGACTTTTCTAGCAGTTCTTTGCGGGCCAAAGTGTCCTCCAACTTGAGATAAATGAGCAAAATTCAAAATAGATTCAATCTCATAGTCAGGGACACATCTCCTGATTACCTGATCACTACCAAACTTCCAAAGATATGGATCATCCCAGACATAATATTTGGCATCACTCTTGAGTTTATGGATTTGTGACCGGGATGCACCTGTAGGAAAAACACCAGCAACAAGATAATTAACAATGTCAGCAAACCAAGGAGTTACCCCATGCAAAAGTAAAAGCTGCTCATCAGGAAAGTCATCTTGAATGAGGAAAGGATCTTCATCTCTTTCTATCCTGCTCAAATGATCAGCCACTAAGTTTTCAGCACCACTCTTGTCTTTAATCTCTACATTAAACTCTTGGAGCAACAACATCCACCGAATCAATCTTGGTTTTGCATCCAGCTTTTTCAACAAATACTTCAAAGCTGCATGGTCAGTAAAAACAACAACCTTGGAACCTAGCAAATATGATCTGAATTTATCGAGAACAAAAACAATAGCTAGAAGTTCCTTTTCAGTGGTAGTGTAATTTGACTGTGCAGAATCTAAAGTCCTAGAAGCATAGTAAATAACATGGGCGGCCTTGTCAACTCTTTGTACAAGAACAGCCCCAACAGCATAATTAGAAGCATCACACATAAGCTCGAAAGGGAGGGTCTAGTCAGGAGGTTGGATTATCGGAGTGGAGGTCAATGCTTTCTTCAAGAAGTCAAACGCTTGCTTGCATTTGTCATCGAAGTTGAAAGTAACATCATACTTCAATAGGTTTGACAGCGGAAGAGTTATCTTGCTAAAATCCTTGATGAAGCGCCTATAAAAACCTGCATGACCAAGAAAAGAACGAATCTCGCGAACGCAAGAAGGGTAAGGCAATGTAGAAATCACATCAATTTTAGCAGGGTCAACAGAAATACCTTCCTCAGAAATTATGTGACCGAGAACAATTCCTTGCTTAACCATAAAATGACATTTTTCGTAATTTAACACAAGATTAGTCTCAATGCATCTTTCCAAAACCATATTCAAGCTACTCAAACATGCATCAAAAGAGGAACCATAAACAATGAAGTCATCCATGAAAACTTCCATGCAATTTTCAATGAAATCATAGAAAATGCTAATCATGCACCGTTGGAAAGTGCCAGGAGCATTGCAAAGACCAAAAGGCATCTTCCGATATGCAAAAGTACCGAAGGGACAAGTAAAAGTGGTCTTCTCTTGATCTTCCGGTGCAATATGAATCTGAAAATAATCTGAAAAACCATCAAGAAAACAGTAATGTGATTTACCAGCTAGCCGTTCAAGCATTTGGTCAATGAAAGGCAAAGGAAAATGGTCATTTCTAGTCGCTTGGTTCAATCTCCTGTAATCAATACAAACTCTCCAACTGTTCTGAAGTCTAGTGGGAACAAATTCGTTCTTTTCATTTTTCACCACTGTGAGTCCAGATTTCTTAGGTACAACCTGCACTGGACTTACCCATTTGCTGTCAGAGATAGGATAAATGATACCTGCTTGCAAGAGTTTGGTTACCTATTTCTTCACAACATCGAGGATCAAAGGATTAAGCCTCCTTTGGGGCTGCCTTACTATTTTTGCTCCCTCCTCAAGTAAAATCATGTGCATGCACATGGACGGACTAATACCAGGAAGGTCGGCTAATGTCCATCTGATTGCCTTCTTGTGCTTTTTCAGAACCTGCAAGAGTTTATTTTCTTGATCTAGATCAAGGTTAGAAGAGATAATAATAGGAAGTTTTTCGTTATTCTCCAAATAAACATATTTCAGATTTTCCGGAAGTTGTTTCAGCTCTAAGGACGGGGGCTGCTCTATGGATGGAGCATTTGGGGCAGCCGGGATGTCAAGGGTATCAACTGTAAAAACAGCTTCATTAGCAACAACTTCACTGGTTGGAAACACATCATCCTGCAAGGCAGCCTCTATTTCAGCACACACAACACACAAGTTATTGTCAGTACAATCAGAACACAAGTAAACATCATCAAATACAGATAGAGAAGGAAAATCAATGGACAATAAATCAGAACAAGTGTCATCGACCAATTCCGAAATTAATTCGATGTGAAAAACTGAATGCTCCTCCGAAGGATGTTTCATGGCATCAAAAATGTTGAATTTTGCGACAATGTCACCAAATTCCATGGACATGGTTCCATCGTCAACATCAATCTTTGTTTTTTCCGTTTTCATGAATGGTCTGCCTAAAATGATGGGAGCTTGGCTGGACTTTGTTTCTCCTTCCATGTCTAGAATGTAGAAATCTGTAGGAAAAATCAAATCGTTAACTTGAACAAGGACGTCTTCGACTATGCTGGTGGGGCGGGCATTGCTCCTATTTGCCAACTGAATGATTAAACTTGTATGTTGCAGAGGATCGAGACAAAGGTTATTATAAACAGAAGTGGGCATAACATTAATGTCTGCTCCCAAATCAAGCATGCAATTATCGAATTTACTGTTCCCGGTGGGGCAAGGAATAGCAAATGTTCCTGGATCCTTCTGCTTCTGTGGTAGAACCTGAGTGATGGTGAGGGCTGAAACATTTTGCTCACCCATAACTTTTTCGGATGAAGGTTTAGGCTGAATAAAAGCAGAAATATTTCGGCCCAAGTTAACTCTTTAACTTCCCTTAATCCTTCTTTTGTTGGTACACAAATCCTTCAAAAACTTCGCATACTTCGGAACCTGTTTAATCACATCAAGGAGCGGAATATTTACTGCAACTTTTCAGAAAACATCCAAAATCTCTTTTTCTTTCTCTCCTTCCTCAATTCTTTTATTTTTCAGAATTCTATGTGGGAAAGGAACTGGTGGCACATAGTCTCTTTCTGTAATTCTTTCAGTTTCCACCGCAATAGGAGAAGGTGGAGAAGGTTCAGATGAAACAGATTCAGAAGGTGAAGAAGTAGAAGGTTCAGATGTTACCTCAATATTTTTCTCAGGGGTTTTTCCTGCTACCTTTCCATATCGCAAAGAGATTGCGCTAACATTGGCATTAGGACCACCATTCGGATTGGCAATAGTTTGGGCTGGAAGTTGGTTCGACCCTTGGGATTGCATTGTGTTCATTTGAGTAGCAAGTTGTCCCATCTGTGTGTGCAAGGTTTGAATGCTAGAATCAGTCCTTTGTTGGAACTGAAGGTTGTTAACGGACATTTGTTTAACAAGATCCTCTAAGGACGGTCCGGAAGGTGCAGGGGCAGCCGGTTGAGGTGAGTTTTGTTGTTGGATGGTTTGTGGATTTCCATATCGAAGGTTGGGATGATTCCTCTAATTCGGATGATATTTGTTGGTGGACAGGTCAGGAATGTTGTTGTACCTGTTTTAGTTGTAAAGGTTGGCTGCATAAGCTTGGGGCAGCTCAGTGATAGATTCATCTCTCAGAATGGGACATGTATCAATCGGGTGCTCAGGGGAAGTACAAATACCACACAGAGTTGATGTTTGAGTTTTTGCTACTGCTAGTTGTTTGACTAATGTCGTGAGCTCATCAATTCTGGTCTCTAAAGCTTTGTTGGAAGAAGAAGCTTGAATTTGATTCACTCCTTTGCTTTGTGCAGAATTGTCTCTAGTGGTAAATTATTGAGAATTAAGAGACATATTCTCTATTAGAGCTTTGGCAGCAGCTGGAGTTTTATCAACAAGTGCTCCACCACTAGCAGCATCAAGAATGTTTCGGTCCATTGGTATCAACCCCTCATAAAAGTACTGGATGAGTAATTGCTCGGTGATCTGATGTTGAGGACAGTTGGATACCAAGTGCTTGAACCTCTCCCAATACTCAGTGATTGACTCATTACCTTGTCTGATACCGCAAATTTCCTTTCTTATTGAGGCAGCTCTAGAGGCAGGAAAATATCGCTTCAAAAACACCTTTTTCAGCGCATTCCAGCTTGCAATTGAATTTGGCTCGAGGTAGTACAACCAATCCTTTGCTGCACCATGCAATGAAAAAGGAAAAGCTTGAAGTTTGATGTGATCTTCAGTGATCCCTTCAGGCTTCGATAGTGTAGAGCATACAACCTGAAACTCTTTCAAATGTTTGTGCAGATCCTCACCTGCAAGACCACTAAACTTGGGCAACAAGTGTATTAAACCCGATTTTAATTCAAAAGGAGCAGCAACATCATCATAATCAATACACATGCCATTATAATTTATTTCAGGGGCAGCCAATTTCCTTAAGGTTCTTTGGTCAGCCATATCAATAACAACTTCATAATCAGAATCAAACAGATAGTGCAAGTACTCAGAATCAGTCTCAGACTCAAACTCAATTGTGGGTAGTGGACTAGTGTTAACTTGGACTCTCTTACGTTGTGTGTGCAATGTTCTTTCTACTTCAGGATCAAAAGCAACAAGCTCAGGACAGCAGGACCTAGTAGCCAGGACTAAAACGCAGCAATGGTAACAAAGCCCAAAATACCAACAATGTCCCTAAAAGCAAAAACAAACACAAAGAAGGAAAACGATTAAATTTTTTTCAAAAAAATAAACTGAACACGAAATTCTTCTAATGGGCGAAAAATAGAACTTTGATAATTTTTTTATTTTTTCTGACTCTATGAAAACAGTAAATAAATCATAAAAAATAGGAAAATGATGAATTTGGGAAATTGAGATCAAAGTCCCTTAACTACTTTGTAGTATGGGACAAATGAGCGGAGAATTTTTTTGCAAGGGATGGTCAAGGCAGAATTCTAATCGGATGTGATTTACCCAAAAACCATTTTTTTTACTATTTCGACTCTACAACGCGAATTGGACAAAATCGCGATGAAACCAACGCCTAGACTCAAAGAAACTGACCCTATGACTCTAAAAAACAACTAATAATACCAAGAATCCCCGGCAATGGCGCCAATTTGATTCGCTGTCGCGCGTGGATCAAAACGAGTATTTTTCAAAACTGTAGTATTTAACGACAACTGTAACTCGGATATCGTTCTCACAAGGATTCTTGATTTTATTAAACAACAGAAATCGAATTGGGGGGGTTGGTTTTAAGGACGATTTATAAAAAAAACAGAAAATAAGCGCTTAAAATAAGTGATTATGAAATAAGTCGATCTACTGTTTCGGGTTCCTACTATCATCGATTAATACAATTTAACTTCCCTAAGTGGATTCCTATTTAAATTCGATCACAATTTCATCCAACAAGCGAGAATGAAAAAAAAATTAAGAATTGTGTTCCCTTTTTACCGAATTAAGCAAACGGTTAATCAACAAACGGAATAACGAATTAAGCATACGATATAACGCAATTATAATTGGGAAACATAATTCAATCGAACCAACAAGATTACTCTAAGATAATTCGAATTAAGCAAACGAATATAAAAGGAAAAATTGATATGAATAGAAGTTGAATTGTAAATTATATTAACCTCAAGTTTTGGAAACCAAGTTACAGCAGATCAACTCTAACGGATTAGTTCTCCATTTCCATTCGTACAAAATTGTTTTCTCCCTTTGTCTACAGTAAAAAGGTGATCCATTCGCCGTTATGCGGATGCCCCCCGGTTAAAGAGGAACAATCCATTCGGTTTACAAACCAACTGGATTAAAAACATAACTCAGGCCCAAAACTACTAACCCAAAACTTAAAAGTCTAAAGCTGCAACTTTAACGACTTTTTCAACCTTTTTTCACTTTGAATCAGCTTCTGGCCAAAACTATAAAGTTGTAGGCCATTTCCTTAGCTTTCCAACGTATGGTCAAACGCATCGATCCGATTTTTGTAGAATTAGTTATGAATTTTTCTGCGAAAGCTGCAGTTGCTGAAAATAAAATACAAAAATTAATTAAATGCAAAAATAAAATAAATTAGCAAAACATATTAAAACATAAAAATAAACACAATAAACTAAAGAAATGCATTAGTACAATCGTGGAAGGATGTGCATCAAAATTCACTGATCAGGAGGTTCAGGCAAATATTAGGGATTAAAAGCGTATGACTATGTCCCGTTGGACTTCATTATCAAATTGACAAGTTCGAATGGTACGGATCAATCCAGTCAGCTTCTACCAAGCAGGAAAGTGATGAGACGCTCAAAGATATAAAGGCAATAGCAGAATTGAAACCCAATGAGATTATTTCATATAGTTGTTTTCTCTTTGTATAACTTTCATTTTCAACGACATTCTCTTATTAGGATGTTCGTCTCGTTGTACAAAGACGTCTGTTATAGGCAAGTTTCTTCAAATTAATACAAAATTATCTTTTTGAAAGTGCAAAACTACTTGTTTTTATTTTTCTGTTTTGTTTGCAAGAACATCCAGTGATTATTTTTGAACATATGCATTTAAATATGATTATTGTTTACAAATACACGCATAAAAACATAAAGACAGTTGCTAAGGCTTTTTATGAATTGGGACAATGTCGAAAAGCCATCTGTAACTCCCTATAAAACACCCCTAGGGGATCATTTTCACAAAATAAGATACATTTACCAGTAGGTACGGAGACAGAGACTACATCCCACAAAGTCACCGTCATATCTTCAGTGTATAGCCTAATGATTTTAGATATTACGGCATTTCTTAAACATGTCAAGAGTTTCAATAATCTCTCTAGCACCTTGGAGCATTCCTCGGCATGGTCTATAAGTTTCTTGGGTTCCCCAACAAGGTTTCATAAAATCCCCAAACAATTTACAAAGTTTTCTTTCCTCGGTAGAGTTTATTTCTCTAGTTACGGAAATCCATCTCCCAGCAAATTTAACTTAAATTACGTTCTTCATCCCCAGCAGCAGTCAGGGATTTATTTTTCCCCAGTTCAACGACACTGCAAAAGAATAACTGATACATTCACATATTGCATCCATACATCATTTTACAAATGTCATAACATCTACATACAAAATTCATATAACACAGTCTCGTTTATTTTGAGAACATCATTACCCAATGCATTTCATGCATCATGATATTGCATACAACTAACTCTTTACTTTTTTAGAAAAGATCAACAGACAAATATCATCAATGATTTTTAACAGTTCTAGATTAATTCCTGAAACTAGACAGGGCAACTATCTGTGAACAACTGGTTGTAGATAAAATCTCGAAACAAGACGGGGCGACTATCTACAAGACCAGGTTAGAGATTAACTCCTAAAACCAGACAGGGCAACTATCTCAACAACCAACAAAAAGCATGTCCCAGATTAATTCCCAAAACAAGACGGGGCAATTATCTGAAGTAATAGCTCAACAATACGATCAAAGAACGATTGATTCAATTTACTGTGAAGCCTGGAATCTGACCAAATAATAGTTCAAGTTACTATGAAGCCTGAATTTCGACCAGATAAATAGTTTAAGTTGCTGTGAAGCCTGGAACATGACCAGATAACAGTTTAACTTCTTCAATTATTGTGAAGCCTAGAATCCGACCAGATAGAAATTAGCTTTATCCCTTTTATTGCGAAGCCTGGAATTCGACCAGATAACAGTTTAACCTTAAACAAATTATTGCGAAGCCTGTAAACTGACCAGATAACAATCAACTTTATTATCCTCAGCAAGTTATTGTGAAGCCTGGATTTTGACCAGATAATGGATAACTTTCATTCTCCCCCGTCAAGAAATAATTCCCCAATAGAGCAATGGATAACGAAAACTTCTGAACTTTATTCCCCAACGCATCTGCTAAGATACAATCAGATACACGTTCATTCTAGTACGAAGCCAGATAAAGAGACCTCTTATGGCTCAAGCTAAATCGACCAAAAAATTTCTGATACTTCTTCCAGTTCAAAGTCAACATTTATTTTGGATGGAATCTATAAGCCCATCTCCGATGACTCTTTGTCGTATTCTCCAAATGGAATCTATAAGCCCATTCCTGATATCATCAACCAACAACATCACTTCATACACAGGCGAGTGCAAACTTTTGGGAACTCTAGTGTTCAATCATCTTCCACCTTCAGATCATGAAAGGCATACAAGCCAATCTAAATCCTCAGGTTTAAGAAGATTGAACAGGGGAAGATGTTGTACCCCAAAATTTGCCCTCTCATTTTATTCAAGACATGCTCATAGAGGTCCTCAATTGCTTAAGGTTGACCAAGAATTGGTCAGACAAATTCTCCTCCTAAGCAATGGATTTCCAACTAGGGTTTCACTTCTCACAAAGAATTTTGGGTTGCAAAGGCTTCAAATGATTTCCATAGCCCCTAATATATCCTCAAGAATTTACATTCCAAGTTCCATGCCTTGCACTACAAGCTTGCTCAATCAATTGCTCAAATGCTTAAAAATCAACTATACTAGGTCAAAAGTCAATTGTGGCCAATATACAGTCAAACTTCAAGATTTTTGGTCAACATCAAATTTTTGAAGTAATACTCATCATTTGATCAATGGTTGATCATGATTCCTTAAAAAGTGCTCTTAATTTCTCAAAAGTCAAAAATTGCTAAATTAGGGTTTCTATAGGAAAAGTCAACTGAACTTTGACCAGGCATAACTTTCACATGTTTCATCTGTTTTGCCCCAACCAAATCTCGTTGTGAATAAAATTGAATTCCCTGTAACTTTTTTTCCCTCAAGTTCAATAAATGCATCATTTGGAAGATATAAGCTCGTACATTACAGGTCACTTTCAGAAAGCCAACAAAAGACACCTTTTTTCCAAGACCATTTACATCAAGATAAAGTCTTCAAATTCAAAATTAATAAAAGGAGAGATTGAAGAATGCATCTTAGGTTTTCTAAAAAGTCCAAGATCATTTTCAAAGGATAAAAATTGAGCAAGTTATGGTTTGCACAAGTTAGGTAATTTTTGAGAAATGCATGAAATCTCAATTGAGCAAATTTATGATTTTTGAGCTATTGGACCCAATTTTTAGAGTCCAAACGTGTTCATGACGTATCTAAAGACTTCTAAACATATCCATGCATTATTTTGTTTTTTTATTTTATTTGTTTTTATTTTATTCAAATAAATTCAAAATAAATTAAATAAATACTAAATAAATGCAAGAAATATGTAAGATATAAAAGATCCAAATCTTTTTGAAGCCAAAAAGCTCATGGAAAGCTGTCAAAACCATGTGGAGTAAAAAGGGAAGTGAATCTCTTCTTTTAGAAAGATTTGAATCAAAAATCTTCATACTTTAAAACATCATTGATCAACTTGATTTCCTACTCTTTTTGTTACCATAATCTTGTCTCATATATATGCACAACAACTCAGGAAAAGGTGTAGCGGTAGAAATGTTTAAGACTAAGTCATTGGATTGACTAGACTTGTACAAATCAAAATAAAAATCGCCACCGCATTTTATTATTTTCGAAGGAATGGGAAAAGAGCGAGTAACCCAAAAAGAATGGGAAAGATTCAAGGTAAGGGGGTTGGTTATGCAAATGGAAGGTATTAGCACCCTAAACATCTACGGTACTCCACAGGAACCTCTTTGTAAAAATATGTATATTTTGGCTATAAAATTTTGTATGTACAATAGATGGTGGAGGTGAGAAAAGAACTATATTTTTTTATGATTTTTGCACCCGTCACGGTTGTGAACCTTTAGTGCCTACGTACCACCTTTCATGCAATGGGGGATTAGGGTACACGTAGTTCACCTTTAAAGATTTCAAAACACAAGTGTGTTGATTAATTTTAAGAGATAAGACATCATCGTCATTGTCCATGTGGAAAACATACTTACTACCCACAATCATGAGAAAGGAGAATTTCAAAAATCATATTTCATCAAGACGTGTCAAAACATGAAATTTGTTCATCAAGAAATTAAAAAGTCAAAATTATCTTTGAAAAGTCAAAATTCTAGGACTTGGAAATTTTTCTAAGTGTTAGAAAGTTAACATTTTTTCATAACTTTGTGCCAAATTTCCACCATGATGCAAGGTGATTCAAGGAAAACTTCCAGCATGAAAGTTTTAGATCTCAATGAGGTCTAAAACATTGTAGGGCAGAACTTTTTCTAGAAATGCTTGGATTTCAAGTTATGAATTTATGAAGACATGTCCATGAAACTAAAAGACTTAGTGAAATTTTGCCCTAGTTAGGCAGATTTTTGGTACTAACTTCATAGTAACTTTTCACATAGTTCCAAGTTTATTCTTCAAAAATTTCCAACATAAAGGTTGTATAGGATGTTACAAGCTTTCTAAAATGCCCAATAACTCATTGATATCATTCTTGAGCAAGGAGAATCAAAGAGATGAAGTTAGGGTTTCATTCTTGAATTATAGGTCATTTTGTGATATACGAGAATTCAAATCTCAAGCCCATGTTGCATAATCTTTGCTTTGTAGGCTTTAAACTTGTGTTTCACTCCATAATTAATGGTTTACACAATTTATTGAACCATTATCCAATAAATTCAAGTATTATCCAAATAAATTTTCCATTTTGAGAAGAAAGTAATATATTCATTCTTGTAAAGCAAGCTTTATGCACAAAGTCAGCTTCTTGAGCTCCTAACTTGTTTTCTTTGATTACACTCCATCCACAAAGTTAGAGGTATTGTGTTTAAAGTGGTTAACAACTATATGAACCAAGTACAAGGCATGTGTTGTACCCCAAAATTTTCCCTCTCATATTATCAAGATTTTTCCTCACAAGACTTCTTGGGCTCAAGACAGGATTAGGGTTTGCTCAGCTAAAGACCTCTCCTTGCACTGATGACCTGAAATTAGGGTTTGAGTTTGCACAAGTATTTTTGGACCATCAATGCTTAATTTTACTTTCATACACCATATTGGACCCCTAAGATTACTCATACCAGGTTTCAAGCCTTGAATCACATTTTTGCCCAGTCAATTGGACAGTTGACCTAAAAGTCAACTATATTGGGGAAAAGGTCAACAATGGCCAATTTACAATCAAACTTCATAATTTTTTATCCACATAAACATTATAGGCTCCTATTTACCATTTGATCAAGTTTGGATCACAACTCCTCAAGAAATTTGATCAAATCATCAAAAGGGCAAAATGGTCAAAATTAGGGTTTTGACTGGGAAAGGGCAATTTCTGATTTTTGACCTAGCCAATGACCAATTTGGTTCAAGCATGATTTCAAGGACTCAATGGCATCATCTTGACCTAATCACATAGTTCAAAAGATCTCAAATGCATAGGATTGACAGATGAATTTTGCAGTCAACTGATCAAAAATCAACTGTACACTAAAAAGTCAAACTTTGACTTTTTGGTCAAAATCAAGTGCCAAGGGTCATAATTAATCAAGATATGTCAAAATGTGAAACTTGTTGATCAAGAAACCTAAAATTGAAAATTAGGGTTTAATTTGAAAATTTTTCATAACTTAGAATTTTTCTAAGTATGGAAAAATTCTTATTTTTTCCCAACTTTCCATAACTTTTTCACCATGATGCAATTGGATTCAAAGAAAACTTCCAACATGAAAATTGTAGTCCTCCATGAAATCTACAACTTTTATTTACAAAGTTTACCCAAAAGATGCTTGGATCTCAAGTTATGATTTTGTGAATAGGTATCCATAAACTTTTTAACTTAGTGAAAATTTGCCCTAATTTAGGCAGGTTTTTGACCTAACTTCATGGATATTTTTCACCTAGTTCCAAGAGGAATCTCAAAATTAATTTTAAAGATGGATTGTAGAGCATGTTACAAGATTTCAAAAATGTCCAAGGACTCTCCAAGATCATTTATGGTTAGGGAGAATCGAAGAAATGAAAATGGCAATTTATCACTTTTGTTGAAGGCATTTTCACAATGGTTCAAGTTGCAAATATGTCCTAGCATGCTTGTACCTTACATTACAGGTCCTAATCCTTTCTACACTCCATAATTGAATGCTAATTCAGTGGACAATGGCTTTATTTTGATCTTTGGAGTATTGTACAATGAATTAATCCATTTATGGCATAAAGTTCATAATACTACTTTCATAAAGCTAGCTTTTTGCAACTTTACAAATCTTGAGCCATGGACCTGATCTTTTGTTGCAAACAAGATCCACAAACATCATGCAAAGTACACCAACCTTATGCAGCTAGCAAGCAAGCCTGTACAGGCCTTTGGCATTGGTCATGTCAACTTTCTTCAAAAGCAAGCAAACTTGCAAAAGTCAAGACAACTTGTGTATCTGTTAAAGGGAAGCCTTGGTATAATTTCAAACAACTTCAGAACCTTGTTGCAAGCCTAAGCACGAATCCATAACATCCCAAACACCAAAATCACACTTTTCTGCCCAAACAGGGCATCATCTGCAGAACACTTGCCATTTCAAAACTTGCTCGTGCGTTTTGCCTTTCAACCCTTGAAACATCTTCCCTACATCACACTGTCCAGGCCCTTGTCTTGCAACTGTGTGCCCTGTTTCAAGTTTCACCATTTTCATTTTGAAGGTTTGCAGGTTGACTCGTGCAGGGAGATTCAAGCATCTACAAGGCAAGCTGAGCATTAGAGAAGCTTGAGGGAACTTCAAGGAAGCTCACAAGATCTTCAGGCCTCACTCAAAGTTCCCACATTGCCATATCCAAACTCAGCTGAACAAGGTATTTTTCAAATCTCTATCTCCTTATTTAGGCATCCTTAAGCTTAGGTTTGTGAAGCAAAGATGTAGTCCTTAATTTGCTTAAGTTGTACATATGCATAGTTTTTATTTATATTAACTGAACTAAGAGTATTTGGTTGTTGAACATGCTAAAAAAACTAGGTCAGAAATTAGGGCCATTAAAATTCTCCCTGGTCTTTTAGAGTTAGGTCATGAATTTTATATCACTAGAATCGTGAGATCATAAGCTACCTTTTTTGTGTTATGAGTTTTTGATTTTATGCAAGCATGAGCAAGAACAGGATTTGAAGGCAGAACGCGCGAAATTGTTTGGCTGGAGGACAGGGACAAAGCTAGCTTGGGCCTGGCGCGCTTGGGCTTGCTGTTTCTACTTGTTACACCCCCTGATCTACTATTCACACCCCCTTTCATATTTTGTTTTATTTTTCATATTTTCTTTGCATTTTTTATATTTATTGCTTTAATATTTTTTCTGAACATAAAAAAATCCAAAAATATTTTCTTAATTTTTTTTGCATTTTTATTTTATTTTTATCTTATTTTTTGCACAAAATATTGATTAGTTTAAGTAAAATAGAAATTATTTTCTTAAAATAAATTGTAAATACCTTAAAATATTATACATTTTTAATTTTACTATTTAACACATAAAATATTATTTTTACATATATTTGTATTTTTTTAATATTTGTAATTAATTTCATTTATTTTTTCTTGTACAAAAAATGAATAAAATGAATAATATAGAACATACATTTTCTTTAATCAAAATTAGGGTTTCCCCTTTCAAAAATAATAAGATTATTTTTTCTTATTTTAGGACTTAGATAATTTTATTTTCTCATACATAAAACAATTACAAAACATTTTTTGCATATTTACATTTTTATTGCATATTTAAATAATTGTTTAATTATTTATTATACAATAAATTCAATTGGGTTGTAATAGTGAATTAGGGTTTTATTTTGTGCAAATATCCCCATTCAAAACTTGTATCCCCCTTCCCATAATATTGTTGTAATAGTTTAGATTTATTTTACGTAATTTATCGCATTATATACATGTTTAGTAAATTAGGGTTTGTATGATAAGACAAAATCAAACAAATAGCATGACCTAATACAAAACAAAAATGCATGAAAAATAACAACACATTGCACACAAAACCCCTAGAGTTTCATCCACTTGGTTACCTTAAAATACATGTTCATGGTATGCATGCTAGGTATCTTGGCAAAACAAAACAAAAGATCATATTCCCTCGATGACGCTATCACAAGTTACCTAAAATAAATGATCTTAGTCCCTCAAAACTTGCTAAAGATACTTGGCAATATTGTTATCATGGTCATACGATGACCCATGCCCGTCCCGTTTAACATCCAAAGATAGGGTTATCTACCAAAACAATGGTAGGTTAACAACATCAAAGGAATAAAAATATACAAGAAAGACTTTTGAGTAGGTAGATGCTTCTAGTTACTTGATCAATTTGCAAACAATCCTTGCTATTTTCAAACACACACACACACATACACATTTCAAAAACATTTCCAAACAAACTTTCAAAACATTGAAACATTTTTCAAAAGACAAACATCTTTGTATACATTCTTACGAATGAGAATCATTACAAAGATTTCCTAAACAAAGGCCTCTTTTCAAAATACTTTCAAAACCATATAAAGCACCATTTCAAACAATTGTCAAAGCAAAGCAAGTGATCTAAAACAAGTAACTAAGAGCCCATGGAAAACCATGGATGAAAAGGGTGCTAGCACCTTCCCTTTTCATAATCTACCCCCCGAACCCAAAAACAATCTCAAAGGTCTTTCCTGTGCTTTTTTACCTTTCCTTTTGGATAAAATAAAAGTCGGTGGCGACTCTTACTAAACTACAACATTTGCGAACACAAACGCAAAACCTCAAGTCAGTTCTCCCATCGCATCACAGAACTGGAGACTCTGCTGGGGAAATATTCTAAAAGTGGGGTTACCTTAGGGTTTTAGATCACCTTTACATGCTTATCTTTCTTGACTTGTTTTCTTTACACTTTGGTTCTATTGTTTGGGTTTGAATCATCTACCCGGATTTGGGAAACATTCATAGGTAAATAGCAATACGTTGTGGAAACTGTGCAGGGTATACCGACATGGTCTAAGCAATAGTTATATTAGTGCGACATATTTGTGGGTACCGGTAGCCTTTGAGTCAATTAAAGAGAATACAGGGCCGCTGAGTGATGTCATGAAGCACTAATGGACTTTTAGAACCTTTACTTGACCAACTTGGCCTTTTAGGATGTAGTGAGATGACCGGCTTTGGTGCAGTCCGAAGTTGGTAGATACTCGATACTACACTCATTGAGGGTTGGTTCCTTGGAATATTTCGGTCGCCATTAAAGAGGCTGAATTGAAACAATGAACAAGGAAACAATCCAGTGATATTGAGCTCTTTAGAACCCGGTTACTATTTCTAAGACAGGTTGAGCCAACTAAACTTCAAGAGGGTACTTACCTATGAAACCCCATGCAAGCCTAAACTAGGAACTTGTGTGATTTTCTTGTACATATATACTTGTACATAACATCATGGACATCATGAACATCATATGCATTCACTAACCATTTCAAGGATTTTGGGGATTCATCTTTGTTCTTGTTTTGTAGGATATGGATTCACTTCGCAGGAAAACTATTCAAGTCAACCTTGTGAGAATCCCTCAACAACTTAAGGAGCTAGTTTCAAGGATTCTTGAAAACTCTCCATTCACCGAGAGACATGGTCGCCTACTCAACTTGGTCACCTCCAACACAAATGATGATTTGATGAAGGTGCTCTTTCAGTTCTTTGATCCTTTGCACCATTGCTTCACATTTCCTGACTATCAACTCGTGCCTACTTTGGAAGAATTCTCCCAACTCTTGAGGATTCCCATCCTCAATCAATTTCCTTTCAACGGTACGGAAAGAGATCCAGAGCCAAAAGAGATTGCTCAAGCTCTACACTTGCACTCATCTGATGTCACAACCCATTGGGAAACTAGGAGTGGTGTCAAAGGCTTCCTAGCAAAGTTCCTGTTTGAGAAAGCCCAAAGCTGTTGGAATTCCTTAGACTTGCAAGCCTTTGAGGAAATTGTTGTTCTCCTCATCTATGGGATGGTTTTGTTTCCAAATCCTGACAAACTCATAGATGTCAACATCGTCAAAATCTTCATATCACGCAACCTGGTGCCTACATTGCTAGGGGATATCCTACACTCTTCTCACACTCGCACAATGAGGAAAATAGGTGTCCTTATGTGTTGCACTCCTCTCTTGGAAAGATGGTTTATTTCTCATATTCCCCAATCAATCTTAAGGAATGATCAAGGTTCAAGGTGGTTACAAAGGTTGATGACGCTCAAACATTCAGACATTCATTATTGCTCCCGTTCCAAAGAGAATGTTATCATTGTCGACCGTTGTGGAGAATTCCCTAATGTTCCTTTGCTTGGAATTAGTGGAGGAATCACCTACAACCCATGCTTATCCTTAAGTCAGTTTGGTTATGCCCGAAGGGACGGCCCACACAAGATGTTGATTGAAGGTTTGGTATTCGACTATGACAACAATGATCAAGGTCTTTGCCATAGATTTATCCGAGCTTGGAGGATGCTTAACAAGGTGGATAGCAAGACTTTGGGGCACAAGAATTCCATCCCTCTTGAGCCTTACCTAAAATGGGTACGAACTCGCGCTCAGAGTCTTATGATGCCTTACCCCTCCAATCTCCCAGTAATCATTGAGCCTGTTAAGGAAGGAGATGTCCCATACACTATCCTACATCCTGACATGCCCACATCTCTTGAAGACTTACAAAGGGATTGGATACAACTCAAAGGAGAGCGAGATACTTTTGAAGCCCAATTTTACGCAAGCGAAAAGAAAGTTTTAGAACTCACTAGGCTACTTCATGAGGATCAGACTCTGAATGCCTACACTGCACCAAAGAGGATGCGCACTATTTTTCTATCTTAGAGTTTTGTATTATTTTTCCCAAGGGGAATTGATGTACTCAAACTTTATCTTATTAATATAATGTGTGTTTATTTTTTATCTAAAACGAATTTGAATCTTTGAAATCCTTGAAAACATTGCATATGCACATATCATTCATCATAACATAAACAGGTCTTTTGCAACAAGTCTCCTCATCTCTCTACTGTTTATTTCAGTAAGATGGATCTCGAGAAAACAGTGAAAGATCTCCAAGCTCAGAATACGCAGTTTCAACAGTTGCTCATGACCCTAGCCAAGGGGTAAGAAGAGTTGAAAACTCTGCTGGCTGAAGAGAGGAAAAAGAAAACAAAGAAGGTGATCAGAGTCTTAAACATGAGGAGAAGATTTCAGGGGCAGACAAGAAGGACTTTGAACTTTGCAACAACATCCAGTGAAGGAGAAGGGAAAGGAAAGGAAACAGTTTTCCTGTCAGAAGAAGAAGACTACTCTGAGGAAAGTACCCTCCAGTTGATGATAAGTATAAACATCTTGAAGAGCGATTGAGCGCGATGGAAATCCAAAAGGTGCCAGGCTTGGACTTTGAGGAATTGGGACTAGTGTCATGGATTGTGATTCCTCCAAAATTCAAAGCACCTGTATTTGCCAAATATGATGGAGTGTCATGCCCTAAAATGCATCTCCGATCATATGTGAGAAAAATCCAACCCCACACCGCTGATAAAGACTTTTGGGTGCATTTTTTCCAAGACAGTCTGTCTGGAACACAACTCGATTGGTTTTACCAACTAGAAAGAGCCAACGTCCATAATTGGGAAGATCTTGTCGCAGCTTTCTACAAGCAATATCAATACAATGCTGATTTGGCGCCTACCCGTACTCAACTCTAGAGTATGGCCATGGCTTCCAATGAAGGTTTCAAGGATTAGGCACAAAAATGGAGAGATTTGGCTGGAAGAGTTCAACCCCCTATGTCTGAAAGGGAGTTGGTGGACATGTTCTTAGGCACCTTATCTGGTCCCTTCTTCAACCATTTAATCTGAAGTTCATCTGCAGGCTTTACCGAACTAATATTAACTGGAGAGAGGGTGGAAGCTGGCATAAAAGGTGGAAAGATTCAGAAGGATTCATCTTCTTCTACAGATGTAAGGAAGCCTTTCATCGGGAAGAAAGAGGTAGCTGCTGTGTATTCGCAAAGGAACCAAGATAGAGTCGAACGCCGACCAATGGTGGGGGCTGTTATGATTCCCAAGCCTACATCTGATCAATAAAGAAGTAATCAACCAAGGGTGGAAAGGCCAGTCAGGAAATTCACCAGAATCAACATGACTCTGTCTCAAGTATTACCGCATCTGCTGAGATCCAACTTGGCAACCTTGAAAGAAGCTCTGAAAAACCCCAATATAACATCCCCTCATTATCACCCCAATGCCCGTTACACATATCACTCTGAAAATCCTGATCACGATACTAATAACTGTTGGGCCTTGAAAAACAAAATACAAGACCTCATAGAAGCAAAATAAATTGAGTTTGATGCGCCCGAGAAGCCAAATGTCATTTCTGCTCCTATGCCCAGACATGGTCACAATACCAATGCTATTGAAGAAGATTTGTTTGTTGCCACAGTTAATGAACTCATGACTCCACTACCAACCATTAAGATGAACTTGTTGAAAGACGGTGTGTTCCCGGGTGTGATCGGTGGGAATAGAACTGACTGTTTTGGAATGCTGGTTCGCGTTTGCGTTTGTTTTTGCAAAATGTCGCAGTGAGCAAGAGTCGCCGGCGTCTTTTATTTTATCCAACAAGGAAAGGACAAAAGCACAGAAAAATTCCTTTTTGAGATATTCTTGGGTTCGGGGTGTAGATTATAGAAAGGGAAGGTGTTAGCACCCTTTCTATCTGTGGTTATCCACGGGCTCTTAGGTACTTGCTCATTACGTTTTCAAAAGTTTGCTTTTCTTTGTGATTGTGGATTTGAGAAGAGTTTTTGTTTTGAAAGGGGTGTAAGTGCGAAAAGTTTTGTTTTGTTTTAAAAGGAGCAAGTACTTAAGAACCATCTACCTACTCAAAAAAGGAATTAATCTGTACAAATGTCCTTTAGACAATGCTATCCCACTATTGAGGAGTAGGTAGCATCGTCGTTGGAGTTTTCGGGTCAATTCGATTAAGGGACGTGTGGTCACTAAAGAAATTTTAGGACGCCTTAGCGGTAACCCTAATGTCTTAGATCATTTTATCTGAGGCAACCGTTTCGAGGCAACTTATGATCTTTGAACAAGAGGGCGGCCTCTAAAACTTCCTATACTCAATGACCACGTTCGAGACAACCGAGTGAGGTGTACCCTAAGAGTGCGCATGTGCGAGTGTGTTATTTTCAGTTATTTTCATATGTACATGTTAATGGTGAGCTACTATTGATTTTAGGTTAAAGATTAATCTTGTCATGCATTGCCTATTTATCAAACATCTAACAGTTAATGGTTGCGAAAATTAAATTGCGGAAAATAAATCTAAGCTATTACAAGGCGTCGGGTATTTACATCGCCAAAGACAAACCCTTTTAAAATTAAATTGCGAAAAGTAAATAAAAGCGATAAATAAATAAATAAAGTCCTAGGTTAAAAAACTATTACACTCCCGAAGCAGTTACAATATTGAAATATGGATCAAAAATAATTCGCGCGCGAGAAAATTAAATCGGAGTGTCTTAGGGTTTTGACCCTTTTTATTAAAGAAAGCATATTTTTTTTGTTATTTTTTAATTAAAATGGAATTAAACCTAAACTAATTATTAATTAATTAAAAAAGATATTTTTGGATTTTTTTTATATTTAAAGAAATAAAATAACATTGATTAAAGTTATTAAAAACCTAATATTCTAAATTGATTTTAATTTATTGCAAAATATTAAAATTATACCTAATTAGAAACTACATTAATTAAATTATTTATTTACAAAAATAATGAAATAATGAAATTGAATTTAATAAATAAAAATAATGTTTTTTATGTTTTCTGATTTTTATTAGGCAAAATATTAATTATTTGGTTAGTAATTAATTAAGAATAATAATTAATAAAAACAATTAAATAAAAAAAAATATAAAAGAGAAAAAGAAATAAACCCAGGGGGTGTTAGGCCCAAATTGAGTGTGAAATCAGCAATTATTGAGGCCCATTAACGTTCAGCCTGCTTGACTTTTCAGATTGCCTATGCGCTTGTTGACCAGAGTGTATGGTGGATATCCATCCTGAGCCATTGGATTTGATTTGCAAGCCATCTGCCAGGTAGATCTTTGAGGAGTATGGTAGTCTCTACGCTTGAGGGTGCACTAGAATAACTGAAACAAAATAACACAAATGTTTTGGGGGACCTGGGATTCAAACCCAGGTCCCAATGCTCACATGCCAGTGCTCCAACCACTCAACCAAACTGCTCATTCGTTATAAGAATATAAAACAAATAATATATGGAAGAATTAATTAATCATGCTGGAAATAAAAAAACGCGCAAACACATTTGAATGGACCAATAACGCAGGGACACGTTATCATCTTCTTCAGCAAATCCCTGGTTATTTACCTGCGGATTTTTGTCCGCAGGAAGATTCGTGGGATGTCTCAAAAATCCTTCCTAGGCCATGTAAACGCAAGCTAAGGTCGTCATCGTGTTCGTCTTGCTTTCCTGAACACGAATATAGCCATGAATTGTCTTGATTTTGCCTGTACACAAGATGCCTAAAAACGAAGCAAGGAAACCCTAGGTTCGGGTGTCACATTAGAAGCCATGAAAATAAAATTAAATGATGTAGAAAGCTTCGAAATCAAGCATGGATCAAGAATATGTTAACATTTGGTCAAAAAGATGCAAGAATGAGGAGTTATATTTTCATGTGCAGAGGCATATTCAGGAATACTTACAGCGCATTACAGGTGGCCTTAAGGTCCGGTTTTGGTTGCTATAGCTTCAGGAGGTTGCTGGCAAGAGAGCTACGTGAAGCTTTTGCTTTGGAAACGCCTCCAAACAAGAATTCGATCTCCCACTTTTCAAGCTTTTTCTCAAAATTCTTCTGGCCGTTTCAGTAGTGTTTTGTGCGTGTTTTTGGTCTGGCTCTCTTGTGTGCATATAATAGAATGAATTTAGGTTAAAACATGGTCCATAATCCAAGTGCATTCAAGGTTTTGAGATTTGATAGGATCACCATTATCAAGTTTCCAAATATAGGCCAAATCTGATTTTTTTTTTATGCATGAAAAGCCATGATACGAGTTTGATTTGATTCATGATGATAATTGAAAGTTGTACCAATCACAAAGATATGATTTCATCAATTTTTAGATTTTATTTGATTTAATATTGATTAAAAATGAATTAAATCAATAAAAATTAAATAAAATAGAAAAATAAATGAATGGCCATGAAATCAAGTATGGTACACGTGTGTGGCATGACAAGACCATATCAAGTGGAAAAAAGTGGGCCCTTTTGTCAAAAATTAGAGTTTTGAGGATGGTTGACTTTTGGCAAATTTGGAAAAATGCCCAACTTCAACAATGCATAACTTCTTCAATTTTGAACTTTTGGAGGTGTTATTGGACTTTTTAGAAACCTTGAGATGTCCTCTAACCAACCCTTTTGGTATCATCTCATTTTGATGTTCCATTCTCAAGTTATAAGCTTTGGAAAAAAAAGTGTTTTTGTTGACTTTCAAAAATGACCTATAATGTCCAAATTTGTAACTTTTTGTGAGTGCATTTCTTGATCTTGGGGTGTGAAGATGGATTGTAGGAAATTGCATCATCTTCAAAATGAGCTTTGGATGGGTCATTTCTCATAAAGTATGAGAAAGTTATGCTTGGTCAAAGTTGAGTTGACTTTTCCTACAAAACCCTAATTTAGCAACTTTTGAATCTTGATGAATCTTGAGCAATCCTTGATGAATCATGATCAACCCTTTATCAAATGATTAATTAACCTTCAAAATGAGAATGTTGACAAAAAATCTTGAGGTTTGACTGTATTTGGGACACAGTTGACTTTTGCCCTAGCATAGTCGATTTTTGGACCTCTTGAGCAGTTGACTGACCAAACTTCCTCTGCAAGGCTTGAAATTTGACATGGATAAATGTTGTACCCCAAAATTTGCCCTCCCATATTCTTCAAAATTTGCAAAGAGCATGCTTCAAAATTCCCCAAGGGTTGCACAGTTCAAGGGCCTCCTAAACAGTCAAAAACTAGGGTTTTGCTTTTAACAAAGAAATTGAAGTTTCCAAGGGTCCAATCAAGTCCCACATGCCTATAAACATTGTCAAGTATCCTCATGTCAAGTTTCAAGACTTACAGCACAAAATTGCACAGTCAAAAACCCTAATTGCTCAACAGTCAACTGCAGGGGCAAAATGGTCATTTGACAGTCAAAAGTTCAAATTTTTGGTCAACATCTCATTTTGAAGCCACAAAGATCATTTGATCAATTATTGATCATGATTCTCAAAGCATGGCTCAAAAAGTCTCAAGATGCAAAAGTTTCCATATTTGGACAGTTGAAAAAGTCAACTGTAACTTGACCAAGGCATAACTTCCACATGGATTATCAGAAAAATTCCATCCAAAGCTCATTTTGAAGAGAAAGACATTTCCTACAACTCCTCTTCACACTTAAAGTCCAAGAAATGCTCTCACAAAAAGTTATCAATTTCAACATTATAGGTCATTTTCAAAAGTCAACAAAAAGGGACTTTAAGTCAAAGGCCATAACTTGAGATTGGTAAATCAAAATGACATGGGACCAAAGGCATTGGTTAGAGGACTTCAAGACCTTTCCAAAATGTCCAAGAACATGAGAAAAGCTTAAAAATTGAGCAAGATATGCCTTGTGGAAGTTGGGAAATTTTTGGGTATTTTGAAAAGTCAACCTTGCTTCAAATGCCTTAAAATTGCTAATGGGCCTCTTTTTCTTCCAAGATTCATCATCCAAAACATGTGCACGACCATTTGGCCCAAAGGGAATTTATTCATCATTTTTATTTATTTATTTGAATTTTTAATTGCTAATAATTCATTTAATTAATTAAAATATGGAAAAAAATACCAAAGCAAGCTTTTCAAATCTTTTTATGCATGAAATATCTTCAAGATTTCGTGCATTATCTTATATGGAAAGAATCAAGTTGATTGGACATGATTGGCATCAAAAACATGTGAAAAAGATTGGAAAAATTATGCATGAAAATCAAATATCCATTCCATCAATGCAAAAGTTTTTTGGATCCAAATCTTTACCCTAATCATTCCATACATAAGCCAGAGGCAAACCCTAGTGAAAAAGACCTCCAAGCTGCGCCCAAAGCTGAAGAAGAACATTGCATTTTTTGTGAAAAATTCCAAAACTGAAAACGTGGTTCCAAAGCATTTCAAGGCAAGAAAACTATCCCATTGCATTCCTGAGGCTTCAAGGAACGTGTCTGAATCAAAATCATCAACTCTAACATCAAGAATTGGTAACTAGAAGTTAGACTGTGTCATCGTTTTTGCATAATCGTATCTCATCATTTATGCCATGATTTTAAGTTCTAATGCTTGTTTTGTATTATTCTTATCATTCTAAAGCTAACCCTATTGTTTAATTGAGTTTTCCTCACCCATACGCGAAACCACCATTGGAGTATTTTAGGGTTGCAGAGGTTCAAATTTGGGGCTTCTCTGTTATGGAAAAATTAAGATACAAGACTGGTACCATTGGAACGAGAAGCTTCACACGAACCTAACCATCCTATCGCGCCCAATTTCTGATCAAAGATGGCTTATTCGCTATTTTTCCTTGTGTCATGTAGTGGGGGTTCAAAACCCCCGCAATCTTGTTTATTTTTGTTTCAGGTAAAACGCACAAACAGAGAAGATGGTGACTTGTCTCCATATGACTGGGCAATTTAAATTCAGCGCGCGTTTTTGTTATTTCTAGGCCACTAACCAAGTTCCTCTTATATTATTTGTTTGTCATTCTATATTCAAAGCGCGTTAACAGCTCCATTGGTCAAGCGTTGCATTGGTAATCTCTGGGACCTGGGTTCGAATCCCAGGTCCCCCTTCTTATTTCCATATTTTTCTTCTAACCATGTTCCTGTGCAGTTTGCTCCCTGATGACCATCATACGCCCAAAATCTCAACGCGCCACATGGCCACTGAAGGCAATCCAATGGTCTTGATTGGAAGAATACCATGGGCATAAGTCAGAGGTGCCACACGCCAGCATGAAAGTCAACAAGGCCAAGGGCTATTGGGCCAGAATTATTGGATTATATCTCCAGTTTGGGGACAGAACCCCCCATTGGTTTGCTTTTCATTCTTTCTCATATTTTTTCTATTTTATTTGTTTAATTAGTTTTAATGTAATTCTTTAATTTAATTTATTTTCATAAAATATAAAAATAATATAAAAAACCAGAAAAGACAAAAAACAAAAATATATTTTATTTTAATATCTTTGTAAATAAATTATATCAACTAATTTAGTTTTAAATTCTAGGATTAATGTTAATATTTTCTAATAAACTTAAAATTTGTAGAATTAGGGTTTTAAAAGATTTTTATTCTTTTATTTTCTCATTATTAATAACTAATTATTTATTTTTGTAAATAAAATTGTATTAATTAATTACGTTAATTTTAGATTAAATTTTAATGCTTTTCTTAATAAGTTAAAAATAACTAGAATTAGGGTTAATTAATTAATTTCATTTAGTTCTCATTAAAAATTCATAAATACAAAAACTCAAAAAAAAAAAATAACTTCTTTTCATTTTAATTTAATTAACTTGTTAATATAATTTAATTTCAAAGGGTTCAACGCCCTCGTATTCCCGATTTTTATTCTCTTCGCGCATTTTATTCTTATTCCTTCTTTTAAATATTAATGTAATTCTCCCAAAGCCATGTAATTCGGACATTCATATTTCTCGCACTTTACTTTATTTTATGTCAAATCGGGTCCTGGATTTAATTTGGCGATGTGGACCCGCGCCTTTGTAATAGTTTAGGAACTTTATATTTTTCGCAACTTTTTAACTGCTAATAAATTGCATGCAAGAATGAATGTCAAAATAAAAGCAACGCGTAGATCATCCATGACATGAACAAGACAAAATATCAGAAAACGACACACAAATCACACACCACCCCTAGGGTACGCCTCATTGTTGCCTTGCCTCTCGAAAGGTGATCGTCGAGTAGAGGATGTCTTAGTAAGTCCTCATGATCCGGGAACCTGGCATGAGGGTAGCTTCTAAGGTATCTTCCTATTGCTCTGGTGATCACCATGTCCTGAACCTCGAATTGACCCGAATACCTCCAACGGTGGTGCTACCTACCTCTCAATGGTGGGATGGCACTACCTTAAAGGACATCTACACAGACGAATTCCTTAGGGTAGGTAGACGACTCTAGAAACTTGCTCTAATTTCAAAACAAATCAAAAATACTTTTCACACCGACACCTTTTTCAAAAAGCTTTCGAAAGCAACTTTTCAAACACTCTTGAGAACCGATACAAGAGTCGAACTGGAATTTTCAAAGAAACTTTTTTAAAAACCCACATTGAAAAGCAAATAAACCATTTTTGAAAACACATTGAGCAAGTATCTAAGAGCCCATGGATAACCATGGATAGAAAGGGTGCTAACACCTTCCCTTTCTATAACCTACCTCCCGAACCGAGAGCAAACTCTATAAGGAATTTTTCTGTGCTTTTGTCCTTTCCATTTGGAGAAAATAAAAGATGGTGGCGACTCTTGCTTCCGCGACATTTCGCGAACCATCGTTAAACAATCAGTTCCAGATCCACCGATCACAGAACTGGCGACTCTGCTGGGGACTTCTTAACTTAAAGTGAGGTGTACCTTAGGGTTAGTTCATAACTGTGTTTTCAATTGTATTGATTTGCTTGCTTTAAAATTGTGGGACTGTCTTGGGAGTTCTATGGATCCTAACCCGGATCTGGGGATACCTTCTTAGAAAGTAGCAACAAGGTTGTGAGGGAACTGTGCGGGGTATACCAACATGGTTGAAACAGTCTGCTATGTTGATGTGGCACTTTGGTGTGTACCGGTAACCCTTGAGTTCAGTCAAGGAGAGTACGGGGCCTCCGCGTGGTGTCGTGAAGCATCAACAGACCTTAGGAACCTTAATTGAACTACCTTGGCCTCTTTAGGGTAGTGAGATAACTGACTTTGGTGCAGTCTGAGGTTGGTTGATACTCGATACTACATTAAATTGAGGGTTGCTTTTCTGGAATATTTCGGTCGCCAGTTCAGTGGCTAAATCGAAACGATGAATAATGAAAGCAATCTCGTGATATTGGGACCCTTAGAACCCGGTTACTTCTAATAGGACAGGTTGAGCCCACCAACTTCAAGAGGGTACTACCCAGACCCCATGCTGGCCTAAACCCTAAGGGCTTGTCTTGTGTGACTTGTGTGCCTTACATGTTTGTCTTTGTAAATATCTGTGGTGTGTTTAATCATAGCATCATGACATCATCCAGCATCATATGCATTGACTAACCATTTCAGGGGTTCGAATCTTCATCTTTGTTCTTGTTTTGTAGGACATGGAAACTGTTCGCAGAAAGACAATTCAAATCAGCCTTGTAAGGATCCCTCCTCAGCTTAAGGAACTTATATCCAGGATTCCCGAGAGCTCTTCATTTAGTGAGAGACATAGAAGACTCATCAGCTTGGTCAATACCAACATTGAGGAAGATATGAAAAAGGTCCTGTTCCAGTTCTTTGACCCTCTGCATCACCGTTTCACCTTCTTGGATTATCAACTGGTACCTACACTGAAGGAGTTCTCCCGGCTCCTGAAGATCCCTATCCTTGATCAACTACCCTACAACGGTACGGAAAAGGAACCCAAGCTTGAAGAGATTGCTAAAGCCTTACACCTACAATCATCTGACCTCAAGGGACATTGGGAAGTTAGAAGTGGTATCAAAGGGTTCTTAGCCAGGTTTCTGTTTGAAAAGGCCCATGAATGTTGGAACTCCCTTGACTTACAAGCTTTTGAAGAAGTTGTGGCCCTCCTTGTCTATGGTTTGGTGTTGTTCCCTAACCCAGATCAGCTTATAGATATCAGTGTTGTCCAGGTCTTCATGTCCAGGAATCCTATACCTACGTTGCTGGGGGACATCCTTCACTCATGTTACACTCGAACCATGAGAAAAAGAGGTGTCCTTATGTGTTGCACTCCTCTCCTGGGAAGGTGGTTTATTTCGCACCTTCCACAATCAGTTTTGAAGAACGAGCGGGGTTTAAGATGGTCACAGCGGTTGATGACTCTTACACATGTAGATATACATTGGTGCCCTCGGTCCAGAGAGGATGTCACTATCATTGATCGTTGCGGGGAGTACCCTAATGTTCCTTTACTTGGAATCAGAGGAGGTATTACTTACAGCCCATGCCTGGCTTGGAGACAGTTTGGTTATGCTCGGAGGGATGGCCCTCATGATATGTTAATTCCTGACATAGTTTTCGACTTCGACAATGATGCACAAGGACTTCGCCATAGATTTATCAGAGCTTGGAGGATGCCAAGTAGGATAGACAACAAGACACTGGGACACAGGAACTCCATCCCGTTGGAACCTTATCTCAAGTGGGTACGAGCCCGCTCCCAGAAGTTAGTAATGCCTTATCCTCATATGCTCCCAGTAATCAAAGACCCAGTCTTGGAAGGAGAAGTGTCCTACACCATTCAGCATCCTGATATGCCTACATCCTGGGAAGAGATGCAGAAGAGCTGGATCCAGCTTAAGGAAGAACGGAATTCTCTTGAGACCAGTCTACATGCTAGTGAAAAGAAGGTCTTGGAGCTCACCCGCCTATTGCATGAGGAGAGGAATCTCAACACCTACATAGCTCCAAAGAGGATGTGTAGTGTCTTTTGGGATTGATTTGCTTTGTAATTTGTGCCCATGAGGCTTTGATGTACTGAACAATTATTTCCTTAATGATAACGTGTGTTCCTTTTTGTCTACAACAAATTTGAACTTTCGAACCCTTGAATGCATTGCATAAACACATATCATTCATCATGTGCATAGCAGGTTGTATTCTTTTCAGGTTGCTTACTGTTCTTCGCTGTTTATTTCAGCATCATGAATCCCGACTCATCATCAACCGAGATGTCCATCAAGGCTCTTCAGGCACAGAATGCGCAATTTCAGGAACTAATCATGGGTTTGGCTCAGGGCCAAGAAGAGCTGAAGGCTCTGCTCCTGAAGAAGGAGAAGAAGAAGAAAAAGAGAACTGTTCTTTTCAACTCGGGCCGAAGGTTTGGCAACACTCTGCAGAATGAAGAAGTTGGTTCTTCTATAGGAAAAGGCAGTCCCCAGGGGGTAAAGGCTCCTAGTCCGGTAGTCTCCGACAACGAGACTGATTTTGATGAGGAACAGTACCCTCCTGCAGAAGACAGATATAAGCAGTTGGAAGACAGATTGAATGCTATGGAGATCCAACAAGTGCCTGGGCTGGATTTCGGAGACTTGGGTTTGTCTAGTGGTGTGATCATTCCTCATAAGTTCAAAGAACCATCCTTTACCAAGTATGACGGGGCATCTTGTCCCAAGCTACACCTCAGGTCTTATGTGCGGAAGATTCAGCCGTACTCAGTGGACAAGAATTTGTGGATCCACTTCTTCCAAGAGAGTCTTTCAGGGACTCATCTCGAATGGTTCTATCAGCTGGATGGGACCAAGGTTCGTAATTGGGAGGAGTTGGCTACTGCTTTCTATAAGCAGTATCAATATAATGCCGACCTTGCCCCTACACGTACCCAACTCCAGGGTATGTCGCTAGGGTCAAGTGAAGGTTTTAAAGAGTACGCACAGAAGTGGAGGGATCTGGCTGGTAGGGTGCAGCCTCCGTTGACTGACCGGGAGTTGGTAGACATGTTCTCGGGGACCCTATCTGGGCCATTTTTCAACCATCTTATCGGTAACTCGTCTGCAGGGTTTACTGATCTTATTCTGACTGGAGAGAGAATTGAGGCTAGGATGAAGTCTGGTAAAATTCAGAAGGGTGCATCTGCAAGCTCTGAAAAGAAGCCCTTTAAAAAGGAGGCTAGTGCGGTATATGGGTCCAGAAGACAAGAGAAACCTGAGCGCCGCCAATCTGTCAACGCGGTGATGATTGCTAAGCCTGCTGCCGCTCCTCGGAAAAACAATCCTCAAAGGGCTGAAAGACCTAGAAGAGAGTTCACCCGTTTGAGTACGACTCTATCACAAATCTTGCCACAGTTGCTGTCCACCAACCTAGTGACTGTCAGAGAGGCCCCGAAGGTTGTGAACACTGCCTCCCCCAAATACAATCCAAATGCCCGTTGTGCCTATCACTCCGATAGCCCGGGGCATTCCACTGATGACTGTTGGGCCTTAAGGAATAAGCTGCAGGACCTTATTGATGCCAAGGAGGTACAATTTGAGGCATCTGAGAAGCCTAATGTAGTGACAGCTCCCCTGCCTGCTCATGGAGTGAATGCTATTGGGGAGAATGATGAAGTGGATTAAGCTGAGTTCGACAGCTGGATTTACCCGGCAACCGACAGTGGACCTAGAAATTGGATTGCAAAAGACAACCTACTTGTTTCTCTTGTTACTGAGTAATAAATTCTTCTGTTTTGGTATCTGTAATAAACAATAAATTGAACTTTATGGCCCGGTGTCTTACCCGGGGCACCGTGGCTTCATTTGTGAGGGCATATAAATTGACATTTCATATATCATGAATAAAAATCTTGGACGTTTTCTCGCATTTCAAATCTTATGCTCCTTTTCTTTCTTTCCTTTCTTTATATCGCAAAACAGCTGTATTTACACACACTCACTCATACAGGTTTCAATCCACTCTGGATCTCACTGGTAACGACTCTGCTACTGCCAGTTATGACTTCGAAAATCCGATCAACTTAGCCGAAGACGAAGGTGAAGATGATTGCGAAGTGCCTGGCGAGCTTGCAAGACTGTTACTCCAGGAAGAGAGGGCAATTCAACCACATGAAGAGCCAGTGGAAACAATAAATCTGGGTACTGAGGCAGACAGGAAGGAAGTTAAGATTAGTGCCAACCTAGAGCTCAGTGTGAAGCAACGGTTGACTCAGATGCTACATGATTATGTGGAGATATTTGCCTGGTCCTACGAAGACATGCCCGGGTTGGATACCGATATTGTGGTCCATCACTTGCCTACTAAGGAAGACTGCCCTCTGGTTAAGCAAAAGGTCCGTCGTATGCGTCCAGAGATGTCTGAAAAGATCAAAGCCGAGGTTATGAAACAGTTTGATGTCGGGTTCCTTGCAGTGACTTCTTACCCTCAGTGGGTTGCTAATGTGGTGCCGGTACCTAAGAAGGATGGTAAGGTCAGAATGTGTGTCGACTACAGGGATCTGAACAGGGCCAGTCCCAAAGATGACTTCCCCCTACCTCACATTGATCTCCTGGTTGACAATACTGCTCAGCATAAGGTGTTCTCTTTCATGGATGGTTTCTCAGGTTACAATCAGATCAAGATGGCACCTGAAGACATGGAAAAAACTACCTTTGTTACCCAGTGGGGCACCTTCTGCTACAAGGTCATGCCTTTTGGACTGAAAAATGCTGGGGCAACCTACCAACGTGCCAAGGTTGCTTTATTTCATGACATGATCCATCATAAGATAGAAGTGTATGTTGACGACATGATCGCAAGGTCCCAGACTGAGGAAGAGCACCTAGATCATCTGTAGAAATTGTTTGACCGGCTGAAATTGTACAAGCTAAGGTTGAACCCGAACAAGTGCACCTTCGGGGTAAGATCTGGAAAGTTGCTAGGTTTCGTTGTAAGTGACAAGGGTATTCAAGTGGACCCTGCCAAGGTTAAAGCTATTCAGGAGATGCCAGTTCCTAGGACAGAAAAAGAGGTCAGAGGCTTTCTAGGACGCCTGAATTACATTGCTCGGTTCATCTCACACCTAACTGCTACCTGTGAGCCAATCTTCAAGCTGCTGAAGAAAGATCAGGTAGTACGTTGGAATGATGAATGTCAGGCTGCTTTTGACAGAATCAAGGAATATCTCCAAGAACCACCCATCCTTATGCCACCGGTTGAAGGGAGACCTCTGATACTATACCTGACAGTACTTGACAACTCAATGGGGTGTGTGTTGGGGCAGCATGACGAGTCTGGCCGAAAAGAGCATGCCATTTATTACCTTAGCAAAAAGTTTACCGACTGTGAGACCCGATACTCACTGCTTGAGAAAACTTGCTGCGCTTTGGTATGGGCTGCTCGCCGGCTGAGATAGTATATGCTGACTCACACTACCTTGTTGATCTCAAAAATGGATCCTATAAAGTACATATTTGAAAAGCCTGCTCTGCCTGGGAGAATAGCAAGATGGCAGATGATCTTAACGGAATACGACATTCAGTACACGACCCAGAAAGCCATCAAGGGAAGTGTATTGGCAGACCACTTGGCACACCAAGCAGTAGACGATTATCAGTCAATGAACTTCGAGTTTCCAGACGAGAGCATTATGATAGTGACTGATTGTGAAGTACCTGGACCGGATGAAGGACCTGAGGAAGGATCCCGATGGTCTATGCACTTTGACGGAGCCTCCAACGCTTTGGGTAACGGTATTGGCGCTATAATCATATCCCCCCAAGGCACTCATACTCCACTCAATGTCCGACTATGTTTCAACTGTACCAACAACATGGCAGAGTATGAGGCATGCATCATGGGTCTCCAAGCTGCGATCGACTTAAGGATCAAGTTTCTGAGTGTCTTCGGAGATTCCGCTCTCGTGATCAACCAAATCAAAGGAGAGTGGGATAAGAAACATCCGAATCTTATTCCTTACAGAGAATGTGTGTTAACCTTGATCCCCCACTTCACAAAGATAACCTTTGAACACTTCCCGAGAGAGGAGAATCAGCTGGCGGACGCGTTAGCTACGATGTCTTCTATGTTCAAAGTCAAATGGGACAATGAGGCTCCCCGGATCATCATCTAGAAACTGGACGAACCGGCATACTGTTGTGATCTTGAAACTGAAGTGGTGACCGAGAAGCCTTGGTACCATGAGGTGAAGAGATATTTAGAAGCTCAGGAATACCCCGAAGGCGCATCTGTCAACGATAAGAAGTTTCTGAGAAGGTTCGCAACGAAGTTCTTCCTTAGCAACGGCATCCTATATAAACGAAACCATGATTCGACCTTACTGCGGTGTATGGATAAGACAGAAGCAGAAAGGATCATGGAAGAGCTACATGAAGGGACCTTTGGAACACATTCCAGTGGACATACTATGGCAAAGAAAATCCTTCGGGCAGGGTATTTTTGGTCCACAATGGAAGCTGACTGCTACCAACACTCTCGGACATGCCATAAATGCCAGATATATGCAGACAAGGTGCATGTTCCTCCAGTTCCTCTGAATGTTCTGACTGCGCCTTGGCCGTTTGCAATGTGGGGCATAGACATGATCGATGAGATTAAACCTACGGCATCCAACGGGCATCGCTTCATCCTGGTAGACATTGATTACTTCACGAAGTGGGTTGAAGCGGCTTCCTACGCTACGGTAACCAAGACTGTTGTGGCACGGTTCATTCGGCATAACCTGATCTGTCAATACGGCGTCCCTGAGAGGATCATTACAGACAACGGTACCAATCTTAATAACAAGATGATCACTGAGCTCTGCGAGCAGTTTAAAATACAGCACCACAACTCTTCTCCTTATCGGCCGAAGATGAATGGGGCTGTAGAAGCAGCAAATAAAAATATCAAGAAAATCGTGCAGAAGATGACAGTGACCTATAAAGATTGGCACGAGATGTTACCGTTCGCTCTACATGGGTACCGTACCTCAGCCAGGACGTCAACCGGGGCAACTCCTTTCTCCTTGGTCTACGGCATGGAGGCAGTCTTACCGATCGAAGTGCAAATACCCTCTCTCCGGATAATGAGGGATGCAGATCTGAGTGAAGATGATTGGATCCAGACACGACTTGATCAATTAAACCTCATTGATGAAAAGAGACTTGCTGCTATCTGTCATGGTCAGACGTACCAGAAACGAATGATCAGGGCATTTAACAAAAAGGTCAGACCACAAGAATATCAAGTTGGGGATCTAGTAATCAAGCGAATCATCCTTCCTCATAGTGATCCAAGGGGCAAATGGACCCCTACATATGAAGGGCCGTTTGTGGTTAAACATGTGTTCTCAGGAGGAGCCATGATTCTAACCAACATGGATGGTGACGACCTTCCTCACCCCGCCAATGCAGACATAGTAAAAAGATACTACGCATGAAAAAAGACCCGCTAGGCTGACATGCCTAGGCAAAAGTTAGGGCTTCCCGGCGAACCAAAAGGGTTCAGGCAAAATGAAGGGATGAAACAAAAAAATTTGTACACCCGGCAAGTCGAAAACCTGAAAAGGCGGCTTGGGCAAAAATGGGTATCCCGGTGGACTGAAAACCCGAAAGGGCGATCCAGGCAAAAGTTAGGGATAAAGCGTAATACTATGTCTCATTGGATCACTTTGCATCCAGAATCCGGTATCTACATCAAGTTCAGACGGCATCGATCAGTCAGCTTCATCTTCAACTAAGGTCATCAAGTGATGAGACGCTCGGAGATATAAAGGCAATAGCAGAGTTGAAACCCAGTGGGATCGTTCATTTCACACATCTGTTTTATTTTCTCTTGTACAAATTTGTATAAACTCTTTTGTTCGGCGGCGTTCTCTTACTAGGACGTCAGCCTCTTGTACATAAACGCCTATTTTACAGGCAAATTCAAAAAAAATCAATACAAATATACTTTTCAGTTAGAATTGCCAATTGCTTTTCCTTTTTCTGTTTTGTTTTGCGAAGAACGTCCAAGGTTCAATTTGTGATATATGCATTGACAATAATTTGCTAACTCATGAATATTTGCATACGAAACAAAGGATTAATTACATGTAACATTAGAAACAGGGGCAATAAAGAGTTGTCTAAGCAAGCTAATTGTTCTGTCCTCCAAAGTACCAAGGTAGGTTCAGCTGAAGAACATAACCAGATATCTTAATTCCCTAGAGAGTGAGCCAGCAAGTCAGTGCACTCACCCCAAGCAAAGCTACAGTCAGCCTTAAGGAGGTGGGGTATCCTCCAGCAGATCTCAACATTCCCCAGCAGTATATACGCATTCTTAACAGGCATCCCCGGCAATCTTGGCCTAAAGATTGTTCCCCGGCGGTATATCAAACATTCAATGGAGTCACTTCCCCGATACATCTCAAAACTTCCCCAGGAGAGTCCAATCTAGTTCCCAAGGAAAGTTGGAATCCATCTCCCCAAGTAGTAAGCTTATCCCCAGTAGATTCTGGAAGCTTATCCTCGCAAAGCACGAACGTGTCTCCCGGCTTTATTCAAAGAGTTATTTCCGTACCAGGATATAACTGGGTTATCCTCAGCCAAAAGCCACGGAAAGATCGTCCTCAACGAAGTCTTCTTATCCCCAGCGAAGTCTATTAACACTTCCAATACAACAAGGGTATCCCCAGCAAGTTATTATCAACAACTCAGCAAAGTATCTCTCTCCCCACAGAGTATTGCTTCCCAGCAAGATCGTTAGAGTACTTTTCTCCCCGCAGAGTAATCCATTCGCCAAGTTCATTCCCCAACGGAGTCATCTTCTCCTACCAGTATTCTTGCAACTATCATCCCCAGCGGAGGCAAAAATCTATTCTTCAACATCAGCCCAGGATATGACTTCCCGGCACCCGTCAAGGATTTATTTCCCAAGACGAAAACATATATTCATAAACATCGCATTTCCATACATCATAGCATGCATATACGCATCATATCTTACAAATCTCATTTATGTTGAGAGCATCACTGCTTGATCCATATCATGCATTGTATATGACTGACCTTCACTTTTCGGGAAAAGATTCAGTTAAAGTTCTCAGCTACATTTCAAGACCTAGACCGGTTCAGTTAAATCGACCCTAAGATTTTTCTGTTTCTTATCCAGTCAAAGGCCTTCTCTGGTTCAGTCAGATCGACCCTAAGATCTCCCTGATTCTTATCCAGTTGAAGACATTTCAAGACCTAGACCGGTTCAGTTAGATCGACCCTAAGATCTCCCTGTTTCTTATCCAGTTGAAGACATTTCAAGACCTAGACCGGTTCAGTTAAATCGACCCTAAGATTGTTCTGTTTCTTATCCAGTCAAAGGCCTTCTCTGGTTCAGTCAGATCGACCCTAAGATCTCCCTGTTTCTTATCCAGTTGAAGACATTCCAAGACCTAGACCGGTTCAGTTAAATCGACCCTAAGATTTTTCTGTTTCTTATCCAGTCCAAGGCCTTCTCTTGTTCAGTCAGATCGACCCTAAGATCTCCCTGTTTCTTATCCAGTTGAAGATTTCAAGACCTAGACCGGTTCAGTTAAATCGACCCTAAGATTTTTCTGTTTCTTATCCAGTCAAAGGCCTTCTCTGGTTCAGTCAGATCGACCCTAAGATCTCCCTGTTTCTTATCCAGTTGAAGATTTCAAGACCTAGACCGGTTCAGTTAAATCGACCCTAAGATTTCCCTGTTTCTTATCCAGTCAAAGGCCTTCTCTAGTCCAGCTAAATCGACCCCTAATAGATTTTCCTGATAAAGACTCAGTAGAAGATATCCAAGATTCTCTCAGCGTTACTGTTGAGGTAGAAGTCGCCCAAGATTCTCTCAGCGTTACTGTTGAGGTTGAATTCGCCCAAGATTCTCTCAGCGTTCCTGTTGAGGTAGTAATCGTCCAAGGTTCTCTCACCGTTCCTGTTGAGGTAGTAACTATCCCTGGTTCATTCATCACCTTTTGAAGATCCAGATCCAGCTCCTATAACCAGTCAGGACACATCTATACAAAGAGTTTGAAGACCAGCTCCTGTAACAGGTAAGGTAACCATTTTTCTTTTGCAAGTACGCAAGTTCTCGCTAAGGAATCTCTTACGCGATCAACATCCAGATGGCATTTATAAACCCATCCACCATCCATCATCTCTCAGCATGGCATCTATAAGCCCATCATCATATCCATCAATCTCCAAATGGCATCTATAAGCCCATTCCCATCATCACTACTATGTGAGCGCAAATTTCTGGGCACTCTAGTGTTCAATCATCTTCCACCTTCGGATTACGAAAGGCCCGTCAGCCAATCTGCATCCTCAGGTCTAAGAAGATTGAACAGGGGCAACTGTTGTACCCCAAAATTTTCCCTCCCATATTCTTCAAAATTTGCAAAGACCATGCTTCAAAATTCCCCAAGGGTTGCACAGTTCAAGGGCCTCCTAAACAGTCAAAAACTAGGGTTTTGCTTTTAACAAAGAAATTGAAGTTTCCAAGGGTCCAATCAAGTCCCACATGCCTATAAACATTGTCAAGTATCCTCATGTCAAGTTTCAAGACTTACAGCACAAAATTGCACAGTCAAAAACCCTAATTGCTCAACAGTCAACTGCAGGGGCAAAATGGTCATTTGACAGTCAAAAGTTCAAATTTTTGGTCAACATCTAATTTTGAAGCCACAAACATCATTTGATCAATTCTTGATCATGATTCTCAAAGCATGGCTCAAAAAGTCTCAAGATGCAAAAGTTTCCATATTTGGACAGTTGAAAAAGTCAACTGTAACTTGACCAAGGCATAACTTCCACATGGTTTATCAGAAAAATCCCATCCAAATCTCATTTTAAAGAGAATGACATTTCCTACAACTCCTCTTCACACTTCAAGTCCAAGAAATTCTCTCACAAAAAGTTATCAATTTCAACATTATAGGTCATTTTCAAAAGTCAACAAAAAGGGACTTTAAGTCAAAGGCCATAACTTGAGATTGGTAAATCCAAATGACATGGGACCAAAGGCATTGGTTAGAGGACTTCAAGACCTTTCCAAAATGTCCAAGAACATGAGCAAAGCTTAAAAATTGAGCAAGATATGCCTTGTGGAAGTTGGGAAATTTTTGGGTATTTTGAAAAGTCAACCTTGCTTCAAATGCCTTAAAATTGCTAATGGGCCTCTTTTTCTTCCAAGATTCATCATCCAAAACATGTGCACGACCATTTGGCCCAAAGGGAATTTATTCATCATTTTTATTTATTTATTTGAATTTTTAATTGCTAATAATTCATTTAATTAATTAAAATATGGAAAAAATACCAAAGCAAGCTTTTCAAATCTTTTTATGCATGAAATATCTTCAAGATTTCGTGCATTATCTTATATGGAAAGAATCAAGTTGATTGGACATGATTGGCATCAAAAACATGTGAAAAAGATTGGAAAAATTATGCATGAAAATCAAATATCCATTCCATCAATGCAAAAGTTTTTTGGATCCAAATCTTTACCCTAATCATTCCATACATAAGCCAGAGGCAAACCCTAGTGCAAAAGACCTCCAAGTTGCGCCCAAAGCTGAAGAAGAACATTGCATTTTTTGTGAAAAATTCCAAAACTGAAAACGTGGTTCCAAAGCATTTCAAGGCAAGAAAACTATCCCATTGCATTCCTGAGGCTTCAAGGAACGTGTCTGAATCAAAATCATCAACTCTAACATCAAGAATTGGTAACTAGAAGTCAGACTGTGTCATCGTTTTTGCATAATCGTATCTCATCATTTATGCCATGATTTTAAGTTCTAATGCTTGTTTTATATTATTCTTATCATTCTAAAGCTAACCCTATTGTTTAATTGAGCTTTCCTCACCCATACACGAAACCACCATTGGAGTATTTTAGGGTTGCAGAGGTTCAAATTTGGGGCTTCTCTGTTATGGAAAAATTAAGATACAAGACTGGTACCATTGGAACGAGAAGCTTCACACGAACCTAACCATCCTATCGCGCCCAATTTCTGATCAAAGATGGCCTATTCGCTATTTTTCCTTGTGTCATGTAGTGTGGGTTCAAAACCCCCGCAATCTTGTTTGTTTTTGTTTCAGGTAAAACGCACAAACGGAGAAGATGGTGACTTGTCTCCATATGACTGGGCAATTTGAATTCAGCGTGCGTTTTTGTTATTTCTAGGCCACTAACCAAGTTCCTCTTATATTATTTGTTTGTCATTCTATATTCAAAGCGCGTTAACAGCTCCATTGGTCAGGCGTTGCATTGGTAATCTCTGGGACCTGGGTTCGAATCCCAGGTCCCCCTTCTTATTTCCATATTTTTCTTCTAACCATGTTCCTGTGCAGTTTGCTCCCTGATGACCATCATACGCCCACAATCTCAACGCGCCACATGGCCACTGAAGGCAATCCAAGGGTCCTGATTGGAAGAATACCATGGGCATAAGTCAGAGGTGCCACACGCCAGCATGAAAGTCAACAAGGCCAAGGGCTATTGGGCCAGAATTATTGGATTATACCTCCAGTTTGGGGACAGAATCCCCCATTGGTTTGCTTTTCATTCTTTCTCATATTTTTTCTATTTTATTTGTTTAATTAGTTTTAATGTAATTCTTTAATTTAATTTATTTTCATAAAATATAAAAATAATATAAAAAACCAGAAAAGACAAAAAACAAAAATATATTTTATTTTAATATCTTTGTAAATAAATTATATCAACTAATTTAGTTTTAAATTCTAGGATTAATGTTAATATTTTCTAATAAACTTAAAATTTGTAGAATTAGGGTTTTAAAAGATTTTTATTCTTTTCTTTTCTCATTATTAATAACTAATTATTTATTTTTGTAAATAAAATTGTATTAATTAATTAGGTTAATTTTAGATTAAATTTTAATGCTTTTCTTAATAAGTTAAAAATAACTAGAATTAGGGTTAATTAATTAATTTCATTTAGTTCTCATTAAAAATTCATAAATACAAAAACTCAAAAAAAAATAACTTCTTTTCATTTTAATTTAATTAACTTGTTAATATAATTTAATTTCAAAGGGTCCAACGCCCTCGTATTCCCGATTTTTATTCTCTTCGCGCATTTTATTCTTATTCCTTCTTTTAAATATTAATGTAATTCTCCCAAAGCCATGTAATTTGGACATTCATATTTCTCGCACTTTACTTTATTTTATGTCAAATCGGGTCCTGGATTTAATTTGGCGATGTGGACCCGCGCCTTTGTAATAGTTTAGGAACTTTATATTTCTCGCAACTTTTTAACTGCTAATAAATTGCATGCAAGAATGAATGTCAAAATAAAAGCAACGCGTAGATCATCCATGACATGAACAAGACAAAATATCTGAAAACGACACACAAATCACACACCACCCCTAGGGTACGCCTCATTGTTGCCTTGCCTCTCGAAAGGTGATCGTCGAGTAGAGGATGTCTTAGTAAGTCCTCATGATCCGGGAACCTGGCATGAGGGTAGCTTCTAAGGTATCTTCCTATTGCTCTGGTGATCACCATGTCCCAAACCTCGAATTGACCCGAATACCTCCAACGGTGGTGCTACCTACCTCTCAATGGTGGGATGGCACTACCTTAAAGGACATCTACACAGACGAATTCCTTAGGGTAGGTAGACGACTCTAGAAACTTGCTCTAATTTCAAAACAAATCAAAAATACTTTTCACACCGACACCTTTTTCAAAAAGCTTTCGAAAGCAACTTTTCAAACACTCTTGAGGACCGATACAAGAGTCGAACTGGAATTTTCAAAGAAACTTTTTTAAAAACCCACATTGAAAAGCAAACAAACCATTTTTGAAAACACATTGAGCAAGTATCTAAGAGCCCATGGATAACCATGGATAGAAAGGGTGCTAACACCTTCCCTTTCTGTAACCTACCTCCCGAACCGAGAGCAATCTCTATAAGGAATTTTTCTGTGCTTTTGTCCTTTCCATTTGGAGAAAATAAAAGACGGTGGCGACTCTTGCTTCCGCGACATTTCACGAACCAGCGTTAAACAGTCAGTTCCAGATCCACCGATCACAATGAACTTGAGAACATATTAAGACATTGGGAAGCACTTGAGGCCATTTGGATGTAAGGACCTTGATGCAACACAAAACCCTAATTTTGACTTGACTGCCTTAGGAGGTGATTTGACTGTCCAACCCTTGAGCAATCTTGAGCAACTTGGAGATGATTCTTGACATGTCTTGAGAAATATGGGAGGGAAAATTTTAGGGTGCAACAGTTGCCCCTGTTCAATTTTCTTAAACCTGAGGATATAGATTGGCTTTCGAGCCTTTCGTGATCCGAAGGTGGAAGATAATTGAACATTAGAGTGCCCAGAAATTTGCACTCACATGGTGTAGTATCAGCATTGTGATGTCGGGAATGGGCTTACAAATTCCATTTGGATATTGCTGGTATGAGGATGGGCTTACAGATGCCATCTGCAGGAGTGTCGATCGCATGAGAGATTCCTTAGCGAGAACTTGCATATCTGTGGTTGTGAAAGATTCCGCTGGGGAAGTCTAACCTTTGTTGAGATTTAGGAACTTGCTTGTATTTCAACTGAGAGAATGCTTCAGCTGAGTTTTAAGAACATGTTCTTAATTCAATTGGGGGGAAACATCTTAATCAAGATCTAGGAAATGTCTCGTGCTCAATGGAGTATATCGTTGAGGTTATAGAACTTGTCCACACTATGACGGAGGAAAACATCAAGATCTAGGAACTGACTCGTGCTCAATGGAGTATACCGTTGAGGTTATAGTACTCGTCCACACTATGACGTAGGGAAACATCTTCATCAAGATCTAGGAACTGACTCGTGCTCAATGGAGTATACCGTTGAGGTTATAGTACTCGTCCACAGTATGACGGAGGAAAACATCTAGATCTAGGAACTGACTCGTGCTCAATGGAGTATACCGTTGAGGTTATAGTACTCGTCCACACTATGACGTAGGGAAACATCTTCATCAAGATCTAGGAACTATCTCGTGCTCAATGGAGTATACCGTTGAGGTTATAGAACTTGTCCATACTATGACGGAGGAAAACATCAAGATCTAGGAACTGACTCATGCTCAATGGAGTATACCGTTGAGGTTATAGTACTCGTCCACACTATGACGTAGGGAAACATCTTCATCAAGA
Source organism: Vicia faba (assembly GCA_948472305.1). Classification (NCBI taxonomy): domain Eukaryota; kingdom Viridiplantae; phylum Streptophyta; class Magnoliopsida; order Fabales; family Fabaceae; genus Vicia; species Vicia faba. The sequence goes on along the minus strand of OX451736.1, from coordinate 1,687,720,305 downwards.
TCTAGGAACTGACTCGTGCTCAATGGAGTATACCGTTGAGGTTATAGTACTCGTCCACACTATGACAGAGGAAAACATCAAGATCTAGGAACTGACTCGTGCTCAATGGAGTATACCGTTGAGGTTATAGAACTTGTCCACACTATGACGAAGGAAAACATCAAGATCTAGGAACTGACTCGTGCTCAATGGAGTATACCGTTGAGGTTATAGTACTCGTCCACACTATGACGTAGGGAAACTGTCGAGATCGAGGACCTTATCTGAAATTCAACTGAGGATAATTCAATTGAGATTTAAGAACTGGTCAGGTCTTCGACTAAGCTGAGAACTTTAATTGTATCTTTCCTGAAAGGTAAAGGGTCAGTCATATGCAAATGCATGAGATGGATCAAGCAATGATGTTCTCAACATAAATGAGATTGTATGGTATGATGCGTATATGCATGTATCATGATGTATGGAAATGTGATGTTTTAGCTGGGGAAAAATAAATCCCGGAGCTGCTGGAGAATAAAGTTGAGTTCTTCGTTTCCGCTGGGGATGATGAACGAAGATGATAAACCTGTAGGAGAGAAAAACTCTATTGGGGGAATAATCTGATGAAGAGATTACTCTGAGGGGAATTACTCTGTGGGGAAGAGACATTCTGCTGAAGATTTTAACGATAACTCCGCTGGGGATTCTGTTGATAAGCTCTGTTGGGGATTTTAATGATGAACTTCGTTGGGGATAGAAAGAACTTCGCTTGGGATGATCTTTCAGTTGCAACTTGCTGAGGATAACCCAGTTAGACTCTTGTGAGAATAACCTTATGAATTTGACCGGGGAGATTTATTTGCGCTCTGCAGGGGATAAGCTTCCAGAATCTACTGGGTAAGATGATTCAACTCTGGCGGGGAAGCTTTTTTAGACTGCGCTGGGGAAATGACTCCACTAAGGTATCTTGTATTCCGCCGGAGAACATTCTTATACTTTGTTGAGGAATGTTACGACTGTCGGGGGTATTCTTATACTTGTTAGGGAATGTCTTTATACTCCACTGAGGACTATTAAGACCTTATGGGGATACCAAACCTTTTCAGGGCTGATGGTAGATTAACTCTTCTTGGGGAGAGTGTTGTTGATTCGTTCATAGTCGCAAGTCTCAGTGGGGAGAGCTACCAATACTGTCTTACTCTACGGGGAGTGACGGTATCTTGGTCATATTCTTCAACTGAACCTCCCTTGGTACCTTGGTGGATAGAGCAACTAGACAGCTTGGACAATTCTTATTGCCCCTGTTTCTGATATTACCAGTAATTTGCCTTCTGTTTTGCGTGTAAATATTTATGAGCAGCAATTAATGTCAAATGCATATATCAAAAATGAACATTGGACGTTCTTTGCAAAACAAAACAGCTAAAGGAAAAACAATTTGCAATTTCTGAAAATGAATTTGTATTGATTTTGAAGTTTGGCCTAAAAATAGGCATTTTTGTACAAGAGGCTGACGTCCTAATAAGAGGACACCGCCGAACACACAGAATTTATACAACTTGTGAAAAGAAAACAAAAAACAGATAATGTGAATAATCCCACTGGGTTCCAACTCTGCTATTGCCTTTATGTCTTCAAGTGTCTCATCACTTTGCTGCTTAGTTGAAGATGAATCTGATTGATTGGTGTCGTCCGAGCCTGATAGTCGATACCGAAGTTTGGATGCGAGGTGATCCAATGAGACATAGTATTATGCTTTGATACCTAACTTTTTCCTGGACCGCCCTTTCGGGTTTTCAGTCCACCGGGATACCCTTTTTTGCCCAAGCCGCCTTTTTAGGTTTTCGACTTGTCGGGTGTACAGATTTTTCATTTTCATCCCTTATTTTTGCCTGAACCCTTTTGGTTTGCCGGGAAGCCCTTATTTTTGCCTAGGCCAGACAACCTAGCGGGTCTTTGATTATGCGTAATATCTTTTCACTATGTCTGCATTGACGGGGTGAGGAAGGTCGTCACCATCCATGGTGGTTAGAATCACAGCTCCTCCTGAGAAAATGTTCTTAACCACAAATGGCCCTTCATAAGTAGGGGTCCATTTTCCCCTGGGATCACCTTGAGGTAGAATAATGTGCTTGATTACCAGGTCCCCAACTTGATACTCTTGTCGTCTAACTTTCTTGTTAAATGCCTTGATCATCCGTTTTGGTACGTCTGACCATGACCAACAGCAGTAAGTCTTTTTTCGTCGATTAGATTCAGTTGATCAAGTCGGGTCTGAATCCAGTCATCTTCGCTCAAACCTGCATCCTTCATGATCCAGAGAGAGGGTATCTTAACTTCGATGGGCAAGACTGCCTCCATGCCATAAACCAAGGAATAGGGTGTTTCCCCTGTTGACGTCCGTGCTGAGGTACGATACCCGTGAAGAGAAAATGGTAACATCTTGTGCCAGTCTTTGTATGTCACTGTCATCTTCTGCACAAACTTCTTAATGTTCTTATTTGCCGCTTCGACAGCCCCATTCATCTTCGATCGGTAGGGAGAAGAGTTGTGATGTTGTATCTTGAATTGCTCGCAGAGCTCAGTGATCATCTTGTTGTTGAGATTGGTACCATTGTCCATAATGATCCTCTATTGTACACCGTATCGACAGATCAGGTTATGCCGAATGAACTGTGCCACGATGTTCTTGGTTACGGTAGCAAAGGAAGTTGCTTCAACCCACTTTGTAAAGTAATCAATCGCTACCAGGATGAATCGATGCCCGTTGGATGCCGTAGGTCTGATCTCGCCAATCATATCAATGCCCCACATTGCAAAAGGCCAAGGTGTCGTCAAGACGTTCATAGGAACTGGAGGTATGTGCACCTTATCAGCATAGACTTGGCACTTGTGACATGTCCGAGAATGCTGATAACAGTCGGCTTCCATTGTGGACCAATAATATCCTGCCCAAAGGATTTTCTTTGCCATGGTATGTCCACTGGAATGAGTTCCAAAAGTACCTTCATGTAACTCCGCCATGATCCTTTCTGCTTCATTCTTATCCATACAACGCAGTAAGGTTGAATCATGGTTACGCTTGTAAAGAATGTCATTGCTGATGAAGAACTTGGCTGCAAACCTCCTCAGAAACTTCTTGTCATTAACAGATGCACCTTCGGGGTATTCTTGAGCTTCCAGGTACCTCTTCACCTCATGATACCAGGGCTTTTCTGTTACCTCTTCAGTCTCAAGATCACAGCAATGTGCAGGTTCGTCCAATTTTTCAATAATGATCCGGGGAGCCTCGTTGTCCCAATTGACTTTAAACATAGAATACATTGTAGCCAGCGCGTCCGCCAACTGATTCTCCTCTCTTGGGAAGTGTTCAAAGGTTATCTCCTCGAAATGGGGAAGCAACGTCAATACATACTCCTTGTAAGGAATAAGATTAGGGTGTTTCGTATCCCACTCGCCTTTGATCTGACTGATCACGAGAGAGGAATTTCCGAAGACACTTAGAAACTTAATCCTTAGGTCAATTGCAGCTCGAAGACCCATGATGCACGCTTCATACTCCGCCATGTTGTTGGTGCAGTTGAAACATAGTCGGGTGGTAAATGGAGTATGAGAGCCTTTAGGAGATATGATCACAGCGCCAATGCCATTACCCAAAGCGTTTAAAGCTCCATCAAAGTACATAGACCATCGGGATCCTTCCTCAGGTCCTTCATCCGGTCCAGGTATCTCACAATCAGTCACTACCATGATATTCTCGTCCAGAAATTCAAAGTTCATAGACTGGTAATCATCCACTGCCTGATGTGCCAAATGGTCTGCCAATACACTTCCCTTGATTGCTTTTTGAGTTGTGTAATGGATGTCATACTCAGTCAGGATCATCTTCCATCTTGCTATTCTTCCGGACAAGGCAGGCTTTTCGAAGATATACTTGATTAGATCCATCTTTGAAATCAACAGAGTAGTGTGAGTCAGCATATACTGTCTCAGCTGGCGAGCATCCCATGCCAAAGCACAGCAAGTTTTCTCAAGCAGTGAGTATCGGGTCTCACAGTCGGTAAACTTTTTGCTAAGGTAATAAATAGCATGCTCTTTTCGGCCAGGCTCGTCATGCTGCCCCAGCACACACCCCATTGAGTTGTCAAGTACTGTCAAGTATAAGATCAGAGGTCTCCCTTCAACTGGTGGCATTAGAATAGGTGGATCCTGGAGATACTCTTTGATCCTTTCAAAAGCGGCCTGACATTCATCGTTCCAACGTACCACTTGATCTTTCTTCAGTAGTTTGAAGATTGGTTCACAAGTAGCCGTTAGGTGCGAGATGAACCGGGCAATGTAGTTCGGTCGTCCTAGAAAGCCTCTGACCTCTTTCTCTGTCTTGGGAGTCGGCATCTCTTGTATGGCTTTCACCTTGGCAGGGTCCACTTGAATACCTTTGTCGCTTACGATGAAACCCAGTAGCTTACCAGATCTCACCCTGAAGGTACACTTGTTTGGGTTCAACCTCAACTTGTACAACTTTAACCTGTCAAACAGCTTCTGTAGATGGTCAAGGTGTTCTTCCTTTGTCTGGGACCTCGCAATCATATCGTCGACGTATACTTCAATCTCATGATGGATCATGTTATGAAGCAAAGCAACCATGGCATGCTGATATGTTTCCCCAGCATTCTTCAATCCAAAAGGCATGACCTTGTAACAAAAGGTGCCCCACTGAGTAACAAAGGTTGTCTTCTCCATGTCTTCGGGAGCCATCTTAATTTGATTATATCCGGAGAAACCATCCATAAAGGAGAATACCTTGTGCTGAGCAGTATTGTCAACCAGAACGTCAATATGAGGTAGAGGGAAGTCATCCTTGGGACTGGCCCTGTTCAGATCCCTGTAGTCAACACACATTCAGACCTTACCATCCTTCTTTGGTACTGGAATCACATTGGCCACCCACTGAGGGTAAGAAGTCACTGCTAGAAAACCGGCGTCAAACTGTTTCATAACTTTGGCCTTGATTTTCTCAGACATCTCTGGGCGCATACGGCGAACCTTCTGCTTTACTGGAGGGAAGTCTTCTTTGGTAGGCAGGCGATGAACCACAATGTCAGTATCCAACCCAGGCATATCTTCGTAAGACCAGGCAAAGATCTCAACATAGTCATGCAGCATCTGAATCAACCGCTGCTTCACACTAAGCTCCAGATTTGCACCGATCTTGACTTCCTTTTTGTCTGTCTCAGTACCCAGATTCACTGTTTCCACTGGCTCTTCATGTGGCTAAATGGACCTCTCTTCCTGGAGTAGTAGTCTCGTAAGTTCACCAGGCACTTCGCAATCATCTTCACCTTCGTCTTCGACTAAGTTGATCGGATTTTCGAAGTCATAACTGGCAGTAGCAGAGTCGTTACCAGTGAGATCCAGAGTGGATGTGGACCTGTATACGTGAGTGTGTGTAAATAGTTGTTTTGCAATATATAATAAAGAAAAACAAGGAGCGCAAAATTTGAAATGCAAGAACGTCCAATGCTTTTATTAATGATATATGAAAATGGCACACAAAAGCCCTCACAAATGAAGCCACGGTGCCCCGGGTAAGACACTAGGCCATAAAGTTTCAAAACATTGTCTGTTACAAGCTCAAAACAAAGAGTTCATTACTGGGTAACAAAAGTAATAGGGATGAAGTCCTTTGTTGTCCAGTTGCTTGGTCCATCGTTGGTCGTAGGATAGATCCAACTGTCGAATTCAGACTCCTCCACATCATCTTCAATGGCATTTACTCCCGAGTTGCTGATGAACACGGGAGGTCTTCTGATCCTTGCACTTTGAACAGCCCTTTGAGCTTCTGTAGTGAAACCCAAACCAAACTTGTTAGTCTTCTGAGTGAAATCAGGAAGTCGGCCCTAATTTGCACACTCACCCTTCTGAATAACAGCCCAGGCATCCTTTAAGGAAGCCATCTTCATAGGAGAATCTTCAACCACAGTCTCAGCTGATGTCAGCGTCTGAGGAACCTCTTCAAAGTGCTGAAATGGGGTCTCAATGAACTCCCCATCCATCTCTACGTATCTGAACGAGTTGAGGTGGCTGACCATGTACTCTTCCTCCCCTTAAACGGTCACAATCTTCCCTCTGACCGGGTACTTCAGCTTTTGGTGGAGAGTTGAGGTTACGGCCCCAGCTTTATGGATCCATGGACGACCCAGCAAACAAGAATAGGATGGCCGAATGTCCATCACGTAGAATGTAGAATTGAAGACCTGAGAACCAACTTTAATTGGAATATCAACTTCATCATGCACCATCCTTTTAGACCCGTCAAAGGCCCTGACAACGATGTTACTTGGTTTTAACTCTAACCTTTTGCAATCCAACCGATCTAGAGCTTTCTTGGGCAAGACATTCAGTGAGGAACCAGTATCAACCAATACATGTGCAAGAGTAGTGCCCTTGCATTCAATGGAGACATGTAGAGCATCATTATGGTTCTTCCCTTTAGCATTCAAATTAGCGTCGGAGAAACCCAAACCATTATCAGCAGTTAAATTGGCCACACAATCGGTGAACTGATCAGCTGATGTCTCTTGTGGCACGTGGGCAGTCTTCAGGAAGGTAATTAGAGCCTTAGCATGGGCCTCTGAGCACAACAACAGTGACAACATAGAAATTTTGGATGGGGTTTTCCCCAACTGCTCAACTATGTTATAATCACTCTACTTAATAATCTTCAAAATCTCTTCCATCTCCTGTTTGGAAGCTTCAACAGTAATGGTCTTCGGTGCCTCCGTCTGGGCAGGCACATCAGTGGTGATCCCTTTGCCCCGAGCGTTAGATGACTCGGTGACAGGGGTAGGACTAAGAACTTGATCAGGAATGGCAGCAGGTACACTTACAGGTGTAATGGCAACAGGTCTTCGGACAGTTGGTGGAGCAATATCAGGTGAGAAAAGTCTACCGTTGCGGGTGACTTTAGCAGGCCCAGTAATGTTGTTGACACCGGTATCAGCATCTAACTCTTGCTTAACTCCTAGAACATAAACATCTGCCTCATAGTGCCAAGGGACAGCTTTGTCAGAGGTGTAGGGGATGGGCCCCGGAACAGTGATGATTACAGGTGTGATCTTCGGAGTAGATGTAATTCTAACAGGCTTCCTCGAGGGAGCCTTGGAAGAATTGTCAAAAATGGTAATGATGGCGACTTCTTTAGTAGGAATGGAAGGAATAACAATCTTCTCAAACAGGATCTCTTTGCTATCCATCAGGTTTTGGATACCTGACTTCAGAGAGGGGAAACCAGTAGGTAAAACAGAACACATATGGCAACCTTCGCCACAGCCTGGAAATAAACCGGCTAGTAACAGGTTCTTCTTGACAGTCATCAGAGGGGTAACAATATCATCCACGGAAACTACAAATAAGTCTTCTTCTACAGCATTTACTCCATGTTTGGGCATGGGAGAAGTCACAACATTAGGCCTCCCGTGCGCCTCAAACTCAATCTCCTTTGCATCAATTAGGTCTTGCACTCTGTTCCTCAAAACCCAACAATCATCTGTATTATGCCCCGGGCTATCAGAGTGAAAAGCACAGCGGGCATTAGGGTTGTACTTTGGTGATGTGGTATTTGGATTCTTCGAAGCTTCTTTTAGAGTCACCAGATTGGTCTTCAGCAACTGTGGCAGAATCTGGGACAAAGTCATATTGAGACGAGTGAATTGCCTTCGAGGTCTCTCGTCCTTTTGTTGATTGTGATGCTGAGGAGCACCAGCAGGTTTTGAAATAACAACCGCATTGACAGCTTGGCGGTGTTCAGGTCTATCATGTCTTCTCGAACTGTAGACAGCACTGGACTCTTTCTTAAACGGCTTCTTCTCGGTGCTCGAGGAGGCACCCTTCTGTATCTTCTCAGCCTTAATACCAGCTTCAATCCTCTCACCAGTCAAAATAAGGTCTGTAAACCCAGCTGAAGAGCTTCCAATCAGATGGTTAAAGAATGGACCAGACAGGGTCCCCAAAAACATGTCAACAAGTTCACGATCAGCCAAAGGTGGTTGCACCCTTCCGACAAGGTATCTCCATTTCTGAGCATACTCTTTAAATCCTTCACCCGTTCCTATTGATATATCCTGGAGTTGGGTACGCGTAGGAGCAGGGTCGGAGTTGTACTGATACTGCCTATAGAATGCAGTGGCCAAATCTTCCCATCTACGGATACTGGCTCCGTCCAACTGATAGAACCACTCAAGTTGAGTCCCTGAGAGACTGTCTTGAAATAAATGGATCCACAAGTTCTTATCAGCAGTGTAAGGCTGGATCTTCCTCACATATGACCGGAGGTGCAGTTTCAGACAGGAAACTCCATCATACTTGGCAAAGGCATGTGCCTTGAATTTATGGGGAATCATAACCCCAGATGATAGACCTAGATCTCCGAAGTCCAGACCGGGCACCTTCTGAATTTCCATAGCGTTCAAACGGTCTTCCAGTTGTTTGTACTTATCCTCAGCAGGAGGATACTATTCTTCATCGTAGTCCGTCTTGTTGTCCGAGACCACAGGGCTAGGAGCCCTCCTTTCTTGTGAACTATCCTTCCCTCCAGATGAGGTGGTCAGATCAACTTCATTCTGCAGCCCGTTTCCAAACCTGCGTCCAGTGTTGAACAGGATGGTCCTCTTCTTCTTATTTTTCTCCTTCAGAATCAAGGTCTTCAGGTCCTGCTGACCCTTAGCTAGATTCATGAACAGCTCTTAAAATTGGGCATTCTGGGCCTGGAGGGCCTTGATAGCTTGCTCAGTTGAAGGTTCAGCAGACATGATGATTGCTGAAATAAACAGCGAAGAAGATAAGAGACCTATAATAGGGTACCTGTTTATGAAGTGCATGGGATGAAATGCATATGATTTATGCTTTCAAAGACCATCGGGATTCAAATTTGTAAACAAGAAAAGAAACACACTTTATTAGATTTAAACTTCAAAATTTAAATTGTTCAACAAATTTCCCTTAGGCGTTACAAGAATGGAAATACTGATAAGTAAATAAAAACTTTAAAAGAAATCATCAAAGGTCCATCAATGCTCCCATGGTCTCTTCTTCTCAGTGCGGACATAATCATTCAGGATCCGCTCGTTCTCCAGTTGCCTAGTTAGCTTCTAGATCTTCTGCTCTTGTTCATTGAACTTCTCCCGATAAGAATCCTATTCTTCCCGCAGTTGCATCCAAGACCTCTTCAGTGCCCCAATATCAGTGGGCATATAAGGGTGGAGAATGGTTGGAAGAACCCCGTCTTCATTAGCAACTTCAAGAGTGACAGGCCGGACAGCTTCATATGGCATACCTAACTTCTGGGCACGGATGCGGACCCATCTGAGATATGGCTCCATTGGCAGAGAAGTCTCTGGTCCCAAATCATGTGGATCTGATTGGTGAACTCTGTCCCAAGCCCTGATGAATCTACGACGTAGCTCGTCGCTATCTCCCTGGAAATCAAAGATGATATGAGGCATCAACATCTCATGAGGCCCTTCTCTTCTGGCTCTTCCAAACTAACGGAGAGCTAAGCATGGGTTGTAAGAAATCCCTCCATGGGTTCCGATCAATGGAACATTAGGATACTCTCCACAGCGATCAATGACATTCACCTCATCCATACCTTTGAGAGTCTAGATAATGTCATTATTAGAAAGAGTCATCACCCTATAAGCCCAGCCCATTCCTTCTTTGTTCTTCAGTACGGACTTAGGGAGATGTGAAATAAACCACCTCGACAATAAAGGAGCACAACACATCAAAGTTCCCCGCTTTCGGGCAGTACGAGCATAGAGATGATGAAGGATATCACCCAAGAGAGTGGGTACCGGATTCTGAGAGATGAAGATCTTTATGGCATTAATATCAACAAAAGTGTCAGGATTCGGAAACAATACCAGACCATAAATCAAGAGAGGCAGAATGTCCTCGAAAGCCTTAAAGTCTAGGCTATCCCAGAAGTAATTAGCTTTGTCAACCAAAAACTTAGTCAGGAAACCCTTAGCTCAACTTCTAGTCTCCCAGTTAGCCATTACCTCCTCCTTGGTCAAGTGAAGGGTTGCAGCAATCTCTTCAGGCCTGAGGGTCTTTTCCCAACCAGTAAATGGAGTCTGCTCCAACACAGAGATACCAATCTAGGGTAGGAACCAGCTGGAAGTCTTGAAAGGTGAAGCAATGGTATAGCGGATCATAAAACTGGACCAGGACACTCATCATTTGTCCGTCCAATTTGGAGGTGACCAAACTGGGAAGAGAACCATGCCTCTTGATGAAGGAAGTAGTGTCTGGTATCCTGACAACCAACTCTTTAAGCAGGGTAGGTACTTGGACAAAGTTGATCCGGATAGTATTCCTACGTATGGGCATCATAATGACCTACAAAACAGAGCAAAGATGAAACCCTCTTGTCTTTGAAATAGGTTAGTCCTTATGCAAGATGTATGCAATGTTATGATGTCATGATGTCATGATAAAGTCACACCACAAGTATCCACAAAAAGCAAACATGGTAAAGGCACACAAGTCACACTGAGAGCCCTTAGATTTCAGGCTGGCATGGATCTTAGGTACTACCCTCTTTCAGTTTAGTTGGTTTAAACCTGTCCTAAAAATAGTAACCGGGTTCTAGAGGATCTCAATATCACTGACTACCCTCAATCGGTCATAATTCCAGTTTAGCAACCTTTTCTTGCGGTCGGAATCATCACGAGAGTTTAGTCTCAATGAGTGTAGCATACTGCTACTATTCTATGGCCAAGTTGGTCAATTTAAAGTTATAAGGTCAGTTGGTGCTTAATGACTCCTTAGAAGACCCATATTCTCCTCGTTCCAACATAATGGATATCGGTACAGACCAAGGTGCCACACCAACGTAGCTACGGCTTCATCTGTATCGGTCTATGCCGTACAGATCTCTCATAGTTTATTGCTACTTACCTAAAGGGTATCCCCAGATTCGGGTTAGGGTCTATAGAACTCCGATACAAGCCCACAAAATTAAAGCATACAGAGCATACAATTGAAAACACAAGTGATCTAATCCTAAGGTACACCTCACTTAAAAATATACATCCCCAGCAGAGTCTCCAGTTCTGTGATCGGTGGGAATAGAACTGACTGTTTTGGAATGCTGGTTCGTGTTTGCGTTTGTTTTCGCAAAATGTCGCGGTGAGCAAGAGTCGCCACCGTCTTTTATTTTATCCAACAAGGAAAGGACAAAAGCACAGAAAAAATCCTTTTTGAGATATTCTTGGGTTCGGGGGGAAGATTATAGAAAGGGAAGGTGTTATCACCCTTTCTATCCGTGGTTATCCACGGGCTCTTAGGTACTTGCTCATTATGTTTTCAAAAGTTTGCTTTTCTTTGTGATTGTGGATTTGAGAAGAGTTTTTATTTTGAAAGGGGTGTAAGTGCGAAATGTTTTGTTTTGTTTTAAAAGGAGCAAGTACTTAAGAACCATCTACCTACTCAAAAAAGGAATTAATTTATCCAAATGTCCTTTAGACAATGCTATCCCACTATTGAGGAGTAGGTAGCATCGTCGTTGGAGTTTTCGGGTCAATTCGATTAAGGGACGTGTGGTCACTAAAGAAATGTTAGGACGCCTTAGCGGTAACCCTAATGTCTTAGATCATTTTATCCGAGGCAACCGTTTCGAGGCAACTTATGATCTTTGAACAAGAGGGCGACCTCTAAAACTTCCTATACTCAATGACCATGTTCGAGGCAACCGAGTGAGGTGTACCCTAAGAGTGTGCATGTGCGAGTGTGTTATTTTCAGTTATTTTCATCTGTAAATGTTAATGGTGAGCTACTGTTGATTTTAGGTTAAAGATTAATCTTGTCATGCATTGCCTATTTATCAAACATCTAACAGTTAATGATTGTGGAAATTAAATTGCGGAAAATAAATCTAAGTTATTTACATCGCCAAAGACAAACCCTTTTAAAATTAAATTGCGAAAAGTAAATAAAAGCGATAAATAAATAAATAAAGTCCTAGGTTAAAAAACTATTACATTCCCGAAGCAGTTACAATATTGAAATATGGATCAAAAATAATTTGCGCGCGAGAAAATTAAATCGGAGTGTCTTAGGATTTTGACCCTTTTTATTAAAGAAAGCTTTTTTTTTGTTATTTTTGAATTAAAATGGAATTAAACCTAAACTAATTATTAATTAATTAAAAAAGATATTTTTGGATTTTTTTTATATTTAAAGAAATAAAATAACATTGATTAAAGTTATTAAAAACCTAATATTCTAAATTGATTTTAATTTATTGCAAAATATTAAAATTATACCTAATTAGAAACTACATTAATTAAATTATTTATTTACAAAAATAATGAAATAATGAAATTGAATTTAATAAATAAAAATAATGTTTTTTATGTTTTCTGATTTTTATTAGGCAAAATATTAATTATTTGGTTAGTAATTAATTAAGAGTAATAATTAATAAAAACAATTAAATAAAATAAATATAAAAGAGAAAAAGAAATAAACCCAGGGGGTGTTAGGCCCAAATTGAGTGTGAAATCAGCAATTATTGAGGCCCATTAACGTTCAGCCTGCTTGACTTTTCAGATTGCCTATGCGCTTGTTGACCAGAGTGTATGGTGGATATCCAGCCTGAGCCATTGGATTTGATTTGCAAGCCATCTGCCAGGTGGATCTTTGAGGAGTATGGTAGTCTCTACGCTTGAGGGTGCATTGGAATAACTGAAACAAAATAACACAAATGTTTTGGGGGATCTGGGATTCGAACCCATGTCCCAATGCTCACATGCCAGCGCTCCAACCACTCAACCAAATTGCTCATTCGTTATAAGAATATAAAACAAATAATATATGGAAGAATCAATTAATCATGCTGGAAATAAAAAAACGCGCAAACACATTTGAATGGACCAATAACGCAGGGACACGTTATCATATTCTTCAGCAAATCCCTGGTTATTTACCTGCGGATTTTTGTCCGCGGGAAGATTCGTGGGATGTCTCAAAAATCCTTCCTAGGCCATGTAAACGCAAGCTAAGGCCGTCATCGTGTTCGTCTTGCTTTCCTGAACACGAATATAGCCATGAATTGTCTTGATTTTGCCTGTACACAAGATGCCTAAAAACGAAGCAAGGAAACACTAGGTTCGGGTGTCACATTAGAAGCCATGAAAATAAAATTAAATGATGCAGAAAGCTTCGAAATCAAGCATGGATCAAGAATATGTTAACATTTGGTCAAAAAGATGCAAGAATGAGGAGTTATATTTTCATGTGCAGAGGCATATTCAGGAACACTTACAGCGTGTTACAGGTGGTCTTAAGGTCCAGTTTTGGTTGCTATATCTTCAGGAGGTTGCTGGCAAGAGAGCTACGTGAAGCTTTTGCTTTGGAAACGCCTCCAAACAAGAATTCGATCTCCCACTTTTCAAGCTTTTTCTCAAAATTCTTCTGGCCGTTTCAGTAGTGTTTTGTGCGTGTTTTTAGTCTGGCTCTCTTGTGTGCATATAATGGAATGAATTTAGGTCAAAACATGGGCCATAATCCAAGTGCATTCAATATTTTGAGATTTGATATGATCACCATTATCAAGTTTCCAAATATAGGCCAAATCTGATTATTTTTTTATGCATGAAAAGCCATGATACGAGTTTGATTTGATTCATGATGATAATTGAAAGTTGTACCAATCACAAAGATATGATTTCATCAATTTTTAGTCTCATCTCATTTTGATGTTCCATGCTCAAGTTATAAGCTTTGGAAAAAAAGGTGTTTTTGTTGACTTTCAAAAATGACCTATAATGTCCAAATTTGTAACTTTTTGTGACTGCATTTCTTGATCTTGGGGTGTGAAGATGGATTGTAGGAAATTGAATCCTCTTAAAAATTAGCTTTGGATGGGTCATTTCTCATAAAGTATGAGAAAGTTATGCTTGGTCAAAGTTGAGTTGACTTTTCCTACAAAACCCTAATTTAGCAACTTTTGAATCTTGATGAATCTTGAGAAATCCTTGATGAATCATGATCAACCCTTGATCAAATGATGAATTAACCTTCAAAATGAGAATGTTGACAAAAAATCTTGAGGTTTGACTGTATTTGGGACACAGTTGACTTTTGCCCTAGCATAGTCGATTTTTGGACCTCTTGAGCAGTTGACTGGCCAAACTTCCTCTGCAAGGCTTGAAATTTGACATGGATGAACTTGAGAACATATTAAGACATTGGAAAGCACATGAGGCCATTTGGATGTAAGGACCTTGATGCAACACAAAACCCTAATTTTGACTTGACTGCCTTAGGAGGTGATTTGACTGTCCAACCCTTGAGCAATCTTGAGTAACTTGGAGATGATTCTTGACATGTCTTGAGAAATATGGGAGGGAAAATTTTGGGGTACAACACCGGGCTGTCATGAAGTTTGCCATCTCTTCTTATCCTCACCAATTGATTTCCCTTTGTTGAAAGCAGGCATTCAGCGCTTGATAGATAACAAAGAGATTTTGTTTGAAAGTACTCTTGTTTCACCTATTCCTGTTGAAGATGTTTCAATCATTACCATTTCCGCCAATTCTTCCAGGGTCTCCACCAAAAGAACCGTTAGAATTACATCGGTTCCAAAAGCAGCTCCTCTAATAATCACAATGTCTGGACCAGTCCCATATAAATCAGACAAGACTGTGCCGTGGAATTACGGAGGGGATATTTACTACCATGGCATCAAACAAGACTGGTCGGCCGCTGAAGAGATAAATTCTGAAGAATAAGATGCCGACATCATCAATATTGCCGTAACTAGTAAAATTACCCGAAGCGGTAGGATCTTTTCTCCAGAAATCGCTCCCCCAAAAGCAATTTTTGGACCCGTGACCATCCCTGTAGCTACTCCAAAGGTTACTTATGTACCCATAATCATCCCTGCAAGTGCTCCTATTGACAAAGATGTTACAACTCCTGTTATCATTCCTACCAACACTCCTGCTGCCAAAACTCGAGGAAAGAGTATTCAAGTGGAGCATGTCCAGACGAAGGCTCAATCACTGACTATCCATGAGACATCCAAGAAGGAAATGGAGGAGATCCTAAAAATTATCAAGAGGAGCAACTACGATGTAGTTGAACAGTTGGGACAAACTCCCTCCAAGATCTCCATGCTGGCATTACTACTGTGTTCCGAGGCACATGCGAAAGCCTTGGTGAAGTTCCTAAAAACAGCCCATGTGCCTCGAGAGAGGTCTACTGATCAATTTCAAGACTGCGTGGCCAGCCTAACTGCGGACAATGGCCTAGGTTTCTCGGATGATGATCTAACACTGAGGGGAAGAAAGCACAATGAGGCATTACATGTATCAGTGGAATGCAAGGTCACAACTCTGGCCCATGTTTTGGTGGACACTGGCTCATCCTTGAATGTATTACCGAAAAAAGCTCTTGACAGACTTGACTGTGAGAGACTGACATTAAAACCAAGCAACGTAGTAGTAAGGGCATTTGACAGCTCGAAGAGGATGGTACACAGGGAAGTGGATATCCCCATAAAAGTTGGGACCTAAACTTTCAATTCAACCTTTTATGTAATGGATATCCGTCGTTCTTACTCATGTCTTCTAGGTCGGCCATGGATCCACAATGTTGGCGCTGTTACCTCTACACTGCACAAGATGTTGAAGTATCTGGTTCAAGGGGAGATTATCACCGTACATGGAGAGGAAGAATACATGATCAACCATCTCAATTCCTTCAGATATGTGGAATTGGATGGAGAATTTGTTGAAACTCCTTTTCAACATTTTGAAGAGGTCCCCCAAGAGGTGGCGGTAACCAAGGTTGCTCATAAGATTACAAGGCCTCCACTCCGGATGTCATCTCTAAAGGAAACCAAAGCAGTGGTAGAGGAAGGTGGATGCACTATCTGGGGGAAACTTTCAGATATCCTTTATAAATCAGACAAGTTTGGATTAGGTTTCACTTCAAGTGCTCAAAAGGCTGTACTTCGTGCCCGTGCTGGAGGGCCACCCTTAAAGATCAGCAACCGTGAGGTCAACGCGGTAGAAGATGGTGAAGATGGATGCAACCTGGAGGAATGGATCTTTCTGACTGTCAATGGAGGACTCAGCAATTGGGAGGCCAAAGATTTCATCCCAATCACTTTCATCCCTCAGTAATTTATCTTTACATTTTGTTGGATCTATAATATTCAAAACAATTCGCACTCTTAAAACCTTGTGTCTTACCCGAGGCACAATGGTCCATTTGTAAGGGTTATTATTTCATCTTCATATGACGTTAATGAATCATGGACGTTTTCTCATTCAAACTTTCGTGCTCATTGTTTTTCTTTTACATTTTACTTTCTTTCAAAGATAGTTATACCCTTACACACACCCACACTCACAATGCAGGTATCCATCCATTCTGGATCCCAGGAGTAACGATACTGCTATGGCCTTTTGTGACTCTGAGAATCTAATCTACCAAGTCGAAGACGAAGGTGAGGAAGATTGTGAAGCACCAGGGGAACTAGCCAGATTGCTACAACAAGAAGAAAGAACCATTCAGCCTCACGAGGAACCCGTAGATACAATCGACCTGGGTACCGAAGGAGACAAAAAAGAGGTCAAAGTGGGTGCCAATCTGGAAACCAGTATCAAGAAGCGTCTGATTCAGTTGTTGCATGATTATGTCGAAGTCTTTGCCTGGTCATGTGAAGACATGCCAGGACTTGATGAAGATATTGTGGTACATCGTCTGCCTACAAGAGAAGATTGTCCGCCAGTAAAGAAAAAGGTACGTCGGATGAGGCCTGATATGTCGGAAAAGATTAAAGTAGAGGTCATAAGAAATTTAACGTTGGATTCTTAGCTGTCACCTCTTACCCCCAATGGGTTGCCAATGTTGTTCCCGTGCCCAAAAAGGACGGCAAGGTGCGAATGTGTGTGGACTACCGAGATTTGACTAGGGTAAGCCCTAAGGATGACTTTCCACTCCCCCACATTGATATCCTAGTTGACAATACGGCACAACACAAAGTGTTTTCCTTCATGAACGGATTCTCGGGTTATAACCAAATCAAAATGGCGCCTGAGGACATGGAGAAAACAACCTTTGTCACGCAGTGGGGCACATTCTGTTACAAGGTGATGCCATTCAGACTGAAGAATGCTCGGGCAACCTATCAACGTGCCATGGTAGCTTTATTTCACGACATGATACATCATGAAATAGAAGTCTACGTGGACGATATGATAGCCAGATCGCAAACAGAAGAAGAGCATCTTGATCACTTACAAAAGCTGTTTGAGAGACTAAAGAAGTACAAGCTCAGGTTGAATCCAAACAAGTGCACATTTGGGGTACGGTCCAGTAAACTCCTAGGCTTTGTCGTCAGTGACAAAGGTATTAAGGTCGGTCCTGCCAAAGTTAAAGCAATACAAGAGATGCCTACTCCTCGTACTGAGAAGGAAGTCAGAGGATTCTTGGGACATTTGAACTATATTGTCAGATTCATTTCTCACCTGACAGCTACTTGTGAGCCAATCTTCAAACTATTGAAGAAAGATCAAGTAGTCAAATAGAATGATGAATGCCAAGTTGCTTTTGACAAAATCAAATAATACTTACAAGAGCTTCCTGTGTTGATGCCACCAGTCGAGGGAAGACCGTTGATCATGTATCTAACTGTTTTAGAAAACTCAATGGGGTGTGTATTGGGGCAGCATGATGAGTCTGGCCGAAAATATCACGCTATTTACTATCTAAGTAAAAAGTTTACCGACTCTGAAACCAGATATTCATTGCTCGAGAAAACTTGTTGCGCTCTGGCATGGTCTGCTCACCGGCTAAGACAGTATATGTTGACTCATACTACCTTGTTGATATCTAAGATGGATCCGATAAAATACATCTTCGAGAAGCCTGCTCTTTCTGGGAGAATAGCGAGATGGCAGATGATCCTGACAGAGTATGACATACAGTATACTACCCAGAAAGCTATAAAGGGCAATGTATTGGCTGATCACCTTGCTCACCAAGCCGTAGAACATTACCAGTCCATGAAGTTCGAATTCTCGGATGAAGACATCATGACATTAGACAACTGTGGAGAATTCAGGCCATATGACGGACCTAAACAAGGATCCCGATGGACCCTATTCTTTGATGGAGCCTCCAATGCACTAGGCAATGGTATTGGTGCTATACCCATATCTCTAGAAGGTTGTCATACTCCCTTTACCGCCAGACTTTGTTTTAATTGTACAAACAACATGGCGGAATACGAAGCATGCATCTTTGGTCTCAGAGCTGCCATAGATTTGGGGATCAAATCATTGGATGTATTCGGAGACTCAGCCTTGGTCATCAGTCAGATCAAAGGGGAATGGGACACTAAACACCCTAACATTATCCCTTACAAAGAACATGTTTTGACATTGCTACCACATTTTGAGGAGATTACCTTCGAACACTTACCGCGAGAAGAAAATCAGCTAGCAGATGCACTAGCCACAATGTCATCTATGTTTAAACTTAATTGGGATAGCGAGGCTCCCCAGATCACCATCGAACGAATGGATGAACTAGTACACTGTCACGATATTAAAACTGAAGAAGTAGTGGACCAGCCTTGATTTCACGAAGTCAAGAGGTATCTCGAGGCTCAAGAATACCCAGAAGGAGTTTCAGTCAATGATAAGAAGTTCTTAAGGAGATTCTCTGCTAAATCCTTCCTTAGTAATGGCATCTTGTACAAACGCAATCATGACTCCATTTTGCTTCTGTGCATGGATAAGGTTGAAGCTGAAAGGATCATGGCTGAATTATATGAAGGCACTTTTGGCACCCATTCCAGTGGACATACGATGGCGAAGAAAATCCTACGGGCAGGCTATTATTGGTCTACCATGGAAGCAGATTGCTATCAACACTCTCGAACCTGTCATAAATTCTAGATTTATGCCGACAAAATGCATGTACCCCTGGTTCCTCTGAATGTCTTGACAACTCCTTGGCCCTTTGCTATGTGGGGGATTGATATGATCGGGGAAATCAAACCGACAGCCTCCAATGGACATCGCTTCATCCTAGTGGCCATTGACTATTTTACAAAGTGGGTTGAAGCAACCTCCTTCGCTTCCGTCACCAAGAATGTTGTTACCCATTTCATCAAGATAAATCTCATTTGCCGGTACGGTATCCCCGAAAGGATCATCACTGACAATGGTAGAAATCTCAACAACACTATGATTACCGCATTATGCGAGCAATTCAAGATTAAGCATCACAATTTTTCTCCCAACCGGCCAAAGATGAATGGTGTTGTCGAAGCTGCAAATAAAAACATTAAAAAGATCATACAAAAGATGATAGTCACATACAAAGACTGGCATGAGATGTTACCATTCGCTCTCAACGGGTATCGTACCACGGCTCGCACGTCAACTGGGGCAACACCCTATTCTTTGGTTTACGGCATGAAGGATGCCTTGCCTATTGAGGTTCGGATCCCCTCTCTAAGGATTATGAAGGATGCAGGGTTGAACAAAGACGATTGAATCCAGACTCGACTTGATCAACTGAATTTGATTGATGAAAAGAGACTTACTGATGTTTTCCATGGTCAAATGTGTCAAAAACGGATGATCAAAGCTTTCAACAAGAAAGTCAGACACCAAGTATATCAAGTTGGGGATCTAGTGATCAAACGTATCATCTTGCCACAAATTGATCCCAGGGGCAAATGGACTCCTACCTATGAAGGACCATTTGTAATCAAAAACATCTTCTCTAGTGGGGCAATGATCTTGACCACCATGGATGGCGACGACCTGCCACACCCTGCAAACGCGGACATAGTCAAAAGATACTACGCATAAGAAACCTGCTAGGTTGACATACCTAGGCAAAACAAGGGCATCCCGACAAACCAAAAGGGTTCGGGAAAAAGTTATGGATAAAACAAAAAAAATTTGTACACCCGGCAAGTTGAAAACCCGAAAGGGCGACTTGGGAAAAAAGGGTTTCCCGGTGGACTGAAAACCTGAAAGGGCGGTCCAGGAAAAAGTTAAGGAATTAAAGCGTATGACTATGTCCTATCGGATCACTTTACGGACAACCTTTGGCTTACACTGACAAACTCAGAGGTTCTTATCAATTCAATCATCTTTGGACGAGGCAACAAATGGACAAGATGTTCGAAGATACGAAGGCTATAGTGGAATGGAAACCCCGTGGGATTTTTATACACATAGTTATCTTTTCTTTGTATCAAAATTTTCTTGTTTTATGACAGCATTCTCTTACTAGATGAGCATATGCATTTGAACATAATTACTGTTTACAAATAAACAAAATGGGAAGAATAATTACTGATAGGTTGAAAAGATAGGAAAATATCTCTAGGCTATTCCATAAGTAATCCCCTACAGTACGTCATTTAAATCCCCAGAGGAACAAAGTTTCAAATTGTTGAACCCCAGTAGAAGTTGTCAAAATTTCTCAGGACTCCCCAACAGATTTTACAAGCAGTACATGGCATTGTCGTTACAACAGAGTTTATTTCTATCGACAGAAGTTCACCAATACCTCGACTTCAAGACATGAAGACTTGCATATCCTCAGCGGCAGCCAGGGATTTATTTTCCCCAATCCAACAGCAATGTAGCAGATCAGCTCACATACGCATACATCGCATTCATATATCATAAGCATTGATAAGCACGAATGCATACAACATAATCCCATTATGCATACATTTCATGTATCATGACTTGGCATTTTAGCTAACATTTTTTTCTTTTCAGGATAAGAGTAACAGCCATCATTAACAATGTTCAGAGTTTTCAGATACAGTTCAGATACGCCCCAGACACGGATGTCATTCTGATGATCATTCAAAATCAGCTCTCAGATATAGTACAGATACGCTCCAGATACGGACGCCATTCTGATACTCATTCAGACAGCTTTCAGATACAACTCAGATACGCACCAAACACGGATGCCATTCTGATACTCATTCAAAGACAACTTTTGATATAGTTCAGATACGCTCCAGACACGGATGCCATTCTGATACTCTTTAAGACTCAACTTTTGATACAGTTCAGATACGCCCCAAACACGGATTCCATTCTGATGATCATTCAAAATCAGCTCTTAGATACAGTACAGATACGCTCCAGATACGGACGCTATTCTGATACTCATTCAGATAACTTTCAGATACAGTTCAGTGTGCACCAGACACGGATGCCATCCTGATACTCATTCAAAGACAACTTTTGATATAGTTCAAATACGCTCCAGACACAGATGCCATTCTGATACTCTTTCAGACTCAACTTTTGATACAGTCCAAATATGCCCCAGACACGGATGCCATTCTGATGATCATTCAAAATCAGCTCTCAGATACAGTATAGATACGCTCCAGACACGGATGTCATTCTGATACTTATTCAGACTCAACTTTCAGATATAGTTCATATACGCTCCAGACACAGACACCATTCTGATACTCATTCAGATTCAACTTTCAGATACAGTTCAGATACGCTCCAGACACGAACGTCATTCTGATATTCATTCTTACAGCTTACAAATTACAAAACCAATAATCACTTTTGGATGGCATCTTTTAAGCCCATCTCCAATAACTATCCATCATTTCTATGAATGGAAAATCCTCCAACCCTGCTATCCAGGCTTTCATCTCGAAGTAACCCTACTATCCAGGTTCCTTCTTCCTTATCTCCAGACAACAGTTTACAACACTGAAAGGCCCAAACCCGACCAGATACGATCGGTTTCATATTTCCCCAGTAAGTCGTTGTACAGCCTAGACCCTAACTAGGTATACATTCTACTTTCACTCCCTCAATCAAGAGTTAATTCCCCAGTAGAGTAATGGACAACCGAAGCTCCTAAATTTTGCTTCCCAGGGCATAAATCAACCTTCCTCGGCAAAGTCCTCCTCAACAGCGGGTACAGGAATTCTCACCAAGAAATATCTTATGCAACCGATCTTTTCTGGATGGCATCTTTAAGCCCATCTCCAACGATTCCTCGTCGCCTTCCAAATGGCATCTGTAAGCCCATTCCTGACATCACCAATCAGCATTACTTCATGCGAGTGCAAATTTCTGGACACTCTAGTGTTCAATCATCTTCCACCTTCAGATCACGAAAGGCAGACCAACCAATCTACATCCTCAGGCTTAAGAAGATTGAATAGGGGCAGTTGTTGTACCCCAAAATTTGCCCTCTCATTTCTCAAGGGATCAACCTGGACCCTCAGTTTTGCTTCCATCCAAATTCAAGCCTTGAATTACAAATTTGCCAAGAAAGTCATTCACAAGGGCAAAATGGTCATTTGCATATTAAAAAGTCAGACTTTGACTTTTGGATCAAAATCAAGCTTCAAGAATCATATTTCATCAAGACACGTTGAAATATGAAGTTTGTTTCATCAAGAAATTCAAAAGTCAAAATTCTAAATACTTAAAAATTTTCTAAGTGTTTAAGAAATATGACGAGCTCAGAACTTCTGATCAGATTATCACTATGATGCAAGTTGATTTTGTAAGAACTTCTGGCACAAAAGTTATATATTTCAATAAGATCTAAAACATTGCAGAACAGAACTTCTCTTGGAAATGCTGGAATTTCAAGTTATAAATGTTCAAAGATACGTCCATGAAACTAAAACACTCAGCAAATTCTAGACACTTCCAAGACAGAGTTTGGTCAGAACTTCTGGGCCAGTTTTCACAAGGGTTCGATAAGAGTTTGCAAGGGTAATTCAAAGAAGGTTACAAAGCATGCTGCAAGCATCCTGGAAAGCCTGAGAACTCCTTCAGAACATGCTGAAGCAAAGGGATTCAAGGATCAGAAGTTAGATGTCTATTCTAAGTCACGCTGAAGCTGAACTTCTGATCCAGAACTAAGAAATGATGCAGGATATCACGTTGCAGGATTGCTGGTTTGATCAATCCCATCATCATTTAATGCTCACAACCACTTATGGGTCTTTGTTCAAAGGATTTCTCCACGTGTGGTGTAGAAGTACCTTTACTGTCTTGGAAAAGAAAACTCTGGTATAAAAGTGTGTTGGGCCCATGCGTGACTTTTGCTTTGGAAGTTACCTTTCCTTAAATCCTGCTTACAATTCCAGCTTAGGCGGCTAAGGCTACTAACTACCATACTTGCTTCAACAACAAGCCAGCACCCTAGCATGTGATGGTTGCACTCTCTAAGCTACAAGACTTGTGCCTATAAATTAAAGGCCATTGGCTACTATAAAAGGGTTGAAAATTTGAGAAAGAAAAGCCCAGAATCCCTGCTAAAATTCCAAGAATCCAAAAACTGTAAACACAACATACAAAACTTGTTAACTTTTGATTCCTTGCATTCAAACTTTATTTGTTCTCAAGTGTTTCTTGACTAGAGCCATCCATTTAGTTGCTAATTCACATATTAAAAGTTATCCTAACTTCTGTGTTCATACTGCAATACACTATTTATCCACCTCCATCTCAAAGAAGTCAGAACATTATCCCTTGGTTGTTCCAAAAATTGAAAACTTCCAGCCTGCTGAGCACATGAAGGAGCTGCTCAGGACATCAACAGAGTTCAGGACCAAACTCCAATTTACAGTCTTTTCTAGCTGCAAGGTAAGCTTCTGCTGACTCTTATCATATTCCTTAGGCATTGTCATATTTTGCATGTTTAAAATACAATGTAGATATTCTGATTCTGATGATGTACATATTCTGAGATTTCATGCATTTGCCTGCCTAAGTAGAGGGAATTCCAGTTCATAGATTCTTGAAGAAATTAGAACTCGGAATTAGGTTTAGCAAATCCATGCTTAGTTCTGATTTATAGTTCTGATATTCTCTTGTTTCTGAAGCCTTATGAAACCTGCCATAAACTGTTATATGCATATCTTCTGTCTTGTGGAGAAATGACTGAGTTGCAGATATTTTGACTAGCATGGAGAGGAGAGGTAAAATTATGCCAGTTGCATCAGAACTTCTGGAAACCTCTGTGTTCCCAGCAGATTCAGAACTTCTGACCTTTCCTATTTCTATTAACGTTTGTTTCTGTTTGTGCAGCACGTCAGAGTCAGAACTTCTGACCTCTTATGTTTCAGCATTTACGCTGATTCGGTCTTTTTTCCTTTCTTTTTTACCGTCACTTTTATTTTCCATTAATCAAATAAAACACCAAAATATTTCATATTCACATATTATATTTTATTCCTTTCAACACAAAAAGCCCAAAAAATATTTTCTTAAACAAAATTTATTTCTTTTCTTAAATAAATAAGCATTTTACATTTCTTGTACATTCTTATCCATTCAATGTGGTTGTAATAGTAATTTAGGATTTAATTTACAATCCCCATTTGTAAATATGTATACCCCATCCCCCTAATGATTGTAATAGCATAGAATTTTTATTCTCCGCACTTTTATTGCTTTCATATATTGTTAGTAATTAGGGTGTGTATGGCAAGACTAAAACCAATGTTTAGAAAACCATAATTCAAGAAAAAATTATGCATGTAATCAAATACACTTGCACACTAGCATCCCTAGGATTATTCGACTTGTTGCCTTACAAAAATGGCCATGATATGCATGTGGGATGTCTTAGCACAAACAAATCAAAAAAACAAGATCATAGTCCCTCGATGACGCTATCAAAGTTGCCTTTCGAAATGATCTTAGTCCCTAAAGAAAAAATGCTAAGTCATCTCACAATATTGCTATCATGGTTATACGATGACCCGCGCCTGTCCCGCTTACCTCCAAAGATATGGTTTCTTACCAAATCAATGATAAGACAACAATGTCAAAGGAAAAGAAAATGAACAAGAGAGACATTTGAGTAGGTAGATTGCTTCTAGTTACTTGCTCCATTTCAAACAAACGTCCTTGCTATTTTTCACAAACAAACACTTTTCAAAAACACTTTCAAAACACTTCCCAAACGTGAAATATTTTCAAAAGCTCAACACCTTTGTATGCATTCTTACGAATGAGAATCATTACAAAAATTTTCCTAAATGATGGCGCCTTTTCAAAATACTTTCAAAAATCACACAAAGCACAATTTCAAATAAAAGCAAGTGATCTAGCGAGTAACTAAGAGCCCATGAAAAACCATGGATGAAAAGGATGCTAATACCTTTCTTTTTCATAATCTACCCTCCGAACTCAAGAAAAAATCTCAAATGTCTTTCCTGTGCTTTTTCACCTTTCCTTTTGGATAAAAGAAAAGTCGGTAACGACTCTTGCTAACCGCAACATTTGCGATAAAACACAAAACCAATCAAGTCAGTTCTCTCACAGAACCACACATGTTCTTGTACATTACCATGTACATTGATTTCATGTAATACTCAGAGGTATAATCATCAATTTTAAAGTTCCTACTCTTCATAGCTGACAATGCATGAACATGTGGAAGTCATGTGAGATCTCATCTTCTGCAAAAGCATATGTAGTCTTTCAAATTTACAGTAAATGTTTCTGTTGGATTTTCTATATGCCTTACTTCAAACATGTGTTCATTAGACATCCTACAACATGTTTAATATATCAATACAAACCAAAATAATCATTGTTATAAGTACCCGTTATAATCAATTTAATCAATTTTTCATACCTGACAAGCCATAAGTTGGTGAATGTGCTGGTTCTATCAATTTTTTTTCTTATGTTAGGCAAAATATCATTTTATGATACATTTTGGAACCCCATTCTATTGGTTGCCCATCTCTCTATAATGTAGGTTCTAATCTCTTTTAGCATAGTGACTAATGTTTTAGCCCTTGAGTCAAAAATAACATTATTAAAATAATCTAACATGTTGTTGAGAACAGCACCACTTGTTAGTTATCCTAAAATATTATCTACTTTAATATCTTGATGGGGTCTTCATCAATATAGAGATATGCATCTTCACTGATCAATCTCATTCCCCTCATTTCTATTTCTCAGACTTGTGAGTATGTTGATTTTGCATTCATCCATATTATTAGGCAAAATACCATCCATTAGAGGTAAGAGACCCTGCAAAACATCATACATAACAGAAAATTATCAAGTTTACATGATGGGAAATAACCATGTAATAATAAGAGGAAATAATCTAGCTTACATACATTTTGTTGGCTTAAAACGAATGTGTATCAGAGACACTCATTTATACCTCCTAGATCATCAATCAAAAGTTATAAGGAGCATTTGGTCATTAGGATCCCCGCCTATGACTGCCAGAATTTGCCCTCTACAAAGCCCCTTCAAAAACCATCTATCCAGACCTATGACATGTATATGTAAATTGAAGCTCTCCTTACATGTCGCATATCATATGTGCAACCTTCTAAAAAAGGGTCTTTGATCCTCAACATCTTCTTGAAAAGGTTTAACATTTAGTTTAATTGTTGACCCTGAATTAACTCTTAACAGTTCATGAGAATAGTCATAAATTCTTGTGTAATCCCCTAATAAAGAACCATCAACTCTGTCCCTAACAACAAGTCTTGCTCTGATTGCTTTAGTCTTATTTACCCTTATATTCCACTTCCCCAGTGTCTTTTTCTTAATATCTTTTACCTTCATTCAATGATTGTTTTTCAAGAAATTTTAAATCCTCTTGCTCAACCACAGTGTACTCGTCATCTTCACATTATACTCTCTGCTACAATTATGTTTCTCATTTACCTTCCTTACTTGCCAAGATTCCTCATTTGGCAACTTGGCACGTTAGACTTCCCACTCACAACCATCTTTACATCTCACCCCTTTATTTATCATTTTTTTGAACTTCGAGTCACTACCATTTTGAACAGCATATGAGATTATTGCTTCCTTAATATCACTTTTAAGTAAAATACATTCATACCTCTCATTTGTAATTTGACATATCCTTTTGTAACTTGAAAATTGAGTACTTCTTCCTTTTAACTCCACTAGTATCATCACTCTCACAACTACTTTATAGATCTTCATTGTCATTATCACTCTCTTTGAATTTTTCTTTATCTTCTTCCCACATTTCTTTCCCTTTTCCATTTCCATCACTTTCATATTCAATCAGATTAGCAAGTTCATCTTCCTCCGTCTTATCATACTCAT
This sequence comes from Vicia faba, assembly GCA_948472305.1. Lineage (NCBI taxonomy): Eukaryota > Viridiplantae > Streptophyta > Magnoliopsida > Fabales > Fabaceae > Vicia > Vicia faba. The sequence goes on along the minus strand of OX451736.1, from coordinate 1,687,693,147 downwards.
CAAAATCATCCTCAAAAGCTACTTTAAGAGCATTATCATAATGATAGTTGTCATTCTCACTGTCATCAGAATTATACTCATCTTGCACCTCACCAACATTGGTTGATTCTACTCAAACATTGGTTGATTCCACTCCAACATTGACATCATTCACTCCAGCATTAACATCCATCACTCTAACATTGGCTGATTTCACTCCTACATTGGTTGATTCCACTCCAACATTGGTTGAGTTCACTCCAATATTTCCATCCTTCAATCCAACATTAACTTTTTCCACACCAGAATTACCATCATCCAAAACAACATTAACATCATCAACATCAACATTAGCATCATTCAACTTATCTGAAGTGTCATCATGCGGTTTACTAAGCAACTTTCTCACCTCATCTACAATGTCATCATGCCCCTCATCAACATTATCAACAGCACCATCACAATAATCAGGCTGAGACAAAGTGTGTTGAATATAGATATCAACACTTTGGTGCACCCTGTAAAAATCTGCAATTTCTAAAGCACATTTGTCATCAACAAAGACATCATCCCAAATCTAGGAACCTTGTAATATATTGTCTCAAAGTCCCTATAATCTAACTCCTTCAATACATCAACTAACTCAAAATAACTCCACTTGTCAACATCTACTTTCAAATCGTCTACTAGTCCTCTTTCATACACACTTTGTTCAAGATCAATGAATTCACCACTGTGATGAATTATGAGTTTCAAAAGTTTGTCCATTTTCCCTATACAAATAAATTTCGTCACTACATTTTGACCTAATATAGTTTCAAAACAAACACAAAGCCCTAAAACATGAAAAGCCCTAAATGTGGCACTAATAAATTTACATAACAACACAAAACTCCAATACATGAAATACCCTAATCTACAGAAATCCCTAAATTTTGCCCTAATACAATACGACAGTTCAATCATTGATTTCGATAGACTCTGCTCCTTCAAACGACAGTTCAATCATTGAGTTCCTTCAAAATCGTCTTTGTTGCTCTTTAGCTTAGGGTTCCTTTGTTGCAATGTGATTGAACAGTACAACACATTTGTGTTACATCCACATCATCATGTAACATACCACTTGGAAGTTATTTTTTAGCTTTGACTAACTTTCACTAACAAAAGGACAAATGTGACAATATCTCAAATGTTAAAGCACCAAAGTAAAACGAAAAGAAACAAAAAAAGGTAATTTACAAATTATCTACATCTCTTCGTCAAAGTCTAGGTAAATCTATCAAAACAAGTATAACATCTTCCATATCTTGGTTGCAAATCATATGACCATAGAAAATTGTATTACTAGCTAGAATATCTTTCAACAACATTTCTAGAGAGGTATGTGGCCTTAATTTCATAGAACCATAGGTCTCAATTGCTTACTTGATCGTAACATTTGACACCGGCTTTGATAACTTCAACTTGATAATATTCTTAAGTTTGTCAATAATTAGTTTTGCAACCCAAGCTGCTATGGCATTTTACTTGGGAATCTCTTCCACTTTCTCTTGGAAAACAATGTATTCACCTTGAATGTTGTTCTTACTATTATACTACATAGTAGTAGTTACACTTATATTTACATACCACTCTACATCTACTAAGATCATTCTTATAAAATCGAACTTCCTTGTCATTCCAAATAATAAATCATAGATATCAAGTTTACTAAATTACATGATTTAGTTCGGTATTGAACTAATACCCAAAAGCAAATAATAGATAGTAAACCACCACATCAACCTCATATTATAAAATTTAATAGGAGACAATTAGGATCAAAAAAATTAGGATGTTCATAATTTAAAAAAACTATTTTCAAACACTGAAAACAGATAATGATATATTTAAAGAAAACTGTTTTCAAATACTGAAAACAGATAATGATAACCATTCTTTGTCTATTTTAAGTGTTGATTTAGATATATACTTAAAACTTGATATGGTTCAAGGCAATAGAACAATTATTATAAGATTTAAAAGCCTTGATAAAAACAATTTGCCATCTTTGTTTTGATTTTTCTTTTATCAATATCTAGCAAAGACTAGAAAGTGTTGTTTACATTTGTTACGTTCTCTTTTCCATAGAATATATTTAAGTTGTAATAATTGAAAAGTTTGAAATAATATAAAAGTTTTGTTATTGTCAATTTAAAGAAACATATACCAACACTCGATTAAAAAAACTCAAACAGAAGCACAACAAATTTTAAGCAAATAAATATAATTAAAGGCAATCAATTTATTTGATATCACATTTTGAAAATTTTTAAAAATATACATATTATAAACATTGTTTAAAAGTAAATTTAAAAACTAATTTGGATAATATGCATATTTTTTGAAAAACTATTTTGGATAAACAATAAATAAATGAAATGCATCTTTCTCTTTTAGATTGAAGAGAAACTATTTTGGATAAAATAGTTATTTTTTGAAAAACTATTTTGGATTAATTATAAATAAATGAAATATTATAATCATAAAAACCATGTAATGTAACAATTAATAAACTAGATGAATAAACGGCAGATATTATATGCCTATGAAGAACTAATACAATGACTGAAACTAACTAAATTTGAAGACATGAAATGTAAGGCAATTCTTTTGCTCAACCTGCAAATTTCTAACACAGGAAAGCGGCCAAGAAGCCTTTCACTAAAAAGTGAATTGATTTGCGCCTACACACAATAAGTGTGCCACAAAATACCCTTTTCTCGTGGAAATACCACGCCACCCCTAACTAAAGAGGGAAGCGCTCGGCCTTAGGCACACTGACTTTACTAAACAACAAAAACACAAACTAAACCTCAAAAGAAAACCAATACCTAAAGAGTCAAAGGAGAGTTTCTAGGTCCAAAAAAACTTCAACAGAAAACAATCACAATAGCAAAGAGACACATAAATCACACCACATACTTGCACATGTGAAATCATAATGAAGAATCATTATAATATAAGACTATAAAAGTAAACAGTAATTAAGAAGTCTAGATTAAAGTCTTGGAAAAGATTGCAGTTTATAAGTCTTACAATTAAACAAAATTTAATACATAGAAACTAAATCATGTAAAGATATAGATTCAATCATCTTAAAATCCTAACAACCACAGCTCTCCAACCTTAGACAAAGTAAAAAAATGACACACCATTTAATCTCCCTTCTTCCTAAAGGAGCAACCTTCTGTTAGCCTCGCACGGCCACCCGTTGGCTGGCACAAAACAGTCTGACAGTTACCACACACCACGACGGTCTGAGAGTGGCTAAAGACAGTAGTACTGCATCAAAATTAAAAATACAAAACACATAAGCCAGTTATTATCATAACATAAAACTATTTACATTAGATACCAATGTCCATACCAAAACAGAACAATAACATTAAGTTCAAATCTCACTACAGATTAGAGGTTAATTCTATATTAAGCAATAGTTACAATTTATAGATTTAGATTGAAAAAGTGGATTCAACTTACATGTTGAAACAACCCTGGCATTTAACATCCTGCAAAAAAAATCAAAAATTTAAAAAAAAAATTCATCCTACAAATAAACAATTAATGATGAAAAACACATAACAGATTAATTATACCATGAAGAAAGAGTTTGGTGATTGAACAAGACGCTTGAGTTTGTGCTTTCTCTTCTCAAGCTCAGCAGGAGGGTTTAACAAATCAATATCGTTTTGAAGAACCTATACAAACCACAAACACTCTTTCCAAGAAATTAGAACCTAATCAAATCATAAACACTTCCCAAGCAATTAGAACCTAATCAAATCATAAACCATCATAAACAAAAATCCAAATCCAACAAATTAACAAAACTAAAGTAGAATATTGAATCTGCCATTAAAAAATTGAACTCAACAACATAAAAGATGTTTCTTGGTGGATTGCAAGTCATGCATCGTTGAAATTAAATTTAACACTGCACTTATTGCGTTTACGGTTCTATATTGGAGAAAAAGTGAACATTGAGAGTGAAAAGATGAAGAACGGAAGAGAAACACGGGCAAATAAATTCAGATCTGAGTTGAAGAACAAGTCGCTCACCATTTTTGCAGAGGATATTGGCTCGGACCTAAGAGAAACTGCTCACAGAAACAAAAACCCTAAAATCTTCGGAGGGAGGAGTGGCGTGTGATGAAAAAGGGTTAAATATAATGGTTTTCGGACCCGACCCGACCCAACTCTCATATGGGTTTCTTATGAAAACAATTTTTATATGAGAATCTTTTAATACACCCCTATATGGTCTATGAAAATTTTAAAATAATTTTCGAAGATGTATCTCTGAAAATATTTTAAATCAATTTTCAAGGTGTTTTAAAAATGTATTTTCGAAAACACTCATGTTTACACGTTATTATTATTTCAACGTTGTATTTAAATACTGAGTAGTATTTTCAGAGATGCATCTTCGAAAGCACCCTGAGAACGTGACAATAGGTGTTTCGCATATGCATATCTGAAACACTAGACATAATGTTTTTTTTTTAAAACATCAATGGCGGTATGTAATAAACACAAAGATTTGATATGTAATTCAGTTAAAACGTTAATAAATACGCAAATGGAAAATGATACGAACATAACAATGAATTGTTCAGAAATACCGAAAAATGATACATAAATTGTTCAGAAAGTACATAATGTAAAATGATTACATCGGTAAATAAATAAAAATGCATAGACTACTGCATATGCCTAATCCTAACCCATTGGCCCTTCGTCTACCTCATGTCGCACTCGATGTCTCCATAATCATCCTCTCTATGATGGCCACCGCCTCAGGAACGCCCCTCTCAATGATCTTTAAGCCCAAAGCCTCTTGTCCAATCAACTGTATCTGCTGACATCAGTGGCATGGTCATCCTGGGCCTGTTGGTTCTCCAAGATTTCCTCATGAATTGGCATAGATGGATGTCCAAGAGCATCTGGTGTCATGATAGGATGTGACATTGTGTAGAACCGTGTAATGTATCCTTTTACATAATGTAAAATGTTGGATGCCCGCATCATCTGATACTCTTATGGTACCATATGATTCTCCTAATCCTGGAAGATGTCATCGAGCTCCCGATGGACAATGGTGTCGGGAGCAGCCTGAAAGGGAGATATGGATATGGTCTGCACATAGCCAAACTGTGGGATATATTGCTCCGAAAGATACATGACCATAGTGTTAGTCTCACATGCCAACCACCCTGAATATAATGAGATGGAGTTAAAAGGTACAATATCCATGTGAACAACCACAACCACATTTTACAAATTATACTTTAACCTATTGAATTTAAATGATTCTAAATAACCTATTATACACATGCAAAGTAGAACAATGGATTCAGAGAAACTTACTCAAATTCGGAGCTTTAGAGAGTTGAAATGAGCTCTGGTTCTTGAAGGTCTCGGAGAAATTTCCTCATATGCTTCAGTAACTTGCTCAAAGTAGTTTGGAAAATAGAGAATTTGGGTGTTTGGGTGTGGACATAAGAGAGAATGAGGGGTTCTATTCCGAGCCAAAATGTATTTAACACCTTTTGGACATGTATCTTCGAAAACCCCCTGAAATTAAATTATGGGGTTTATTCAGAGATGCACATGCAAAACCCCAATGATCTTGACAAAAATGTTGCTTTGGACATGCTCGTCCGAATTAAATTCTTCTGGTATAGGCGACACACGAAAACATTAAAATTCCAACATAAAAATAATGTCAAGACAAATGTTGCAACATCTGATCTAACATCCTGAACTTATTTATAATTAAACCATAAACTGCAGAAAGATACATGTGATGCGGTGGGAGAACTGACTTGAGGTTTTACGTTTGTGTTCGCAGATGTTACGGTTTAGCAAGAGTCGCCACCTACCTTTATTTTATCCAAAAGGAAAGGTAAAAAAGCACAGGAAAGACCTTTGAGATTGTTTTTGGGTTCGGGGGGTAGATTATGAAAAGGGAAGGTGCTAGCACCCTTTTCATCCATGGTTTTCCATGGGCTCTTAGTTACTTGTTTTAGATCACTTATTTTGCTTTTGAAATTGTTTGAAATGGTGCTTTGTGTGGTTTTGAAAGTATTTTGAAAAGAGGCCTTTGTTTAGGCAATCTTTGTAATGATTCTCGTTCGTAAGAATGTATACAAAGATGTTTTTATCTTTTGAAAAATGTTTCAATGTTTTGAAAGTTGTTTGGAAATGTTTTGAAATGTGTGTGTTTGTTTGAAAATAGCAAGGATTGTTTGCAAATTGATCAAGTAACTAGAAGCATTCTACCTACTCAAAAGTCTTTCTTATACATTTTTATTCCTTTGACATTGTTAACCTACCATTGTTTTGGTAGATAACCCTATCTTTGGATGTTAAACGGGACGGGCGTGGGTCATCGTATGACCATGATAACAATATTGTCAAGTATCTTTAGCAAGTTCTGAGGGACTAAGATCATCTTTGTTTAGGCAACCTTTTGATAGCGTCATCGAGGGAATATGATCTTTTGTTTTGTTTTGTTTTGCCAAGATACCTAGCATGCATACCATGGCCATGTTTTAAGGAAACCAAGTGGGTGAAACCCTAAGGGGTGCTTGTGTGCAATGTATTGTCATTTTCATGCATTTTTGTCTTGCATTAGGTCATGTTATTTGTTTGATTTTTGTCTTATCATACAAACCCTAATTTCTACTAAACATGCATATAATACGATAAATTGCATAAAGTAAATCTAAGCTATTATAAAAATATTATGGGAGGGGGGATACAAGTTTTGAATGGGGATATTTGCACAAAATAAAACTCTAATTCACTATTACAACCCAATTGAATTTATTGTACAATAAATAAATAAACAATTATTTAAATATGCAATAAATATAAATATGCAAAAAAATGTTTTGTAATTGTTTTATGTATGAGAAAATAAAATTATCTAAGTCCTAAAAATAAGAAAAAAATAATATTATTATTTTTGAAAGGGGAAACCCTAATTTTGTTTTAAAAGAAAATATGTTTTCTATTATTTATTTTATTTAATTTTTTACAAGAAAAAATAATAATTAATATTATTTATAAGTATTAAAAAAATAAAATATGTATGAAAATAATATTTAATGTGTATAAAATATGAAATAAAATATTAAGTATTTTATTATTATTTACAAGTTTATTTAAGAAAATAAATTCTATTAAACCTAATAAACTATTTTTTATGCCAAAAAATAATAAAAATAATAAAATAAAATGCAAAAAATTAAGAAAATATTTTGGGATTTTCTAATGTTCAGAAAAATATAAATGCAAGTCAAAATATAAAATATGCAAGAAAATATAAAAAATAAAAGAAAATGGTCAAGGGGGTGTAAAAGCAAAACAGAGGGTGTGAATAACAACAGGCCCAAGGCGCCAGGCCCAGGACAGCTTCGTCCCTGTCCTTCAGCTCCCTCCTGCGCGCGTTTCTGAGCCAAACTTGTATCTTGCTCTAGCTTCCATGAAATCAAAAACTCATAACATAAAAAGTGTAGCTTGTGAACTCACGATTTCAATGATATAAAATTCATGACCTAACTCTCAAAGATCAGGGAGAATTTTAATGGCCCTAATTTCTGACCTAGTTTTTCCAGCATGTTCAACAACCAAATACTCTTAGCTCAGTTAATATAAATGGAAATTATGCATATATGCAGCTTAAGCAAGTTAAGGACTACATTTTTGCTTCACAAATCAAAGCTTAAGGATGCCTAAATAAGGAGATAGAACTTTGAAAAATACCTTGTTCAGTTGAGTTTGGATATGGCAATGTGGGAACTTTGAGTGAGGCCTGAAGATCGTGTGAGCTTCCTTGAAGTTCCCTCAACCTTTTCCAATGCTTAACTGGCCTTGTAGATGTTGGAATCTCCTTGCACGAGTCAACCTGCAACCTTGCAAAATGAAAATGGTGAAGTGTGAAACTGAGCTCACAATTGCAAGATGAATGCTTGGATAGCTTGGATGTGATGTAGGGAAGATGTTTCAAGGGTTGAAAGGCAAAACACACGAGCAAGTTTCAAGTTGGCAAATGTTCTGCAGATGATGCTCTGTTTGGGCAGAAAAGTGTGATTTTGGTGTTTGAGAGTGTTTGGGATGTTAGGCAATCGTGTATTGGCTTGTTACAAGGTTCTGAAGTTGTTTCAAATGAAGCCAAGCCTTGACTTTATCAGATAGACAAGATCACTTGACTTTTGCAAGTTTGCTTACTTTTGAAGAAAGTTGAAGTGACAATGCCCAAGGTGTTGTACTTATTAGTTCTAGGGCTACAAGGAGTTGGTATACTTTGCCTGATAACTGTGGACCTTGCTTGTGACAAAGAAACAGGTTCAATTCTCAAGGATAGCAAAGTTGTAAAAGTCTTGCTTTATCAAAATGGTATTATGAACTTTATGCCATTTTTGGAATAATTCATTGTACAATGCTCCAAAGATCAAAATAAAGCCATTATCCACTGAATTAGCATTCAATTATGGAGTGTAGAAAGGATTAGGACCTGTAATGCAAGGTACAAGCATGCTAGGACAAATTTGCAACTTGAACCATTGTGAAAATGCCTTGAACAAAAGTGATAAATTGTCATTTTTCCCTTCTTCGATTCTCCCTAACCATAAATGATCTTGGAGAGTTCTTGGACATTTTGGAAATCTTGTAACATGATCTATAATCCATATTTGAAATGAAACTTGATATACCTCTTGTAACTAGGTGAAAAGTTTCCATGAAGTTAGGTCAAAAATCTGCCTAAACTAGGGCAAAATTTCACTAAGTTAAAAGTTTTATGGACCCCTATTCACAAAATCATAACTTGAGATCCAAGAATCCTTTGGGAAAACTTTGTGAATCAAAGTTGTATATTTCATGGAGGACTACAACTTTCATGTTGGAAGTTTCCTTTGAATCCAATTGCATCATGGTGAAAAAGTTGTGGAAAGTTGGGCAAAAATAAGAAATTTTCCATACTTAGAAATTTTCTAAGTTATGAAAAATTTTCAAATTCAAACCCTAATTTGCAAAATTGATTTTCTTGATCAACAAGTTTCACATTTTGACATATCTTGATGAATTATGACCCTTGGCACTTGATTTTGACCAAAAAGTCAAAGTTTGACTTTTCAATGTACAGTTGACTTTTGATCAGTTGACTGTAAAATTCATATGTCAATCCTATTCATTTGAGATATTTTGAACTATGTGATTAGTTAAAGATGATGCTATTGAGTCCTTGAAATCATTCTTGAACCCAATTGGTCATTGGCTAGGTAAAAAATCAGAAATTGCCCTTTCTCAGTCAAAACCCTAATTTTGACCATTTTGCCCTTTTGATGATCTGATCAAATTTCTTGAGGAGTTGTGATCCAAACTTGATCAAATGGTACATAGGAGCCTAGAATGTTGTTGTGGATCAAAAGTTATGAAGGTTGACTGTAAATTGGCCATGATTGACTTTTTCCCCAATATAGTTGATTTTTAAGTCAACTGTCCAATTGACTGGTCAAAAATGTGATTCAAGGCTTGAAACTTGGTATGAGCAATCTTAGGGGTCCAAGATGGTGTATGAAAGTCACATTAAGCATTGATGGTCCAAAAATACTTGTGCAAACTCAAACCCTATTTTAGGTCATCAGTGCAAGGAGATGTCTTGAGCTGAGCAAACCTTAATCCTGTCTGGAGTCCAAGAAGTCTTGTGAGGAAAAATCTTGATAATATGAGAGGGAAAATTTTGGGGTACAACAATAAAATAAACACAACAATATGTTAACCTAGTACGGTGCAACATCACCTACTCTAGGGGCTACCAAGCCAGGAAGGAAGTTCACTATCAACAGTATTAGTTCAAAGTTAAACTCCCTCGTTTACAACTTATCGCCCAATGTCTACCCAATACTACTTCTACATAAGTCCTACCTAAATATGAGAAATCATCATCCCACTTCCAATCACCACAATGATACAGGACATATCTCAGTCACAGTGGTTATCTATAAAATAGGTTACAATCACAAAAACCTGAACAAATAAAAAAACAGGAAGATCACACTTCCAAATAACAATACTTAGCCAAGACATTTGAGCAAGAACAATACTTGGAGTTTCTTAAAAGCTTCCTCCAAGAACAATACTCAACTCATTGCCTAAAGGCTTCTGAGTGAGAACAATAAGCCAACCACATGTATCGAGTGATACAAGGGTGACAAACACCTACACAGTACACAAGAGACTCTAAAAATGTAATACTATTTTCTTCCCCTAATTCTACTAAAGATAAAAGTTAGCACTTTAGGTTTAGGTCATCTCTTTAAATACACTGCTTTAATCCATGGGCTTCGATATTATTAGTGCAGAAGTTTCTTGATCCACGAGTTGAGAGTTGTATCTGTTATGCAACAAAATCTCCTTAAATCTTGGAACAACTAATACAAAGTTTCATAAATTGTCTCAAGGATCCAATTTAGTAACTAATGCACAACTGGAGATATAAAACCTTGTTTCAGATAAAATCTTATTGACCGGCGAAATTAAATAAAACATATCCAACATATATATTCCAAAATCAAATTAAATTTGTCAAGATTTAAAACAATAGTGTTTGGTGTATTGCAACACCAGATCAAGATTTCATGGCATCTGCCTTCGACATCTGACTGAAAATACATAACAGTAAAACTATTATGACAGGTGATAAAGATACTGCAACATCTTATTCAATAATAACATAGAACCATGTTCAGAAACATGCCTAGTCAAAATTTAACCAACCATGAAAACATGGAACTAACAATCTCCCCCTTTGGAAATTTTTGGCTAAAACCACCAAAATCCAAAAACAAACTCTCGAGAGAGGAATAAAACCACAAACACAAACTGCACAGAAAATGTATTAGAGATACAACACTTATACAACATCAGCTACATGTTGATCATGTAAATTGTATACACGAGGAAAAAGATGGATATTACTCCCCTCAAACACATAACCAATTCTTGATACAGAGAGATAAATCTCCCTCTCAAGAACACAACACATGCAACAGTTGCTACCACATATAACTCAGAGAACAAGATACAACAGACAAGATGTTACAACATCCTATAGGACATCCAACAGAAACTACAACATGAATAGTAGCAACAACATGAATAAGATAAAAACTGACACCCCTAAAGTGTTACATACACAACAAGCAACAACACTTGACCTAACCTAGACTCTATAACACTCATCTCCCCTTTTTTAGCCAAAACTTGACAAAAAATTGAGTGAAAAGAACCTGATAAACTAATAATCAATGGAAGCAAGAATGTATTCAAGACACAACAGAAAATACTCAAAAGAAACTGACTCAATAACTTGACTCGATTTTTGATACACGACCAATTGTATCAAACTAACTCAAAAGGAAGGAAGAAAGAAAAATAAAATTCACCCAAAGAGAATCAAGCTAAGGGTAAAAGAATAAAGGGCTCACTAAAAAGAAAAACAAGACTTTACAAGACTGACTCAATGAAACAGAAAACAAACACTTTTTTATTTTCTATTTTTTTAACAAATAACATATAACAACTATCTCATACACTCAATCTCGATTAGCCACTGAGTCTGAATCATGTAAGATCACATGGTTCTTCTTTAGGTACTTCACCTTGATAAGGTGTTTTCCATGTCCTGGATATTTCAGTAGATGTTACAACATCTTTTACAGTGTTGAACACTACTTCCAGAACTAGAACTCACTTCCTTCTTGATTTATGGCAGAAGAGTTTTCTTTTGTATCAATCATCGTAGAAACGTACCTTGTGAGGATGGTGGGTGTGATCGGTGGATCTGAAACTGACTGTTTTAAAGCTGGTTCGCGAAATGTCGCGGTAAGCAAGAGTTGCCACCGTCTTTTATTTTCTCCAACATGGAAAGGACAAAAGCACAGAAAAATTCCTTATGAGATTAGTTCTCGGTTTGGGAGGTAGATTTATAGAAAGGGAAGGTGTTAGCACCCTTTCTATCCATGGTTATCCATGGGCTCTTAGATACTTGCTCATTTGTGTTTTCAAAATGTTTGTTTGCTTTTCAAGGTGAGTGGGTTTTGAAAAAAGTTTCTTTGAAAGTTTCAGATCGACTCTTGTATCAGTCCTCAAGAGTGTTTGAAAAGTTGTTTTTGAAAGCTTTTTGAAAAGTGTCGGTGTGAAAAGAGTTTTTTGTTTGTTTTTGAATAGAGCAAGTATCTATGAGTCATCTACCTACCCTAAGGAATTAGGCTGTGTAAATGTCCTTAAGGTAGTGCCATCCCACCATTGAGAGGTAGGTAGCACCACCGTTGGAGGTGTTCGGGTCAATTCGAGTTTAGGGACAGTGTGGTCACCGAGCAACAGTAAGACACCTTAGAAGCTACCCTTATGCCATTGATCTTTTTATTCCGAGGCAACTATTCTGAGGCAACCGTTTCGAGGCAACTTGTTTCGAGGCAACTTGTTTCGAGGCAGCTTGTTTCGAGGCAACTAGATCAATGGACATAAGGACTCACTAAGACGTCCTATACTCGACGACCATGTTTCGAGGGGCAAGGCAACAGTGAGGCGTACCCTAAGAGTGGTGTGTGAATTGTGTGTCATTTTCAGTTATAGTTTATCTTGTCATGCATTGGGTGAGCTACACTTTGATTTTAATTGGGCCATTCATTCTTTCATGCAATAGTTAGCAGTTAAAAGGTGCGGAAATTAAAATGCGGAAAATAAAAGTCCTACGCTATTACAAGGCGCGGGTCTATACATCGCCAAATTAACAAAGACCCGATTTGACAAAAACGCGGAAAATAAATAAATGTCCTAATTACTATTACAAAGCTTTGGGGCAAATACATTATATTTAAAAAGGAAATAAAAATATACGTGCGAAAAGAAATTAGAATCGAATGCGAGGGCGTTGGACCCTTTAAAGAAATTAAATTGAAATGGGAAGTGAATTAATTATTTAACGAAGAAAGGAAATTATTTTTTATGTTTTTTTTGTATTTAATGGAAATAAAGAAAGAAAATTAATTATTATTAGAAACCCTAATTCTACACTATTATTAATTTGTTAAAGAAAAATATTTAAGTTTAAACCTAATTTACTAATTGTTTAATTACGAGTTTATTTACAAAATAAATTAATAGTTAATAATAATAAGAAGAAAAATTTAATTATTGAGAAAAAGAATAAAATGCTAAAAAAACCTAATTTTTATGTATTTTAGTTATTTAAGAAAAACATTAAAGTTAAACCTAAAATTAAACTAAATTGATTATTGGAATTTATTTACAAAAACTATTAAGGAATTTAAAAGATTAAATAAAACATATTTTTATTTTTATGATTTCTGATTTTTGTATTATTATTATGAAAAATTATTTTTAAGGAATAAAAAGAAATAATTAAACATTTAAAAAGAATTAAAAGAAATCAAATAGAAAAAAAAAATCAAAATAATGCAAACCATAGGAGGGGTATCATGCCCTTTTGGAGGTGTGATTTGAGGAATTTTGGCCCAAGAATCCCAAGCCCGTTTGACTTTCAGTGATCACGTGGGAGGCAGTTGACTAACGCCCATGATGAGCCACTTTTGTGGCCTTCAGATCAGAGCCTATGGACACTTGGCAGACCAGGAGGTAAGGTTGTACAATGGACCCTTGTGAGCACCCTGCATAGAAACATATTATGAAAAATATTATAGAAGAATTGGGGGACCTGGGAATCGAACCCAGGTCCCAGCGTTTACCCAATACACATCCAACCGTCTGAGCCATGCGCGCGCGTTGTATTGGAATTGGCAAGCGAATACTATAACACAAAACAGCATTCAGTGATATCCACCGCGCCAAAATTCAAACGTGCCACTCATCAGGGGACACGTCCTCCTTCTTCTTCATATTTCCTGCAAATAAAACATAGATAGCGGGGGTTTTAAACCCCCACTAAACTCAAACAAGAAAAATATCGATTAGCTCCTGGGCAAATAGAAATTAGGCGCGATGTGATCATTTGTTTCGTCTGGATGTCCTGAGTCCAATGGTCCTGGTTTGAGTGGCCAATTGTTCCTTATTTGTGAAACCCCAAATCAAAGCTTCAGAAACCCTAAAAAGCTTTCATGGCAATTTTTTACACAGGCAATATCAATGCAATTAAAGGACACCAATAGCTTCAGAGAGTTTGTATTAGTGTAAATCAATGATTAAAAGTCACAAATAATGCATGGAAAATGGAATACGATTATGAATAATTTTATGAAAAGTGAGACTTCAATCTACCAATTCCTTGAGTATGGAGGGTTGATTTCCATTGGAATAGCTTCCTAGTAGTGTCAGGAGTGTAGTGGAATGGTTTTGCAGTCTTGAATTATGCTCTAGCTATCAAAACAGTTTCAAGGTTTTTTTGTGAAAAAATGCAAAGTTGTTTTTGTAGTTTATGCGCAGCTTCTGTGTTCGTATGCATTAGGTTAGCGTTGGCATATGTATGTGAGTAGAACTATGTCAAAACACCAGCCCAAAATCCATGTATTCAATGATTCAATATTTGATTTCCAATCCAATCTTTTTCAATCTTTTTCATGCCTTTCTTATGCCAATCATTGCCAATCATATTGAATCTTTCCTTATTGAATAGTGCACGAAATATTGAGTGAATTCTATGCACAAAAAGATTTGAAAAGTATGATTTAGTATTTTTCTCATAATTAATTTCAATTAAATGAATTAATAAGATTAAAAATTCAATTAATTAATTAAAAATAAGAAAATAACTCCCTTTAAAGTCAATGGGTCGTGCATGGCCTTTGGGTGATGATTCATGGAAGAAATTGAGGCCCATTAGCAATTTTGAGGCATTTGAAGCAAAGTTGACTTTTCAAAATTCCCAAAAATTTCCCAACTTCCACAAGGCATATCTTGCTCAATTTTTAAGCTTTGATCATGTTCTTAGACATTTTGGAAAGGTCTTGAAGTCCTCTAACCAATGCCTTTGGTCCCATGTCATTTTGATTTACCAATCTCAAGGTATGGTCTTTGACTTAAAGTGCCTTTTTGTTGACTTTTGAAAATGACCTATAATGTTGAAATTGATAACTTTTTGTGAGAGCATTTCTTGGATTTGAAGTGTGAAGAGGAGTTGTAGGAAATGTCATTCTCTTCAAAATGAGCTTTGGATGGAATTTTTCTGATAAACCATGTGGAAGTTATGCCTTGGTCAATTTGCAGTTGACTTTTTCAGCTGACCAAAAATAGAAACTTTTGCATCTTGAGACTTTTTGAGCCATGCTTTGAGAATCATGATCAAGAATTGATCAAATGATGTTTGTGGCTTCAAAATAATATGTTGACCAAAAATTTGGATTTTTGACTGTCAAATGACCATTTTGCCCCTACAGTTGACTGTGAAGCAATTAGGGTTTTTGACTGTGCAATCTGGTGCTGTGAGTCTTGAAACTTGACATAAGGATGCTTGTCAATGTTTATAGGCATGTGGGACTTGTTTGGACCCTTGGAAACTTTAATTTCTTTTCCAGAACCAAAACCCTAATTTTTTACTGTGTTATGAGGCATTTGGACTGTGCAACCCTTGGGGGATTTTGAAGCATGATATGAAGACTGATCTTGGAAAATCTTGAAGAATATGGGAGGGCAAATTTTGGGGTACAACAGTTGCCCCTGTTCAATCTTCTTAGACCTGAGGATGTAGATTGGATGGCGTGCCTTTCGTAATCCGAAGGTGGAAGATGATTGAACACTAGAGTGCCCAGAAATTTGCAGTCACATAGTAGAGTGTCAGCAGTATGATGCAGGGAATGGGCTTACAGATGCCATTTGGAGATTGATGGATAGGAAGATGGGCTTACAGACGCCATGTTTAAGAGGTGATGGATAGGTGGATGGGCTTATAGATGCCATCTGGGTGTCGATCGCGTAAGAGATTCCTTAGCGAGAATTTGCGTACCTGAAAAAAGAAAGATAATTACCTGGCCTGTTACAGGAGTTGACCTTAAAATTCTTTATATAGACGCGCCCTGGCTGGATACAGGAATTAGATCTTCGAACTCTTCAGACGTGCCCAGGCAGGATACAGGAATCGAGTCTGGAACTTCAAAAGGTTTTTGTTGATAATGATGTGATGGAGGAATCTGAGACGATTGCTACCTCAGCAGGATGATGGATGGATCAGGGATGATTACTACCTCAACGGGACGGTGAGAGAACCTTGGATGATTACTACCTCAACAGTAACGATGAGAGAACCTGGGGCGATTACTACCTCAACAGTAACGATGAGAGAACCTGGGGCGATTACTACCTCAACAGTAACGATGAGAGAATCTGGGGCGATTACTACCTCAACAGTAACGATGAGAGAACCTGGGGCGATTACTACCTCAACAGTAACGATGAGAGAACCTGGGGCGATTACTACCTCAACAGTAACAATGAGAGAATCTTGGGCGATTACTACCTCAACAGTAACGATGAGAGAATCTGGGGCGATTACTACCTCAACAGTAACGATGAGAGAACCTGGGGCGATTACTACCTCAACAGTAACAATGAGAGAACCTGGGGCGATTACTACCTCAATAGTACCGATGAGAGAACCTGGGGCGATTACTACCTCAATAGTACCGATGAGAGAATCTGGGGCGATTATTACCTCAACAGTAACGATGAGAGAATCTGGGGCGATTACTACCTCAACAGTAACGATGAGAGAACCTGGGGCGATTACTACCTCAACAGTAAGGATGAGAGAACCTGGGGCGATTACTACCTCAACAGTAACGATGAGAGAACCTGGGGCGATTACTACCTCAACGGTAACGATGAGAGAATCTTGGGCAATTACTACCTCAACAATAACGATGAGAGAACCTGGGATGTCTTCTACTGAGTCTTCATCAGGAAAATCTTTAGGAATCGATTTAACTGGACCAGAGAAGGCCTTTGACTGGATCGGCATCAGAAAAATCTTTAAGAGTCGATTTAACTGAACCATGCAAGGTCTTGGAATCTTCAACTGGGTCTTCATCAGGAAAATCTTTAGGAATCGATTTAACTGGACCAGAGAAGGCCTTTGACTGGATCGGCATCAGAAAAATCTTTAGGAGTCGATTTAACTGAACCGGGCAAGGTCTTGGAATCTTCAACTGGGTCTTCATCAGGAAAATCTTTAGGAATCGATTTAACTGGACCAGAGAAGGCCTTTGACTGGATCGGCATCAGAAAAATCTTTAGGAGTTGATTTAACTGAACCAGGCAAGGTCTTGGAATCTTCAACTGGATCGGCATCAGAAAAATCTTTAGGAATCGATTTAACTGAACCAGAGGAGGTCTTGAAATAACATCAACTGGATCGGCATCAGAAAAATCTTTAGGAATCGATTTAACTGAACCAGAGGAGGTCTTGAAATAACTTCAACTGGATTGGCATCAGAAAAATCTTTAGGCATTGATTTAACTGGATTTGTATTCTTTGACTGGGTTGGTCTCTTTTGACTGTATTCGTCTACATAGCTGATCATTTAACTGTATCCTTCCTGAAAGGTAAAGGTCAGTCATATGCAATGCATGATATGAATCAAGCAACGATGTTCTCAACACATGAGATTGTATGATATGATGCGTATATGCATGTATCATGATGTATAACAATGTGATGTTATGAATGTATCTTCATCTGGGAAAATAGATCCTTGACGGATGCCGGGAAGTCAAATCCTGGGCTGATGTTGAAGAGTGAGATTCTTCGTTTCCGTTGGGGATGATGATTGCAAGAATACCGGTAGGACAAGATGACTCCGTTGGGGAATAAACTTGGCGAAGAGATTACTCTGCGGGGAATAACTACTCTAGCGATCTTGCTGGGGAACAATACTCTGTGGGAAGAGAGGTGCTTCGCTGAGATGTTGATGATAACTCCGCTGGGGATACCGTTGTTATGTTGGAAGTTTTAATAGACTCCGCTGGAGATAAGAAGACTTCGCCGAGGACGATCTTTCCATGGCTTTTGGCTGAGGATAACCCAGTTATATCCTGGTAGGGAAATAACCTTTGAATAAAGCCGGGAGACGCGTTCGTGCTCTGCAGGGGATAAGCTTCCAGAATCTACTGGGGATAAGCTTACTGCTGGGGAGATGATTCAACTTTCCTGGGGAAACCTTTCAGACTGGACTTTCCTGGGGAAATCTTGAATTGTATTAGGGAAGTGACTCCATTGAATGTCTTGTATACCGCCGGGGAACAATCTTAGATCGAGATTGCCGGGGATGCTCGTTAAGAATATCTGTATGATATGATGGGGAATGTTGAGATCTGCTGGAGGATACCCAACTTCCTTAAGGCTGATAGTATAGCTTTGCTTGGGGAGAGTGCATTGACTTGCTGACTCACTCTCTAGGGAATTAAGATATCTTGGCTACCTTCTTCAGCTGATCATACCTTGTATCTTGTGGATAGAGCAATTAGATCGCTTGGACGACTCATTACTGCCCCTGTTTCTGATGTTAGAAGATACCTATGGAGGTGCTTGACGGCTGCCGATTTGACAAATCTTCTTTTGGTAGGCAAGTGACGAGATGACAGGACATAGTCGTACGCTCTGATCCCTAATTTTTGCCTGGACCGCCCTTTCAGGTTTTCAGTCCACCGGGATACCCATTTTTGCCCAAGCCGCCTTTTCAGGTTTTCGACTTGCCGGGTGTATAGATTTTTTTTATTTCATCCCTTATTTTTGCCCGAACCCTTTTGGTTCGCCGGGAGGCCCTTATTTTTGCCTAGGTGTGTCAACCTAGAGGGTCTTTGATTACGCATAGTATTTTTTTTCCGACTATGTCCATGCTCTCAGGATGTAGGGAGGTGCCCCTGTTATTGTGTTGCCACGCTACCAGAAGATGTTTAGTCATGCAAGATTTGTTGCTGGGAATTTATGTCCAATGCCCCAAGTGGCTCAAGCGGAGGTTTGCCCCTGACTGTTTGGCATCTTGAGAGATTCCTTGAATCTTGACTGGACTGCCCCAGATGATGGACAATGATTAGGCCATGCCTCTTGATTAGAGGTGCTTTTGTTCATTAGGCATTCGTCGTGCGAATTTCTATGCTGTTCAAACAAATAGTTATATGCAAACAATGTTATATCAAAAATGCAAATCTTATGTCTGTCTTGAAGATTTTGAAAATTCATTCTTTTTCCTAAAACAAGTGAATGTTTGTAAAATGTGATGTCAACTCCGTATTTACCGTAGGCCTTAAGGAGTCAGGATACCTTTCGTAACAGTATGCTTTCGAACTAACCCATGCTTCAGCTAGGACTTTTAAGGGTTGTAACGTGGCCTGGTTCACGGTTTAAAGAAACAAAGGATAAGGCTCAAATTTATTTGTACCCACCCGCTCTTCATGATGTTCTTCAATCCTAAACTCAGCTGATCGTGCGTTAGCCCTTATTTGAGTTTTTGTCCTAATGTTCCAATGATGGTTCAGATATTGATGATTTATTCTGAATAGGCAGTCATTTTTGTTTTTGTTGAGGGTTCATATGACCTCTTTCTTTTTGATTTTATTATCCCTATTTTTTGCCTGAACTGTTTCTTTTTGGGTTTACAGTCAGCGGGATGCCCCAGTTTTTGTAAGTCTCCTTCATAAGTTTTGACTTATTGGGCTTTTATTTTTGAGATATAATGACTGCCTATCCTTATGATTATTCGGAATCATCACTGTTTTCTTTTTTTTTTTAAGGACCTCTTTGGTGCCATTTGTTATGCACTTGGATTAACTGAGAGAACTACCCTGCCCCAGGTTATGATAAAGGGTTTTAATTTTTGTGAAAAGAAAAAACTCCTAATTCTTTGGCTCGAAGGGGTTGACGAGGGATTATCTTCCTTATAACTCCAGTGTTTAGGGATTGAAACAATGCATGTACCTCATCAGCGGGGTCTGTTCAAAAGCATATTGTAATGGTCGCGATATCGTTTTCGTCATCCTCCCTCAAGAGGCTCAGAATTATTAATTGAGAGTTGACATCAAAAAAAATGGAAGCAGTTTGAATATAGCGAATGCGAATATATTGATTCAAAACAGACATATGCGATGCATTGATAGTATAATAAAGTTTGCTATGACAATAATTGTTTGAAAAATCAAAGAAAAATACAACTTGAACATTCCAATGAACAAAAGGTCTTCTTGTCTAGGGATAGTAGAAGAACTCGACTTGTCCATCTGGGGTGAATTCCACTGCTCCTTCATCAATCAGGTCCTGGATCTTGTTCTTCAGAGACCAGCAGTCGTTTGTAGCATGCCCCGGGCTGTCAGAATGATAAGCGCAACGGGCGCTGGGGTTGTACCTTGAAGGTGTCTTGTTGGGATTCTTAGGAGGGTCCCTTAGTGTGATCAGATTCAATCTCAACAGGCGTTGTAAAGCTTGAAACAACGACATGTTGAGCTGGGTGAATTGCCTCTTAGGCTTGTCTGGCTTACTCTGGTCAGCCCGTTGTTCTTGGCGAGGTCGTTGTTGGACCTGTGAAGTGGTAGCAATTTGGAGAGGTCTATTCTTCACCATACCAGACTCTTGTCCTCTTGGAAGCTGATCAATGACCTGGTCCCTGACTTGGGCTGGTTGCTTCATGTCTTGATGAAGCTGACTGGTCATGGTCCTCAACTCTTCTTGCTCCCGAGCTAAGCCTTGGATGAGATCCATTTGCCCCAGCATCTGGGTTCTCATTGTATCTACCTCAGCTTGCAGACGTTTCAGCCGTTCGTCCTTGTCATTTTCGGGACTTTTCTTGGCCAAATTCCCCATGAGTAGTGTCCTTAACTCTTCCTGCCCCTTGGATAGGCTTAGGAAGATCTCCCTGAACTGAGTCTCTTGAGCGTACAGACCCTGGTTATCTTGTTGGGAAGCCATTGCTGAAATAAACAACGAAGAAGGTAAGTGACATGTCAAAAGGGTACCTGTTATGCAATGATATGTATGATATACATGCAATATTTTCAAGGACCTCGCAGGATAAACAAGAAACTTTGTTAGAATCTGCATTTTGTAGCTTGATGAAAGGCACTGCGTATTATTGAGAGGCCTTCTTCAAGAGTCAAGGCTCACCATATCGAGTGGGTCATAGCCCCTGACAACCTTGTCTAGAGGAAAATAAATCCCCTTTGCCCCTTGCTGGACAGTTGGTTCATCATGACCTGCATCACAAGCCCTTGAGATCCTTGAAATGGATTAGTCCTTATGTAGGATGTATGCAATGGTATGATGGTATGATGTTATGCTATGCGTGGAGTAGGTAAACCCTGTTATGAGTCCAGATTAAGGACTGTAAACAAAACCTGCAAGAAACTCAAGTGTCAGATAACAAGTATGCAAGTAGTCAAGTTTGAAAGCACACAAGTCACACAAAGAGCCCTTAGAGTTTAGGCCAGCATGGGGTTTGGGGTACTACCCTCTTGAAGTTGGTGGGCTCAAAACCTGTCCTATCAGAAGTAACCGGGTTCTAAGGATCTCAATATCATTGGATTGTTTTCTGTGTTCATCGTTTCGATTTAGCCACTGAACTGGCGACCGAAATATTCCAAGAAAACAACCCTCAATTGAGTGTAGTATCGAGTATCAACCAACCTCGGACTGCACCAAAGTCAGTTATCTCACTACCCTAAAGAGGCCAAGATGGTTCAATTAAGGTTCCTAAGGTCAGTTGATGCTTCACGACACCACGCGGCAGCCCCGTACTCTCCTTGACTGGACTCAAGGGTTACCGGTACTCACCAAAGTGCCACATCAATGTAGCAAACTGCTTCAACCATGTCGGTATACCCCGCACAGTTCCCTCACAGTCTTGTTGCTACTTTCTAAGAAGGTATCCCCAGATCCGGGTTAGGATCTATAGAACTCCCAAGACAGTACCCACAATAATAAAGCAAACAATTCAGACAACTGAAAACACAAGTGATCTTAGTCCTAAGGTACACCTCACTTTATAAGAGTATTGTTCCCCAGCAGAGTCGCCAGTTCTGTGATCGGTGGATCTGGAACTGACTGTTTTAAAGCTGGTTCGCGAAATGTCGCGGTAAGCAAGAGTCGCCACTGTCTTTTATTTTCTCCAACATGGAAAGGACAAAAGCACAGAAAAATTCCTTATGAGATTAGTTCTCGGTTCGGGAGGTAGATTTATAGAAAGGGAAGGTGTTAGCACCCTTTCTATCCATGGTTATCCATGGGCTCTTAGACGCTTGCTCATTTGTGTTTTCAAAATGTTTGTTTGCTTTTCAAGGTGAGTGGGTTTTGAAAAAAATTTCTTTGAAAGTTTCAGACCGACTCTTGTATTAGTCCTCAAGAGTGTTTGAAAAGTTGTTTTTGAAAGCTTTTTGAAAAGTGTCGGTGTGAAAAGAGTTTTTTGTTTGTTTTTGAATAGAGCAAGTATCTATGAGTCATCTACCTACCCTAAGGAATTAGGCTGTGTAAATGTCCTTAAGGTAGTGCCATCCCACCATTGAGAGGTAGGTAGCACCATCGTTGGAGGTGTTCGGGTCAATTCGAGTTTAGGGACAGTGTGGTCACCGAGCAACAGTAAGACACCTTAGAAGTTACCCTTATGCCATTGATCTTTTTATTCCGAGGCAACTATTCCGAGGCAACCGTTTCGAGGCAACTTGTTTCGAGGCAACTTGTTTCGAGGCAGCTTGTTTCGAGGCAACTAGATCAATGGACATAAGGACTCACTAAGACGTCCTATACTCGACGACCACGTTTCGAGGGGCAAGGCAACAGTGAGGCGTACCCTAAGAGTGGTGTGTGAATTGTGTGTCATTTTCAGTTATAGTTTATCTTGTCATGCATTGGGTGAGCTACGCTTTGATTTTAATTGGGCCATTCATTCTTTCATGCAATAGTTAGCAGTTAAAAGGTGCGGAAATTAAAATGCGGAAAATAAAAGTCCTACGCTATTACAAGGCGCAGGTCTATACATCGCCAAATTAACAAAGACCCGATTTGACAAAAACGTGGAAAATAAATAAATGTCCTAATTACTATTACAAAGCTTTGGGGCAAATACATTATATTTAAAAAGGAAATAAAAATAAACGTGCGAAAAGAAATTAGAATCGAATGCGAGGGCGTTGGACCCTTTAAAGAAATTAAATTGAAATGGGAAGTGAATTAATTATTTAACGAAGAAAGGAATTTTTTTTTATGTTTTTTTTTGTATTTAATGGAAATAAAGAAAGAAAATTAATTATTATTAGAAACCCTAATTCTACACTATTTTTAATTTGTTAAAGAAAAATATTTAAGTTTAAACCTAATTTACTAATTGTTTAATTACGAGTTTATTTACAAAATAAATTAATAGTTAATAATAATAAGAAGAAAAATTTAATTATTGAGAAAAAGAATAAAATGCTAAAAAACCTAATTTTTATGTATTTTTGTTATTTAAGAAAAACATTAAAGTTAAACCTAAAATTAAACTAAATTGATTATTGGAATTTATTTACAAAAACTATTAAGGAATTTAAAAGATTAAATAAAACATATTTTTATTTTTATGATTTCTGATTTTTGTATTATTATTATGAAAAATTATTTTTAAGGAATAAAAAGAAATAATTAAGCATTTAAAAAGAATTAAAAGAAATCAAATAGAAAAAAAAAATCAAAATAATGCAAACCATATGAGGGGTATCAGGCCCTTTTGGAGGTGTGATTTGAGGAATTTTGGCCCAAGAATCCCAAGCCCGTTTGACTTTCAGTGATCACGTGGGAGGCAGTTGACTAACGCGCATGATGAGCCACTTTTGTGGCCTTCAGATCAGAGCCTATGGACACTTGGCAGACCAGGAGGTAAGGTTGTACAATGGACCCTTGTGAGCACCCTGCATAGAAACATATTAGGAAAAATATTATAGAAGAATTGGGGGACCTGGGAATCGAACCCAGGTCCCAGCGTTTACCCAATACACGTCCAACCGTCTGAGCCATGCGGGCGCGTTGTATTGGAATTGGCAAGCGAATACTATAACACAAAACAGCATTCAGTGATATCCACCGCGCCAAAATTCAAACGTGCCACTCATCAGGGGACACGTCCTCCTTCTTCTTCATATTTCCTACAAATAAAACATAGATAGCGGGGGGTTTTAAACCCCCACTAAACTCAAACAAGAAAAATAGCGATTAGCTCCTGGGCAAATAGAAATTAGGCGCGATGTGATCATTTGTTTCGTCTGGATGTCCTGAGTCTAATGGTCCTGGTTTGAGTGGCCAATTGTTCCTTATTTGTGAAACCCCAAATCAAAGCTTCAGAAACCCTAAAAAGCTTTCATGGCAATTTTTGACACAGGCAATATCAATGCAATTAAAGGACACCAATAGCTTCAGAGAGTTCGTATTAGTGTAAATCAATGATTAAAAGTCACAAATAATGCATGGAAAATGGAATACGATTATGAATAATTTTATGAAAAGTGAGACTTCAATCTACCAATTCCTTGAGTATGGAGGGTTGATTTCGATTGGAATAGCTTCCTGGTAGTGCCAGGAGTGTAGTGGAATGGTTTTGCAGTCTTGAATTATGCTCTAGCTATCAAAACAGTTTCAAGGTTTTTTTGTGAAAAAATGCAAAGTTGTTCTTGTAGTTTATGCGCAACTTCTGTGTTCTTATGCATTAGGTTAGCTTTGGCATATGTATGTGAGTAGAACTAGGTCAAAACACCAGCCCAAAATCCATGTATTCAATGATTCAATATTTGATTTCCAATCCAATCTTTTTCAATCTTTTTCATGCCTTTCTTATGCCAATCATTGCCAATCATATTGAATCTTTCCTTATTGAATAGTGCACGAAATATTGAGTGAATTCTATGCACAAAAAGATTTGAAAAGTATGATTTAGTATTTTTCTCATAATTAATTTCAATTAAATGAATCAATAAGATTAAAAATTCAATTAATTAATTAAAAATAAGAAAATAACTCCCTTTAAAGTCAATGGGTCGTGCATGGCCTTTGGGTGATGATTCATGGAAGAAATTGAGGCCCATTAGCAATTTTGAGACATTTGAAGCAAAATTGACTTTTCAAAATTCCCAAAAATTTCCCAACTTCCACAAGGCATATCTTGCTCAATTTTAAAGATTTGATCATGTTCTTGGACATTTTGGAAAGGTCTTGAAGTCCTCTAACCAATGCCTTTGGTCCCATGTCATTTTGATTTACCAATCTCAAGTTATGGTCTTTGACTTAAAGTTCCTTTTTGTTGACTTTTGAAAATGACCTATAATGTTGAAATTGATAACTTTTTGTGAGAGCATTTCTTGGATTTGAAGTGTGAAGAGGAGTTGTAGGAAATGTCATTCTCTTTAAAATGAGCTTTGGATGGAATTTTTCTGATAAACCATGTGGAAGTTATGCCTTGGTCAATTTGCAGTTGACTTTTTCAACTGTCCAAAAATAGAAACTTTTGCATCTTGAGACTTTTTGAGCCATGCTTTGAGAATCATGATCAAGAATTGATCAAATGATGTTTGTGGCTTCAAAATAAGATGTTGACCAAAAATTTGGATTTTTGACTGTCAAATGACCATTTTGCCCCTACAGTTGATTGTGAAGCAATTAGGGTTTTTGACTGTGCAATCTGGTGCTGTGAGTCTTGAAACTTGACATAAGGATGCTTGTCAATGTTTATAGGCATGTGGGACTTGTTTGGACCCTTGGAAACTTCAATTTCTTTGCCAGAACCAAAACCCTAATTTTTGACTGTGTTAGGAGGCATTTGGCCAGTGCAACCCTTGGGGGATTTTGAAGCATGATCTGAAGACTGATCTTGGAAAATCTTGAAGAATATGGGAGGGCAAATTTTGGGGTACAACAGTGGGGATGTAAGGCTAGCAAATACAAGAAAGGTTACTTAGGTTGTGACAAAACCTTGTTTGTAACAACATTTCCAATTAATGAAAGCTTTTATGGAGGAAGATAACCCTTAGTAACAGTGAACCATTCACCATATGAGAGATACACGTTACTCTTCAGCTTTCTCTTTTTCCAATCTTTGACTCCTTGAAAATGTTACAACATTTGAAATGATACTTACCATGCCATTCAACATGGTTCTTCTGATATTTCACACTCCACTAGGTAAAAGAATATAATTGGCAGACCGTCTAAACAGTTATTCCAATAACTCTTTAGTAGTGCTATTCCAGAATTAATTCTCATATTCTCAATGAAACTTGCACCTCAAGTTATGATGAAAATACTAGCAGATCTTCTAACTATACCAAGTATAAGAATGTCAATATAAACATGTAGTAATATTACTGACACAAAGATGACAAAACCAATGACTTTGTTCTCCAAGCAGAATAAAATCCTTATACCTTGATTGTAGTAGCATGTCACGCTACAATGTCATAACATCCAGTTTGACATTGCACTCTTTCAGCAATCAACCCAGTTAAAAATACATCTTCTTTCAGCGAATTACCTATTCTTCAAGATATACCAGAGTTCAATTAATTCTAATCCAAATGATCAGAATATCCTCCAGTAGTACAATCTTCTTCAGACTTTGCAAAAAGCGTTTTACCCCAAGATTCTCAATCATTCCGTATTCCATCTCCGAAACATATGATGATCACAAACTTAAAACAACCTCTAAATAATGAAATCCCTCTTAAATTGCTTTCTTGAGAGCTTCCTCATTCAGTGTCTCCTATCCCTTTAGAATCTTCCAAATAATGGAGTAACAAATTGTTGAGATAATGTTCCAACATCTGGTTGAACATCAATACTTTTCTCAATGAACACATCACTAATCTTGATCCTGAAGTTACTCATTACTAAAAGAACTTCTCTCAATAAAATAGCTCAGAAACATACCTTGTTCTCATAAAAGGAGTAGATAAGACCTTTGAAGACTTCATAGATAATAGAGTCACTTTGATAAAATAAAAATCATATACACCTTTCTATCCACCAGGACCTTCACTTTGCATTGAACCATTTAGATCCATAAAATAGGTTCTTGAGCTTTTACAATTGACTGATCTTGACTTTTTCTTCCTTTGAACACCAAGTAAGAGAATAAATAGTTGAATACTTGTTAATTTCAATAGTTCATCAGTCCTCAGAGGGACCTCAAATATCTCATAAGAGACACAAAATTCTTCCTCGATGACACAACTGAATCATTTGTTAAGTAAAACCAATTACCAAAAACTTAAAGAATCCATCCTAAATTATTTAGTTATCCAATGTCGTTAAAAATTCCCTTTTAGTATCATCCACAAAGTAACACTAATGGAATGAGATTAAACAAACTACCAAAAACACTTTTACATATATTAAGTGTCTGGAACAGTTAGTGTCAACAAACCAATCATCTTAGATGGAGACCTGATAAAGGTATGAGAGATAAGGCAATGATCACCTTTCTTGAGTATTAACCACTGCTTGGTTAAGCCACACTGAACTTGATCTTCGAGATGATAACCAAAAACTTTTAACATTAGCTTAACACATAAGTGATATCTTTAGTGCAAGTAAATCCTTTTTAGCATGAGTAAGCAGATTGTCCAACATAATGTTATGACATCCTCGACTCAACTTGCTTTTTGATAACAATAGATTTTTGTCACTTTGAGTTTTTCTCTTTGCAAAATAGCTTAGAATAAAAATGTATCCTCCTTAAGCTTCAAATCATCTTCCCTCTTGAAGAAACTCCTCCATCTGATCTAGAACATCCTTACAAACTTGATCAACATATCAAGTTTTAGGATCAAATAGAGTCGCTTCACCATGCAAAAACATAGATAGTGGATACTTATTCATAAGATCAGAAATAAATCACCTTCTCTTTATTCACAGTTGAAAGCTCTCTTCATTTTAGATACTGATCATAGAAACAAACATCCAGCTCATTATAAAATAAATCTTCAGTTCATAAATCTTCATAAGAAGTCCATCTTCCAATCAATCCGGTTATAGAAAACCTGCATAGTTGCTCTTGAGATAAGTAGGGCATTATGCTCTACAAATATCCAAGGTCCTCAAACTCTTAGAATGTTTAGACATTGATCTATACACCAATCACATCCTTTTCTTTAATCCTCTATTTGTATGGTTGGTATTATGTTTGGTAAAACTAATATAGCAGCAACATGTTTAATAGGATGTGTTAACTTTCTAACAGGAACATGTTTAGCAAGAAGTCCTATATTATGTTAGGACATGTTGAGTTGAAGTATTTCTACATTTGGAACAACATGTCAGATAAGATGTCCTATGAGGAAGCGTATGATATCGCGCCTGAGCTGAATTGGACTATTATATTATGTTAAGTCACAAAAACAAACTACACTTTAAGGATAATAAAGTATTTATATTATCCTATGTGGAGCTGATTTAAAGGTCAAGAGAATCAATCAGAATATTGAAGAATATACAGTTTCTAAATTTGGAGATAATTTAGGAAGATTTGATTAAAGATCTTGTTTATAGCAGAAGTTACTGCTGTTTGTTACAGATAATATGTTGTACTTTTAAGGTCCAAATCTAGGTGGGTATAGGTTATAAATCTAATATTTGTAACCTAGGATTAGCACCAACTATGTTTTGAAAAGATGTAATCATTAGGGCTGAGTTTGTAGCTACTCTCTAGGAGATTTGGTGTAAGTGAACCACTCAGGTTATGAGATGGTCATTGTGTTCTCCTCGAAGATGTGAAGCAAGAGTGAGTATTGTTATTGGAGAAATCTTTTAAGCAACTCCAAGTAGTGGTCTTAGTCAAGAGTCTTGGGTAGTGATTGTCATGGAAGTGTGTCTTCTATTTTGCTTTCATGAAAGTGTGTCTTCCTGTTTATGTCCAATTGATGTCTATAATTGAAGAGGGATTGAAGAGGGCCTCATATCTAGGTGAGTCTTGGATAGAAATCTAGGAAGAGTAATGATTAAGTGATTAGGTCGTAAACTTGAGGTTTGTTGTAGGGTCTATGAATTAATACTATCATAGTGGATTTGTCCCTGGCTTGGTATGCCCCCAGAGTAGAAGAGTTGCTCCAAACTGAGTTAACAATTCTAGTGTGTTGTTTATGCTTTCCAGTACTATTGTTTATTGTGGATACCTTGTATGTTTGTTCACGTCGGATCAAATGTCACAACATGTTATAGGACATCTAAGTTTTGTCATACTAGAATTTCAATTGGTATCAGAGCAAGCGTCATGTATGTTTTTGGACGAGATCAAAGGGGGATACTTTCTGGTGTATATGCAAGGTAGAAGGTTCTACTAAAAAGTTGTTTGAACTTTGAGAGTTCATATTTTTGTTTGGATGGTCCCTAGAAGTGGAGGTTGGAATGTTTGTTGTTATCAAACATGCAACTTTGACGGTGAGCTGTTGTGATAGGTTTGATTTATTTTCAAACCTAGGATGTTTTTTATTGCACTTGGAGTGTTGTGGTTGTGTTCAATATGTTACACCTGAAGACTGTTGAGGATTTTTGTGTTGTTGCGTATTCCGCTGCACGGTATTTGTTGTAACCCTGGTTGTTCCTTGTATCATAAGAAAATGAATGGCTTTAGGGTTTGGTCTCCTCGACGTGTTTGGTGTGTGATGATGTAGTGTGTGCAAGACAGCCTCAACTAACTCTGTAAAGTTGCCAATGATACTTGAGTTTCATCTCTCAAGTCCATTTATAAAGGCACTCTTGATGAGTTTGTTAAAGAAAGATTAGAGCCATTTATTTTGGTTTCTGAAAGAGTCTTCCTAATTCTTGACCTAATTAGGAGAGTGACTCTTGAGTCTTGTTGTTGGTGGTATTGTTGAAGCTTGGACGATATTTAAAGATCTTAAAGGTATTCAAGGGATATTTGGTTATTCTGGAAGCAGTAATAGCTTCAGAACCGAGCTCAGTTTTGGGTTCCAGAAGAATGAAATTGATGTCCTACCAGATGTTGGGACATCATATAAGCAGGTGTACAGCTTCCTATTCACTGGAAGATGCTTTGGGTGCTAAATAAATGTGTGTGAATCACATGTGTTTAGAACCTACTCTTGATCTAGAAGAGGAGGCATCTGAGTTGTGTATCTAAGATGTGTTATCCATAAAAACGCGTCTTAGATTGGTGGACTGGTTGAATGTTGATCAACCAAGTGGTTACTTCTTGGTTCAATTTATTTATGATCCAAGTTAGTCGAAGTGTAGAGGCTGAGCTTAAATTCCAATAAAGTTTCGTTATCTCAGCCATGTCTCTTGAATATGAAGGTCAAGTTCATACATCAAGGACATTCTCTCTGTCATCTAGTCTCTCCTGATCAAAGAAGTCAGATGTTTGTGATATTGTTCAAGTGGAACAGTTTCTGCTACAACAGAGAAAGTCTTGTATGGGTATGCACTAACCACATGTTGTACTGCTACAACAGTTGATAAAGAAGAACCTCAAATCTAGAGTTGAAGATTCTTGAAGAGATGTCAGATATAATGTCTTAACATTCTTGTGTTGAGGATTTATGTTTCTCAACTTGTTTGACTGGTGTTTCTCTCAAACAGGATAGAGTTTGTTTACTCAAACTTGATATCTCTTATCAAGTCTATGAGAACATTGAACTCTTGTTCTGCTAAAGTGGAAGAGACACTTGAGGGGGTTGTGTGTAATGGATATGCATCAACCTGAGGTAAGTTAATATTCTAGAAGATTAACTTACAATCTTGATATACTATCCAGAAAAGTTGGGAGAAACTGGAGTACCCCTGGACGGTTTGTTTGAAGGGTTGATGATCATATAAAACCCTATGTGTAATGGTCTTCATGGTAGATGGAATTTATTCTTTAGGTGCAGAAGGCTTGTGATCAAACACCTAAAATTTAGACATGTGATCTGGATTTCGTGCTTAAGGAGAAGTTCCTTGAGGTGTGTTTTATGCATATTCTGCATGTATTTGATCTAGTATTAAAGATAGATCAACTACTGATGGTTGATCCTATTGTGTTCTCCCTGAAGATGTGCATATTATTGTTGGTAAAGACCTTGTCGGGATCTGGGTACTTATTTGAGGCATGAATGCAAATCTACCGTATGAACTATTGATTCAGATATTGTTGAGAGTTTATATATCTCAACAGTGTTCAGGTGGTTGTATTAACCCGAAGGAGCTGCAGAAGGAGTGGACTTGAAATGATAAACCACAAACCATTTGATTTGGTTTTGTGAAGAAATGTTGATGGCCTAAATGATGTTGTAACATCATTTTCTTGAATATGGTGGATTGAGGATCAACATTTTGTTTGTCATAAAATGGAGTTCTGACTATGTGGATCAGAATGTGCAGATTTTGATCTTGTCTACAGTAGCATGCTTGCTAATGCATGACCATTGTGTTTAAGTCTTCACTAGTATCATCAATTACTAGTGGATGGAAAGAAAGAAGGAAATTCAGAGACTAAGGTATGATCTGAATTTTTGAAGTGTTTTTCGTCTGATCTGAATGTAAAGTTGTTAAGCAATCTGAGTGTGTGTGGAAGCTGTGAGTTTGTTTCAGACCAAGTGTGCATGTCAGCTATCCAAAATGCCATGACAACTTATGTGAGAACACTTTCCAGATATGCCCTTTCTATAATGAAGAAGTCGGAAGACCTGGGTGTGATTTCTAGGAGCAAGAGTATCTGGTCCAGAAGTGAATTCATAATGTATGTTTAGTAGGAGCATTTTTATCCATGACAGGGGGAGTTTTTGCCTATCTATGGTTTGTCGCTATGTAGTTTGGGTGAAGCTAGTTAGGTGCGTTTGGGAGAATTTATTTTTTATGCAGAATCCGAAGGAGCCTGATGGATGGTTTGTATGATGAACAGAGATATCACACATGTGATGTTATCTTGGTTTGGTTCACTCTTATTGAATGAAAGGAGTGCTTTTATAGTCCAGAGGAAGGCATGGTGGTTATGCTTCAGTGCTTATGGATAAGCCTGGGAATTATCTTAGACTGTGTTGATGAAGAAGCTTATTTATGTGGTGTGATAATGTCTGACAAGATGTCAGGACATTATGGCAGACATATTTTTGTCCGATAAGGAAATATGTTGGACGGTGGAATATTTACACGTCAGGGGGAAGTGTAACGCGTGTTTACTAACTATGCATGCGCTTTTATTGGTAAATTCTCCTTCTAGCAGAATTAGTCCAAAGTCAATAAAGGTAGTCAAAAGCTATTTTAGAAAGTGTATCTGTTTTTTGTTTGAATTTTTTTGGCGTTCTTGACCAAGACCACTGACTCAGTCTATAGTCGTTAAGTCCTATGTCATTGCTTGGTTATTTATTAAGGTCATTTTATTCTCTTCATTCGCCTTGTGTTTGTTTGTTTTTTATTATATTCCTCATGTCCTTTGTCCGGGTATGGGTGAGTTCAGTTTGGGTATGGTCTTGTGAAGGGTTTATTTGTCACTTTTTGAAAATTTAGAAAAAAGGTATTGTCTAAGGTATGTGCTTTTGCAATCTTTGTGCAAAAATGTCGAATATGATGTCCTATTCCGAGTCTGGTATTTTTTGTTTGTGTTGCTTTTGTTTCTTATGTTCTGAGTTATGAACATGATTGTGTCTTATGTTCTAAGTTACCCAGGTGTAACAGTGAGGTCCCTTGTGTCTTCAAATGGATTATTTAGATAAGTTGTTGGGTGCCTCTTAAGTTTCCTCTTATGCTCCTTAATAGGAATATTTGTCCCCCTATGAGGAATGTTTTTGGGTTAAGGGGGAGTGTACACCAAATGACTTCAGGACTTTCTCGTTTTATCCCGATGTTGATGTTTTATGGTGTTAAGTTTGTTCGAGCTGATGTAAAGAGGTGTTGGATGTGATGTCCCAACATCAATCAGATTATGCATAGTACCTCCTATTAAAGCCTTTGTCATGTTCCGGCTAAAAAAGGGGAGAGAATATGTGGTTCTCCAAAAGAGAGAGAACATTTATGTTGAACTATCATGGAGAAGTCCTATTATTGATGTTATGACATCATATGTGGAGTGTCAAGTGTGAAGACTGAAGACTGACAAGTGTGAAGACTAAATGATGATGATTGACTGCTCTGATGTCTAATGTTTTTATGGTTGTTGTTGATTTGTATTGTTTAGCCTTTGCTTTTATGGTTAACACTTGTGTGTATGCAAAGGATATGTACATTATTTTTAGCCAAAATAAGCCAAAGGGGGATATTGTTAAATCTATGTTTTTATGGTTGGCTTATGTTTGGTAAAACTAATATAGCAACAATATGTTAGATAGGATGTGTTAACTTTCTAGCAGTAACGGGTTAAGTAAGAAGTCATATCTTATGTTAGGACATGTTGAGTTGATGTATTTCAACATCTGGAACAATATGTCAGATAAGATGTCATATGAGGAAGCATACGACATCGCGTCTGAGCTGAACTGGACTGTTATATTGTGTTAAGTCACAAAAACATAATATACTTTAAGGATAATAAAGTATCTATACTATCCTATGTGGCGCTGATTTAAAGGTCAAGAAGAATCAATCAGAATATTGAAGAATATACAGTTTCTAAAATTGGAGATAATTTAGGAAGATTTGATTAAAGACCTTGTTTGTAGCAGAAGTTACTGTTGTTTGTTACAGCTGATATGTTGTACTTTAAAGGCCCAAATCCGGGTGGGTATAGGTTATAAATAGAAGCTTTGTAACCTAGGATTAGCATCGGCCGTGTTTTGAAAATATGTAATCATTAGGGCTGAGTCTATAGCCACTCTCTAGGAGAGTTGGTGTAAGTGAACCACTCAGGTTGTGAGATGGTCATTGTGTTCTCCTCAAAGTTGTGAAGCAAGTGTGAGTATTGTTCTTGGAGGAAGCTTGTAAGCAACTCCAAGTTGTGGTCTTAGTCAAGAGTCTTGGTTAGTGATTGTCATGGAAGTGTGTCTTCTGTTTTGCTGTCATGGAAGTGTATCTTCCTGTTTGTGTCTAATTGATGTCTATAATTGAAGAGGGATTGAGGAGGGCCTCATATCTAGGTGAGTCTTAGGTAGAAATCTAGGAAGGGTAGTGATTAAGTGATCAGGCCGTAAACTGGAAGTTTGTTGTAGGGTCTATGAATTGATACTACTATAATGGATTTATCCCTGGCTTGGTATGCCCCCAGAGTAGGAGAGTTGCTCCGAACTGGGTTAACAATTTTGGTGTGTTGATTATGCTTTTCAGTACTATCATTTATTGTTGATACCTTGTCTGTTTTTTTATGTCGGATCAGATGTCCCAACATGTCATAGAACATCTGAGTTTTGTCATACCAAAATTTCATTTAGCATCACAGACATGTTGAAGACAACACAAATGTTATGACATGAGGTCACGATATACAGTTAAATCACTTCAACTCCTGATTGGATTGTCTACTAAGGAATATAAAATAATTAAGAAATCAATCATCATAAAACTGAAATGAGCTTCTATAGAGTTAGAAAGAAAATTTATGCTCTTGTTTTTTCTTTAATAGTTGTAACTTCCATGTCAAATCTCTTGAATAGATACCTAAGTATCTTCTTCTTGATCAGTCACTAAGATGTCTTTATGAGTGGACTTGAGAATTTCCCAAATATCTTTGGCCACCTGTGATAAAGAGTCTGAAAAAGAAACTTGCCAATTCCATTGACTATGAAATTAACACCTTCAAAGTTACATAGAGATAACTCATGCTCTACTCTTCAATCTCTTACGAATCAGGAATCTTCTATCCTGGTAATTCTTCAAAATTTATTGTCCATTGATAACAAGAACAAAATAATTCCAGTCTTCCACGAGTAACAATAGTACCAGAAAAATTACTCCCTAAAGCTCACCTAATGGACCAGAATGTCTGCTCTGATACCAATTGAAATTCTTCTGGTACAAGTGACACACAGAAACATTAAAATTCCGACATCAGAACAATGTCAAGACATATGTTGCAACATCTTATCTGAAATCTTGGACAAATTTATAACATAACCATAAACTGCAAAAAGGTAAAATAAACAAAACAATATGTTAACCCATTTCGGTGCAACATCACCTACTTTGGGGGCTGCCAAGCCAGGAAGGAAGTCCACTATCAACAGTGTTAGTTCAAAGATAAACTCCCCCGCTTACAACTTATCACCTAATCCCTACCCAATGCTACTTCTACCTAGGTCCTCTCTAGATATGAGAAATCACCATCCCACTTCCAATCACCCCAGTGATACAAGACATGTCCCAATTATAGGGGTTGTCTATAAAATAGGTTACAATCACAACAACCTAAACAAATAAAAAAATAGGAAGGTCACACTTCCAAATAACAATACTTAACCAAGACTCTTGACCAAGAACAATATTTAGAGTTGCTTAAAAGCTTCCTCGAAGAATAATACTCAACTCATTGCCTAAAGGCTTCTAAGTGAGAATAATAAGCCAACCACATGTATCGAGTGATACAAGGGTGACAAACACCCACACAATACACAAGAGACCCTCAAAACCTAAGACTATTTTCTTCCTCTAATTTTACTAAAGATAAAAGTTGGCACTTTAGGTTTAGGTCTTCTCATTAAATACACCGCTTTAATCCATGGGCTTTGATATTTTGAGTCTATAAGTTTCTTGATCCACAAGTTGAGAGTTGTATTTATTGTGCAACAAAATCTCCTTAAATCTTGGAACAACCAATACAAAGTTTCTTAAATTGTCTCAAGGATCCAATTTAGTAACTAATGCATAGCTGGAGATATAAAATTTTGTTCCAGATAAAATCTTCTTGACCTGCGAAATTAACTAAAACATATCCAACATAGATATTCTAAAATTAAATCAAATCTGTCAAGATTTAAAACAATAGTGTTTGTTGTATTGCAACACCACATCAAGATTTCATGACATCTGCCTTCGGCATCTGATTAAAAACACATAACAGTAAAAATGTTATGACAGTTGATAAAGATACTGCAACATCTTATTCAACAACAATATAGAACCATGTTAAGAAACATGCCTAGCCAAAATTTATCCAACCATGAAAACATGGAACTAACATGAATAAACCCCTCTAAATATGTAATGTGGTGAGTTCGGATATGCATATCCGAATTCTGGAGGTATTTTTTACTTTTCACCAAGGGCCTCTAAGAAGGCATAAGGGTGTGTTAATGATAATACGAAAAGATATAACATTTTTCGTCCGATTTACATTTATTAAATTACCGATTCCTCGTTTATTATGTTATATTTTATCTCTTTTTGTAGTATTTGCAATATATTTCAAGTACTTAGCTTTTGCAAGGCATAAATGAGAAAAAGGAAGAAAAACAATGGAAAAATGAAGTTCAAATGACCTTTTTGAAGCATTTCAGCATGTCCTGCACCAGAGGGTGTGCCGCCCGCCACAAGGATGTTACGAACGGGACAATTAAGTTTTGTGCCCCTCAGCACGTTACATGTTACGACAAGGACAAATAAGAGTTATGTACCCCCACGTCACAACATATATCACGCTCGCCACGATCCATATAGCAGTTACGATTTTCTCTCCATTTGACGAACTCAGCGCGCATGTTCACGGATTCTTCTCCATGTTGAATTCCTATTTTTCCTCCACTAATGGACTCTATATATTGAAGCAATTACCAAAAATTCGCTCTCTCTCTCTCTCTCTCTCTCTCTCTCTCGCACCCTGAACAATTGTTACGCATTTTTATTTTCAATTTCATTTTTTCTGCTCAGCATTATTTTTGTATTCTGTTTTGATATTTTCCAGTTTTGATTTCTAGCATTAATTTTCTATATTTCGTAGGAATACTCAGGCAATAAAAAACCCCACCATCAAAGCAGTATTTTTCCACATCGGAGAAATACTACAACGCTAGTTTGTTTCGAGACTTCCAGAATTTGCTTAGGATTACTTTAATTTAGTTCGAGATATTTTTGCTACAAGTCAATCCTTCCGGCTTGTGGAGGATACGCATTACTCAGAATTAATCGCTCTATTATTCATTTTCAGGTTCCTATTTTAATAAGTATAATTTATTTATTTCTTACCATGCATGCGTTGTTGAATTTACGTATTAATTTCATGTTGTTTTGCTGTAAAATTATGTCTGGCTAGATTCCCTGATACCAGTATGTAAAACTTAACCGAAAGGATTCGGTAATTAACTGGCATTATTATTTTTTACAAAAACACTTTTCTGGTTTTAATTTCCAATTTTAATATTTAATTTTTTTATACGGAAGTAAGAGACAATCTAAGGTTAAAATCAACAAAGCGAAAGTTTGAGGTTTTAACCAGATAGTGGTTATTAAAATATTAATTTTAAAAACAGCGGAAGCACTTTAAAGTTAATTGGACTTTATTTGTTTTTAAAAAATACTTTTGAGTTTTAAGTGAAACAACGAAAGCGCTCATTTCAAGCTTAACTAATATGATTTGATTAATAGAACGAAAGTTTGAGACGAGGGTCTTTAAACAAATAGTTTTCACCGAAACAGTGTTTTAATACTAAAAACAAATGCCAATGACTTACTGAATCCCTTAAGTTGACGAAATACATACCGGTGTCCCATTATTAATTACTAGATTTTAGTTAATTCCCGATTAAACTCAAACACCCAAGTTTATTAATTAGCCTTAGCTTTACATAATGGCCCTAAGATAACAGTAGTTTTGACCATCAGTCCTTGTGGGTTCGACATCTTTTAAAACTACGCGATAGATTGTGCACTTGCAGTCACTACACCTGATAGACCTATAAAGTCGCGATCAATTTTTTGGCGTCGTTGTCGAGGACTGAATTAGTCAAATACTATAAATCCCTTGTTACGCAGTATAGACTAAGGCAACCAATTTTATTTTAATTTTAACTATCGATTGTATGCCAAGCACTCGCTCTAAAGACGAGGAATTAAAGCAACCAATCGACGAAGTCGAGCATTTTGTTAGTATAAGACACCGAATTAGAGAGTACCAAGCCAAGTACAATCTTCCTGAAACCAATCTTCCTAACTTTTCTCTTCCTGACCCCAAAATGGCTGAAGGACCCCAAAACCGCCCTCTGAAGGATTATGCCGTACCATCGCAAGAGGAAACCCACAACAGTATTGTTGCTCTCGCTATCGCACATAATGATTTCGAGTTAGAGCCTTCGCTTTTGCAAGCTGTCCAACAAAACCAATTTTCAGGATGTCCTACGGACGATCCAAATCTTCTTCTATCCGTGTTTGTGCAGTACACAGACACAATGAAAGCAAATGGAGTTAGCTCTGAAGCAATAAGACTTCGTCTTTTTCCTTTCTCATTAAGAGATAGAGCTAGAGCATGGCTCCAGTCTCTACCATCCAACTCTGTTACCACATGGAACAAGTTAAAGAAAGTTTTCCTTGCGCGATATTTTTTGCCGAGTAAAACAGCTATGCTAAGATCCAATATTAATGGTTTTAAACAAAAGGAAAGTGAATCTCTTTTCAAAGCATGGGATAGATACAAAGACATGTTGCGACTCTGTCTGCATCACGGTCTAGAAGAATGGTTGATCATCCACAATTGATGCAGCTGCTGGCGGTGCACTGATGGATAAACCGTACAATGATGCCTATCAACTTATCGAAAGTATGGCTCAAAACCATTATCAGTGGGGAAGCGATAGAACTATGATGGAGAAACCTCAAATGAAAGGCGGTATGCACGAAGTTAGCAGCTTAGACTAATTTAATGCTAAGGAAGAAGCCCTTACCCAGAAAATAAAAAGCTGGACCACAACTCCTGCATCCATCGTGCCTGTAGTAACTCCAACCTATGATCTATGCAGACTTCACGCGCATAACGCACCCGAATGTCCACTTTTAACAGGAGTACCAGTTGATCAAGTAAACTATTCTCAAGGAAACCCTATGGTAATAACTATAACCCTGCTTGGAAGAACCATCCAAACTTTTCATACAAAATCAATAATGCTTTGTGCGCACCAGGGTAAGTTCTACTACACCTCCAGGATTTCAGAAATCCACCCAAAATGTCCCAAATATTCCAAATATCCCTAGAAAGTCCAACATTGAAATCATGATAGAAAACTTTGTAGCCAACCAAACTTAAACTAACAAAGACTTCATGAATCAAAATATTCACACCAGTGAATAGATTAAGTAATTGACTAATAAGATTGATGCTCTTGCCATACACAACAAAATGTTAGAAACAAAAATTTCCCAAGTGGCTCAACAGCAAGCAGCTCCAGCTGGAACTTTTCCTGGACAACCCCAACCAAATCCAAAGGGACATGCTAATTCCATAACACTTCGGAGTGGGATAGAACTAGGCGGACCAACTGAACCTAGAACCGAGAACCCAACCATGTACCAAAAACATGGAAAAGGAACCGAGAAAGAAGCTGAACTAAAGGAAGTAGAAAAAGAAGGTGATGAAGAGGCCGTAGAAAAAGAAGAACCTCATGTGCCTCTGCCACCCTATAAGCCACTTATTCCATATCCTCAAAGACTTGCTAAGTCTAAAAACGTAGGGCAATTCAAGAAATTCGTTGAACTTATGAAACAACTTAACATTACCATACCTTTTACAGAATCTATCACACAAATGCCCTCCAACGCTAAATTTCTTAAAGAAATCTTATCCAATAAGAAAAAGCTTAAGGATAACAAAATTGTATTGCTCACTTTTCCATACCTTGCATAATCGGAAAATTTATCATTGACAAAGCACTCTGCGATTTAGAAGCCAGTATTAGTCTAATGCCCTTATCAATTTGCAAGAAAATCAACATGGCAGAAATAAGACCAATAAGAATGTCTGATCGGTGAAATTTCCTTTACGTATGTTAGAAAATGTTCCTAAATGTATAGGACAATTCTATATCCCCACTGATTTCATAATCATGGAAATTAAAGAAGACTCCAATATTCCTATCATATTAGGTAGACCATTCCTAGCCACTGCAGGAGCCATAATAGATGTTAAAAATGGAAAACTGACTTTCAAAGTCGGAGAAGAAAAAGTTGAGTTCATCTTACCCAAATTCCTTATGGCACCAGCCATCAACGATTCATGTTGTTTCTTAGATGAAATTGATAAATGCGTGAGAGAAATGAGAAACAACAAACCACTTATTCGGAAGTATAGAAGATTCCCATACCCCTAATTCTCGAAGATGATAATTAACGCCCTGAATATCAAGATGAAAATCTAAGTGAATGCCTAGCCCTAACTCCTGACCCTATACCTTGTCAAAAGAAGTCTGCCATAGAACTCAAAACACTACCAAAAGACCTAAGATATGAATTCCTATATACAGAACTTGAACGACCAATTATAGTCAATGCAGACCTAGGATAAATAGAAACTGAAAAATCATTACATGTCTTAAGAAAATACCCAACCGCTTTAGGTTATAACATATCAGACCTAAAAGGAATAAGCCCTTCTATTTGCATGCAATGTATTATGCTCGAGAAAGACTGTAAAACCCCTAGGGAACATTAAAGGAGAATAAATACCATTATGAGCGGTATAGTCAAAAAGGAAGTAGAAAAGATACTAGAAGCAAGAATCATATTGTTGTAACTGGTTTTTTAATCAGAGCCTCCACTATTAGTTTTTATCCTAGGGAACAGAATCTAACAGAAAACCCTAATTCACAGACAGAGATTATAGGTTTCAGACTTCATTAGACGAAAGGAAGGTGTTAGGAACCTTTCATCTACCTTGTTCACAAGGATACTTGATTTTAGGTTTGAGTTGGGGAAACAGGATTTAAATTTTATTAGGGGAAGGGTTTAAAATTTTTTATAGGGGAACTCGCTACGATTTTTGATCGTATGCCTATGTATCCTCTTAAGAGGAATCAGAGTCCCAATTTGTAGTTCGTATGGGATTGGTGTTTTTTAGGGGTTGCAAACGTATTTTGAATCACCTCGCACTTGGCTAGGAATATTGATTATGGAGATTTTGACTAAATGTGTAGTAAGTCAAAACCAGTTTGAACCCTTTTGCAAAAAGAGTTGATTAGTTTAGTTGATTGTGAAAAATAAGTTTGATATTTGTTAGCGTTTTTTATTATGTTAAATTGCGAAGATCTTGATTAATACATGATTATGAAAAGATTTAATGCAAATAATATATAATATAATATATGCAATTTTAATATAAAAATGATTTATTTAGTATATAAATAATAATGCTTACATTCAATAAATAATAATATAATAAATGATATGAATAATAGATATTATAAAAGAAATAAATAATTATAATAATATAAATAAAAAATAATAATAATAATATGAATAATAATAATAATAATAGTAATTAACTAATAGAAAAGAAAATAAAAAAAATCAGAATTATAAGAAAATATAAAAAATAATGATTAAACAAGGGGGGTGCAATTTTACATTAACAAGTAAAACAAGGGATGTTAAAAGGAAATATGGGCTAGGTCCATTGACAACTTAGAACGGGGGGGTACAATTTGGTTTGTTGGCTTAGTAATTTTAGAAAAGGGGGGGGGGGGGGGGGGTACTAAAAGTAACTGGGACAGGCCCAAGCGCTATTTGCCAAGGATCTGGAAGATTGAGTGTGTGGAACTTATGATGCAGACTTGGCCTCTTGCAGTCTAATCAAGATCACATGGATGAAATTGAGGGTGCATGATCATTACCGTGCATGCACGCGTATGGGGTCTTAACGGATCATATTATTTGTTTTTTATTCAATTTGATAATTCTTTGTTTTACAGTAACTAGTCTTCACCTTTCTCCCTTCGCTATAGCCCTTTCATCTTCTTCTTCAACCTTTCAAACCCTTCTCCCTACTCTCCGTGACAGCTACCAATGCTTTACCCCCCCCCCCCCATCACAAATCAAAAACCCAAAACACCAACACAAAAAAGAGAAAATAAGTTAAGTGATTTTTACCCTTTGCTGGTTTTGTTTTTCCCGGTTTTTGTACTAAACACTTTTCTGATTCTTACAGGTTCCGATGACTGTGATCGATGGGATATAACTGACTGTTTTGGAATGCTGGTTCGCGTTTTGCGTTTGTTTTTGCAAAATGTCGCGGTAAGCAAGAGTCACCACCGTCTTTTATTTTATCGAACAAGGAAAGGACAAAAGCACAAAAAAATTCCTTTTTGAGATGTTTCTCGGGTTCGGGAGGTAGATTATAGAAAGGGAAGGTGTTAGCACCCTTTCTATCTGTGGTTATCTACGGGCTCTTAGGTACTTGCCCATTGTGTTTTCAAAAGTTTGCTTTTCTTTGTGTTTGTGGGTTTGAAAAGAGTTTTTGTTTTGAAGAGAGTGTAAGTGCAAAAAGTTTTGTTTTGTTTTAAAAAAGGAGCAAGTACTTAAGAACCATCTACCTACTCGAAAAAGGAATTAAACTGTGCAAATGTACTTTAGACAATGCTATCCCACTATTGAGGAGTAGGTAGCATCGTCGTTGGAGTTTTCGGGTCAATCCGATTAAGGGACGTGTGGTCACTAAAGCAATGTTAGGACGCCTTAGTGGTAACCCTAATATCCTAGATCATTTTTCCGAGGCAACCGTTTCAAGGCAACTATGATCTTTGGACAAGAGGGCGACCTCTAAAACTTCTTATACTCAATGACCACGTTCGAGGCAACCAAGTGAGGTGTATCCTAAGAGTGGCATGTGCAAGTGTGTTACTTCGGTTAATTTTATCTGTACATGTTATGGGTGAGCTATGTTGATTTTAAGTTCATACATTGAATCTTGTCATGTATTGCCTATTTATCAAACATCTAACAGTTAATATTGTGCGGAAATTAAATTTGCGGAAATTAAATCTAAACTATTACAAGGCGTCGGGTATTTACATCGCCAAAAAACAAACCCTTTAATTTAAATTGCGGAAAGTAAAAGAAAGCGATAAATAAATAAAGTCCTAATTAAAAACTATTACATACTGGAAGCAGTTACAATGTTGGAAATATAGATCGCGTGCAAAGGAAATTAAATCGGCGCATTTTTAGGGTTTTGACCCTTTTTTTTATTAAAGGAAGCATGTTTTTTATTATTTTGAATTTAAAGAAATTAAAACTAAGTTAATTAATTAATTAAATGAAAAATATATTTTTGGATTTTTAATATTTAAGGAAATAAAATAAAAATGATTAAAATTATTAAAACCTAATTCTACATTAATTTTAATTTATTGCAAAAAATATTAAAATTATCCCTAATTAAAACTAAATTAATTGATTAAAGTTAATTTACAAAAATAATGAAATAGTGAAATTAATAAAAATATTATTTTTTATGTTTTCTGATTTTATGAGGAAAATTATTATTTATTTTGGTTAGTGATTAATTAAGAATAATAAAAATAAAA
Source organism: Vicia faba (assembly GCA_948472305.1). NCBI lineage: Eukaryota > Viridiplantae > Streptophyta > Magnoliopsida > Fabales > Fabaceae > Vicia > Vicia faba. The sequence goes on along the minus strand of OX451736.1, from coordinate 1,687,649,722 downwards.
CAAGTAAATAAATAAAATGTTAAAAGAAAAGAAATAACCAAAGGGGGGTGCTGGGCCCAATTTGAAGGTGTGACTTGCAATTTCCAGGCCCAATAATTTTCAGCTTTATTTGACTTTCAGGATCACCCACGCGCCTGTTGACTTGAACATATGATAGTCCTTCATTCCTGGCCACCAGATTTGGCCTGAAGGCCATCTGGCACGTTGAAATTGCAAGCGTATGGTAGACCATGCTTTGAAGATCACATGCAATCACCTGAAGAAAAATCAAATAAATATTTTGGGGGACCTGGGATTCGAACCCAGGTCCCAAGGGGTTTTCCACTCACGCTTCCACCAATTGAGCCATGCTGCCTATTTGTTAATGGAATACAAAACAAATAATATATTGAAAACATTTAATATTCCTGGGAATTAAAAAAAAACGCGCTAAACATTTGAACGAGCCAATGGGAAGAGGACGCGTAGTCGTCTTCTTCACAAATCTCTGGTTTTGTTACATGCGGATTTTTATCCGCAGGAAGATCCTTGGCTTGCTTCTAAAACTCGTTCTAGGCCACAAAAATGCAAGCTAAGACCATCATTGGATTCGTCTCTCTTCCCTGAACACATCCATGGTCGTTATTTATCCTGATTTTGCCTGTATAAAAAATGCCTAAAAAACAAGAACACGAACCCTAGCTTCGGATCTAAGGTTATAGGCCATGAAAACAGAATCTAATAATGCAGACATGTCAGAAATTATGCAAGGATCAAGATTATGTCAATATTTGGCAAAAAAAATGAAAGAACATAGATTCACGATTCCATGTTCAGAGCTATGTTCGTGGGCACTTACAGCGCAATTCAGGAGGTCTCAAGGCCTGGTTTTGATTGCTTTAGCTCCACTGGATGTCAGGCAAGGGAGTAGCGTTGAGATCTTGGGTTGAATCGTGCTCTAACCAAGGTTTTGATCTCACACTTTCGCAAGCTTTTTTCAATTCTGGTTTTGCCGTTTCTGCAGTGCTTAGGTCATGTTCTCTGTATCCCTGGCTTGTGTGTGTATAAGGGAATGAATTTAGGTTAAAACTTGGGCTTGAATCCATGTGCATTGAAGGTTTTGAGATTTGATATGATCACCATTGATAAAGTTTCCATAATTGTACCAAATCTGATTTTTTGTGTATAACCAAGCTTGATACGAATTTGATTAGGTGTATCTTGATAATGAAGACCTGTAAATGATCAAAGAATCTTATTCCATCAATTTTTGTTTTTATTTGAATTAATATTGATTTAAAATGAATTAAATTAATAAAAATTAAATAAAATAGAAAAATTAGTGATTGGTCATGAAATTGAAGATAGGACACGTGTGTTGTGTGACAAGACCAAATCAAGTGGAAAAAAGTGGGCCCTTTTGTCAAAAATTGGAGTTTTGAGGATAGTTGACTTTTGGCACTTTTGGAAAAATGCCCAACTTCAACAATGCATAACTTCTTCAATTTTGAACTTTTAGACGTGTTCTTGGACTTTTTAGAAACCTTGAGATGTTCTCTAACCAAACCTTTTGGTATCATATCATTTTGATATTCCATGCTCAAGTTATAAGCTTTGGAAAAAAGGTGTTTTTGTTGACTTTCAAAAATGACCTATAATGTCCAAATTTGTAACTTTTTGTGAGAGCATTTCTTGATCTTGGGGTGTGAAGATGGATTGTAGGAAATTGCATCCTCTTCAAAATGAGATTTTGATGGGTCATTTCTCATAAAGTATGATAAAGTTATGCTTGGTCAAAGTTGAGTGGACTTTTCCTACAAAACCCTAATTTAGCAACTTTTGAATCTTGATGAATCTCGAGCAATCCTTAATGAATCATGATCAACCCTTGATAAAATGATGAATTATCCTTAAAAATGAGAATGTTGACAAAAAATCTTGAGGTTTGACTATTTGTAGGTCACAGTTGACTTTTGCCCTAACACAGTCGATTTTTGGACCTCTTGAGCAATTGACTGACCAAACTTCCTCTGCAAGGCTTGAAATTTGACATGGATGAACTTAAGAACATATTAGGACATTGGGGAGAACTTGAGGGCATTTGGATGTAAGGACCTTGATGAAACACAAAACCCTAATTTTGAATTGATTGCCTTAGGAGATGATTTGACTGTCCAACTCTTGAGCCATCTTGAGCAACTTGAGATTATTCTTGACATTTTTTGAGAAATATGGGAGGGAAAATTTTGGGGTACAACAGTTGCCCCTGTTCAATCTTCTTAAACCTGGGGATATAGATTGGCGTTCGGGCCTTTCGTGATTCGAAGGTGGAAGATGATTGAGCACTAGAGTGCCCAGAAATTTGCACTCGCATGTAGTGGTATCAGCATTGTGATGTCGGGAATGGGCTTACAGATGCCATTTGGAGATTGTTGGTAGGTGGTTTTGTCTTCATTGACGGGGTGTCTCCTTTGACGAGTTGCCTCTATTGACGGGTTGTCTCTATTGACGGGTTGTCTCCATTGATGGGTTGTCTCCATTGACAGGTTATCTCCATTGACGGGTTGTCTCCATTGACAGGTTGTCTCTATTGACAGGCTATCTCCATTGACGGGTTGTCTCCATTGATGGGCTGTCTCTATTGACAAGCTGTCTCCATTGACGGGTTGTCTCCATTGACGGGTTGTCTCCATTGACAGGTTGTCTCTATTGACAGGTTGTCTCCATTGACAGGTTGTCTCCATTGACAGGTTGTCTCCATTGACAGGTTGTCTCCATTGATAGGTTGTCTCTATTGATAGGTTGTCTCCATTGACAGGTTGTCTCCATTGACAGGTTGTCTCCATTGACAGGTTGTCTCTATTGACAGGTTGTCTCCATTGACAGGTTGTCTCTATTGACAGGTTGTCTCCATTGACAGGTTGTCTCTATTGACGGGTTATCTCCATTGACAGGTTGTCTCTATTGACAGGTTGTCACCATTGACGGGTTGAGAGTTTAACTGCATCTTTCCTGAAAGGTAAAGGTCAGTCATATGCAATGCATGATATGGATCAAGCAATAATGTTCTCAACATAAATGAGATTGTATGGTATGATGCGTATATGCATGTATCATGATGTATGGACATGTAATGCTTTAGCTGGGGAAAATAAATCCCGGAACTGCTGGAGAATAAAGTTGAGTTCTTCGTTTCCGCTGGGGATGATGAACGAAGATGACTGTGAAGATAACCCTGCAGGAGGAGATGACTCCGTTGGGGAATAAACTGATGAAGAGATTACTCCGAGGGGAATTACTCTGTGGGGAAGAGATGCTCTGCTGAGGATTTTAACGATAAACTCCGTTGAGGATTCAATTGATAAGCTCTGTTGGGGATTTCAATGATGAACTCCGCTGGGGATGGATTACCGTTGCTGGTGATATTGAATCTGTTGAGAATTGAATTCCTGTTGGCGGGAAAGAAAGAACTTTGCTGGGGGATGATCTTTCAATTGTAACTTGCTGGGGATAATCCTGTTAGACTCTTATGGGGATAAACCTCTAAGTTCTGCTAGGAATGCTCTTTTGAACATGGCTGGGGAGGTTTATTGTACTCTGCCACAGATAAACTTCTAGAGTCTACTGGGGAAAATGATTCAACTCTGTTGGGAAAGCTTTTTTTTTAGATTGCGCTGGGGAAATGGCTCCATTGGGGGTATCTTGTATTCCACCGGGGAACATTCTTATACTCCGTTGAGGAATATTAAGACTGTCAGGGATGCTCTTATACTTGCTGGAGAATATTCTTATACTCTGCTGGGGAATATTAAGACCTTCTAGGGATACCAAACCTTTTTAGGGCTAATGGTCGGCTAACTCTGCTCGGGGAGAGTATTGCTGATTTGTTCATAGCTGCAAGTCTCAGCTGGGAGAGCTACCATTACTGTCTTGCTCTGTGGGGAGCGAAGTTATCGTAGCCATATTCTTCAGCTGACTCTACCTTGTACCTGGTGGACAAAGCAACTACACCACTTGGACATTTCTTATGCCCCTGTTTATGATATTACCAGTAATTCATCCTTTGTTTCACATGTAAATATTTATGATCAGCAATTAATGTCAAATGCATATATCAAAAATGAACATTGGACATTCTTTGCAAACAAAACAGGTAAAGGAAAAACAACTTGAAATTTATGAAAATGAATTTGTATTAATTTTGAAGTTTGGCCTGAAAATAGGCGTTTTTATACAAGAGGCTGACGTCCTAGTAAGAGAACGCCGCTGAACAAATAAAATTTATACAATTTGTAAAAAGAAAACAAAACAGCTATGTGAATAATCCCATTGGGTTCCAACTCTGCTATTGCCTTTATATCCTCTAGTATCTCATCACTTTACTACTAGTTGAAGATGAATCAGGTTGATTAGTGTCGTCCGAGCTTGATAGTTGATACCGAAGTCTTGATGCAAGGTGATCCAATGAGACATAGTGTTACGCTTTGATCCCTAACTTTTTCCTGGACCGCCCTTTCGGGTTTTCAGTCCACCAGGATACCCTTTTTTGCCCAAACCGCCTTTTCAGGTTTTCGACTTGCCGGGTGTACAGATTTTTCATTTTCATCCCTTATTTTTGCCCGAACCCTTTTGGTTCGCCGGGAAGCCCTTATTTTTTCCTAGGCCAATCAACCTAGCGGGTCTTTGATTATGCGTAGTATCTTTTTACTATGTCTGCATTGATGGGGTGAGGAATGTCCTCACCATCCATGGTGGTTAGAATCATAGCTCCTCCTGAGAAAATGTTCTTAACCACAAATGGCCCTTCGTAAGTAGGGGTCCATTTTCCCCTGGGATCACCTTGAGGTAGAATAATGCGCTTGATTACCAGGTCCCTAACTTGATACTCTTGTCGTCTGAATTTCTTGTTAAATGCCTTGATCATCCGTTTTTGGTACGTCTGACCATGACAAATAACACTGAGTCTCTTTTTGTCAATTAGGTTTAGCTGATCAAGCCGGGTCTGAATCCAGTCATCTTCGCTCAAACCTGCATCCTTCATGATCCGAAGAGAAGGTATCTGAACTTCAATAGGCAAGACTGCCTCCATGCCATATACCAAGGAGTAGGCTGTTGCCCCTGTTGACATCCGTGCCGAGGTACGGTACCCATGAAGAGCAAATGGTAACATCTCGTGCCAGTCTTTGTATGTCACTGCCATCTAATGCACAATCTTCTTAATGTTCTTATTAGCCGCTTCTACAACCCCATTCATCTTTGGCCGGTAGGGAGAAGAGTTGTGATGTTGTATCTTGAATTGCTCGCAGAGCTCAATGATCATCTTGTTGTTGAGATTTGTACCATTGTCCGTTATGATCCTCTCTAGTACACTGTATCGATAGATCAGATTGTGTCGAATAAACCGTGCCACGACGTTCTTGGTTACTGTAGCAAAGGAAGCTGCTTCAACCCACTTCATAAAGTAATCAATCGCTACTAGGATGAAACGATGCCCGTTAGATGCCGTAGGTCTGATCTCGCCGATCATATCAATGCCCCACATTGCAAAAGGCCAAGGTGCCGTCAAGACGTTTAGAGGTACTGGAGGTATGTGCACCTTATCAGCATAGACCTGACACTTGTGACATGTCCAAGAATGCTGATAACAGTCGGCTTCCATTGTGGACCAATAATATCCTGCCCGAAGGATTTTCTTTGCCATGGTATGTCCACTGGAATGAGTCCCGAAAGTACCTTCATGTAACTCCGCCATGATCCTTTCTGCTTCATTCTTATCCATACAACGCAGTAAGGTTGAATCATGGTTACGCTTGTAAAGGATGTCATTACTGATGAAGAACTTTGCTGCAAACCTCCTCAGAAACTTCTTGTCATTAACCGATGCACCCTTGGGGTATTCTTGAGCTTCAAGGTACCTCTTCACCTCATGATACCAGGGTTTTCCTGTTACTTCTTGAGTCTCAAGATCACAGCAATGTGCAGGTTCGTCCAATCTTTCAATGATAATCCGGGGAGCCTCGTTGTCCCAATTGACTTTGAACATAAAAGACATCGTAGCCAGCGCATCCGCCAACTGATTCTCCTCTCTAGGGAAGTGTTCAAAGGTTATCTCCTTGAAATAGGGAAGCAATGTAAACACGTACTCCTTGTAAGGAATAAGATTTGGGTGTTTCATATCCCACTCGCCTTTGATCTGACTGATCATGAGAGCGGAATCTCCGAAGAAACTTAGAAACTTAATCCTTAGGTCAATTGCTGCTCGAAGACCCATGATGCATGCTTCATACTCCTCCATGTTGTTGGTGCAGTTGAAACATAGTCGGGCGGTGAACGGAGTATGAGAGCCTTTGGGAGATATGATCACGGTGCCAATGCCATTACCCAAAGAGTTTGAAGCTCCATCAAAGTACATAGACCATCGGGATCCTTCCTCAAGTCCTTCATCTGGTCCAGGTATCTCACAATCAGTTATCAACATAATATTCTCGTCCGGAAATTCAAAGTTCATAGACTGGTAATCATCTACTGCCTGATGTGCCAAATGGTCTGCCAATACACTTCCCTTGATTGCCTTTTGAGTCATGTACTGGATGTCATACTCAGTCAAGATCATCTGCCATCTTGCTATTCTTCCGGACAAAGCAGGCTTTTCGAAGATATACTTGATTGGATCCATCTTTGATATCAACAGAGTAGTGTGAGTCAACATATACTGTCTCAGCCGACGAGCAGCCCATGCCAAAGCACACAAGTTTTCTCGAGCAGTGAGTATCGGGTCTCACAGTCGGTAAACTTTTTGCTAAGGTAATAAATAGCATGCTCTTTTCGGCCAGACTCGTCATGCTGCCCTAGCACACACCCTATTGAGTTATCGAGTACCATCAAGTATAAGATCAAAGGTCTCCCTTCAACCGGTGGCATCAGAATAGGTGGCTCTTGGAGATACTCTTTGATCCTTTCGAAATCGGTCTGGCATTCATCGTTCCAACGTATTACCTGATCTTTCTTCAGCAGCTTGAAGATTGGTTCACAAGTAGTGGTCATGTGTGAGATGAATCGGGCAATGTAGTTCAATCGTCCTAGGAAACCTCTGACTTCTTTCTCTGTCCTGGGAGCTGGCATCTCCTGTATAGCTTTCACTTTTGCCGGATCCACTTGAATACCTTTGTCGCTCACAATGAAACCCAATAGTTTACCAGACCTCACCCCGAAGGTGCACTTGTTCGGGTTCAACCTCAGCTTGTACAACTCCAACCTGTCAAAAAGCTTCTGCAGATGGTCAAGGTGTTCTTCCTCAGTCTGGGACCTTGCAATCATATCGTTGATGTATACTTCAATCTCATGATGGATCATGTCATGAAACAAAGCAACCATGGCATGCTGATATGTTACCCCAGCATTTTTCAACCCAAAAGGCATGACCTTGTAGCAAAAGGTACCCCACTGAGTAACAAAGGTGGTCTTCTCCATGTCTTCGGGAGCCATTTTTATCTGATTATAACCGGAGAAGCCGTCCATAAAGGAGAAGACCTTGTACTGAGCAGTATTGTCAACCAGAACGTCGATATGAGGTAGAGGGAAATCATCCTTGGGGCTCGCCTTGTTCATATCCCTGTAGTCAACACACATTCGAACCTTCCCATCCTTCTTCGGCGCAAGAACCACATTGGCGACCCACTGAGGGTAAGAAGTCACTGCTAGAAAATCGGCGTTAAATTGTTTCATAACTTCAGCCTTGATTTTCTCAGACATTTCTAGGCGTATTCGGCGAACCTTCTGTTTTATGGGAGGACAATCTTCCTTGGTAGGCAGGCGATGAACCACAATATCGGTATCCAAACCAGGCATATCTTCGTAAGACCAAGCAAAGATCTCAACGTAGTCATGTAGTGTGATCGGTGGATCTGGAACTGACTGTTTAACGCTGGTTCGCGAAATGTCGCGGTAAGCAAGAGTCGCCACCGTCTTTTATTTTCTCCAAATGGAAAGGACAAAAGCACAGAAAAATTCCTTAAAGAGATTGCTCTCGGTTCGGGAGGTAGATTATAGAAAGGGAAGGTGTTAGCACCCTTTCTATCCATGGTTATCCATGGGCTCTTAGATACTTGCTCATTTGTGTTTTCAAAAATGGTTTGTTTGCTTTTCAATTGTGGGTTTTAAAAAAAGTTTCTTTGAAAATTCCAGTTCGACTCTTGTATCGGTCCTCAAGAGTGTTTGAAAAAATGCTTTCGAAAGCTTTTTGAAAATGTGTTGGTGTGAAAAGTATTTTTGAATTTGTTTTGAAATTAGAGCAAGTATCTACGAGAACCTACCTACCCTAAGGAATTCATCTGTGTAAATGTCTTTTAAAGTAGTGCCATCCCACCATTGAGAGGTAGGTAGCACCACCGTTGGAGGTGTTCGGGTCAATTCGAGTTTAGGGACATGGTGATCACCAGAGCAATGGGAAGACACCTTAGAAGCTACCCTCATGCCAGGTTCCCGGATCATGAGGACTTACTAAGACATCCTCTACTCGACGATCACCTTTCGAGGCAAGGCAACAGTGAGGCGTACCCTAGGGGTGGTGTGTGATTTGTGTGTCGTTTTCATTTATTTTGTCTTTTGTCATGTTATTGGTGTTCTACGCTTGTTTTTATTTTGTCCATACATTCTTTCATGCCATTTGTTAACAGTTAAAAATATTGCGGGAAATAAAAAATCTAAGCTATTACAAAAGGCGCGGGTCCACATCGCCAAAATTAAACCAGGACCCGATTTGACAGAAAATAAAGAAAGAATTAAAGAAAATAAAGAATTAAAAGTGCGAGAAATTAAAAGGGTTACATGGCCTTGGGAGAGATACATAAATATTTAAACGAAATAAAATAAATATGCGAATAAGAATTAAATCGAAACGAGGGCGTTGGACCCTTTTTGCAAAATTAAAATTACATGGAATTAATTAATTAAAAAGAAAAGGGGGAAATTGTTTTTTTTTGGTATTTTATGATTTTAGGATTTAAATGAAAAAGAATTAATTAAAATAAATACTAACCCTAATTCTAATGGCTTTTAATTTATTAAGAAAACATTGAATTTTAACCTAAATTAATCCTAATTTTTATATACAAATTTAATTATAAAAATAAATATTTAATTATTTAATTATTTAATTATTATGGGAGAAAAAGAAAAAAAGGATAAAAAATTAATATGAACCCTAATTCTATGTTTTTTAGATTTTTATTAAAAGAATTAAAATTACAACCTAATTAAAAAAACTAAGTAATTTAGGAATTTATTTACAAAATGTTAACTAATTAAATATATTTAATTTTTGGTCTTTTCTGATTTTTATGTGTATTTTTTATATTTATGAAAATAATTAATTAGTTAAACAAATTAAAAAAAAATAGAATTAATAAAATAAAATAACATGGCAAACCTAGGGGGGTTGTAGTCCCCAACATGGAGGTGAATCTTTGGAAATCTGGCCCATTAACCTTGTCCTGTTTGGACTTTTGCCAGGTAGCGTGCTGAAGCGTTGACCGGGGTGCATTGTGTTCCTTAGATCTGAGCCTTTGATTTGATGCCCTTGGACGCGTAGATGGCTTGATGGAGAAGGTGCATTGTAATCCTCAAGGCTTGAACTGCATGTGAACATGAATTGGAAAATAATATTGAAAGGGTGAAGACCTGGGGCTCGAACCCAGGTCATTAACATTACCAGTCAACACATGCGCCACTGAGCCACTTCAAACGCGTTTAATATATAATAACTAGTAATCATTATAAAAGAAAATTGGTTAGTAGCTAAAAAACGCGCGCAGAATTTGAACGAACCACTTACGCCTTGACACTGCATCATCTTCTTCATGTTTGTTTTTTCTGAAAAATATAATAAAACATGGCAACGGTTTTTTGAGCGTTCTCTTAGGTTAGCTTCTGAAAAATAGCGACTAGCCCTGTGACGCTCATAAATTGAGCGCGAGGGTGGGTTCTTCTTCGTCCAAATGCGCTGATCATGACCATGGTAACGTGGTGTCCCAATTTTGCCTCATGTTAAAACCCCTAATTCGAAACTCTGCAAACCCTAAAAAGCAACAATGGTATATTGGCACACAATGCATAAAAATACAATTAAACATATGGGTTAGCTTCAGAATTGCATAAGGAGTATGAATCAACAATTAAAATGCCATGAAAATGCATAGATGTTAAAACACGATTATGAATTTTTTTCTGTACAGGGCCGGTTCATTGTACCAATTCTTTGAGTTTTGATGAATGTTTTTGATTGGAAACCGTTCTATGAAGCTTCAGCAAGCTAATGAAACAAAAATCGTGCCTTGAATCGCCCTAGAATGAGGTTTTCAGTTTTGAGTTTCTTTGCAAAAATTTCAAGTTTGTGAATTGGTTTCTAGCGCAGCTCAATGGTTCCTCTGATTAGGTTTTCGTTCTATGCTTATGTATGAATCAATTAGGTCAACAAACTTGATCAGAATCTCTTGTATTCATGGCTTTTGAGATTTGATTTTCAATCTTATTTTTTTCAATCTTTTTCATGCAATTTTGTACCAATCATGATCCAATCAATCCAAATCTTTCCCTATTTAATTGTACACGAATTATTAAGTAGATTTCATGCACAAAAAGATTGTAAAACTTAGGTTAAATATTTTTCATGTATTTAATTTGATTTAAATGAATTATTATTAATAAAAATTCAAATAAATAAATAAAAATGAAGAAATACTTCCCTTTGGGCCAAGTGGTCGTGCACATGCCATGGATGATGATTTGTGGAAGAAAAATGGGCCCATTAGCAATTTTAGACCATTTGAATCAATGTTGATTTTTTTCAAAATATCCAAAAATTTCCCAACTTCCACAAGGCATAACTTGCTCAATTTTTAAGCTTTTCTCATGTTCTTGGACATTTTGGAAAGGTCTTTGAGTCCTCTAACCAATGCCTTTTGTCCCATGTCATTTTGATTTACCAATCTCAAGTTATGGCCTTTGACTTAAAGTCCCTTTTTGTTGACTTTTGAAAATGACCTATAATGTTGAAATTGATAACTTTTTGTGAGAGCATTTCTTGGACTTGAAGTATGAAGATGAGTTGTAGGAAATGTCTTTCTCTTCAAAATGAGCTTTGGATGGAATTTTTCTGATAATCCATGTGAAAGTTATGCCCTGGTCAATCTACAATTGACTTTTTCAGCTGTCCAAATAAGAAAACTTTTGCATCTTGATGATTTTTGAGCCAAGCTTTGAGAATCATGATCAAGCATTGATCCAATGATGTTTGTGGCTTCAAAATGAGATGTTGATCAAAAATTTGAACTTTTGACTGTCAAATGACCATTTTGCCCCTACAGTTGACTGTAGTGCAATTAGGGTTTTTGACTGTGCAATTTTGTGCTGAAAGCCTTGAAACTTGATATGAGGATGCTTGACCATATTTGTAGGTATGTGAGACTTGATTGGAACTTTGGAAACTTCATTTTCTTGATCAGAACATAAACCCTAATTTTGACTGCTTAAGAGGCTCTTGAACTGTGCAACCCTTGGGGAATTTTTGAAGCATGACTTGGCAATTTCTTGGAGAATATGGGAGGGCAAATTTTGGGGTACAACAGTTGCCCCTGTTCAATCTTCTTAGACCTGAGGATGCAGATTGGTTGACGTGCCTTTCGTAATCCGAGGGTAGAAGATGATTGAACACTAGAGTGCCCAGAAATTTGCGCTCACATAGTAGCAGTGATGGTGGAGATGGGCTTACAGATGCCATTTGGAGATTGACGGATAGGATGATGGGCTTATAGATGCCATCTGGATGTTGATCGTATAAGAGATTCCTTAGCGAGAACCTGCATACCTGCAAAAGAAAAATGAGTACCTGACACGTTGCAGGAGCTGGTTTTCAGATGCTTTGTATAAATGTGTCCTGACTGGTTACAGGAGTTGAGTCTGGAGCTTCACAAGATGATGAATGAACCAGGGATGGTTACTACCTCAGAATGAACGGTGAGAGAACCTTGGGTGACTTTAACTTCAACAACGCTCGTTGAGAAAATCTTGGTGGGAATTACCATCTTCGCAGGATCGGGAAGAGAACCAACAGGCAATTATAATCTCAAAAGCGGACGTTTTGAGAAAAACCTGAGTTGGAATTAACACCTCACGCACCGTCGGGGAGGGAACCAATAGGAAATTATAATCTGAGATGGAATTATCATCTCACGCACCGTCGGGGAGAGAACCATAGGAAATTATAATCTGAAAGGGAATTACATCTCACGCACCGTCGGGGAGAGAACCATAGGAAATTATAATCTGAAAGGGAATTACATCTCACGCACCGTCGGGGAGAGAACCATAGGAAATTATAACCTGAAAGGGAATTATCACCTCACGCACCGTCGGGGAGGGAACCATTATAACCTGAAATGGGATTATCACCTCACGCACCGTCGGGGAGGGAACCATAGGAAATTATAATCTGAAAGGGAATTACATCTCACGCACCGTCGGGGAGAGAACCATAGGAAATTATAATCTGAAAGGGAATTACATCTCACGCACCGTCGGGGAGAGAACCAATAGGAAATTATAACCTGAAAGGGAATTGTCACCTCACGCACCGTCGGGGAGGGAACCATTATAACCTGAAATGGGATTATCACCTCACGCACCGTCGGGGAGGGAACCATAGGAAATTATAATCTGAAAGGGAATTACATCTCACGCACCATCGGGGAGAGAACCATAGGAAATTATAATCTGAAAGGGAATTACATCTCACGCACCATCGGGGAGAGAACCAATAGGAAATTATAATCTCAAAGAAAAACCTAAAATGGAATTATCAACTCACGCACCGTCGGGGAGGGAACCAATAGGAAATTATAACCTAAAATGGAATTATCACCTCACGCACCGTCGGGGAGGGAACCAATAGGAAATTGTAATCTCAAAGAAAAACCTGATAACTTCTACTGAGTCTTCATCAGAAAAATCTGTTGGGAGTCGATTTAGCTGGACTAGAGAAGGTCTTGGACTGGATAAGAAATCTTTGGAGTCGATTAACTGAACTGGTCTAGGTCTTGAAATATGATTGAGAATTTAACTGCATCTTTCCTGAAAGGTAAAGGTCAGTCATATGCAATGCATGATATGGATCAAGCAATGATGTTCTCAACATAAATGATATTTGTATGACATGATGCGTCTATGCATGCTATAATGGTGTATGTGATGTTTAGGAATGTATGTTTTCGTCTAGGAAAGTAAATCCTTGACGGGTGCCGGGAAGTCACTCCTGGGCTGATGTTGGAGAATAAGCTTTTACTTCCGCTGGGGATGATAGTTGCAAGAATACCGGTAGGAGAAGATGACTCCGTTGAGGAATAAACTTGGCGAATGGAAGATTCTGCAGGGAGGAAAGTACTCTGACGATCTTGCTGGGGAGCGATACTCTGTGGGGGATAAAGATACCTTGCTGAGTTGTTGATAATAACTTGCTGAGGATATTCTTGTTGTGTTGGAAGTGTTGATAGACTTCGCTGGGGATAAGAAGGAACTGTGTTGACGACGATCTTTCTGTGGCTTTTGGCTGAGGATAACCCAGTTATATCCTGTTAAGGAAATAACTCCTTAAATAAAGCCGGGCGACGCGTTCGCGCTCTTGCGAGGATAAGCTTCCAGAATCTACTGGGGATAAGCTTACTGCTTGGGGATATGAATTCCAATTTTCCTGGGGAACTAGATTGGACTCTCCTGGGGAAGTTTTGATATGCTGGGGAAGTGATTCCTTTGAATGTTGGTATGCCGCCGGGGAACAATCTTTAGACCAAGACTGCCGGGGATGCTTGTTTAAGAATATGTATGCTGTTGGGGAATGTTGAGATCTGCTGGAGGATACTCAACTTCCTTGAGATTGATAACTCTGCTTGGAGAAGGATGCACTGACTGCTGACTTACTCTCTGGGGAATTATGGTGTACTGGTCATGTTCTTTAGCTGAACCTACCTTGGTACCTTGGAGGACAGAACAATTAGATTGCTTAGACAACTCTTTATTGCCCCTGTTTCTAGTGTTACCTGTAATTAATCCTTTGTTTCGTATGCAAATATCTATGAGTTTAGCAAATTATTGTCAATGCATATATCACAAATTGAACCTTGGACGTTCTTCGCAAAACAAAACAGAAAAAGAAAAACAGTTGGCACGTTTAACTGAAAAGTATATTTGTATTGATTTTTGAATGGCCTGAAAATAGGCGTTTTGTGTACAAGAGGCTGACGTCCTAGTAAGAGAACGCCGCCGAACCAAAGAATTTTATACAAATTTTGTACAAAAGAAAACAGCTGTGTGAAATGAATGATCCCACGGGGTTTCAACTCTGCTATTGCCGTTATATCTCCGAGCGTCTCATCACTTGATGACCTTGGTTGAAGGTGAAGATGACTGATAGGTGCTGTCTGAACTTTATACAGATACCGGATTCTGGATGCAAAGTGATCAATGAGACATAGTATTACGCCTTTATCCCTAACTTTTGCCTGGACCGCCCTTTCGGGTTTTCAGTCCACCGGGATACCCATTTTTGCCCAAGCCGCCTTTTCAGGTTTTCGACTTGCCGGGTGTACAGATTTTTTTCTTTTCATCCCTTCATTTTGCCCGAACCTTTTTGGTTCGCCAGGAAGCCCTAATTTTTTTCCTAGGCATGTCAGCCTAGCGGGTCTTTTTTCATGCGTAGTATCTTTTTACTATGTCTGCATTGGCGGGGTGAGGAAGGTCGTCACCATCCATATTGGTCAATATCATTGCTCCTCCTGAGAACACATGCTTAACCACAAATGGCCCTTCGTACGTAGGGGTCCATTTGCCCCTTGGATCACTTTGAGGAAGGATGATTCTCTTGATTACCAGATCCCCAACTTGATATTCCTGTGGTCTGACCTTTTTGTTAAATGCCCTGATCATCCGTTTCTGATACGTTTGACCATGACAGATAGCAGCGAGTCTCTTTTCATCAATGAGGTTTAATTGATCAAGTCGTGTCTGGATCCAATCATCCTCGTTCAGATTTGCATCCTTCATTATCCGGAGAGAGGGTATTTGCACTTCGATCGGCAAGACTGCCTCCATACCATAAACCAAGGAGAAAGGAGTTGCCCCGGTTGACGTCCTAGCTGAGGTACGGTACCCATGTAGAGCGAACGGTAACATCTCGTGCCAGTCTTTATAGGTCACTGTCATCTTCTGCACGATTTTCTTGATGTTCTTATTTGCTGCTTCTACAACCCCATTCATCTTCGGTCTATAAGGAGAAGAATTGTGGTGCTGTATCTTGAACTGTTCGCAGAGCTCAGCGATCATCTTATTATTCAAATTGGTACCGTTGTCTGTAATAATCCTCTCTGGGACACCGTACCGACAGATCAGGTTGTGCCGAATGAACCGTGCCACAACAGTCTTGGTTACAGTAGCGTAGGATGTTGCTTCGACCCACTTCGTAAAATAATCAATCGCCACTAGGATGAAGCGATGCCCATTAGATGCCGTAGGTTTAATCTCACCAATCATGTCTATGCCCCACATTGCAAACGGCCAAGGTGCAGTCAGAACATTCAGGGGAACCGGAGGAACATGCACCTTGTCTGCATAAATCTGGCACTTATGGCATGTCCTAGAATGTTGATAACAGTCAGCTTCCATTGTGGACCAGTAGTACCCTGCCCGTAGGATTTTCTTAGCCATAGCGTGTCCACTGGAATGTGTACCAAAGGTCCCTTCATGTAGCTCTTCCATGATCCTCTCTGCTTCAGTCTTATCCACACAACGCAGTAAGGTTGAATCATGATTTCGCTTGTATAAGATACCGTTGCTAAGGAAGAACTTGGCTGCGAACCTTCTCAGGAACTTCTTGTCATTGATAGAGGCACCTTCAGGGTATTCCTGAGCTTCCAAATATCTCTTCACTTCATGGTACCAAGGCTTCTCAGTCACCAATTCAGTCTCGAGATCGCAACAGTATGCCGGTTCGTCCAGTTTCCAGATGATGATCAGGGGAGCCTCATTATCCCATTTGACCTTGAACATAGAGGACATTGTAGCTAACGCGTCCGCCAGCTGATTCTCTTCTCTTGGAAAGTGGTCAAAGGTTATTTCTGTGAAGTGGGGGATCAGGGTCAACACACATTCTCTGTAAGGGATAAGATTCGGATGTTTCGTATCCCACTCTCCTTTGATCTGATTGATCACAAGAGCGGAATCTCCGAAGACACTCAAAAACTTGATCCTTAAGTCAATCGCAGCTTGAAGACCCATGATGCACGCCTCATACTCTGCCATGTTGTTGGTACAGTTGAAACATAGCCGGGCAGTGAGCGGAGTATGAGTACCTTGAGGAGATATGATTATGGCACCGATACCGTTTCCCAAAGCGTTTGAGGCTCCGTCAAAGTGCATAGACCATCGGGATCCTGGTTCAGGTCCTTCATCCGGTCCAGGTACTTCACAATCAGTTACTATCATGATGCTTTCATCCGGAAACTCGAAGTTCATTGACTGATAATCATCTACGGCCTGATGTGCCAAGTGGTCTGCCAATACACTCCCCTTGATGGATTTTTGGGTCGTGTACTGAATGTCGTATTCCGTCAAGATCATTTGCCATCTTGCTATTCTCCCAGACAGAGCAGGCTTTTCGAATATGTACTTGATAGGATCCATCTTTGAGATCAACAAGGTAGTGTGAGTCAGCATATACTGTCTCAGCCGGCGAGCAGCCCATACCAAAGCGCAGCAAGTTTTCTCAAGCAGTGAGTATCGGGTCTCACAGTCGGTAAACTTTTTGCTAAGGTAATAAATGGCATGCTCTTTTCGGCCAGACTCGTCATGCTGCCCCAGCACACACCCCATTGAGTTGTCGAGCACTGTTAGATATAGTATCAGAGGTCTCCCTTCAACCGGTGGCATAAGGATAGGTGGTTCTTGGAGATACTCTTTGATTCTGTCAAAAGCAGCCTGACATTCATCGTTCCAACGTACTACCTGATCTTTCTTCAGCAGCTTGAAGATTGGCTCACAGGTAGCAGTTAGGTGTGAGATGAAGCGAGCAATGTAATTCAGGCGTCCTAAAAAGCCTCTGACCTCTTTCTCTGTCCTGGGAACTGGCATCTCTTGAATAGCTTTGACTTTAGCAGGGTCCACTTGAATGCCCTTGTCACTTACCACGAAGCCTAGCAACTTTCCAGATCTTACCCCGAAGGTGCACTTGTTTGGGTTCAACCTCAGCTTGTACAGTTTCAATCGGTCAAACAACTTCTGCAGATGATCTAGGTGCTCTTCCTCAGTCTGGGACCTTGCGATCATGTCGTCAACATACACTTCTATCTCATGATGGATCATGTCATGAAATAAAGCAACCATGGCACGTTGGTAGGTTGCCCCATCGTTCTTTAGTCCAAAAGGCATGACCTTGTAGCAGAAGGTGCCCCACTGAGTAACAAATGTAGTCTTTTCCATGTCTTCAGGTGCCATCTTGATCTGATTATAACCTGAAAAGCCATCCATGAAAGAGAACACCTTGTGCTGAGCTGTATTATCAACAAGGACATCAATGTGAGGTAAGGGGAAGTCATCCTTGGGGCTGGCCCTGTTCAGATCCCTGTAGTTGACACACATTCTGACCTTACCGTCCTTCTTCGGTACCGGCACCACATTAGCAACCCACTGAGGGTAAGAAGTTACTGCAAGGAACCCGACATCAAACTGCTTCATAACCTCAGCTTTAATCTTCTCAGACATCTCTGGACGCATTCGACGGACCTTTTGCTTAACTGGAGGGCAATCTTCCTTAGTTGGCAAGTGATGGACCACAATATCGGTGTCCAACCCGGGCATGTCTTCGTAGGACCAGGCAAAGATCTCCATATAATCATGCAGCATCTTAGTCAACCGTTGCTTCACGCTGAGCTCTAGGTTGGCACCAATCTTTACCTCTTTCCTGTCTGCCTCAGTACCCAAGTTTATTGTTTCCACTGGCTCTTCATGGGGTTGAATTACCCTCTCTTCCTGAAGTAACAGTCTTGCAAGCTCGCCAGGCACTTCGCAATCATCTTCACCTTCGTCTTCGGCTAAGTTGATCAGATTTTCGAAGTCATAACTGGCAGTAGCAGAGTCGTTACCAGTAAGATCCAGAGTGGATTGAAACCTGTATGAGTGAGTGTGTGTGTAAATACAGCTGTTTTGAAATATATGTAAAGGAAAGAAAGACAGAAAAGGAGCATAAAATTTGCAATGCGAGAAAACGTCCAAGATTTTCATTCATGATATATGAAATGACAATTTATATGCCCTCACAAATAGAACCACGGTGCCTCGGGTAAGACACCGGGCCAAAGAGTTTATTATTGTTTATTACAGATACCAAAAACATAGGAATTCATTACTTAGTAACAAGAGAAACAGATAGATTGTCCTTTGCACTCCAATTGTTAAGTCCACTGTCGGTTGCAGGGTAAATCCAACTATTGAACTCAGCGTCATCCACTTCCTCTTCGTCCCCGATAGCATTCACTCCATGAGCAGGTAGGGGAGCTGTCACTACGTTAGGCTTCTCAGATGCCTCAAACTGTACTTCCTTGGCGTCAATAAGGTCCTGCAGCTTGCTCCTTAATGCCTAACAGTCGTCAGTAGAATGCCCCGGGCTATCTGAATGGTAAGCACAACGAGCATTTGGGTTGTACTTAGGAGATGCAGTATTGGGGAACTTCGGAGCCTCTCTGACAGTCACTAAATTGGTGGATAGCAACTGTGGTAAGATCTACGACAAGGTCATACTCAAGCGGGTGAACTCTCTCCGGGGTCTTTCAGCCCTTTGAGGATTAGTTGGCCGAGGAGCGGCAGCAGGCTTGGCAATCGTTACCGCACTGACAGATTGGCGGCGCTCAGGTCTCTCTGATCTCTTGGAACCATACACGGCACCAGCCTCCTTTTTGAAGGGTTTCTTTTCAGCACTAGACGATGCACCTTTCGGGATCTTACCAGACTTTAACCCAGCCTCAATTCTCTCTCCAGTCAGAATCAGATCAGTGAACCCTGCAGACGAATTCCCAATGAGATGGTTGAAAAATGGCCCAGATAGGGTCCCCAAGAACATGTCTACCAACTCTCGATCAGTCAACGGTGGCTGCACCCTGCCAGCCAGGTCTCTCCACTTCTGAGCGTACTCCTTAAAACCTTCGCTTGAACCTAACGACATACCCTGGAGTTGGGTACGTGTAGGGGCAAGGTCGGCATTATATTGATACTGCTTATAGAAAGCAGTAGCCAACTCCTCCCAGTTACGAACCTTGGTCCCATCCAGCTGATAGAACCATTCGAGATGAGTCCCTGAAAGACTCTCCTGGAAGAAGTGGATCCACAAATTTTTATCCGCCGAGTATGGTTGAATTTTCCGAACATAGGACCTAAGATGTAGCTTGGGACAAGACGCCCCGTCATATTTAGCGAAAGATGGTGCTTTGAACTTGTGAGGGATAATCACACGAGTAGACAAACCCAGATCTCCGAAATCCAGCCCAGGTACCTGTTGTATCTCCATAGCATTCAACCTATCCTCCAGTTGCTTGTATCTGTCTTCTGCAGGAGGGTACTGCTCTTCATCAAAATCAGTCTCGTTGTCGGAGACTACCGGACTAGGAACCCTTGCTTCTGCCTGAGGAGTACTCTTGCCAACAGAAGAACCAGCCTCTTCCTGCTGCAGAGCATTGCCAAACCTTCGGCCCGAGTTGAACAGAACAGTTCTTCTCTTCTTCTTCTTCTCCTTCTTCAGGAGCAGAGCTTTCAATTCTTCTTGGCCTTGAGCCAAACCCTTGATTAATTCCTGAAACTGCGCATTCTGTGCCTGAAGAGCTTTGATGGATGTCTCAGTAGATGAAGAGTCAGGATTCATGATGCTGAAATAAACAGCGAAGAACTGTAAGCAACCTGAAAAGGGAAAAACCTGCTATGCACATGATGAATGAGATGTGTTTATGCAATGCATTCAAGGGTTCGAAAATTCAACTTTGTTGTAGACAAAAAAGAACACACGTTATCATTCAGGAAATAACTATTTAGTACATCAAAGCCTCATGGGCAAAATAATACAAAAATCAAATCAATCCCAAAATATGCTACGCATCCTCTTTGGAGCTATGTAAGTGTTGAGATTCCTCTCCTCATGCAACAGGAGGGTGAGCTCCAAGACCTTCTTTTCACTGGCATGTAGATTAGTCTCAAGAGAATTCCGTTCTTCCTTAAGCTGGATCCAGCTCTTCTGCATCTCTTCCCAGGATGTGGGCATATCAGGGTGCTGAATAGTGTACGACACTTCTCCTTCCAAGACTGGTTCTTTGATCACAGGGAGCATATGAGGATAAGGCATTACCGACTTCTGGGAGCGGGCTCGTACCCACTTGAGATAAGGTTCCAACGGGATGGAGTTCCTGTGCCCCAGTGTCTTGCTGTCTATCCTATTTGGCATCCTCCAAGCTCTGATAAATCTCTGGCGAAGTCCTTGAGTATCGTTGTCGAAGTCAAAAACTATATCAGGAATTAACATGTCATGAGGACCATCCCTCCGAGCATAACCAAACTGTCTCCAAGCCAGGCATGGGCTGTAAGTAATACCTCCTCTGATTCCAAGTAAAGGAACATTAGGGTACTCCCCGCAACGATCAATGATAGTGACATCTTCTCTGGACCTGGGGAACCAATGTATGTCTGCATGTGTAAGAGTCATCAACCGTTGTGACCATCTCAAACCCCGCTCATTCTTCAAAACTAATTGTGGAAGGTGCGAAATAAACCACCTTCCCAGGAGAGGAGTGCAACACATAAGGACACCTCTTTTTCTCATGGTTCGAGTGTAACATGAGTTAAGGATGTCCCCCAGCAACGTAGGTATAGGATTCCTGGACATAAAGATCTGGACGGCACTGATATCTATAAGCTGATCTGGGTTAGGGAACAACACCAAACCATAGACAAGGAGGGCCACAACCTCTTCAAAAGCTTGCAAGTCAAGGGAGTTCCAACATTCATGGGCCTTTTCAAACAGAAACCTGGCTAAGAACCCTTTGATACCACTTCTAACTTCCCAATGTCCCTTGAGGTCAGATGACTGTAGGTGCAAGGCTTTAGCAATCTCTTCAAGCTTAGGTTCCTTTTCTGTACCGTTGAAGGGTAGCTGATCAAGGATAGGGATCTTCAGGAGCCGGGAGAATTCCTCCAATGTAGGTACCAACTGATAGTCCAAGAAGGTGAAACAGTGATGCAGAGGGTCAAAGAATTGGAACAGGACCTTTATCATATCTTCCTCAATGTTGGTGTTGACCAAGCTGATGAGGCCTCCATGTCTTTCACTGAATGACGAATTCTCGGGAATCCTGGATATAAGCTCCTTAAGCTGAGGAGGGACCATTACAAGACTGATTTGAATTGTCTTTCTGCGAACAGTTTCCATGTCCTACAAAACAAAGAACAAAGATGAAGATTCGAACCCCTGAAATGGTTAGTCAATGCATATGATGCTGGATGATGTCATGATGCTATGATTAAACACACCACATATATTTACAAAGACAAACATGTAAGGCACACAAGGCACACAAGACAAGCCCTTAGGGTTTAAGGCCAGCATGGGGTCTGGGTAGTACCCTCTTGAAGTTGGTGGGTTCAACCTGTCCTATCAAAGTAACCGGGTTCTAAGGGTCCCAATATCACGGGATTGCTTTCATTGTTCATCGTTTCGATTTAGCCACTGAACTGGCGACCGAAATATTCCAGGAAAGCAACCCTCAATTGAGTGTAGTATCGAGTATCAACCAACCTCGGACTGCACCAAAGTCAGTTATCTCACTACCCTAAAGAGGCCAAGATAGTTCAATTAAGGTTCCTAAGGTCTGTTGATGCTTCATGACACCACGCGGAGGCCCCGTACTCTCCTTGACTGAACTCAAGGGTTACCGGTACACACCAAAGTGCCACATCAACGTAGCAGACTGTTTCAACCATGTCGGTATACCCCGCACAGTTCCCTCACAGCCTTGTTGCTACTTTCTAAGAAGGTATCCCCCAGATCCGGGTTAGGATCTATAGAACTCCCAAGCAACCCACAATTTAAAGCAAGCAAAGAAAACAATTGAAAACACAGTTATGAACTAACCCTAAGGTATACCTCACTTTAAGTTTAGATCCCCAGCAGAGTCGCCAGTTCTGTGATCGGTGGATCTAGAACTGACTGTTTAACGCTGGTTCGCGAAATGTCGCGGTAAGCAAGAGTCGCCACCGTCTTTTATTTTCTCCAAATGGAAAGGACAAAAGCACAGAAAAATTCCTTAAAGAGATTGCTCTCGGTTCGGGAGGTAGATTATAGAAAGGGAAGGTGTTAGCACCCTTTCTATCCATGGTTATCCATGGGCTCTTAGATACTTGCTCATTTGTGTTTTCAAAAATGGTTTGTTTGCTTTTCAATTGTGGGTTTTAAAAAAAGTTTCTTTGAAAATTCCAGTTCGACTCTTGTATCGGTCCTCAAGAGTGTTTGAAAAAATGCTTTCGAAAGCTTTTTGAAAATGTGTTGGTGTGAAAAGTATTTTTGAATTTGTTTTGAAATTAGAGCAAGTATCTACGAGAACCTACCTACCCTAAGGAATTCGTCTGTGTAAATGTCTTTTAAAGTAGTGCCATCCCACCATTGAGAGGTAGGTAGCACCACCGTTGGAGGTGTTCGGGTCAATTCGAGTTTAGGGACATGGTGATCACCAGAGCAATGGAAAGACACCTTAGAAGCTACCCTCATGCCAGGTTCCCGGATCATGAGGACTTACTAAGACATCCTCTACTCGACGATCACCTTTCGAGGCAAGGCAACAGTGAGGCGTACCCTAGGGGTGGTGTGTGATTTGTGTGTCGTTTTCATTTATTTTGTCTTTTGTCATGTTATTGGTGTTCTACGCTTGTTTTTATTTTGTCCATACATTCTTTCATGCCATTTGTTAACAGTTAAAAATATTGCGAGAAATAAAAAATCTAAGCTATTACAAAAGGCGCGGGTCCACATCGCCAAAATTAAACCAGGACCCGATTTGACAGAAAATAAAGAAAGAATTAAAGAAAATAAAGAATTAAAAGTGTGAGAAATTAAAAGGGTTACATGGCCTTGGGAGAGATACATAAATATTTAAACGAAATAAAATAAATATGCGAATAAGAATTAAATCGAAACGAGGGCGTTGGACCCTTTTTGCAAAATTAAAATTACATGGAATTAATTAATTAAAAAGAAAAGGGGGAAATTGTTTTTTTTGGTATTTTATGATTTTAGGATTTAAATGAAAAAGAATTAATTAAAATAAATACTAACCCTAATTCTAATGGCTTTTAATTTATTAAGAAAACATTGAATTTTAACCTAAATTAACCCTAATTTTTATATACAAATTTAATTATAAAAATAAATATTTAATTATTTAATTATTTAATTATTATGGGAGAAAAAGAAAAAAAGGATAAAAATTTAATATGAACCCTAATTCTATGTTTTTTAGATTTTTATTAAAAGAATTAAAATTACAACCTAATTAAAAAAACTAAGTAATTTAGGAATTTATTTACAAAATGTTAACTAATTAAATATATTTAATTTTTGGTCTTTTCTGATTTTTATGTGTATTTTTTATATTTATGAAAATAATTAATTAGTTAAACAAATTAAAAAAAATAGAATTAATAAAATAAAATAACATGGCAAACCTAGGGGGGTTGTAGTCCCCAACATGGAGGTGAATCTTTGGAAATCTGGCCCATTAACCTTGGCCTGTTTGGACTTTTGCCAGGTAGCGTGCTGAAGCATTGACCGGGGTGCATTGTGTTCCTTAGATCTGAGCCTTTGATTTGATGCCCTTGGACGCGTAGATGGCTTGATGGAGAAGGTGCATTGTAATCCTCAAGGCTTGAACTGCATGTGAACATGAATTGGAAAATAATATTGAAAGGGTGAAGACCTGGGGCTCGAACCCAGGTCATTAACATTACCAGTCAACACATGCGCCACTGAGCCACTTCAAACGCGTTTAATATATAATAACTAGTAATCATTATAAAAGAAAATTGGTTAGTAGCTAAAAAACGCGCGCAGAATTTGAACGAACCACTCACGCCTTGACACTGCATCATCTTCTTCATGTTTGTTTTTTCTGAAAAATATAATAAAACATGGCAACGGTTTTTTGAGCGTTCTCTTAGGTTAGCTTCTGAAAAATAGCGACTAGCCCTGTGACGCTCATAAATTGAGCGCGAGGGTGGGTTCTTCTTCGTCCAAATGCGCTGATCATGACCATGGTAACGTGGTGTCCCAATTTTGCCTCATGTTAAAACCCCTAATTCGAAACTCTGCAAACCCTAAAAAGCAACAATGGTATATTGGCACACAATGCATAAAAATACAATTAAACATATGGGTTAGCTTCAGAATTGCATAAGGAGTATGAATCAACAATTAAAATTCAATGAAAATGCATAGATGTTAAAACACGATTATGAATTTTTTTCTGTACAGGGCCGGTTCATTGTACCAATTCTTTGAGTTTTGATGAATGTTTTTGATTGGAAACCGTTCTATGAAGCTTCAGCAAGCTAATGAAACAAAAATCGTGCCTTGAATCGCCCTAGAATGAGGTTTTCATTTTTGAGTTTCTTTGCAAAAATTTCAAGTTTGTGAATTGGTTTCTAGCGCAGCTCAATGGTTCCTCTGATTAGGTTTTCGTTCTATGCTTATGTATGAATCAATTAGGTCAACAAACTTGATCAGAATCTCTTGTATTCATGGCTTTTGAGATTTGATTTTCAATCATATTTTTTTCAATCTTTTTCATGCAATTTTGTACCAATCATGATCCAATCAATCCAAATCTTTCCCTATTTAATTGTACACGAATTATTAAGTAGATTTCATGCACAAAAAGATTGTAAAACTTAGGTTAAATATTTTTCATGTATTTAATTTGATTTAAATGAATTATTATTAATAAAAATTCAAATAAATAAATAAAAATGAAGAAATACTTCCCTTTGGGCCAAGTGGTCGTGCACATGCCATGGATGATGATTTGTGGAAGAAAAATGGGCCCATTAGCAATTTTAGACCATTTGAATCAATGTTGATTTTTTTTCAAAATATCCAAAAATTTCCCAACTTCCACAAGGCATAACTTGCTCAATTTTTAAGCTTTTCTCATGTTCTTGGACATTTTGGAAAGGTCTTTGAGTCCTCTAACCAATGCCTTTGGTCCCATGTCATTTGTATTTACCAATCTCAAGTTATGGCCTTTGACTTAAAGTCCCTTTTTGTTGACTTTTGAAAATGACCTATAATGTTGAAATTGATAACTTTTTATGAGAGCATTTCTTGGACTTGAAGTATGAAGATGAGTTGTAGGAAATGTCTTTCTCTTAAAAATGAGCTTTGGATGGAATTTTTATGATAATCCATGTGAAAGTTATGCCCTGGTCAATCTACAATTGACTTTTTCAGCTGTCCAAATAAGGAAACTTTTGCATCTTGATGATTTTTGAGCCAAGCTTTGAGAATCATGATCAAGAATTGATCCAATGATGTTTGTGGCTTCAAAATGAGATGTTGATCAAAAATTTGAACTTTTGACAGTCAAATGACCATTTTGCCCCTACAGTTGACTGTAGTGCAATTAGGGTTTTTGACTGTGCAATTTTGTGCTGAAAGCCTTGAAACTTGATATGAGGATGCTTGACCATATTTGTAGGTATGTGAGACTTGATTGGACCTTTGGAAACTTCATTTTCTTGATCAAAACATAAACCCTAATTTTGACTGCTTAAGAGGCTCTTGAACTGTGCAACCCTTGGGGAATTTTTGAAGCATGACTTGGCAATTTCTTGGAGAATATGGGAGGGCAAATTTTGGGGTACAACATGTAGCATCTGAATCAACCGTTGTTTCACATTAGCTTCCAGATTTGCATCGATCTTGACCTCCTTCTTATCTGTCTCTGTACCCAGATTTACTGATTCCACCGACTATTCGTGCGGTTGAATAACCCTCTCTTCTTGGAGTAACAGTCTTGCAAGTTCACCAGGCACTTTGCAATCATCTTCACCTTCATCTTCGGCTAAGTTGATCGGATTTTCGAAGTCATAACTGGCAGTAGCAGAGCCGTTACCAGTGAGATCTAGAGTGGATGTGGACCTGTATATGTGAGTGTGTGTAAATAGCTGTTTTGCAATATATAATAAATAAAAACAAGGAGCGCAAGATTTGAAATGCAAGAAACGTCCAATGCTTTTATTAATGATATATGAAAATGACACACAAAAGCCCTCACAAATGAAGCCACGATGCCCTGGGTAAGACATCGGGCCATAAAGTTTAAAACATTGTCTGTTACATATTCAAAACAAAAAGTTTCATTACTGGGTAACAAAAGTAATAGGGATGAAGTCCTTTGCTGTCCAGTTGCTTGGTCCACCATCGGTCGTAGGATAGATCCAGCTGTCGAATTCAGACTCTTCCACATCATCTTCAATGGCATTCACTCCCGAGTTGCTGATAAACACGGGAGGTCTTCCGATCCTTGCACTTCGAACGGCCCTTTGAGCTTCTGCAGTGAAACCCAAACCAAACTTGTTAGTCTTCTGTGTAAAATCAGGGAGTCGGCCCCAATTCGCACACTCACCCTTTTCAATAACAACCCGAGCATCTTTTAAGGAAGCCATCTTCATAGGAGAATCTTTAACCACAGTCTCAGCTGATGCCAGTGTCCGGGGAACCTCTTCAAAGTGCTGAAATGGGGTATCAATGAACTCCCCATCCATTTCTACGTATCGGAACGAGTTGAGGTGGCTGACCATATACTCTTCCTCCCCTTATACTGTCACAATCTTCCCTTTGACTGGGTACTTCAACTTCTGGTGGAGCGTTGAGGTTACGGCCCCAGCTTTATGGATCCATGGACGACCCAGCAAACAAGAATAAGATGGCCGAATGTCCATCACATAGAACGTAGAGTTGAAGACCTGAGAACCAACCTTGATCGGGATATCAACCTCTCCATGCACCATCCTTTTAGACCAGTCAAAGGCCCAGACAATAATATTACTTGGTTTCAGCTCCAACCCTTCACAATCCAACCGGTCTAGAGCTTTCTTGGGCAAGACGTTCAATGAGGAACTAGTATCAACCAAAACATGTGCAAGAGTAGTACCCCTACATTCAATAGAGACATGCAGGGCATCGTTATGATTTCCCCCTAGGCCGTCAAGTCGGCGTCCGAGAAACCCAACCCATTATCAGCGGTCAAATTAGCCACACAATCTGTAAACTGATCAGCTGACGTCTCTTGCGGTACATGGACAGTCTTCAAGAAGGTAATCAGAGCCTTGGCATGGGCCTCTGAACACAACAACAGTGACAACATAGAAATCTTGGATGTGGTTTGCCCCAGTTGCTCAACTACGTTGTAATCACTCTTCTTAATAATCTTCAGAATCTCTTCCATCTCCTGTTTGGAAGCTTCAATAGTAATTATCTTCGGTGCCTCCGTCTGGGCAGGCACATCAGTGGTGATCCCTTTGCCCCGAGCGTCAGATGACTCGATGACAGGGGTAAGAATAGGAACTTGATCAGGAATAGTGGCAGATGCACTTGCAGGCGTAATGACAATAGGTCTTCGGACAGTTGGTGGAGCAATATCAGGTGAGAAAAGTCTACCGCTACAGGTGACTTTAGCAGGTCCAATAATGTTGCTGACGTCAGTATCAGCATCCAATTCTTGCTTAACTCCATGAAAATAAACATCAGCCCCATAGTGCCAAGGGACAACTTTTTCAGAGGTGTAGGGGATGGGCCCCGGAACAGTGATGATTACAGGTGCGATTCTTGGGACAAATGTAATTCTAACAGGCTTCCTCGAGGGAGCCTTGGAAGAATTATCGAAAATGGTAATGATGGCAACTTATTCAGAATGAACGGATGGAACAACAGTCTTCTCCAACAGGATCTCCTTACTATCCATCAGGTTTTGGATACCTGACTTTAGGAATGGATAATCATTTGGACGGGCAGAACACATACAGCAACCTTTGTCACAGCCCGAAAATAAACCGGCTAGCAAGAGGTTCTTCTTCACAGTCATTAAAGGGGTAACAATGTCATCCACAGAAACTACAAACAAGTCTTCCTCTATAGCATTTACTCCATGCTTGGGCATGGGAGCAGTCACAACATTAGGCCTCTCGGGCGCCTCAAACTCAATCTCCTTCGCATCAATTAAGTCTTGTATCTTATTTTTCAGACTCCAACAATCATCTGTATTATGCCTTGGGCTATCGGAGTGATAAGCACAACGGGCGTTAGGGTTATACCTTGGTGACGTTGTATTTGAATTCTTTGGGGCTTCCCTTAGAGTCACCAGATTAGTCTTCAGCAACTGTGGCAGAATCTGAGATAAGGTCATGCTGAGACGAGTGAATTGCCTCTTAGGTCTCTCGTCCTTTTGTTGATTGTTGTACTAAGGAGCACCAGCAGGTTTTAAAATAACAACCGCATTGACAGCTTAGCAGTGTTTAGGTCTATTATGTCTTCTTGCACTGTAGACAGCACTAGACTCTTTCTTAAACGACTTCTTCTCGGTGCTTGACGAGGCACCCTTCTGTATCTTCCTAGCCTTAATACCAGCTTCAATCCTCTCACCAGTCAAAATAAGATCCGTAAACCTAGATGAAGAGCTTTCAATCAAGTGGTTGAAAAATGGACCAGACAGGGTCCCCAGAAACATGTCAACAAGTTCCCGATCAGCTAAGGGTGGTTGCACCTTTCCGGCGAGGTCTCTCCACTTTTGAGCATAATCTTTGAATCCTTCACCCGTTTCCATTGACATACCCTGGAGTTGGGTACGCGTAGGAGCGAGGTCGGAGTTGTACGGATACTTCCTGTAGAATGCAGTAGCCAAATCTTCCCAGTTGCGGATACTGGCTCCGTCCAACTGATAGAACCACTCAAGCTGAGTCCCTGAGAGATTGTCTTGAAAGAAATGGATCCATAGGTTCTTATCAGCGGTATAAGGCTGGATCTTCCTCACATATGACCGGAGGTGCAGCTTCGGACAGGAAACTCCGTCATACTTAGCAAAGGCTGGTGCCTTGAACTTGTGGGGAATCACTACCCCAGATGATAGACCTAGATCAGCAAAGTCCAGACCAGACACCTTCTGAATTTCCATAGCGCTCAAACGGTCTTCCAGTTGTTTGTACTTATCCTCAGCAGGAGGATACTGTTCTTCATCGTAGTCCGTCTCGTTGTCGGAGACCACAGGGCTAGGAGCCCTCCTTTCTTGTGGACTATCTTTCCCTCCAGATGAGGTGGTCAGATTAACTTCATCCCGTAGCTTGTTTCCAAACCTAGGACCAGTGTTGAACAAGACTGCCCTCTTCTTCTTCTTCTTCTTTTCTTTCAGAATCAAGGTCTTCAGGTCCTGCTGACCCTTAGCTAGGCTCATGAATAGCTCTTGAAATTGGGCATTCTGGGCCTAGAGGGCCTTGATGGCTTGCTCAGTTGAAGGTTCAGCAGACATGATGCTGAAATAAACAGTGAAGAAGATAAGAGACCTGTAAAAGGGTACCTATTTATGAAGTGCATGGGATGAAATGCGTATGATTTATGATTTCAAAGACAATCGGGATTCAAATTTGTAAACAAAAAAGGAAGCATACTTTATTAGATTTAAACTTTAAATTGTTCAACAAATTGCCCTTAAGGCGTTACAAGAATGGAAATACTGAAAAGTAAAAATAAAACTGGAAAGGAAAACATCAAAGTCCCATCAATGCTCCCATGGTCTCTTCTTATCGGTGCAGACATAATCGTTGAGAATCCGCTCGTTCTCTAACTGCCTAGTCAGCTTCTAGATCTTCTGCTCCTGCTCATTGAACTTCTCCCGATAAGAATCCCGTTCTTCCCTCAATTGCATCCAAGATCTCTTCAATGCCCCAATGTCAGTGGGCATATAAGGATGGAGAATGGTTGGAATAACCCCTTCTTCATTAGCAACTTCAAGAGTGACAGGCCGAACAACTTCATATGGCATACCTAGCTTCTGGGCACGGATGCGGACCCATCTGAGATATGGCTCCATTGGCAGAGAAGTCTTTGGGCCCAACTCATGTGGATCAGATTGATGAACTATATCCCAAGCCCTTATGAATCTGCGACGCTGCTCGTCGCTATCCCCCTGAAAATCAAAGATGATATAAGGCATCAGCATCACATGAGGTCCTTCTCTTCTGGCTCTTCCAAACTGACGGAGAGCTAAGCATGGGTTGTAAGAAATTCCTCCATGGGTTCCTAACAGTGGAACATTAGGATACTCTCCACAACGATCAATGATAGTCACCTCATCCATACCTTTGAGAGTCCAGATAATGTCATTATGAGAGAGAGACATCACCCTATAAGCCCAGCCCATTCCTTCTTTGTTCTTCAGTACTGACTTAGGGAGGTGCGAAATAAACCACCTCGACAATAAAGGAGCACAACACATCAAGGTTCCCCGCTTTCGGGCAGTACGAGCATAGAGCTGATGAAGAATGTCACCCAAGAGAGTGGGTACATGATTCTGAGAGATGAAGATCTTTATGGAATTCACATCAACAAAAGTGTCAGGATTCGGAAACAAAACCAATCCATAAATCAGAAGAGCCAAAATATCCTCGAAGGCCTTAAAGTCTAGGCTATCCTAGAAGTAGTTAGCCTTGCCAACCAAGAACTTAGTCAGAAATCCTTTTGCTCCACTCCTAGTCTCCCAATTAGCCATTACTTCCTCTTTAGTCAAATGAAGGGCTGCAACAATTTCTTTGGGCCTAAGGGTCTTCTCCCAACCAGTAAACGGGGTCTGATCCAAAATAGAGATACCGAGCAGCTCAGAGAACTCTTCTAGGGTAGGGACCAGCTGATAGTCTTGAAAAGTAAAACAGTGGTACAACGGATCATAGAACTGGACCAGGACACTCATCATCTGCTCGTCCAATTTAGAGGTGACCAATCTGAGAAGAGAACCATGCCTCCTGATGAAGGAAGTAGTGTCAGGCATCTTGGCAACCAACTCTTTAAGCAATGTAGGGACTTGGACAAAGTTGATGCGGATGGTATTCTTACGCATGGGCATCATGATGACCTACAAAACAGAGCAAAGATGAATCCCTCCTGTCTTTGAAATAGGTTAGCCTTATTCAAGATGTTATGCAATGTTATGATGTCATGATGTCATAATAGTAAGCACACCACAAGTATCCACAAAAAGCAAACATGGTAAAGGAACACAAGTCACACAAAAGAGCCCTTAGATTTCAGGATGGCAAGGAGCTTAGGTACTACCCTCTTTCAGTTCAGTTGGTTTAAACCTGTCCTAAAAATAGTAACCAGGTTCTAGAGGATCTCAATATCACTGACTACCCTTAATCGGTCATAATTCCAGTTTAGCAACCTTTTCTTGCGGCCGGAATCATCGCGAGAGTTTAGTCTCAATGAGTGTAGCATACTGCTACTGTTCTATGGCCAAGTTGGTCAATTTAAGGTTCTAAGGTCAGTTGGTGCTTAATGACCCCTTAGAAGACCCATATTCTCCTCGTTCCAACACAAGGGATATCGGTACAGACTAAAGTGCCACACCAACGTAGCTACTGCTTCAACCGTGTAGGTCTACGCCGGACAGTTCCCTCACAGTTTACTGCTACTTACCTAAAGGGTACCCCCAGATCCGGGTTAGGATCTATAGAAACTCCGATACAAGCCCACAAATATAAATCATACAAAGCATACAATTGAAAACACAATGATCTAATCCTAAGGTACACCTCACTTATAACTCCCCAGCAGAGTCGCCAGTTCTGTGATCGGTGGGATAGAACTGACTGTTTTGGAATGCTGGTTCGCGTTTTGCGTTTGTTTTTGCAAAATGTCGCGGTAAGCAAGAGTCGCCACCGTCTTTTATTTTATCCAACAAGGAAAGGACAAAAGCACATAGAAATTCCTTTTTGAGATGTTTCTCGGGTTCGGGAGGTAGATTATAGAAAGGGAAGGTGTTAGCACCCTTTCTATCTGTGGTTATCCACAGGCTCTTAGGTACTTGCCCATTGTGTTTTCAAAAGTTTGTTTTTCTTTGTGTTTGTGGGTTTGAAAAAAGTTTTTGTTTTGAAGAGAGTGTAAGTGCGAAAAGTTTTGTTTTGTTTTAAAAAAGGAGCAAGTACTTAAGAACCATCTACCTACTCGAAAAAGGAATTAAACTGTGCAAATGTCCTTTAGACAATGCTATCCCACTATTGAGGAGTAGGTAGCATCGTCGTTGGAGTTTTTGGGTCAATCCGATTAAGGGACGTGTGGTCACTAAAGCAATGTTAGGACGCCTTAGTGGTAACCCTAATATCCTAGATCATTTTTCCGAGGCAACTGTTTCGAGGCAACTATGATCTTTGGACAAGAGGGCGACCTCTAAAACTTCCTATACTCAATGACCACGTTCGAGGCAACCAAGTGAGGTGTACCCTAAGAGTGGCATGTGCAAGTGTGTTACTTCGGTTAATTTTATCTGTACATGTTATGGGTGAGCTATGTTGATTTTAAGTTCATACATTGAATCTTGTCATGTATTGCCTATTTATCAAACAACTAACAGTTAATATTGTGCGGAAATTAAATTTGCGGAAATTAAATCTAAACTATTACAAGGCGTCGGGTATTTACATCGCCAAAAAACAAACCCTTTAATTTAAATTGCGGAAAGTAAAAGAAAGTGATAAATAAATAAAGTCCTAATTAAAAACTATTACATACTGGAAGCAGTTACAATATTGGAAATATAGATCGCGTGCGAAGGAAATTAAATCGGCGCATTTTTAGGGTTTTGACCTTTTTTATTTATTAAAGAAAGCATGTTTTTTATTATTTTGAATTTAAAGAAATTAAAACTAAGTTAATTAATTAATTAAATGAAAAATATATTTTTGGATTTTTAATATTTAAGGAAATAAAATAAAAATGATTAAAATTATTAAAACCTAATTCTACATTAATTTTAATTTATTGCAAAAAATATTAAAATTATCCCTAATTAAAACTAAATTAATTGATTAAAGTTTATTTACGAAAATAATGAAATAGTGAAATTAATAAAAATATTATTTTTTATGTTTTCTGATTTTATGAGGAAAATTATTATTTATTTTGGTTAGTGATTAATTAAGAATAATAAAAATAAAACAAGTAAATAAATAAAATGTTAAAAGAAAAGAAATAACCAAAGGGGGGTGCTGGGCCCAACTTGAAGGTGTGACTTGCAATTTCCAGGCCCAATAATTGTCAACTTTGTTTGACTTTCAGGATCACCCACGCGCCTGTTGACTTGGACATATGATAGTCCTTCATTCCTGGCCACCAGATTTGGCCTGAAGGCCATCTGGCACGTTGAGATTGCAAGCGTATGGTAGACCATGCTTTGGAGATCACATGCAATCACCTGAAGAAAAATCAAATAAATGTTTTGGGGGACCTGGGATTCGAACCCAGGTCCCAAGGGGTTTTCCACTCACGCTTCCACCAACTGAGCCATGTTGCCTATTTGTTAATGGAATACAAAACAAATAATATATTAAAAACATTTAATATGCCTGGGAATTAAAAAAAACGCGCTAAACATTTGAACAAGCCAATGGGAAGAGGACGCGTAGTCGTCTTCTTCACAAATCTCTGGTTTTGTTATCTGTGGATTTTTATCCGTAGGAAGATCCTTGGCTTGCTTCTAAAACTCGTTCTAGGCCACAAAAATGCAAGCTAAGACCATCATTGGATTCGTCTCTCTTCCCTGAACACATCCATGGTCGTTATTTATCCTGATTTTGCCTGTATAAAAAATGCCTAAAAAACAAGAACACGAACCCTAGCTTCGGATCTAAGGTTATAGGCCATGAAAACAGAATCGAATAATGCAGACATGTCGGAAATTATGCAAGGATCAAGATTATGTCAATATTTGGCAAAAAAAATGCAAGAACATGGATTCACGATTCCATGTTCAGAGCTATGTTCGTGGGCACTTGCAGCGCAATTCAGGAGGTCTCAAGGCCTGGTTTTGATTGCTTTAGCTCCACTGGATGTCAGGCAAGGGAGTAGCGTTGAGATCTTGGGTTGAATCATGCTCTAACCAAGGTTTTGATCTCACACTTTTGCAAGCTTTTTTCAATTCTGGTTTTGCCGTTTCTGCAGTGCTTAGGTCGTGTTCTCTGTATCCCTGGCTTGTGTGTGTATAAGGGAATGAATTTAGGTTAAAACTTGGGCTTGAATCCATGTGCATTGAAGGTTTTGAGATTTGATATGATCACCATTGATAAAGTTTCCATAATTGTACCAAATCTGATTTTTTTTGCATAACCAAGCTTGATACAAATTTGATTAGGTGTATCTTGATAATGAAGACCTGTAAATGATCAAAGAATCTTATTCCATCAATTTTTGATTTTATTTGAATTAATATTGATTTAAAATGAATTAAATCAATAAAAATTAAATAAAATATAAAAATTAGTGATTGGTCATGAAATTGAAGATAGGACACGTGTGTTGTGTGACAAGACCAAATCAAGTGGAAAAAAGTGGACCCTTTTGTCAAAAATTGGAGTTTTGAGGATAGTTGACTTTTGGCACTTTTGGAAAAATGCCCAACTTCAACAATGCATAACTTCTTCAATTTCGAACTTTTGGAAGTGTTCTTGGACTTTTTAGAAACCTTAAGATATCCTCTAACCAACCCTTTTGGTCTCATATCATTTTGATATTCCATACTCAAGTTATAAGCTTTTGCAAAAAAGGTGTTTTTGTTGACTTTCAAAAATGACCTATAATGTCCAAATTTGTAACTTTTTGTGAGAGCATTTCTCGATCTTGGGGTGTGAAGATGGATTATAGGAAATTGCATCCTCTTCAAAATGAGCTTTGGATGGATCATTTCTCAAAAAGTATGAGAAAGTTATGCTTGGTCAAAGTTGAGTTGACTTTTTCTACAAAACCCTAATTTAGCAACTTTTGAATCTTGATGAATCTTGAGCAATCCTTGATGAATCATGATCAACCCTTGATCAAATGATGAATTATCCTTAAAAATGAGAATGTTGACAAAAAATCTTGAGTTTTGACTATTTGTAGGTGTTGGATCCTAAATTTGACACCCACGTTCTATTATCATATAGATCATTAATTATGAGTTAGAAGAGTTTCCTACACAAGAAGGCTTCGATCAGCTGGTCACATCGAAGGCTTATCAAAGAATGACAAGATACTTAGAGAAATTTCTCTAAGTTGGAATCATGTTGTTTTCAACGTCGAAGGAGCCACCTTTCGACCAAGGTCCCTGATGTCCAGGATCAAACGGTTTGAATTTTGAATTGTTGGAGGGAAAACGGTTCCCAGCAGTTACCAAGCGCAACATGGCGTGGAAGTAGGCGTCGAAGGTTGTGAGCGCGCCATGTGGTGTCACCTCGAAGCGATGTAACTGCCCAGCAGTTTCTTAGGATTTTTAGTATAAATACTAAGTGTTCACGTAGTTATTGCGGGTGTTCATCATTATATACAAGTCACTCATTTAGATTCAAGTACCCAGCGTGAGAGAAAGAATCATTGAGAATGTATGTGTGAAACACCATTTACCTTAATCAAAATATTTTACATTCAAGAAACTTATCGCTTTCACTTATTTATCTCAGTCGAAGTCATTTATTTAACAAGCCTTTAATGCTTTTATTTACTTTATCAAGCTTTTCTCCATGCAATTTACTTAAAGTGTCTCTACTTTACTTGCGTCAATCACCATTAGGATTAGTCGAAACTCTCTATTTTAAAGCATTTAAACTCTAAAAATCAACCATGTCTTAGGATCAATCTGATCGATCCTGCGAGTCACCAAATAAGTTACCTTTTGGAAGATCAGCGGTTGTTTACCATTTTTTCACGGTAAACAAATTGGCACACTCGGTGGGACTTTGTGTTAATTTTACGAGTTTAATCGTTTTTTATAAAATATACTCCTTTTTCGAGAGTATTGCATGTTATTGAGAAGTGGTAGAATATACACCAACAAAACCAATACTAGGAGAAGAAGTAGAGAAATGGCGAATCTGCCAAACAATGGAGAAATCCCACAAACAAACGTGGGAGCGGCGGTTATCCCAACCGTAAGCGAAGTGGTAACCGCTGGTTCAACACCAGCAGTAACGGTTACGCAAACGGGGCCAATTCCTTCATTTACAGGCCCCAGAATGCCTTTGGGAACTCCCCCACCAAGGGGAAACCAAGGAACCAGACCATATGTTCCCCCAGGTTTTTCGACAGCCTGGGTAAATCGAGAACCACCCTACGGCATGCCAACTTCTGAATTGACTAGTCTAACGAACGTTACATCCACCTTTTCAGAACCTTTAATGAGCGCCTCTTCGCCACTCCAAGGCTCTGGAGTTGGTATGGCAAACAAGGGTAGGAACCAACTCTTAGGAGGAACGTCCCACGTAATGCCTGGCCTTACGAATGCCTCGACAGCAGTCTTGAGGCAACAAATGGACGAAAGCAACCACGACATGGTCCAAATGTTGGCGCAAACTTTAAGTACAGTGCTAAATCCTCTAATACAGAATACCACCCAGTCGAATCAGCAAATGATAGCGTAAATGTCGCGTCTGGCTGATTTTTTTGGGGTACCCCAACCCATTCGACAGCCCCAAAGGGCACAGATAAGGGGAAACCAAGGCATACTTCTAGAGGAAGAAACCACTATTAACCAAGTCCAGCAGCCTGTCGAAGAGAACCTTAGGGTACAAATGGAACAACCCGGGGTCGAAGAGCCGAGAGTCGTGGCCCCGGAAATAAGGATGGTTAATAGAAACCAAAACGCTGACGAAGTAGTTCAGCAAATCCAATACCAGAATGTTGGTTTGGAGAATAACTTGACAGCCATGATTGAAAGAATCATGATACAAAACGGGATGAATACGGGCTTCCGTAGGCCCAACTTCACATCCCCGCTGTCGGAATATGTGTTACAAACGGACTTACCTCCTAGATGCAAAGTCCCTAAGTTCACTAAGTTTTTAGGGGACACGACAGAATCCACTGTCGAACATGTGGCAAGATATTTAATCGAAGCGGGAGAAATCTCAAACAACGAGAACCTAAGGATTAAGTATTTCCCAAGTTCCCTAACAAAGAATGCGTTTACTCGGTTCACAACTCTCCCCCCCAATTCGATCCACCATTGGACCCAGTTGGAGAGATTGTTCCATGAGCAATTTTACATGGGACAAACCAAGATAAGCTTGAAAGAGTTGGCTAGTGTAAAGAGGAGATTCACTGAGCCTATAGACGAATACCTAAATAGGTTTAGACTGCTCAAGGCAAGATGCTTTACGCAAGTGCCAGAGCACGAGTTAGTCGAAATAGCCGCTGGAGGTCTAGATTACTCCATTAGGAAGAAATTAGACACTCAGTACCTGAGGGACATGGCCCAATTGGCCAATAGGGTTCGACAGATAGAACGCCTTAAAGCTGAAAAAGCTAGGGCAACGAAAACTCATAAAAGAGAAAAGATAGCATATGTCGAAATGGACGATGAAGATCCAGAAACATTCGACGAACTTATAACCGTCGAGGAGAGTGAGGTCAATTTAGCTGAGTTAAAACAAGGGCCACCATACTCTTTTAAATTACTAGTCCCCTCAAGTGGAAAAAACCCCACTGAGTCTGAAAAGGCCAATGATAGGTTCCATAAAAAGACTTACAGTTTTGATATTACGAAATGTGATGAAATTTTTGATTTACTTGTAAAAGATGGCCAAATGATAATACCCCCAGGGGTAAAAGTGCCTCCTCTTGATCAAAGAAAGAAAAAAGGCTATTGTAAATATCATAACTTTCTGGGCCATAAAACATCTCAATGTTTTCTTTTCAGGGATCTCGTGCAAAATGCTATCAAAGAAGGGAGGTTGAAGTTCGCTGACAAAGCCCCCGTGAATGTGGATTCGAGCCCTTTGCAGGAGGAAGCCCACTATGCTGAACCCTCAGGGGTAAATGTGATCGAAGCTTCCAGGAGTCAGGTGAAAAGGCCAGAGATAAATATGGTCGAAGTCACCAAAGATCATATCAATATGCCAATATTTGGCAGTTTTTCTGGGAACCTTTCTAGAAAAACAATCGAAGCGGTCCAAAAAGCCGCTGAGGGCCCAAAATTGGAAATAGGTGGAGTCTCAAAATGTGGAACTAAACCCACTTCCTACTTGGCTGCGGTGCAAGGCCAAACAAAAGACCTGGAGGCTCAAATGAAGCAAATGACTCTTGCTACTAAAGACAACATGAATGTTAACACGGTCGAAATCTTTGAATCAAAAGTTTCAGAGGAAGCCATCAGGCAAGAGCAAGCAAACAGAACAGCGTTCCTCCAAGAGAACGAAAGTCTGGCAGAATTCTTGCAACGATGCCAGAAGAAAAATCAGAAGTAATGCTGTGTCCTCGATGCAGCTCTATTTTTGACAAAAAAGCGGCTGAACACACCGGAGGTGTGAGAGCAGCAAACAAAAAATGGAGCAGAAATGCCCAAACAAGTGTATTCTCTGATGTTCGACGCGATCCTAGAAGAATCTATCAAAAGGGTTCAAATCAGGAAAAGAGTCCACTAACTTTCAGGCCTCCAACCAATGTTCCAGTCGATACATGGCTCAAAACATCGAGTCGAAAGAGACCCAACGAAGAAATGTGGCATTCCTTTGAAGTGCCAAGAGGTTCATCTTTGACACTCAAGAAAGAACCTCATGTAGGTTCCACCAAAGTTGCTCAAGTATCGAGTAACTACAAGGGAAAGAACCCAATGTCTCGATCCTAGTGGAGAAGGTACCAAAGGCGGCGCAAGGCTGAGAGAGAGGCTGCCAACGAACCAAAACCAGAGTCGAGCTCAAATGTCCCCCAGCGAAAGCAAAGAAAGCCTTTAGAGAGGGAACCAGTGGCCAATAGATTGGTATGGCCTGATCAAGACGAAGCTGGTGATGAAGATAGCTCCGAGTTCGACAACACATTAGACATCATGATAAATATAGTTTCGGTCTTGCCAAGAGAATTCGACCGCCAAATGGAAGTCGAAGCAAACGACTGAGATGTCGAACAAGAGATGGCCAAGCATAGGCCAGTATGCTACTTTGTCATGGGTAATGGTTGCACTGAAGAAAAAAATGGTTTCTTCGAACCACCAACTGAGGCGATGAAAAGTCACCTCAAGCCTTTATTCATAAGGGCAAAACTTGAAGAGGCCACTGTAAACAAAATCTTGGTGGACTGTGGGGCGACTATCAACACAATTCCCCACTTCATGCTAAGAAAAGTAGGCAAGAATGATGAAGACATTAAGCCTCATAATATGGTCCTATCGAACTACGAAGGCGGAATAGGGACCACCATGGGTGTGATTCAACTAGACCTCAAAGTGGGATCCATCCTTCGACCAACCATGTTCGTGGTCATATCGGCTAAACCAAATTACAACCTACTGTTAGGCCGAGAATGGATACATGGTGTCGGAGCAGTACCATCGTCGATGCACCAAAGGGTGATATTATAGCGTCCCGATGGGATTGTCGAGAATATAGAAGCAGATTAGATCTACTACTTAGGCGAAGTTAATCACCTAGGGAGAGCTGACTTCGACAAAAATTTGGCTCACATTGGGCCATGTCCAGCACCTGACTTCGATATGGTGCCAACGCCAAATGCTTTTTGTTCCTTGTATCTGCATCCTGATCATGGGTTTCAATGGGATAAAGAATACTTGTCTCACATTGATTTCAGTGGGCTAACTGACATCCAGCCAACTGGTTGGGGAAGCGAATTCAGTGATAATGACTGAGTCGCAAGCGTTACAGCGAATTTCAGATTACGTAGCCGAAACAAGAATGATAGCGGCTCTGGAAGCCGAAGTAAAATATATGGCCACCAAGGCCAATGACCAAGTACTACCTTCTGCAGGTCCTGGAAAAGATTTCGACCCAGAGCCACCAGATATAGGTCCTGGAAAAAATTTCGACCCAGAGCCACCAAATATAGGTCTTGGAAAAGATTTCGACCCAGAGCCACCAGATATAGGTCCTGGAAAAGATTTCGACCCAGAACCTCCTGATATCTCGACAGAAGGAATGCAGGAACAAAGGCTCGACGCCATCTACGACGATGAGCCTTTGGGTTTCGAAAAGGACCCCCTGGCGAACAGCATCAAAATGTTAGCACAGGATCCTTTAGAAGAAATCAACTTGGGCGAAGGGTTAGATAAAAGACCCACTTACATCAGTGCCAAAATAGACCCAGAGCTCAGGGTCGAAGTGATCCAATTACTGAAGGAGTTCAAGGACTGCTTTGCATGGGATTACGACGAGATGCCTGGTCTCGACAGAAGGTTGGTAGAACTTCAGTTGCTAATCAAACCTGGGAAAAAGCCTGTCAAACAAACTCCAAGACGCTTCACTCCAGAAATATTGACGAAGATCAAAACGGAAGTCGAAAGACTGCTGAAGTGCAAATTCATACGAACTACGAGGTACGGCGAATGGATTGCAAACATTGTGCCAGTTATTAAGAAAAATGGTACATTGAGGGTGTGCATAGATTTCAGAGATCTGAATGCTGCAACACCCAAAGATGAATATCCTATGCCTGTGGCGGAAATGCTTGTCAATTCTGCCGTTGGCTACGAGTACCTGAGCATGCCTGACGGCTACTCAGGATACAATCAAATTTTCATTGCTGAAGAAGATGTGTCGAAAACAGCTTTTCGATGCCCTGGGGCCTTAGGCACTTACGAATGGGTAGTAATGCCTTTTGGCCTAAAAAACGCTGGGGCAACATATCAGCGAGCAATGAACTCTATCTTCCATGATTTTATTAACACTTTCATGCAAGTATATATTGACGATATTGTTGTAAAATCTGTTTCCAGGAAGAACCATATAGACCACCTTCGACAATCATTCGAAAGAATGAGAAAGCATGGTCTGAAGATGAACCCTTTGAAGTGTGCGTTCTGTGTGAAAGCTGGAGATTTCTTGGGCTTCGTCGTCCACAAGAAAGGAATCGAAATCAACCAGAACAAGACGAAGGCAATCTTGGAAGCGAAAGCGCCAACAAACAAGAAGGAACTGCAATCTCTGCTGGGCAAGATAAACTTCTTGAGGAGATTTATATCTAACCTAAGTGGAAAAGCGCAAGCCTTCTCACCCTTACTTCGATTGAATAAGGAAGGGTTCGAGTGGGGGCAAGAGAAACAAGAAGCCTTCGACAAGATCAAAGGGTACCTCACCAAGCCACCTATTTTGGTGCCTCCTTGTATAAATAGGAGTATGAGATTGTACATAGCTGCATCCGACAAAACTTTGGGAAGCATGTTAGCCCAAGAGGATGAAAATGGAGTCGAAAGACCCATTTACTACCTTAGCAGAGTTTTGAACGATGCAGAAACTAGATATAGCGAAGTTGAAAAATTATGTCTATGTCTTTATTTCTCTTGTACAAAGCTCAAACAATATATAAAACCAGTTGATGTGTATGTTTCGTCCCATTCTGATGTTTTCAAATACATGTTGTCGAAACCCATCTTGCACAGTCGAATTGGCAAGTGGGCGCTGGCATTAACTGAGTATTCATTAACCTTTATGCCTCTCAAGGCAGTAAAAGGACAAGTGGTAGCAGAATTTATAGTCGATCACTCAATTCAGGTACAAAATATAAATTACTTGGAGATAGAACCCTGGAAATTTTACTTCGATGGTTCCAGCCATAAAGATGGAACGAGAGTAGGGGTCTTAATTATTTCTCTAGAAAAAATTCCAACAACATTCAAGTACAAGATAGAAGGTACTTGTTCGAACAATGGAGTTGAATATGAAGCTCTAATTACTAGCCTTGAAATATTGTTGGAATTGGGGGCAACTCGAGTTGAAATAATGGGAGACTCAGAGTTAGTCATTAAGCAAATCACAAAAGAGTACAAATGTATAAGGGAAAATCTCATTATGTACTTTGTGATAGCAAATCATTTATTGAAAAAATTCGAAGTGGTTAATATTCGACACATACCTAGATTGGAAAACCAAATAGCCAATGATTTGGCACAAATTGCATCTGGGTATAGGATTTCAAAAACGAGATTACAAAGAGCAATCGAAGTCCGAGAAAAAGTGACAACAACCAGCTTGTCTCCAACTGATTTGTAATCGACAAGACTAGGATATGCCGATCAAAGGGATTTCGAAATTTCGTTCAGAGACAATTTATTGGAGCAAGATTGGAGGAAACCCATTGTAGATTATCTACAAAATCCAGCAGCTTTGACAGAACGAAAAATAAAATATAGGGCGTTAAGTTACGTACTCACGGGGAATGAGTTGTTTAAAAAGACGCCTGAAGGGGTATTATTAAAATGCTTAAGCGAAACCGAAGCATACATAGCCCTTTCGACTACGCATGCTGGAGCATGTGAGGCTCACCAAGTAGGTCATAAGATGAAATGGTTGTTGTTTCGACAAGGACTATATTGGCCCACTATCTTGAAAGATTGTGTCGAGTTTGCGAGGGGTTGCCAGGAATGCCAAGTCCATACTGGTATCCAACATGTACCAGCAAGCGAGCTTCACTCAATAG
The DNA here is from genome assembly GCA_948472305.1 of Vicia faba. Classification (NCBI taxonomy): domain Eukaryota; kingdom Viridiplantae; phylum Streptophyta; class Magnoliopsida; order Fabales; family Fabaceae; genus Vicia; species Vicia faba. The sequence continues at coordinate 1,687,606,965 of OX451736.1, read as the reverse complement.
TGAAACCTTGGCCTTTTAGAGGATGGGCGTTAGATCTTATTGGATAGATTCGACCAGCATCATCAAAGAGCCAGAAGTATATACTGGTAGGCATTGATTATTTCACTAAATGGATCGAAGCTATCCCTTTAGTCAACGCAGACCAAGAAAATGTCATTGAATTTATTCAAAAGAACATTATCTACAAATTTGGAATCCCTGAGACTATAACAACTGATCAAGGGTCAGTGTTCACTGGTCGAAAGATGCAGGAATTCGTGCAAGAAACAGGCTTCAGACTCCTAACATCAACGCCTTATTACGCGCATGCAAATGGTCAAGTCGAAGCGGCGAATAAAATAGTGATTGGCCTGATAAAAAAGCATGTAGGAAAGAAGCCAAAAAATTGGCATAAAACGTTAGACCAGATCTTGTGGGCTTGTCGAACGTCCCCAAAGGAAGCCACAGGTACAACACCATATCGGCTAACTTACGGTCATGACGCAGTACTGCCAGCAGAAATTTGTCTTCAATCAGCAAGGGTTCAAATACATCAAGATATTCCCCCTGAGGTTTATTGGGATATGATGTTAGACGAATTGGTAGATTTAGACGAAGAAAGACTACGAGCTCTCGACCTACTGAGAATTCAGAAGAAAAGAGTGGAAGACTCTTACAATAAGAAAGTAAAACCTAAGGCATTCTCGCCTGAAGAACTAGTTTGGAAGGTAATTCTTCCCATGGATCGAAAAGATCGAAGCATGGGAAAATGGTCACCCAAATGGGAAGGACCCCTCAAAATTATTCAAACTTTTTCTGGTGGAGCATATGAGGTTGAAGAGTTAAGCGAAGATAAAAGACTCTTGAGAGTAAACGGAAAATATTTGAAAAAATATAAACCTATGCTCCAAGAGATCAAAATAAATAACAATTAATGATTAAGTTAACAATAAAGCCAAAATGGAAAATAACATTGATAAACCAAAATGGCTACAAAAATTACAGAATATTTGAGTACATGGTCAATTAAGTACAGAGCAAATTAGAAAGGGACGGAAGCTTTGAGACGAAGATATTTTGCTCGCTGTAACTCTAGTCGTTTGTTGCACAAGGCATTCGCCTGAGAGACTTTGGCAATCTGGTCATCTAGAGCTTAGGCCCTTTCAGCGAACTCTAGGCCTCAAGCAACTTCATCTTGGCTCTCCGCGTCTGAAACAGTCGAAAGAAGTTCTTCCTTGCGCTTAGTATTGGCGTTTAACCTAGCTTCCAACTCCTCGATCTGCGCCCGTATAGAGGCATTAGCCTGGTCGATGGCTTCGATTTCCTGTTGCTTGGACGTTCTCTATTTCGACAACTCTTTAATTCGAGAGGTCGAGTCAGCTACTTCTTGCCAAGCAGAAGAACTCTTGCCATGCAACATTTCGAGTTGGTTGTTGAACCCCCTTCGACGATTGTAATCCGCAGAGGCTTGGTCAATAATGGAGTATAACTCCAAGATGGAGCTGGAAATCTCTGGAGAAACGACAAGCAAATCGACTGCACCCAAGACAGCCTCCAAACAAGATTGGGCAGTGGGATCCCCCTCCAAAGCCTTCATTAGGTCCCTCTTGAAGAATTGAGCCTTAACTTTCTTCAAGGCCTCATCGAGAGGAGAAGTCGAAGTAGACTTCCCTGATGTAGTAGAAGCATCATGATTAGGGTCAGATGAATTTTCCCTGCTCTCGACGATGGCGTTCAGATAGCCAATTGGATCATTTTGCTTTAAGAAAGCCAAGTCCTTTTTAGACCTGGGCTTTGTCAAGGTAACCTTTTCTGCAGCAATGTTGGCTTGGGGCTGAACATTCTCAGCAGCATCAGCATCGACATGACCCTCTTCATCATGTTGCTCTTCTGTCTCGTTGACCACTTGAACCTCCTCCTGGTGGTGCTCCTCAGGGGCACCCTCTATCTCAGCAGGAAACTCATCATCCACCAGTTCCTCTTCGTGTTGTCTGCTATGGTCAGCAGAGTCCTGCGGCTCCGAAGTTTGATTCACTTCGTTAGCAGAACTGACGAAAGAAGAAGGTTTGCAGGTGGGTTCCCCTGTGCTGTTTACAAAGGTACCGGAACCTTTGACAAGATGCCCAGCTGGCGCTGAAGTGCCAGCCGTTTCCTGAAAGTAGAAAACAAAAAATCTGATTAGAGAGATACACAATCGAAGGTGATCATCGACACTTGAGTTAAAAGTGGTCGGAGACATTACCTGTAAAGGAACCTCAGCCCCAGGGCTAGAGTTGTCGCTCTCAACAGGATTACTGAGCAAGACATTTAGCTCCTCCTCCGTGGGTTCTTTGATAATCATAGGGGGGCCTGGGTTTATTCCCTGTGACTTTAATTCTTATCGCAGGTTGAGGTTCATGAGCAGGAGCAACCTTTTTCAGCTTTCTCCATTTGAGAGGAACAGGAGGAGACTCCTCCTCTTCGCCACTCGAAGTTTTGACAGTTAATGCGGGTCTCTTCTTAGGCGCAGGTTTCTGAAAATCCCAAACAGAGTCGATTTAAAACACAACATCGAAAACCAGGATGTTTAAAACCAAAGAGGGAAACAAGGAAAAATTGTTACCTGTACTGGAGGTTTTTCAGAGGGACCTCCACCCTGATTGCTGTCTGTGGCCTTCTTAGCCACAGGTTTTCGAACAACTGAAAGAGAAACGTTCACAAGTTATAATTGACAGATATAAGTCGAAATGAAAAGACAAATATAATTTGAAGAGGGAACGTACATTTCTTTATTTTATCAAGGACCATGACGAAGGACTTCTTGAGTTCGTCTGCAAAGTCCTTCTCGTCGAAGAACTCTTCGACGTAATATCTCTTCCACCAGTCTTCAAAGGCTGGTGAACAAAGGAAGTTGAGTTGGTAGTCGAACAATGATAGTACGGTCCGACCAACGTACCTACTAATATGCCTAGTAGCGGCGTCTTCAGAGTAGTCATTGGAAAAGAACAACAATGATTTCTCTCGAGGATAAATCGGAGAAGGAAGCGATTGGATAATGCCAAATTATCGAGAGACAAGATTCGGCTGGTAGGCAATCAGGCTCAGCTGATTTTTCGAACTCTTGAAACACAACGACATTATCCTTGGGGTGAGAAACGCTTCCCACATTGTTGTATGCTCTTCGAAGAGAGGATCCTCTGGTGATTTAGGATGGGGCCTGATAAACCATCTTGGACCATACTTTCGACCGGCGAAAGGGGCCATGGTCGAAGTGAATTCCTTCCTACCTGCAAACATCTGAACGAAGTTTGCGAAGGTCTTTTGTAGTTCCAGCCCATCCTCGGTAGGAGTCAATAAGGCGAGCCTGGTGCCTTCAACATGCCTTCTGGCTATCTCAGGAGCCTTTTCATTTATTTGAGTCTTTTGGGGTAGAAAAGACTCGAAAGTGGCATTCAGCCAGAGTTGAAGTAGCCAGAAGGGACCAGCAAGCAGCAGGCTGGCTCTATTTTCGATTACTTCTAATTGAGCCACTCCATTGCTTATCGACTCGTACAAATTCGCCAATATTAATTCGGCCAAATAGATGTTTTGGCCGTGATGAAGCTGAGTAGCGAGGGTAACCATCTTCTTCGTCACCTGCAGGGATTTCGTGCAGAACACGAAGCGCGACAGCCAAAGGGCTAGAAACGCGATGTGCTCCACATCAGTCACCGCAGCCGTCAATTTGTCGTGGTAATGACTGGTGTAAGTGGTATAGGTGGGTTTGGTAGAAGAAAACCCAATCTGGTCTTCAAACATTTCCTCTGGGTCGAAGTAGTCCCCAGTTGGTCGAAGACCAGCAATTGCGGCCACATCGAAGAGAGTGGGCGTAACCATTCCACAAGGCAAGTGGAAGGTATAGTGAGTGTAGTCCCAAAACAGCAATGAAGCTACCAGCATGTCGGGACAGTAGTTAAGACCAGTTTTGGACAACATGACCAGGTCATAAATGCCCATGCCTTTCCAAATCGAAGCCTGACACTTCTCCATCTTGTTCAGCCAAGCGGTATATTCTGGTGTAAGGCTAGGGCTAGATCGAAAAGCCCAAACCCCCCTGTTAGAAAACCGAAGATCTATTTTCTCTTTCGCAGGATCTTCAGTATCATCTTTTGCCTTCTTTGAGCACCCAATGGGTTTGAGTGCCTCATGCGCGGGGAAGAAACCCTCAATTTTTGCAAGGTCAGTAATGCATGTTGAAAGAGGGCCTGACATGGCAAAAACCTAGTTGGAATACCCAACGGGAATCAGCAGTTGAGAGCCATAGGTTTGGCGTTCAGCATCACCCATGGGTTCAGGAACCCTTCGCATTCCCATATAATTAACTACCAGAGCAGTTGAGAAGGTTTCTGGTTGAGCAGTCTTGGAGAGAATGCTAGCTCTTGGGGCATTGGGAGCACGAGTACGTGAAGCCATTTTTGGTTTAAATGAGGGTGAATGAAGAATAAATATTACTGGGTTTGGAGAGGAAGAATCAAAGGGCTGTTTGCAGAAGATTTCGTTCGATCGAAGGTTTGGATGCGAGAAAGCGTAAAGAGTCCAAATGAAGCACTTAGTGCTATTTATAGTGATTGGAAAATCACAGGGCTCGAGGTTATTTAATGCCATGGACAGGAGTGGGGCACGTGGCACGCATTGGCGCTGTAACCGTTCTGAAAAACAGAAACATTGCAGCATGCTTCCTCGATTTCAGAGAATGGTCATGATGACAGCATATGAAAGGCCATCGTGCGTGTGAAGCGCCTTACTGAAGTTACATCTTGGGAAAAGTTGAAATGATGATTTTTTGAGATTGTCAGATGGTTGGTAGGAGATGAAAAGCGCACAAACTAATTTGTGGCTGAGAGTGAAGGACAAGTGTCGAATGGAATATCAAAGAATGCCTCTTTCTTCTAAGCGTCGAAATAAGACATTCTTGGGGGGCAATTTGTTGGCTCCTGTGATCGATGGATTTAGAACTGACTGTTTAACGCTGGTTTGCGAAATGTCGCGGAAGCAAGAGTCGCCACCGTCTTTTATTTTCTCCAACATGGAAAGGACAAAAGCACAACAAAATTCCTTATGAGATTGTTTCTCGGTTCGGGAGGTAGATTTATAGAAAGGGAAGGTGTTAGCACCCTTTCTATCCATGGTTATCCATGGGCTCTTAGATACTTGCTCTTATGTTTTCAAAGTGTTTGCTTTTCAAAATGTGCGTGGGTTTGAAAAAGTTTCATTCAAAGATTTTAGATCGACTCTTGTATCAGTCCTCAAGAGTGTTTGAAAAATTGTTTTGAAAGCTTTTTGAAAAGTGTCAGTGTGAAAAGAGTTTTTGATTTGTTTTTTTTTGAAATAGAGTAAGTATCTACGAGTCATCTACCTACCCTAAGGAATTAGGCTGTGTAAATGTCCTTAAGGTAGTGCCATCCCACCATTGAGAGGTAGGTAGCACCACCGTTGGAGGTGTTCGGGTCAATTCGTTTATAGGGACAGTGTGGTCACCAGAGCAACAATAGGACACCTTAGAAGCTACCCTTATGCCATTGATCATGGGCATAAGGACTTACTAAAACGTCCTATACTCGACGACCACGTTTCGAAGGTAAGGCAACAGTGAGGCGTACCCTAAGAGTGGTGTGTGAATTTGTGTGTTATTTTCATGTTAATATTTGTCTTTGATCATGCATTTGTGAGCTACGCTTGTTTTTAATTAGCCATTCATTCTTTCATGCAATTAGAATTTAAAAGTGCGGAAATTTAAATGCGGAAAGTAAAATCCTACGCTATTACAAGGCGCGGGTCTATACATCGCCAAATTACAAAGACCCGTTTTGGTAAAAAAAATGCGGAAAGTAAATAAATTCCTAATTACTATTACATGGCTTGAGCAGTTACATAATATTCACAAAGAAAAAATAAGAATAAATGCGCGAAAGAATTAAAGTTGCACGTTCGAGGGCGTTGGATCCTTTTGAAATTAAATTGAATTAAAAGTTAATTAATTATTTTATTAAAAGAAAAGAAATTGTTTTTTATGGTTTTTGTATTTATGAAAGAAAAAAATTGAAAATCAAGAGAAACCCTAATTCTAAGTTATTTTTAATTATTAAGAAAAATATTAAAGTTTAACCTAATTTACTAAATAATTAATGTACATGTGTATTTACAAAAATTAATAGTAATTAATAATAATAATAATGATGAGAAAAATATTTATTAAAAAAAAGATGAAAAGGTGAAAAAAATATCAAAACCCTAATTCTACCTATTTTAATTTATTAAGAAAAAATGTTGAAATTGAAACCTAAATTAACTAAATTAATTGTTAAAGTTTATTTACAAAAATAATAATGGTGAATTAAATATTATTAAATATATTACAATTTTTGATTTCTGATTTTTTTATTGTGAAATTTATTTTATGGTGAAAAGAAATAATTAAAACATTAAAAAGAATTTAAAGAAAATCAAATAAAAAAAAATAATGCAAACCATGGGGGGTATCAGGCCCCAAAGGGAGGTTTTATTGGAGTAATTCTGGCCCACTGAATCAAAGCCCTTTTTGACTTTCCATGTTTGAGTGCGTGTGGTTGACTAGCGTGTACCATGGACTGCATTATCTGGCCATTGGATGGAGCATCAGAGACACTTGGCAAGCTTAGGCATTAGGACGTATGGTGGTCCTTTGAACGAACGCTGCATAGAAACGCGTTAGGATAAAAATTATGGAATATGTGGGGGACCTAGGAATCGAACCCATGTCCCAATACCTGCCAGACACCTCAGCCACCAATTGAACCATTGCGTTTATTTGTAAGGTTAGTGGAACATAAATAATATAAAAGAAACGCACGCTCATGATATGGAACAAACAAAAACGCGCCAGATTTCAAACGCTCCAATCATCATAGGCCACATTCATCTTCCTCCTTATTTTCCCTGTAATTATAAAACAGATAGCGGGGGTTTAAACCCCCACTAAATGCAACCTGAAAAAATAGCGATTAGAACATGGACAAATATAAAAAGGGCACGAGGTATTGGTTTGCTTCGTCTGGATGTCACGAATTCAATGGCATAGGTTTGGTGGCCTAATTTTTCCATATGAGGAAACCCCTAATTTTGAGCTTCTGAAAACCTAATATCCATAAATGGTAGATTTTGATATAGGCATTGTTAGTTCAATTAAATGGTACCATTAGCTTCAGAACATCATTGTTAGTGTAAATCAACAATTAAAAAACATGAATAATGCATGGAAATTGAAGAACGATTATGGACATATTCAAGAAAAGTGTGACTTCGTTCTACCAATTCTTGGAGTATGGAGACTGGAAAACGGTTGCAATCGATTCCTAGCAATGTCAGGAATGTAATGGACAAGCTTTTAGACCTTGAATCGCCTTATAACTAGGATTTCAGTGTTTAAGTTTTTTAATGAAAAATTGCAAATTGGTTCTTTCTTTTCTGAGCAGCTTTCGTGTCCATGAGCATTAGGTTATGTTATGCCTTTGTAGGTGAATGGAATTAGGTCCAGAAACAAGCCCATAATCCATTGAATTAATGATTTCAATCTTTGATTTTTCACATCTTTTTTGAATCTTTTTGCCATGGAAAACTTGCCAAATAGGGATGATCTTGTCCCCTTGAGATAATGCACGAAATCTTTTGCATATGTGGAAGATATTTGCTGCACAAAAAAGATTTAAAACATGATTTGATATTTTTCTCATATTTAAAACTAATTAAATGAATTAATAATAATAAAAATTCAAATAATTAATCAAAAATAAGAAAATAAATACCTTTGAGCTTAATGAGTCGTGCATAGCCTTTGGGTAATGATTCATGAAAGAAATTGAGGCCCATTAGCATTTTTGAAGCCTTTTGTGCAAAGTTGACTTTTCAAAATTCCCAAAAATTTCCCAACTTCTACAAGGCATATCTTGCTCAATTTTGAAGCTATGATCATGTTCTTGGACATTTTGGAAAGGTCTTGAAGTCCTCTAACCAATGCCTTTGGTCCCATGTCATTTTGATTTACCAATATCAAGTTATGGTCTTTGACTTAAAGTGCCTTTTTGTTGACTTTTGAAAATGACCTATAATGTCGAAATTGATAACTTTTTGTGAGAGCATTTCTTGGACTTGAAGTGTGAAGATGAGTTGTAGGAAATGTCATCCTCTTCAAAATGAGCTTTGGATGGGATTTTTCTGATAAACCATGAAGAAGTTATGCCTTGGTCAATTTGCAGTTGACTTTTCAGCTGTCCAAAAATAGAAACTTTTGCATCTTGAGACTTTTTGAGCCATGCTTTGAGAATCATGATCAAGAATTGATCAAATGATGATTGTGGCTTCAAAATAAGATGTTGACCAAAATTTTTGACTTTTGACTGTCAAATGACCATTTTGCCCCTGCAGTTGACTGTGAAGCATTTAGGGTTTTTGACTGTGCAATTTGATGCTGTGAGTCTTGAAACTTGGCATATGGATGCTTTACAATGTATATAGGCATGTGGGACTTGATTGGACCCTTGAAAACTTCAATTTCTTTGCCAGAACCAAAACCCTAATTTTGACTGTGTTAGGAGGCAATTGGACTGTGCAATCTTTGAGAGAGTTTGAACCTTGATCTTGGCAAATCTTGAAGAATATGGGAGGGAAAATTTTGGGGTACAACAGCTCCTAAATTCGACACCCACGTTCTATTATCATATAGATCATTAATTATGAGTTAGAAGAGTTTCCTACATAAGAAGACTTCGATCAGCTGGTCAAATCGAAGGCTTATCAAAGAATGACAAGATACTTAGAGAAATTTCTCTAAGTTGGAATCATGTTGTTTTCAACGTTGAAGGAGCCACCTTTCGACCAAGGTCCCTGATGTCCAGGATCGAACGATTTGAATTTCAAATTGTTGGAGGGAAAACGGTTCCCAGCAGTTACCAAGCGCAACGTGGCGTGGAAGTAGGCATCGAAGGTTGTGAGCGCGCCATGTGGTGTCACCTCGAAGCGATGTAACTTCCCAACAGTTGCTTAGGATTTTTAGTATAAATACTAAGTGTTCACGTAGTTATTGCGGGTGTTCATCATTATATACAAGTCACTCATTTAGATTCAAGTACCCAACGTGAGAGAAAGAATCATTGAGAGTGTATGTGTGAAACACCATTTACCTTAATCGAAATCTTTTACATTCAAGCAACTTATCGCTTTCACTTATTTATCTCAGTCGAAGTCATTTATTTAACAAGCCTTTAATGCTTTTATTTACTTTATCAAGCTTTTCTCCATGCAATTTACTTAAAGTGTCTCTACTTTACTTGCGTCAATCACCATTAGGATTAGTCGAAACTCTCTATTTTAAAGCGTTTAAACTCTAAAAATCAACCATGTCTTAGGATCAATCTGATCGATCCTGCGAGTCACCAAATAAGTTACCTTTTGGAAGATCAGCGGTTATTTACCATTTTTTCACGGTAAACAGTAGGTCACAGTTGACTTTTGCCCTAGCACAGTCGATTTTTGGACCTCTTGAGCAATTGAATGACCAAACTTCCTCTGCAAGGCTTGAAATTTGACATGGATGAACTTAAGAACATATTAGGACATTGGGGAGCACTTGAGGCCATTTGGATGTAAGGACCTTGATGCAACACAAAACCCTAATTTTGAATTGACTGCCTTAGGAGATGATTTGACTGTCCAACTCTTGAGCCATCTTGAGCAACTTGAGATTATTCTTGACATGTTTTGAGAAATATGGGAGGGCAAATTTTAGGGTACAACAGTTGCCCCTGTTCAATCTTCTTAAACCTGAGGATATAGATTGGCATTCGGGCCTTTCGTGATCCGAAGGTGGAAGATGATTGAACACTAGAGTGCCCAGAAATTTGCACTCGCATGCAGTGGTATCAGCATTGTGATATCGGGAATGGGCTTACAGATGCCATTTGGAGATTTCTGGTAGGTGGTTTTGTCTTCATTGATGGGGTGTCTCCTTTGACGAGTTGTCTCTATTGACGGGTTGTCTCTATTGACGAGTTGTCTCCATTGACGGGTTGTCTCCATTGACAGGTTGTCTCCATTGACGGGTTGTCTCTATTGACGAGTTGTCTCTATTGACAGGCTGTCTCCATTGAAGGGTTGTCTCCATTGACAGGTTGTCTCCATTGACAGGTTGTCTCCATTGACAGGTTGTCTATATTGACAGGTTGTATCCATTGACAGGTTGTCTCTATTGACAGGTTGTCTCCATTGACAAGTTGTCTCTATTGACGGGTTGTCTCCATTGACATGTTGTCTCTATTGACGGTTTGTCTCCATTGACAGGTTGTCTCTATTGACGGGTTGTCTCCATTGACGGGTTGAGAGTTTAATTGCATCTTTCCTGAAAGGTAAAGGTCAGTCATATGCAATGCATGATATGGATCAAGCAATGATGTTCTCAACATAAATGAGATTGTATGGTATAATGTGTATATGCGTGTATCATGATGTATGGACATGTAATGCTTTAGCTGGGGAAAATAAATCCCGGAATTGCTTGAGAATAGAGTTGAGTTCTTCGTTTCCGCTGGGGATGATGAACGAAGATGACTGTGAAGATAACCCTGCAGGAGGAGATGACTCCGTTGGGGAATAAACTGATGAAGAGATTACTCCGAGGGGAATTACTCTGTGGGGAAGAGATGCTCTGCTGAGGATTTTAACGATAAACTCCGTTGAGGATTCAGTTGATAAGCTCTGTTGGGGATTTCAATGATGAACTCCACTGGGGATGGATTACCGTTGTTGGTGATATTGAATCTGTTGAGGATTGAATTCCTGTTGGCGGGAAAGAAAGAACTTTGCTGGGGGATGATCTTTCAATTGCAACTTGCTGGGGATAATCCTGTTAGACTCATATGGGGATAAACCTCTAAGTTCTGCTAGGAATGCTCTTTTGAACCTGGCTGGGGAGGTTTATTGTACTCCGTCGGGGATAAACTTCCAGAGTCTACTGGGGAAAATGATTCAACTCTGTTGGGAAAGCTTTTTTTTTTAGATTGCGCTGGGGAAATGGCTCCACTGGGGGTATCTTGTATTCCGCCGGGGAACATTCTTATACTCCGTTGAGGAATATTAAGACTGCTGGGGATGCTCTTATACTTGCTGGAGAATATTCTTATACTCCGCTGGGGAATATTAAGACCTTCTGGGGATACCAAACCTTTTTAGGGTTAATGGTAGGCTAACTCTGCTCAGGGAGAGTATTGCTGATTTGTTCATAGCTGCAAGTCTCAGCTGGGAGAGCTACCATTACTGTCTTGCTCTGTGGGGAGCGAAGGTATCGTAGCTATATTCTTCAGCTGACTCTACCTTGTACCTGGTGGACAAAGCAACTACACCGCTTGGACATTTCTTATGCCCCTGTTTCTGATATTACCAGTAATTTATCCTTTGTTTCACATGTAAATATTTATGATCAGCAATTAATGTCAAATGCATATATCAAAAATGAACATTGGACGTTCTTTGCAAACAAAACAGGTAAAGGAAAAACAGCTTGAAATTTCTGAAAATGAATTTGTATTAATTTTGAAGTTTAGCCTGAAAATAGGCGTTTTTATACAAGAGGTTGACGTCCTAGTAAGAGAACGCCTCCGAACAAATAAAATTTATACAATTTGTAAAAAGAAAACAAAACAGCTATGTGAATAATCCCACTGAGCAATTGAGGCCTCTTGAGCAATTGACTGACCAAACTTCCTCTGCAAGGCTTGAAATTTGACATGGATGAACTTAAGAACATATTAGGACATTGGGGAGCACTTGAGGCCATTTGGATGTAAGGACCTTGATGCAACACAAAACCCTAATTTTGAATTGACTGCCTTAGGAGATGATTTGACTGTCCAACTCTTGAGCCATCTTGAGCAACTTGAGATTATTCTTGACATGTTTTGAGAAATATAGGAGGGTAAATTTTGGGGTACAACAATGACGATGAATGATTGAAGGTGGTTCACGATGGTGGTTAGCAAGGGAAACGACGGTGCAGTCAAGGGAGGCTGATTAGGGTTTCGGAAATCGAAACCCCAATCGGCGCTTCGTCCTTCTTCTCCTCCCCGATTTCTCTTCTTCTTTCTGTCAAATCCCTTTCTGTTCTGTATTCAATCCTCTGTCCTATGTACTTTTTGTAACTCCTCCTCCCCTTTTCAGTATTTCTTCAATTAGTATTTATAGGGCTCCGTTTTAGGGGTTTTTAGAGTTGTTGTTTATAATCACAATTAGAGCTTAGATTAGGGAATTGATTTTAGTTGTAATTGATTAAGTTGATTATGTAGTTTTGAGATTGGATTTAATTTGATATTGTTTGCAATTGATTCTGTAAAAATATTTTGTAATGTGAGATTCGTTGATTTGATTATGTAATTTCCATATTTTGCTTAGATTTGATTTTGGAATTTTGCTGTAATTTAATTTGTAAATATGGGATTCTGTAATGTAAATCTGGATTTGATATTGTAATATGATTTGATGAAGATTGGATCTTGTTCTGCATTTTTCTGCAATCTCATTAATCTTGTAGATTTGTTTTAATTTAAGATTGTTTTGTTTTTAATCTCAACAATATATGTTAGTAAAAGAAAAACGTGAATTTTGGCAGATTATAACAATTGTTGTTTTTTGGTTCAGGGCCTATTAATTGTTTCATACAGCAAAAATAGCTTTTTTTAATCCAATTGGGCCTCCAATATATTACTATTATTTCAGCCCAACATATTTTTTATTTACAGCAAAGAAACAATTTTCTTAAACCAAGCCCAATTGACCAACAACCCAATGCTATATTATTATTTTTTAAATAACTAAACCAACTTTAAAACATTACTATAAAAAGGAAAACATTTCATTCTTGATTTATTCACAATAATAAACAGTTTTTTTCTTTTTTTAAAATAAGACTAAGACTTAATGGGTTTAGTTAACTTGATAAGCACACCCCTCTCTTGAAAACAACAAAAATCATTGGGCCTTATATTAAACACAATCAAAAAAATGTTTAAATAAGAATGCCCAAGAATCTTGACGGACTTTTAATACCAATACCCGTCTTTTGCTATCAACAAAAGCTAGAAACGAGCCAACTAAGTAAATAGCTCCCACCCTTCTTACTAAGTTTCCTTAATAAATCAATTATTATTTAATAGTAATTTTAATTTCACTAATAACAACTATTTAGTAGTTATTATCCTGAAATAACTTTACATTCGAATTGCATGGGCCATTGGCCAACATGCCACGCAAATAGATTCACATATGCATGAATCTTCCTGCTTTAGAAATCCCCATTTTCGCGAATTAAAATACACCCCCTAGTCTTGGATAAAAATGGGCCATCAGATACTGTTGTACCATCTTTAATTAAATATTTCTTCTTTTTTAATCTCGAAAAATAAAATCACCGAGGTAGGACAAATTTGGGGTACGACAATTGCCCCTATTCAATTATCTTCCAGTTGAATAGCGTGAGAAAACTCGAGTCTTGCGCATTCTGATTAGAAGTTTATTGAATACTTGAAGTATCCCAAAATTTGTCTTACAAACATAAGGTTACGTTGATATAACATACCCTTAAGAGTCTCAAGGAAGTAAGCAAAGCTGATGATGTATCGCTTACCAGGGTTTGATAACGAGGCAAATGGTTTTGAGCTTAAAAGCGTAATTTTGTATGTCTTGGTTTGGTTTTTGACTATTCATCCATTTGGAGGATGAATACAACAATAATTGATGATGCATGGCTGCTTGAAGACTGAGGCCATGGGTTATGTTCGTGAATCGCTGCGTGAAGTCTGAGGCGATGAGCTAAATCTTGTATTTTTGAGCATCGCTACATGAAGTCTGAGACGATAAGCTGGATTTTATGGAATGAAGAAACACATTGTTGCATGAAGTCTGAGGCAATGGGTTAGGTTTGTGAATTGCTGCGTAAAGTCTGAGACGATAAGCTGGATTTGGTTCTCGGGCATCGCTGCATGAAGTCTAAGGTGATGGTTTGTGTTACGGAGTAAATAAATGTACATTGCTACATGAAGTATGAGGCAATGAGTTTGGTTCGCAAATCACTGCATGAAGTCTGATGCAATAGGCTGGATTTTATGGAATAAAGAAACACATTGCTGCATGAAGACTAAGCAATGGGTTAGGTTCGCAAATCACTGTGTGAAGTATGATGTGATAAGCTAAATTTGGTTTCGAACATTGCTGCATGAAGTCTGAGGCGATGGTCTGGAGTTTGGAACACATTGCTGCATGAAGTTTGAGGCAATGGGTTAGGTTTGCGAATTGCTGCGTGAAGTCTGAAACGATAAATTGTATTTGGTTCTCGGGCATAACTGCATGAAGTCTGAGGCGATGGTTTGTGTTACAGAGTAAAGAAATGTACATTGCTGCATGAAGTCTGAGGCAATGAGTTTGGTTCGTAAATCGCTGCGTGAAGTCTGATGCGATAGGCTGGATTTTGTGGAATAAAGAAACACATTGTTACATGAAGACTAAGGCAATGGGTTAGGTTCGCAAATCACTGTGTGAAGTCTGATGTGATAAGCTAAATTTGGTTTTGAACACCGCTGCATGAAGACAGAGGCGATGGTCTGGAGTTTGGAACACATTGCTACATGAAGTTTGAGGCAATGGGTTAGGTTCGCAAATCGATGCATGAAGTCTGAGGTGATGGTTTGGAATTGCAAATCACTGCGTGAAGTATGAGGCGATAAGCTAGGTTTTGTTTTCGAACATCGCTGCATGAAGTCTGAGACGATGATATGTGTCGCGGGATAAGGAAACACATTGATGCATGAAGTCTGAGGTAATGTGCTTGGTTTGCGAATCACTGCATGAAGTTTGAGGCAATAGGCTGGGTTTTGAGAATACATTGAGGCTTAGAGGTGACATATGGAGTTTTGTGAATACATTGCGGCTTGAGGCAAAGTAGCGAGTTTGATTAATACATTGCGGCTTAGAGGCAATGCACTGAGTTTTGAGAATACACTGCGGCTTAGGGGCAATGTACCGAGTTTGGAGAATACATTGTGGCTTAGAGGCAATATATTGGGTTTGTAAGGAACTCATCACTACAAGAAGACTTAGGTGATGGGATGAACGTGCCACAGCATGAATACTTAGGTGACGGGTTGAATTGTAGGAGAAGTATTTTGTTGGTTGAACCTTAGATAGCTAAATCGAGGGCGAGGCTGTTTATTTGTTTGCTATGTGATACATGTGTATGCATGCGTATTGAATGTTTGTATATATGCAAAATGTATGATGTTTGATGTGTGGACCCCTGAGTGTATTCATATTGAATGTTGAAATGTATATTGTATGTATGTATGAAATGTGTGTAAGATGTGTGTATGCCTTGAAATGTTATGAAGACTATTTCTGGCATTCTCTCCTTTAAACCATTGACTTAGAGTTACCAATTCCTAGCATTGTATGTTATGTCATTGTAGCATTGCTGAACTTGAACACAATGGACAATGTTAGAAAAATTTGAACATTGATTTTGTATTGTGAACGCGAGTGTAGACATATACGTAGACGTAGGTAATGGCATATGCATAGATTTGTATGTTGTACGCGCAGGCGTAGACGTGTGTATTGGCATATGTGTGGCCTTTGTATGTGCAGGCATAAGCGTAGACGTATGTAGATTCGTATGTTGTAAGCACAGGTGTAAGCGTAGACATATGTATAGAATTGGAAGGAGTACACATGTGCATGGACGCGTGCGAACGTAGACCTCGTGTTGCAAGTGTAGGAATAGGCACTAACATGGACGTAGACTTTGTGTACGAACGCGTAGATGTAGGAGTAGATGTGTATATAGACTTTGTATTGTTGAGTGCAAGCGTAGGCGCAGGTGCGGACGTAGTCTTTTTGCGTCGTGAGCATAGACATATGCGTAGACATGTGTATAGACTTTTGTATTATAGACGTAGGAGTAGGCATAGCCATGTGCGTAGACGTAGACGTGGATTTTCTTTCAATATTTTTCTAACCAAAATGTTTTTTCGATGTTTTGTCAAATGCTTTTATTTTGTTAATCCCCCAAAATGATTTCAAGACAATATTAACAAGTAATGATCGTAGTATTTTGTAAACAAATCTGAGAAAAGAAAAAGGCAATTTGAAAGAAGAAAATAAAGAAATTGTTTTATTGATATGCCTCTGAATAGGCGAGAATGCGAGATGCAATTCCTAGATAGAGGTAATTATAGAAGGTTTTAAAACTATAAATGACAATGATAATTGTTACTGTTGTTCCCCAATATCCTTTTAATGATCTTATCTCCTTTGCTTTTGAGTTGTATGATTCAGATCTATCTCTCCCTTCGTGGTTCGTAGTCACAGTTCTTAGATCGCAGTCTTTTTGTTCTTTATTTCTTTGCATGAAATCCCTAATTTTTTCCTAGATTGCCCTTTCGGGTTTTCAATCCACCGGGATAATATTTTTGTTATATGCCCCTAATTTGTTTGCCTGGATCGCCTTTTAGGATTTTCGATCCACCGGGATGCTCCTTTTTTCCTAAGTTGACTGTTTAAGGTTCGAGCTTAGCGAGCTTCTTATATGTAGTATTTTTTACTGCGTTTGAGTTTTCCGGATGTGGTAGTTCTTCCTCATCCATTGTTGTGGGGACAAAATTACCACTGAAGGATGCTATTTTGACTATGTACGGACCTTCGTAGTTGGGGGTCCGTTTACCACGTGAGTCGAGGCGAGGTAGCAAAACCTTCTTGAGTACTAGACCATGTCGTGGTTCATCTTGTATAGTATACCGTTACTTTGAAAGAATTCTGAGGCTAATTTTCATAGGGTTTGCTTGCCAATTCTAGAGGCATTTTCTGGATGTCCTTATTTTTCGAGGTACTTCTTGATGTCGTAAAACCAAGGCTTGTTATATTGTCATTTTTCAATAGCAAGGCAATATGCGGGCTCTTCGAAGTGTCTGTTTATGATGCGTGGTTCATGGCGGACCAAGTTGCTTTGAACATAGCTGATAGAGTTGCCCGAGCGTCTGTCATTTGATTTCCTTTTCGTGGGACGTGACTGAAAATGATCTTTGCGAATTCTGCAGTCAGTTTTCAAAACATGATCCCGATATGGAACCAGTTTTGGATGTTTAGTATCCCATTCACCGTTGACTTAGTATATGGCTTGTGAGCATTCTTTGGAGAAGTTAATATTGCCCCTATGTCGTGCCCCGGTGCATTTGAAGCCTCGTCGAACGTGGATATCTAACGTGCCCCTGTCTCGAGTTCTTCGTCACGTATTGGTATTTCGTAGTTGTTTATTTTTACCGCACTGTTTGTATTTAACCTTGGCTTGTTTCTGTAGGAACAAGCATATATGCGCAATAACTTGATCAACTTCTTTATGGCTCCACTCTAACATTGCCCCTTAGCTTGGTTTCTTTCGAATCTTCCCTTGTGCTTAGATTGATGGTCTCTTATATCCTCTTGATATGGTTGTATATTGTCATCTTTTCTTTTTATTTCCCTCGCCATTTTCTCAGAGAGTTCAAGATCTTTATCATCTTCCTCTTTAGCTTGGTTGATAGGAGCATCAAAATTATATCGGATTGTAGCAGTAGCATTATTGGTGGTTTTGGGCATGAATTTGCACCTTTATCATGTTTTGGTGCAGATTTTGTATATGAGATTTGAAAATGCATATGCAGAGAAAGTATTACCATCTTTAAATTTAAGATGTAAATGCAAGAGAAAGAAAAGAGGTCTTAATTGAAAACAATATATAACTTTCATTAATCGTAAATATTGTCAGAAACAAAATGGGGGAATCCTTACAAGCAACCCCTATGCCTCGAGCTTAACATAAGTTCTTTCAAAAACAAGAAAAATTAATTAGGAAAGAAAAAGATCTCAGGAATCTCCATGGTCGTCCATCTTTTGATTTTTTTCTCCTGGGGTGCATTCTTGAATGAATTCAGTTGCCCCTTTGGTGTTGGCTTTGTTGGATATGTTTGCCCCATGTCTGCCATGCACTACACCATTGTTGACAAAAGTCTCTTGGATTGGAGGAAAACGTGCTTCGCCCTTCAGAGCATCTTTATATTTTCCTTCAGGGTATTGTCCTAACTTGACTATCCCCTGGTCCCCTAGCCTTTGTAGAGCTCTTCTGAAAGCTTCATTGTGTTCTAGTGGGAGTCCATATCCCAATAGATATTCTTTCAGTGAGTTTATCGGGGTTTTTGCTTGTCCGCTTGCCCCAGAGTCCGTGACTATTTAAATTGCATTTATCGTCGCCCCATCGTGCGAAGGCATAAGGTCTGATTTGGTGGTGGGCTCTTCAAAAGTTATGTCCTGAGATTCCAACAAATCATGCACCTTATGTTTAAATGGCCAACATTGCTCTATGGTATGTCTAGGCGAATTAGCGTGGTACTCACATCTGGCGTTGGCATCACATATTCGTGGGAGTGGCCCGACCGGAGGAGCTAGATGCTTGAGTTCCACTAAGGATGCCTTAACTAGCTGTTGTAATAATTGGCTAGGTGGCATAGGGAGTGAATCAAATTTCCTAGGTGGCCTTCTGCCTTGCTGCTGCCCTAGTGGGATCACTAATGGTTGTTGTACCCTGGGTTGTGACGCTACAACATTAATTTCTCCCTCTTTTCCTTTAGAGAGGTTTGAAGCAGGCCTCTTTGAATTGTAGGGAGCATTTAATGGCCCCCTGATATCTTACCACTTTTTATCTCAGTCTCGATTCTTTCTCTGATGGTTACTAGGTCTGAGAACCCCGAAGAGATACTTCCAACAATCATCTCATATTATAACCCGTGCAAAGTTCCCATGAATGTCTCTACTAACTCCTTCTCTAACAGTGGTGGTTGTACACAGGATGCCAACTCCCTCCATCTCTGAGCATACTCCTTGAAGGACACTTATTTCTTCTGGGACAAATTCTGGAGTTGCATGCGGGTAGGCGCCATGTCCAGGTTATATTTGTAATGCTTTAGAAAAGCGTTAGTAAGATCTGCGCGGGTTCGAATATGCGTTTGCTCCAATTGCATATACTAGTCTGAAGATGCCCCACTCAGGCCATCTTGAAAATAATGAATCATCAGCTTCTGATCGTGGGCATGGGCATGCATCTTCCTGCAATACATACAAAGATGATTTCTTGGACAACTGAGCCCCTTGTATTTTTCAAAGTCAGGTACTTTGAACTTTGGTGGAATCACCACATCAGGAACTAGGCCCATTTCGAGAGTGTCAAAACCCTTCACAACTTTTAATCTTTCCTCCAAAGCTCTGTACTGATTCATCACCAGTGGATTATCAACAACATGAGTACCAATCATCTTTAAGGGCGCTTGGTTGGCATCCTCTGGGTCGTGATCTCCGTATTGCATGTCCCAGTAGTTGTCTGCATTATTGGTTGGAATCTGCAGGGTATGATATGCCCCTGCTTTTGGCGGCGGTGGGACAAACCCTTCAGTATTAGCTTCTTGTCTGGCCATGACGGACTTCTAGAGTCCTGCCTCTGACTCTTTCCTTAGTTGGTGACCGCTTGATGCACCGATAGTCTGGGCTACTTCTTTGAAAGCTACCCTGGGAATCTGGTCTTGCCTTTCAATAATGTTCTTCAAAGCTATGAGAACTTGACTCAGATCTCCTTTCATTGAAGCGACATCACCCTTCACTTGGTCGAGATCCTCTTTGAACGCAGCCTGAGTTTCCTCGATTTTCTCAATTGCTTTCTGTTGATAGGCCCTTGTTTGATATGGAGGCCAGGGAGGTAGAGATCTTCTTCTACTGATGGTTCAGCTGGAGAGATGGTTTTGAAAAGATGAGTTTTGATGTGATATGCAGGTGTTCGTGAGTGCATGCATGCGAATGAATGTGTATGAATGTGGAATGATTACTTGTTTTGAATGTCTTATTCACTTGGGTATGTATTTGTCTTTCACTTATTTTTATTCAGTGACTATATTTAAAATAGATACGCAAATGAGATATGGGAACAAAATGCCTTTATTGAAGGTAACATAATTCAGATATTGAAAAATATTACAATCTTAAACCAAAACTTTATTTGCGTGAAATAAGCAAAAAGGAAATAAGTCTTCTTGGTGCGCTTGCGGACGTCTGCTCTTGAACCTGTCCACCTTTTCTTGACAAAGCTTGAGAAAGTATTCAGCATATTATTTCCCTTTTGTGGCTTTGATTTCAGACATGTTTGGCGCACTGACGCGGACAAGTTATTTTCTTCGGTATCCATTTTTAAAGACAGCACCGAGATCTTGAGTTTATTATTATCTTTTATAATCCCTGTGAATAAGACAAATAGAAAGAAACAGTTGAAGAATATATGAAATATATGATGAATATATGAAATGTATGAATGCATAGGTGTAGGGTTGAGTGACAAGATTTTTGTAATAAGTACCCCTATAAGGTAGGGATGTATGGTTCAATGACGGGGTTCTTGTGATAAGTACCTGTTGTACCCCAAAATTTGCCCTCTTTTCATACACGTATATTATTGGTTTTATGGTTATGGAATAAAGGTATATTTATCAAACTTCTTCAGGTTACAAGTGACGTTTATTCCGTCAATGGATATTCTCAGAGTATTTTCCGTGCTGAAGAACGGTTCGCCGTTTTGCAACGGTTCGGGGTTCAAAGATTCACAAGTCCAACCCGGCGCGTCATATTCAAGTGTTCTTTCGCCAAGATATCTCTGATAACATATTCTCAAATTCAGGTTCGGCTCAAGAGTCAATTTTTTAAAGAAGGTATCCGAATGAGTGAGTTTTCTCAAAGAAATATGGTGAAAAAGTATGCTGAAAGTGCAGTTTTTACGCGCTAAAAAATTCATAACTTAAAGATCGTGGCTCGTTTTGAACCTGTTCCGGTGGCCAAAATTTTGTATTGACGTCATCTACGTTTTCATCTCTCACGGCTGGAAGCCAATTTCGATCAGAAGATCTTTAGAAATGCAGATTTATCAAGTATTTTCATACAGAAAATTTGTGATAGAAGTTTATTTGCGTCATGTTCAGAAAATCATAACTTGGTCGATTTTCATCGTATCGAGCTGGTTATGGTGCCAAAATTTCAAAAATTGAGTTGGCTAAGTTTTCATAGAAGGTATTGAGTTCGAACGGTATCCAAAAGGCCTTCATTTTTTGCTCAGAGTACGCATGACGCGCCGAAAATCCTGAATGCTGAATATTATTTTATATGGGTCGAAACTTCGAAAATTCATAACTCGGTCAATTTTTATCGGATCTGGCCCATCTTTTTACACAAGGTCACTGACTCGGAGATTTACAACTTTTATTCCAAAGTCGATACCGGATTATGCTCAGAACAATACTAGTTTTTTTATTGAAAAACGTGTCAGAGTCGACACTGGAGCCCAAAATAAGTTTGTCTGAGCTGAAACTTCAAAAATTCATAACTAATTCATCGTTTATCCGATTAAGCTCATTTTTGGACAGGAGTTAGTTCTTGGTGTCAGCTACATTTTGTTTTCACATTTAAACTTCAAAAATTGCACTTAAGCCCATGCGATTTAGCCTGGAACGGGACGAACTCAAGTGAACATTGGAGGCCAAATTGCACATTCAAAGCCCATTTTTTTCTCTCTAATTTCTATTATATAATCTTATTCTTTTCACACAAACGGAAAGAAAAAAGAAAAAAAAGTCTTTTCCACAACGCTGTTAGAATATCAAATTCTTTCAAGAACCCTAAAACTCTGAAATCCTTATTACAAATCCCCATCTCACTACAAACAAGTCATCCCCGTTACAAACTCACATCTCACTACTTCTCCAGTAAGGGTAAGATTGGCTTGATCTCCATAATCAAAAGGGCATAAAAGCATTCATATCACTACTTCTCCAGTAAGGGTAAGGCTGATTTGATCTCCATGATCAAAAGGGTATAATCATACATACATGCCATATCGGTTTTAACATTAAATTTTTTCTTCTTCATATTTGCTTTATTTGTATTTTATGATATATAATAATTTATTTAATGTGTTCATGAGATTCAACACTGCAGATTTAGACAAGATCCCATGCAGGTTCATTACAGAACATTGAAGCCAAAACAAAAATGGGCAAAACAGAACAACCAACACATGATACTAATACATGACAAGTCAGACATCCTGAGAAGGTTAAGGGCGTGAGTTCAACAACCACCCCTATTGGTTTTGATTTTCTTCCTTTCTATTTATCCGTTTACCTATTTTTATTCCTTCTGTTTAAAATCTTTTTTTTCATAAAACTTAACACTTTTCACAAACCTTTGATTTTTTATAATAAACTCGAATAATTAATTTTAAGTTTTAATTTAATTTTAGGTAACTTTAATTGTTTTTTAAAAATTAATTAGAACAATTAGGATTTTGTTTCTAACTTAATTCTATTTTCTTTTTTCTTAAAATAACAAAACACAAAAATAGGTCATTTAATTATTTTTCTTAACTAATTTAATTAGCTAATTAATTGTGTATTTAATTTTAAAATCTAATTCTTTTCTTTAAAAAAATAATTAAAAACAACAAAAAATATTTTTTTCTAATTAGTTTAAAAAGGGTCAAAACCCTAATTTCTTCCCGATCTAAATTTCATCGCGCGCTTTATTATTATTTTTACCATATTGATGTAACTGCCCACAAGTTGTAATAGTTTAATTAGGTCTTTTATTTTCATTTACCGCTTTATTTTTCAAGGGTTTGTTTTTGGCAATGTAAATACCTGAAGTCTTGTAATAGCTTAGTTTATTTTCCGCAGTTTAAATTCTGCAAACTATAAACTGCTTAG
Source organism: Vicia faba (assembly GCA_948472305.1). Taxonomy (NCBI): domain Eukaryota; kingdom Viridiplantae; phylum Streptophyta; class Magnoliopsida; order Fabales; family Fabaceae; genus Vicia; species Vicia faba. The sequence continues at coordinate 1,687,584,133 of OX451736.1, read as the reverse complement.
ATGTATGTTAATAGGATTGTATGGAAAGACAAACTGAAAATTAAAATGGTAGATCACCTAATGTGCAAAGATTAAATAACTGAAACAAATCACATGCACATGCTCACTCTTAGGGTATGCCTCACTTGGTTGCCTCGGAAAATAATGGTCATGTCCCTCGAACATAGGGATACCCTTAGCAAAGACCCTCGGTTAAAATCATCATAAAGATCATGGTCCCTCGATGTCCCTCGAAATTTCCTACGGTATATGATCTTGTCCCTCGATGTTGCCTACGAATATATGATGACAGTCCCTTCGAAATGCTAAGGTATCCTTACATGCTGCCTTTAATGACCATTACGTTCCTTTCGAATTGACCCTTACAAATTCCAACGACGGTGCTACCTACTCACTAATAGTAGGATAGCGCTGTCTAAAGGAAAAAAGAATAGAAACAATTATTTTTTCGAGTAGGTAGATAACTGTTAGGTACTTGCTCAAAACAACAAACTTTTCACACTTACACTTCTTTTAAACAAAGCTTTCAAAAACACTTCGTAACACTCTTGAAGACAAAAGCAAGAGTTAAATCGAAGTCAAAAACCTTTTTCAAATCAAACACACACAAGCAATTTTGAAAATGATGAGCAAGTACCTAAGAGCCCGTGGAAAACCACGAATAGAAAGGGTGCTAATACATTCCCTTTCTATAATCTATCCCACGTACTCAAAATCTCAAAAAAGGGAATTTTTCTGTGCTTTTTTCCTGTCCTGTTGGATAAAATAAAAGTCGGTGGCTACTCTTGCTTAGTGCGACATTTTGCGAACAAAAAACGCAAAACGCAAACCAGTATAACAGTCGGTTTTACCACCGTATCACAGAACTGGCGACTTTGCTGGGGAAATAAATAAGTGGGGTGTACCTTAAGATTAGTTCATCATATTGTTTTCTATTATTTGATTTGATTGCTTTATTTTTGTGGGCTTTGTATCGGAGTTACTATAGATCCTAACCCGGATCTGGGGAACACCTTTTAGGTAAGTAGCAATAGACTGTGAGAGAACTGTACGACGTAGACTGATACAGTTAAAGTAGTAGCTACGTTGATGTGGCACATTAGTTGGTACCGATATCCCTTATGGAGCAACCAGGAGAGTATGGGTATGCTATATGGGTCGTTAAGCATCAACTGACCTTAGAACATATAATTGACCAACTTGGCCATAAGAAGTAGTGAGATGCTACACTCATTGAGACCATACTCTCGAGATGGTTCCGACTGCAAGAAAAGATTGTGTGAGCTGAAACTATGATCGATGGAGGATGGTCAGTGATATTGAGAACCTCTAGAACCCGGTTACTATTATTAGGACAAATTGAACCAACTGAACTTAAAGAGGGTAGTACCTAGACTCCATGCAAGCCTAAACTTAAGGGCTATTGTGTGACTTGTTTTCCCTTACCATGTTTGCTATCTGTGATACATGTGGTGTGTTTTTATCATGACATCATGCATCATAACATAACATGTCATATCATACTAACCATTTCAAGGATCTCAAGGGTCTGTGATGTAGGTCATGGAGAACCAGACATATAAGGGGATTTATTTTCCTCTAGCCAATATTGTCAAAGGATCTTGAGTCAGGGGCTATGACCCACTCAATATGGTGAGCTTGACTCTGGAAGAAGGACTCTCAACAACACGAAGTTTCTTCAATCAAGCTGCAATCAAATTCTAACAGTTTCTTGTTTACCCCGCGAGATCCTTGAAAATATTGCATACATATCATTGCATAAGCAGGTTTCAAAGCAGGTCTCTCATGTTCTCGCTGTTTATTTCGGCAATGGCTCTCCAACAAGACAACAAAGATCTCCAAGCTCAAGATACCCAGTTCAAGGAATTTCTCCTGAATCTATCCAAGGGGCAAGAAGACCTGAAAACACTCTTCGCCGGGAATCTGACCAAGGAACGTCCAGACAACAACAAGAATGAACAACTGGAACAATTGCAAGCTGAGGTAGAAGCAATGAGAATCCAGATCCTAGGGCAGATGGCTCTTATCCAAAACTTAGCTCAAGGACAAGAAGGGATAAGAGCCTTCCTCAATAAGCTTCAACAAGATGGATGCAGATCCATGAAACAAACAGTTAAGATTGTGGATCAAGGCATTAATCAGCCCTCGGTGAGAGAAGAGGTTGGGAACAGAGCTTTCATGATTACTACTACATCACAAGCCCAACCACAACCTCTCCAACGACAACGGGGAAATCGACATAAGTAGAATACATCTGAAAGGCGCTTCACCGAAATCAACATGTCATTGGATCAAGCATTGCAACGCCTGTTGAAGGCCAAGTTGGTTATATTAAGGGACTCTCCTTAGAATCCCAACATAGCCTCCCCAAGGTACAATCCTGATGCTAGGTGTGCATACCATTCCAACAGCCCTGGACATGACACCAACAACTGTTGGGCGTTGAGAAACAAAATTCAAGACCTGATTGATGAAGGAGCATTGGAATTCATACAAGACGGTCAGGTTAAGTTCTTCTGCCATCCCTCCAAGGCATACCATCTGAAGTGATAAGTTCTCACAAGAAGACTTTTTGTTCATTAGAATTTTCAATTTGTAATTTTCTTTTGATTGTTCAAACATTTAGTCATGTCAAAACTTTATTATTTCATTAATGCATTGCATATGTCTATTTTGAATCAATCCATCTGTATTCACTATTTCAAAAAATGTGTTCTTATTTCCTTTTGTGATGTTCAACTCTCGATTTAAAAACTGTAAGCCTTTAGAGGGAGGATGACGAAAACGATACCACGATCTCTACAGTATGCTTTTGAATAGACCCCACTGACGATGTACAACCGTTGTTTCAAATCCTAAACAGTGGAGTTATAAGGAAGATAATCCCTAGTCAACCCCTTTGAGCCAAAGAAGTAGGAGTTTTTTCTTTTCACACATATTAAAACCCTTAATTATAACCTGGGGCAGGGTAGTTTTCTTAGTTAATTCAGAGGCGCATTCAGTCACGATCTGCCGCTTCGTACATAATGAATGGCATCGAAGACGTCCTTCCAAAACAAAAGACGGTGATGGTTCCGCATAATCGTCAAGACAGGCAGTCATTATCTCTCAAAATAAAAACCCATTAAGTCAAAACCTATGAAGGAGACTTAAGAAAAAACAATGGGGCATCCCACTGACTGTAATCACAAAAAGAAACAGTTAAGGCAAAAGATAGGGATAATAAAATCAAAAAGAAAGAGGTCCTACAAACCCTCAACAAAAAGAAATGACTGCCTATTCAAAATAAACTGTCAGTATCCGAACCATCACTGGAATATCAGAGCAAAGACTCAAATGGATTCTAAACACGCAACTAACTGAGCATAGGACTGAAGAACATCACGAAGAGTGGGTGGGTACAAATAAATTTTGAGCCTTTATCCTTTGTTTCTTAAACCGTGAACCAGGCCACGTTATAACCCTTAAAAGTCCTAGCTGAAGCATGGGTTAGTTCGAAAGCATACTGTTACAAAAGGTATCCTGACTCCTGTAGGACTTGCTGTAAATCCTGAGTTGACATCACACTTTTACAAAAAAAAACAACTTGTTTTACTAAAAAATGAATTTTCAAACTTCAAGATAGACATAAGCTTTGCATTCTTAAAATAACATTGTTTGCATATGACTATTTGTTCAACAACAGAGAAATTCGCATGACGAATATCTAGTGAACAAAGACCTTCTCAATAAAAAGGATCACCTCAAGTGGAAAAAACACTTCCAACCAAGGGGAACGACATGATCATTGTCCATCATCTGGGGAAGTCAAGTCAAGATTCAAGGAATCTCTCAAAGAGGCCAAATAGCCAGGGGCAGATCTCCATCTGAATCACTTGGGGCATTGGACATGAATTCCAGCAACGAATCTTGTATGATCAAACGAACATCTTCTGGTAGTGTGGCAACACAACACTACCGACAGTGACAACTCCCTACACACTGAGAGCATGGACATAGTCAAAAAATACTGCGCATGAACAAAGACCCGCTAGGTTGACACACCTAGGCAAAACAAGGGCGTCCCGGTGAACCAAAAGGTTCGGGAAAAAATTAGGGATAAAAACAAAAAAAAAGATTTATACACCCGGCAAGTCGAAAACCTGAGAAGACGGCTTGGGCAAAAAAGGGTATCCTGGTGGACTGAAAATCTGAAAAGACAGTCCAGGCAAAAGTTAGGGATTAAAGCGTACGACTATGTCCCGTTATCTTGTCACTTTCCTATCAGTAGAAGACTTATCATTCTGATCAGTAGTTACCAAGCACCTCATAAGTAGGGATGACACTCAACCCACAAGGCCTCCGTAGGCACTTCCTCCAGCAGGTACAGGGGCAGAAAAGTCTTGATGCAAAGTTATTGTCATATCCTCAGCACACGTCCCAGTAATATCTACACTCCCCGCAGAGTAAGAAATATCCAAAAGTAGTGGTGTTAATTCTCCCCAAGCAGAGTTCATCTTTCACCAACAATGGAAGACCATCCCCAGTGGAGTTTATTTCTTCCACAGACAGAAATTTTATTCCCGACAGAGTTCATCATCGCCAACAACGGTAATTCATCCCCAACCGAGGTTATTGCTCCAAATCAACGGATCTTCTGACAGAGTATCTCTTCCCCACAGAGTCATTTTTTTCTCGCCAATTTATTCTCCAACAGAATTATTCTCCGGCCAAGTTATTCTCAAATCATCTTCAGTTGTTATCCCCAGTGAGCGAAACTCTTTATTCTCCAACAACAATCAGGGATTTATTTTCCCAAACTCGGACGTGCCATAATAGCATTTCATGTTCATATATCATGACGTGCTCATACATATTGCATACAACATAATCTCATTTATTTTGAGAACATCATCATACAATGCATGTCATGCATCATATACGATTAATCATGTACCTTTTCAGGAAAGATGGTTATCATCAACAACTTCCAGCAAGTTCAAGATTAACTCCAGAAATTAAACAGAGTAATTATCTGCACGATCAAATGCAGCTTTACACGGGTTCGTCACAAAGAAATCTTACACGGGTTTCTCCTAAATGCAGCTTCACACGGGTTTATCCTGAAAAATCTTACACGGGTCCTTTCTCATATATTTCTGAATGAAGTTTTACACGAACTCATCCCAAAGTAACCTTACCCAGGTTCCTCCTGAAGTTTTACACGAACTTATCACAAAGTAACCTTACCCAGGTTCCTCCTGAAGTTTTACACAGACTTAGCCTGAAGTAACCTTACCCAGGTTCCTCCTGAAGTTTCACACGAACTTATATCAAAGTAACCTTGCCCCGGTTCATTCTGAAGTTTTACACGAACTTATCACAAAGTAAACTTACCCAGGTTCCTCCTGAAGTTTTACACAGACTTATCCCAAAGCAACCTTACCCAGGTTCCTTCTCAGTTCAGATGCAGTTTTACCCAAACTCCTTGCAAAGCAACCTTACCCAGTTCCTTCTCGGTTCAGATGCAGTTTTATCCAAACTCCTTGCAAAGCAACCTTACCCAGGTTCCTTCTCGGTTCAGATGCAGTTTTACCCAAACTCTTCGCAAAGCAACCTTACCCAGGTTCCTTCTCGGTTCAGATGCAGTTTTACCCAAACTCCTCGCAAAGCAACCTTACCCAGGTTCCTTCTCAGTTTAGATGCAGTTTTACACAAACTCCTCGCAAAGCAACCTTACCCAAGTTCCTTCTCGGTTCAGATGCAGTTTTACCCAAACTCCTCGCAAAGCAACCTTACCCAGGTTCCTTCTCGGTTCAGATGCAATTTTACCCAAACTCCTTGCAAAGCAACCTTACCCAGGTTCCTTCTCGGTTCAGGTGCAGTTTTACCCAAAATCCTCGCAAAGCAACCTTACCCAGGTTCCTTCTCGGTTCAGATGCAATTTTACCCAAACTCCTCGCAAAGCAACCTTACCCAGGTTCCTTCTCGGTTCAGATGCAGTTTTACCCAAACTCCTCGCAAAGCAACCTTACCCAGGTTCCTTCTCGGTTTAGATGCAGTTTTACCCAAACTCCTTATAAAGCAACCTTACCCATGTTCCTTCTCGGTTCAGATGCAGTTTTACCCAAACTCCTCGCAAAGCAACCTTACCCAGGTTCCTTCTCAGTTCAAATGAAGTTTTACCCAAACTCCTCACAAAGCAACCTTACCCAGGTTCCTTCTTGGTTCAGATGCAGTTTTATCCAAACTCCTCGCAAAACAATCTTACCCAAGTTCCTTCTCGGTTCAGATGCAGTTTTACCCAAACTCCTCACAAAGCAACCTTACCCAGGTTCCTTCTCGGTTCAGATGCAATTTTACCCAAACTCCTCACAAAGAAACCTTACCCAGGTTCCTTCTCGGTTCAGATGCAGTTTTATCCAAACTCCTCACGAAGCAACCTTACCCAGATTCCTTCTCATAAGCCCTACTATCCAGGTTCCTTCTTATAACTTTACCATCCAGGTTTCTTTTCTCTTATCTCCAGACAGCAGTCCACAACACTGGAATACCTGGACCTATCAAACACGATCAGTTTCACCTTTCCCTAGTAGGTCGCGATGCAGCCTATACACAACTAGATACGCAGTTCACTTCCGCTTCCTCAAGCCGGAGTTAATTCCCCAGTAGATTAACGGACAACTGAAGCTCCTAAAATTCTATTTCTCCCAAGACAGAGACCAACATTCCTCATCAGATTCCTCCTCAACGATAGGAACATGAATTCTCATCAAAGGAATATCTCGGGAAATCAACATCCTCTAGATGGCATCTTTAAGCCCATCTCCGATGACCTCCCGTCATCTCCTCTAAATGGCATCTGTAAGCCCATTCCCGATACTACTTACATAGTCAAGCATCATTACAGACGAGTGTAAATTTATGGGCACTCTAGTGTTCAATAATCTTCCACCTTCAGATCACGAAAGACAGACGAGCCAATCTAAATCTTCAGGTTTAAGAAGATTGAACAGAAGCAGCTGTTGTACCCAAAATTTGCCCTCTTTTCATACACGCATATTATTGGTTTTATGGTTATGGAATAAAGGTATATTTATCAAGCTTCTTTAGGTTATAAGTGACATTTATTTCGTCAATGAATATTCTCAGAGTATTTTCCGTACTGAAGATCGGTTCGCCGTTTTGCAACGATTCGGGGTTCCAAGATTCACAAGTCCAACCCGACGCGTCATATTCAAGTGTTCTTTCGCCAAGATATCTCTGATAACGTATTCTCAAATTCAGGTTCGGCTAAAGAGTCAATTTTTTAAAGAAGGTATCCGAATGGGTGAGTTTTCTCGAAGAAATATGGTGAAAAAGTGTACTGAAAGTACAGTTTTTATGCGCTAAAAAATTCATAATTTGAAGATCGTGGCTCGTTTTGAACCCGTTCCGGTGGCTAAAATTCCGTATTAACATCATCTACGTTTTCATATCTCACGGATGGAAGCCAATTTCGATCAGAGGGTCTTCAAAAATGCGGATTTATTAAGTATTTTTGTACAGAATTTATGACAGAAGTTTATTTGCGTCATGTTCAGAAAATCATAACTTGGTCGATTTTCATCGTATCGAGCTGGTTCCGGCGCCAAAATTTCACAAATTGAGTTGGCTAAATTTTCACATAAGGTATTGAGTTCGAACGGTATCCAAAAGACCTTCATTTTTTGCTCAGAGTACGCGTGACATGCCGAAAATCCTGAATGCTGAATATTATTTTCTCTGGGTCGAAACTTCGAAAATTCATAACTCGGTCAATTTTTATCGGATCGGGCCCATCTTTTTACACAAGGTCACTGACTCAGAGATCTACAACGTTTCTTCCAAAGTCGAGACCGGATTATACTCCGATCAATACCAGTTTTTTATTGAAGAACGTGTCAGAGTCGACACTGGAGCCCAAAATAAGTTTGTCTGAGCTGAAACTTAAAAAATTCATAACTAATTCACCGTTTATCCGATTGAGCCCATTTTTGGACAGGAGTTAGTTCTCGATATCAGCTACATTTTATTTTCACATTTCAACTTCAAAAATAGCACTTAAGCCCCTGCGATTTAGCCTGGAACTTGACGAACTCAAGTGAACATTGGAGGCCCAATTGCACATTCAAAGCCTATTTTCTCTCTCTCTCTCTAATTTCTATTATATAATCTCATTCTTTTCACACAAACGAAAAGAAAAAAGAAAAAAAGCCTTTGCCACAACGCTGTCAGAATATCAAATTCTTTCAAGAACCCTAAAACTCTGAAATCCTTATTACAAATCCCCATCTCACTACAAACAAGTCATCCCTGTTACAAACTCACATCTCACTACTTCTCCAGTAAGGGTAAGGCTGGCTTGATCTCCATGATCAAAAGGGCATAAAAGCATTCATATCACTACTTCTCCAGTAAGGGTAAGGCTGATTTGATCTCCATGATCAAAAGGGTATAATCATTCATACATGCCATATCGGTTTTAACATTAAATTTTTTCTTCTTCATATATTTGCTTTATTTGTATTTTATGATATATAGTAATTTATTTAATGTGTTCATGAGATTCAACACTGCAGATTTAGACAAGATCTCATGCATGTTCATTACAGAACGTTGAGGCCAAAACACAAATGGCCAAAACAGAACAACCAACACATGATATTAATACATGACAAGGCAGACATCCTGAGAAGGTTAAGGGCGTGGGTTCAACAATCACCCCTATTGGTTTTGATTTTCTTCCTTTCTATTTATCTGTTTACCTATTTTTATTCCTTCTGTTTAAAATCTTTTTTCATAAAACTTAACACTTTTCACAAACCTTTGATTTTTTATAATAAACTCGAATAATTAATTTTAGGTTTTAATTTAATTTTAGGTAACTTTAATTGTTTTGTAAATAAATTAAAATTAATTAGAACAATTAGGATTTTGTTTCTAACTTAATTCTATTTTCTTTTTTCTTAAAATAACAAAACACAAAAATAAGCCATTTAATTATTTTTCTTAACTAATTAATTAGCTAATTAATTGTGTATTTAATTTTAAAACCTAATTCTTTTCTTAAAAAAAATAATTAAAAACAACAAAAAATATTTTTTTTCTAATTAGGTTAAAAAGGGTCAAAACCCTAATTTCTTCCCGATCTAAATTTCATCGCGCGCTTTATTATTATTTTTACCATATTGATGTAACTGTCCACAAGTTGTAATAGTTTAATTAGGTCTTTTATTTTCATTTACCACTTTATTTTTCAAGGGTTTGTTTTTGGCTATGTAAATACCCGAAGCCTTGTAATAACTTAGTTTATTTTCCGCACTTTAAATTCCACAAACTATAAACTGCTTAGATCTATGTTAATAGGATTGTATGGAAAGACAAACTGAAAATTAAAATGGTAGATCACCTAATGTGCAAAGATTAAATAACTGAAACAAATCACATGCACATGCTCACTCTTAGGGTATGCCTCACTTGGTTGCCTCGGAAAACAATGGTCATGTCCCACAAACGTAGGGATACCCTTAGCAAAGACCCTCAGTTAAAATCATCATAAAGATCATGGTCCCTCGATGTCCCTCGAAGTTGCCTATGGTATATGATCTTGTCCCTCGATGTTGCCTACGAATATATGATGACAGTCCCTTCGAAATGCTAAGGTATCCTTACATGCTGCCTTCAATGACCATTACGTCCCTTTCGAATTGACCCTTACAAATTCCAACGACGGTGCTACCTACTCACTAATAGTGGGATAGCGTTGTCTAAAGGAAACGAGAATAGAAACGATCTTTTTTTCGAGTAGGTAGATAACTGTTAGGTACTTGCTCAAAACAACAAACTTTTCACACTTACACTTCTTTTAAACAAAGCTTTCAAAAACACTTCGTAACACTCTTGAAGACAGAAGCAAAAGTTAAATCGAAGTCAAAAACATTTTTCAAATCAAACACACACAAGCAATTTTGAAAATGATGAGTAAGTACCTAAGATCCCATAGAAAACCACTGATAGAAAGGATGCTAATACCTTCCCTTTCTATAATCTACCCCCCGTACTCAAAATCTCGAAAAAAGGAATTTTTCTGTGCTTTTTTCCTTTCCTGTTGGATAAAATAAAAGTCGATGGCGACTCTTGCTTACCGTGACATTTTGCGAACAAAAAACGTAAAACGGAAACCAGTATAACAGTCGGTTCTACCATCGTATCACAGTACCCTTAGAAGGTAGGCTCCTCAATTTTGACCTACGGTTAGTCTAACCTCCCAAAAGGTGGTTTCCTTAAAGGTATCATGAATAACACCAGAGGGAAAAGGCACAAGGGCCTCCCTTAGGTGGAGCCTCTTTACAGACCGAAACTTTCGTCTCAAAGTCGTGAAAGGTCTCGTCATGAGATTTTAGGTTAAGGTCGTTACAAAGATTCATGAGTGACCTTCCAAAGTCCTACTCGTCAAGAGGATATCTCTCGATAAGTATTCCTTTTTCGGAAGTTCACTGACTCTAGGCAAAGTCGTCACATAAACTCGCAGGGGTGATGTACCCCATAAGCTAATAGACAAACCTTCTTTCTAAGGGTTATCAAAAATATTTTTTTTGAAATAAAAACCCGCCACATAGTAAATATATAATAATTAAAGGAAAATTAACAAGAAATAAAAAAAATGCAATAAATAAATTAATGCAAATAAATAAATAAAAATAAAAACCCAAAAGAGGCCTAAAACCTAGGGTTAAGGAGAGTCCCCAGCAGAGTCGCCAGCTGTTGCGACTGGTTTTTTAATCAGAGCCGCCACTATTAGTTTTTATCCTAGGGAAGGGAATCTAACAGAAAACCCTAATTCACAGACAAAGATTCTAGGTTTTGGACTTCATTAGACGAAAGGAAGGTATTATGCACCTTTCATCTACCTTGTTCACAAGGATGCTAGGTTTTAGGTTTGAGTTGGGGAAACAAGATTTAAATTTTATTAGGGGAAGGGTTTAAAAATTTTTATAGGGGAACTCGCTACGATTTTTGATCGTATGCCTACGTATCCTCTTAAGAGGAATCAGAGTCCCAATTTGTAGTTCGTATGGGGTTGGTGTTTTTTAGGGGTTGCAAACATACTTTGAATCACCTTGCACTTGGCAGGGAATCGTGATTGTGGAGATTTTGACTAAATGCGTAGTAAGTCAAAATTAGTTTGAACCCTTTTACAAAAACAGTTGATTAGTTTAGTTAATTGCGAAAAATAAGTGTGATATTTGTTAGTGTTTTTTATTGTGTTAAATTGCGAAGATCTTGATTAATGCATGATTACGAAAAAATTTAATGCAAATAATATATAACATAATATATGCAATTTTAATATAAAAATAATTTATTTAGTATATAAATAATAATGCTTACATTCAATAAATAATAATATAATAAATGATATGAATAATAGATATTATAAAAGAAATAAATAATTATAATAATATAAAAATAATATTAATAATAATAATATGAAAATTAATAATAATAATAATAATTAAATAATAGAAAAGAATATATATAAAAAATCAGAATTATAAGAAAATATAAAAAATAATGATTAAACAAGGGGGGGGGGGGTTGCAATTTTACGTTAACAAGTAAAACAGGGGGGTGTTAAAAGGAAATATGGGCTAGGCCCATTGACAACTCAGAACGGGGGGGTACAATTTGGTTTGTTGGTTTAGTAATTTTAAAAGAGGGGGTACTAAAAGTAACTGGGCCAGGCCCAAGCGCTATTTGCCAAGGATATGGAAGATTGAGTGTGGTGAGGTGCATGGAACTTATGATGCAGACTTGGCCTCTGGCCGTATGATCAAGATCACATGGATGAAATTAAGGGTGCATGATCATTACCGTGCATGCACATGTATGGAATCTTAACAGATCATATTATTTGTTTTTTATTCATTTTCATAATTCTTTGTTTTACAGTAACTAGTCTTCACCTTTCTCTCTTCGCTATAGCCCTTTCGTCTTCTTCTTCAACCTTTCAAACCCTTCTTTCTACTCTCCGCGACAACTACCAATACTTTACCCCCCAATCATGAATCAAAACCCCAAAACACCAACACAAAAAAGAGAAAATAAGTTAAGTGATTTTTACCCTTTGCTAATTTTGTTTTTCCCAATTTTTGTACTAAACGCTTTTCCGATTCTTGTAGGTTCCGATGATGATGAATGATTAAAGGTGGTTCACGACGCTGGTTAGCAAGGGCAATTGTGGTGCAGTCAAGGGAGGCTGATTAGGGTTTTAGAAATCGAAACCCCAATCGACGCTTCGTCCTTCTTCTCCTCCCCGATTTCTCTTGTTCTTTCTGTCAAATCCCTTTCTGTTCTATATTCAATCCTCTGCCCCCTGTACTTTCTGTAACTCCTCCTCCCCTTTTCACTATTTCCTCAATTAGTATTTATAGGGCTCAGTTTTAGGGTTTTTTAGAGTTGTTGTGTATAATCGCAATTAGAGCTTAGATTAGGGAATTGATTTTAGTTGTAATTGATTATGTTGATTATGTAGTTTTGAGATTGGATTTAATTTGATATTGTTTGCAATTGATTATGTAAAAAGATTTTGTAATGTGAGATTCATTGATTTGATTCTGTAATTTCCAGATTTTGCTTAGATTTGATTTTGGAATTTTGCTGTAATTTGATTTGTAAATTTGGGATTCTGTAATGTAAATCTGGATTTGATACTGTAATATGATTTGATGAAGATTGGGTCTTGTTATGCATTTTTCTGCAATCGCATTAATCTTGTAGATTTGTTTTAATCTAATATTGTTTTATTTTTAATCTCAACGGTATATGTTAGTAAAAGAACAACGTGAATTTTGGAAGATTAGAACAATTGTTGTTTTTTTGGTTCAGGGCCTATTAATTGTTTCATACAGCAAAAACAACTTTTTTTAATCCAATTGGGATATTACTATTATTTCAGCCCATCATATTCTTTATTTACAGCAAAGAAACAATTTTCTTAAACCAAGCCCAATTAACCATCAGCCCAATGCTATATTGTTATTTTTTAAATAAGTAAACCAACTTTAAAACATTACTATAAAAAGGAAAATGTTTCTTTCTTGATTTATTCACAATAATAAACAATTTTTTTCTTTTTTAAAATAAGACTAAGACTTAATGGGTTTAGTTAACTTGATAAGCACACCCCTCTCTTGAAAACAGCAAAAATCATTGGGCCTTATATTAAACACGATCAAACAAATGTTTAAATAAGAATGCCCAAGAATCTTGACGAACTTTTAATACCAATACCACTCTTTTGCTATCAACGAAAGCTAGAAACGGGCCAACTAAGTAAATAGCTCCCACCCTTCTTACTAAGTTTCCTTAATAAATCAATTATTATTTAATAGTAATTTTAATTTCACTAATAACAACTATTTAGTAGTTATTATCCTGAAATAACTTTACGTTCGAATCAGACGGGCTATTGGCCAACATGCCACGTAAATGGGTTCACGATGCACAAATCTTTCTGCTTTAGAAAGCCCCATTTTCGCGAATTAAAATTCACCCCTAGTCTTGGATAAAGATGGGCCATCAGATACTGTTGTACCATCTTTAATTAAATATTTCTTCTATTTTAATCTCGAAAAACAAAATCATCGAGGTAGGACAAATTTGGGGTACGACACATATACCCAATATCCGACAGTAAATGGGTTAGCCCAGTACATGTCGTACCTAAGAAAGGTGGTGTTACGGTTGTCAACAATACTAAAGGAGAATCTGTAGCGCAACGAACTCATACTGGGTGGAGAATATGCATCGACTATAGAAAGTTAAACAAAGCCACTCGTAAAGATCACTTTCCTTTATCCTTCATTGATCAAATGCTTGAACGAATAGCTAAACACTCTCACTTATGATATTTAGACAGTTATTCCAGATTTTTCCAAATTCCTATCCATCTCGGCGACCAAGAAAAGACGACTTTCACTTGTCCTTATGGTACGTTCGCCTATAGACGAATGCCATTTTGATTATGCAATGCCCCTGTAACATTCCATAGATGTATGATGTCCATCTTCTCTGATTTTCTAGATGACATGATGGAAGTTTTTATGGATGACTTCTCTATCTGTGTAGAAAGTTTTGAAGGATGTTTATCGAACCTTGAAATGGTACTAGAAAGTTGCGTAAGTGTCAATCTCATGTTAAATTGGGAAAAATGCCACTTTATGGTCCGACAAGGAATTGTCTTAGGGCACATAGTATCCTATAGGGGAATTGAAGTAGATAAAGAAAATATCGAAGTTATAGAAAATCTTCAACCACCCAAAATTGTTAGAGAAATAAGAAGTTTTCTAGGACAAGTTAGTTTTTATCGATGTTTCATTAAAGATTTCTCTAAAATAACCAAACCTCTAACCGAACTGCTGATGAAGGATGTTGAGTTCATTTTCACCGACAAATGCTTGGACGCGTTTACAACTCTAAAAAAGGAATTAATATCAGCACCCATTATGCAACCTCCTGATTGGAATGAACCATTCGAGATAATGTGTGATGCCAGTGACTATGCCGTAGGCGCAGTCCTAGGACAAAGAAAGGATAAAAAGCTTCATACGACCTACTACGCAAGTAGAACCCTAGATCCTGCGCAGAAGAATTATGCCACCATTGAAAAAGAATTGTTAGTTGTTGTGTTTGCTTTAGATAAATTCTACTCCTACTTAGTAGGAGCACGAATAATTATCTATACTGACCACGCTGCAATCCGGTACCTCTTAAGTAAGAAATATGCCAAACCAAGATTACTAAGGTGGATCTTAATTCTACAAGAATTCAATTTAGAAATAAAAGACAGGAAAGGAACCTAAAATGTAGTAGCTGACCACCTATCCAGAATAGAAGGCATCAAACTAGATCATGTTCCTTATGGACGCCTTGTAGCCCAATTAGAATTAGACAATATTATAACTGAGTACCCTGTGACTTATGAAGACAGGAACACAAACGAAATTATGGAAGAAATATGCACTACAACCATACTGCCATGGTATGCTGACTTTGTCAACTACTTGGTTGCTAGAGTGCTTCCACCTGATATGTCTTATCAACAAAAGAAGAAATTCTTTCATGACCTTAAACATTATTATTGGGATTAGCCTTTGCTTTTCAAGAGAGGCGCCAACAGTATTTTCCGTCGATGTGTTCCAGAAAATGAAATCGAAAACGTAATTTTCCATTGTCATGCCGCTCTCTATGGAGGTCATGCAAGTACTTCAAAGACATGCGCTAAGATATTGCAAGCTGGCCTCTATTGTCCTAGTCTTTGGAAAGACGTCCATATCACGGTTAAAAATTACGACCAATGCCAACACACTGGAAACATCTCTAGAAGCGATGAGATGCCTCAAAAGGGAATTCTAGAAGTTGAAGTCTTTGATGTATGGGTGTTGTACCCCAAAATTTTCCCTCTCATTCTTTAAGACCTTTCTCACAAGGTTTCGCAAGATTCAAGCTTGCACAAGTACTTTGGAATTTTCCAGTACCAAAATTAAAAGGAAACTGTCAAAAAGGGAGAAAACAGATAAAAATATTATTTTGACAAAATTTGGAGAAATACAAGTGTTCTTTGATTGGCCTTTTGGCCTATTTCGACACAAGCTTGGCTTGCGTCCTTCGACTAGGTATGGGCCTCTGACACATTTTGGTTTAGATTCACAAAGGAAAAAGCCTCTTGTAATCTATTTCATTTCCAAGGCAAAAGGCTCTCTTTTAACATCCTTCGATTTGCACTTTTTGTTCCCTATTTGCCTCTTTCGAATATGAACATTTTGTCCTTCTACATACACTCTTTCGTTCGACCACATATAACCTCTGACATGCAAGCTTTCGATTGGACATGAGCCACCTTCACACAAAGGCTTCGATTGGAGTTTTGGTTCCCTTCGAATCACCATCTCTCAAACCCAACTCTAAATCCTTCGACGCGGTTTTCTTTAGTACATTTCTAGAACTCTTTGACACAAGTGGAAAATAGGATCTTGAAAGGACAACTGATCAAATTTGTGGACCCTGCTACGTGATCTTACTTTACAAGCCTTAATGCTTGTATCTCACTCCATAATTAATTGCTTATGTGATACGGTTGGAGAACTGACTATGGTTTTGCGTTTGTTTTCGCAAATGTTTCGGTTGAGCAAGAGTCGCCACCGACTTTTTATTTTATACTAAAGAAAGGTTAAAAAGCACAGCAAAAAGCTTTGAGATGTTTTCTTGGATTCGGGGAGTAGATTATAGAAAGGGAAAGTATTAGCACCCTTTCTATCCATGGTTATCCATGGGCTCTTAGTTACTTGCTTAGATCAACTTGCCTTGATTTTCAATTGTTTGAAATGGTGCTTTGTGTGTGTGGGTTTTGAAAATATTTTAAAAAGAGGCCAATGTGGTGGCAACCTTTGTAATGATCCATGTTGGGATGTATACAAAGGTGTATGTCTTTTGAAAAAGTTTTCAATGTTTTTGAAAGTTTGTTTTGAAAGTGTATTGTGATGTGTTGTTTTAAAAAAAATAGGCAAGTGTTTTGTTTTGCAAATTGGCAAGTAACCAAGAGCTATCTACCCTAATTTTCTCAAAGATTATTGCTATGTTTTAACCCTTTTAACAATTTTGTTCCACCATTGTATTTGGTGGACAATCTTGTGTTAGGATGTGAGAGGGACGGGCGCGGGTCATCGTTTAGACCATAATTGCAATGGTGCCAAGTATCTTTGGGCAATTTTTCTTTAAGGGACTTGATCATTTTTTAGGCAACTTTCGAAAGCGTCATCGAGGGACTATGATCATTTGAATTGTTTGTTTTGCCCAAAGAGACCTAACATGCAATATGGCCCAATTTTGAAAGGCAACAAGTGGATGTAACCCTAGGGGTGTTAGTGTGCAAGTGTGTTTTATTGCATACAAGAGTTTTTTTTCTTTGAATTAGGATTTTCTATTTCATTGATTTTATCTTGCCATACACGTCCTAATTACTAGCAATAAGAAGCGGAAATATAAAATCCTACGCTATTACAACAATTAGGGGATGGGGATACACATTTGTACATGGGGGGTTCAACGAGAAAAATAGACAAAAAAGAAAATAGCAAAAAACAAGATATATATAGAGAGAGAGGGAGCCAGCGCGCTGCTGAGAGGTCATCAGAAGTTATGACTCAAATCCGCTGCCAGATGATCAACCTCTTGGTTAAACTGTATGAGTCAGAACTTCTGACTCTGGCACCTGCAAAACAGAACCCTATTAGTGGGGAAATCAGAAGTTCTGCCCCCCCTGCGCTGCAAGACAGAAGTTTGTTAGTGGAGAAACCAGAAGTTCTGATTCTGCTGGAAAGGCAATAACTCTCAGAGGTTCTGATATCATTGACAGCAAAACAGGCTTCAGATGTGCTAACGTCAAAGTCAGCACTTGGCTTTTCCCTGTACTAATCAGAACATCTGCAATTTTGTTGTTATTCCACAAAACAGGAAACATATTTGGAACAGATCCAACAAATGTCAAAATGTTTCAGAGGGCAGAACCAACAAGGTCACAGGCAAGTCCTACACTGGCTCAGAATGTTCTGAGGTATGAAAATCCTCAGAATATAAACAGCAACAACATGATATTTACATTATGTTTATTTGAGTATGCACAACTGATGATGCTTAGCAGCATGATGAAGGTCAGCAGGTGCTTACCTGGCTGTTGGAAACGTCTGTGGGTGAAAGCTAGCTTTTGGCTCTGGTGGTGTTCTGGACAGATTCTTTTTTTTGAAAAAAAGGCAGGTGAAGGTGTATGCGTATGTAGGGTCAGAAGTTTGAAAAGAGGTTTTTTAGTTTACACAGAAAACTGGGTATTGGATAAAGTTTGAAGATGAGAAATTCAAAGTTATGAAACAACTGGAGATTTTGGCAGAGTTTCAGAACACTATCTTGCTAAGGGTTTCTGTTTCTCTCTTAGCAATTTTTCTGTTTCTTGAACGCCCTTTTGCAGTGGACAATGACTCTCTATTTATAGGCAAAGTTCTTGTGGGTGCCTTGAACATTAAAGCGCCAACAGAGTTTGAATTGTTCTTTGACAGAAATTCCTGGGAAGTTGTGATAACAGATAGCCTTCAGCCTAGGCTGCAGCAGCAGGCGTGGATTGGAGAGAAGTGACCTCTTAAGTGGGCGGTGGCGTGTAGACCCATGCCAGAATCTGCATAAAGGCGTTTTCCAAGCCACACATGAAGGGATTACTTGGATGAATGTTCAGGAGTGGTTGGAAGCATTAATGAGCATTAAATGGTGATAAGACCTATCAACATCAATATTTTGGTAATGGAAACCAACGTTGAATCAACAGTTCTGTTTCAGAAAGAACAGCGTAAACCATGCTCTGGCCTTGGCTTCCTGTTGTCTTAGTAAGTTCTGGGGATTCTCCTGATTTTCTGATACGTTCCTTGGATTTGCTTCTGGACCTCCTGGGCTTAGAGATTCTGTATCAGTGTAACACCCACTCTTCTGACCTTTTCATCTTCTGATTTCAGCATGTTTTGAAAGAGCCTTCAGACTTCCCTGCTTCTTTTGCATTCCTTTAGCAAATTCTGACTGAGCTTGCGTAACTGCTGAAAGAGTCATGTTCTGTCTGAGGCTTACATACTGAACCACGTTTACAACTTCTGATTGAGCTGATGTAGCTGCTGAAGAGCCAACTTCTGACTACGCTGAGCCAAGCTTGCAACTTCTGACCGTTTTTATCCGGAATTGGTCCAGAAGTTCTGAAACGCTGATTTTTCTTAAACACTCATTTTTTTAGAGAAACAATCCAAGTGTTTAGAATTTAATTTTTTTCTCAAGATAAAAGCGTTGTCTTTAGAGCTTGTGTGATCATATTGCTCTTGTAAATGGTCTGCTTGGGCAAAAAATGATAACTCAGGACTTGGATTTGTTTCAGAGGGACCTTGAAAATCCAAGATGATTTCCTGAAGAAAGAGAGGGCAAATTTCGGGGTACAACAGTTGCCCCTATTCAATCTTCTTGAACCTGAAGAGTTAGATTGGCAATTTTGCCTTTCGCGACTCGAAGGTAAAAGGAGATTGGACACTAGAGTGCCCGGAAATTTGCACTCGCATAGTAGAGTATCAGCAATGTGATGGCGGGAATGGGCTCATAGATGCCATTTGGAGAGATGGTGGAAAGAGAGATGGGCTTATAGATGCCATCTGGAGACGTGACAGAACCTTGTCGGGGGATGGGCTTAGAGATGCCATCTGAGAATGGGCTTAAAGATGCCATTTGGTGACTGCTGGTAGGAGGATGGGCTTATAGATGCCATCTGAGAATGGGCTTAAAGATGCCATTTGGAAATGTTGAACTGTATGTCAATGGTGAGTGGACGAGTATCAGAAAGGCCTCCATGTTTCGGAACATCTCTGAACTGAGGGGTCTGAATAAGCAATAGATTGACATCCGTGTCTGGAGAATCCGTGAACTGTTTTCAGAAGTCTTGAAGTGGAAGAGGAACCGGTGTAGGGTTTCCTGATGATGCGTCCGTGTAAAACTGCATCTGAGTGAATCTGGAATAAATATCAGAATGTCGCCGTGTCCGGTCACATCTGAACTATTTCTGGATGAATCTCGGAAGATGATCTTTGTCTGTCGACTGATTTTACCTGAAAAGGTAAAGGGTTAGTTGGTATGCAATGTCATGATGCGTGATGCAATGTATGTTACACCAATGTTTATGATATGAATGTAATGAATGCGCATGTAAGCTGATGAGCTATCTTGCTGAGGATAAATGAATCCTGGATGGCTGAAGATAAAAGAATCTTGACTGCTGCCGGGGAAAATAATTCTTTGATTGCTGCTGTGGAGGGCAAGAATCTTCTGATTATTGAAAAATGAGAAGTCTTGGGACCACTGTTGGGGGAGTCAGAAGCTTGGGTTGTATGCTAAACTACTGGGGACTTCCTGCTTTGAGGAGATCTGTGTAGGATTTCCTGATGATGAGTCCGTGTAAAACTGCATCGGGTTTTTGAACACTTTTGACATTCGAATGCCCCAAGTGGCGATGTAGATAATTTCCTGGCTTGTTACAGGTGTTGATCTGGAATTAGTCGTCAATAGATATGCCCTGGCTGGATACAGGAATCGAATATTCAAACTCTTCAGACGTGCCCTGGCTAGATACAGGAATCGAGTCTGGAAATAGTCGTCAACAGATATGCCCTGACTGGATACAGGAATCGAATCTTCAAACTCTTCAGACGTGCCCTGGCTAGATACATGAATCGAGTCTGGAAATAGTCGTCAACAGATATGCCCTGGCTGGATACAAGAATCGAATCTTCAAACTCTTCAGACGTGCCCTGGCTAGATACCGGAATCGAGTCTGGAAATAGTCGTCAACAGATATGCCCTGGCTGGATACAGGAATCGAATCTTCAAACTCTTCAGACGTGCCCTGGCTAGATACAAGAATCGAGTCTGGAAATAGTCGTCAACAGATATGCCCTGGCTGGATACAGGAATCGAATCTTCAAACTCTTCAGACGTGCCCTGGCTAGATACAGGAATCGAGTCTGGAAATAGTCGTCAACAGATATGCCCTGGCTGGATACAGTAATCGAATCTTCAAACTCTTCATATGTGCCCTGGCTAGATACAGGAATCGAGTCTGGAAATAGTCGTCAACAGATATACCCTGGCTGGATACAGGAATCGAATCTTCAAACTCTTCAGACGTGCCCTGGCTAGATACAGGAATCGAGTCTGGAAATAGTCGTCAACAGATATGCCCTGGCTGGATACAGGAATCGAATCTGGAATTGTGATAGTTGATTTGTTGGCGATTGTAACTTCCAACAGGTGGTGAAGGAATGATTGAACACTTTTGACATTCGAATGCTCCAAGTGATGATGAAAGAATCTTGAATCAGATTATTCTGCGGATTGAGAGATTTCTTGAAATCTTGACTGGACTGCCCCAGGTTAATTGAATTTTGAGAGATCTGTTGAAACCTTGACTGGACTGCCCCAGGTTAACTGGATGGTGTCATGTCATGCCCCTTGTTGATAGGAGATTTGTAATGGAAGTGTCGTCCTTTTGAAGTGATTTTGCTCACTGAGAGAGTTTTCGTTCCTCCGAACATTCGCTGTATGAAATTCTTCGCTGTCAAACAAAAAGCCAAATGCAGACAGTGATATTCAAGCAATGCAAAGTTTATGTTTGTCTCGAAGTTTTGAAAAATGCGTTTTTAGCAGAAAACTTTTTATAAGACAGATCAACATATGATTTAGAGCAAAGCCTTACAGGAGTCAGGATACCTTTTGTAACGGTATGCTTTCGAACTAACCCATGCTTCAATTAGGACTTTTGAAGGGTTGTAACGTGGCTTGGCTCACGGTTCAAGAAACAAAGGATAAAGGCTCAAAGTATATTTGTACCCACCCGCTCTTCGTGATATTCTTCATACCTAAGCTCAGTTAATGGTGCGTCGCACTCTGTTTTGAGTTTAGAACGACTTTTGGGCGATGGTTCACCAGTTGAATTTGGGGAGACAGTCATCATCTCCTTTTTTCTTTTTCAACATTTTTCATGTTGTTGAGGATTTTATAATGACCTCACTATTTTGATTTTGATTTGTTATCCCTAACTTTTGCCTGACTGTTCCCATTTTTCGAGATTATAGTCAGCGGGATGCCCCCCAGCTTTCTTAAGCCTCCTTTATAGGTTTTGGCTTGGTGGGCTTTTCTCTTTTGAGAGATTGACTGTCTATGTGATAGGGAACCACCCTTGTCTTTTGATTCCAGAGGAATGTTTTTGATTGTCGTCATTCGTTGTATTACAAACTGAGAGTTTGCAACTTCAATGCACGTTTTTCTTTTGAATTAGCTGAGATACTACCCTGCCCCGGGTTTATATCAAAGGTTTTGATCGTTTAGAACAACAAACTCCTACTTCTTTGCTCGAAGGGGTTGACTAGGGATTAACTTCCTTATAACTCCAGTGTTTGGGAATTGAAAGAAATGCCTGTACATCATCAACAAGGTCTGTTCAAAAGCATACTGTATGAGATTATGGTATTGTTTCGTCATCCTCCCTCTAAAGGCTTGCAGCTTTTTATCAAGAGTTAAATATCATAAAGAAAGCATAAGAGTAGTGAAACGAATGGATGAATTCAAGACAAACATATGCAATGCATTAATGAAAACAGAGTTTAACATCAACAGATAATTGTTTGATAGCAAAAGAAATTACAACTTTGAAAATTCAAAATGAATCAAAAGTCTTTCAGCTTGAGCTTTGTCACTCCAGGTGGAGAACCCCTTAACGGAAGATTTTCATCTTGCCGTCTGGCATGAATTCCAGCACTCCAATGTCGATCAGATCTTAAATCTTGTTCTTCAAGGCCCAACAGTCGTTGGTGTCGTGTCCCAGGCTGTAGGAGTGGTAAACACAAAATGCGTCAGGTCGATAGCTAGGAGAAGAGGTATTGAGCTTCTGAGGAGGATCCCTTAAAGTAAGCAGGTTGACCTCCAACAGGCGCTTCAGTATAAAGAATGATGGGTATCTCAGTTTCCGTGAACTGTCTTCCCGACGTTTCTTGTTTACACCGATTACCCTGTTGACGCTGGCGAGGTTGTTGATGGGCTCGCGACCCTGAAGCAAGCAAAGGAGCCTTCCCCTTGTCTTCTTGAGTGGATGGAGGCTGAGCGGTGACTTGCTCTTCAACCTCAGATGTTTGCCCCAATTGGTTGTTTTGAAGCAGTTGGCGGACGAGAACTCTGAGTCCCTCTTGTCTTTGAGATAGGTCTTGGATGAGAGCCATCTGGCCCACTAACTGCCCCATCATTTAGGTCCTCAATGTTGTCAGATCAAACTGCAGCTCCGCAAGCTGATCACTCCTGGCATTGTTTGAATTCTCCAAGCTCTTTGTGAGGAGAGCTTTCATTTCTTCTTGCCCCAGAGACAAGTTCAGGAACATCTCCTGCAGCTGAGCAGTCTGGTCTTGGACGTCTTTGACAGACCTTTCTAGAGCCATCTCTTACTGAAATAAACAGCAGGAGAGTAAGGAAAGCTGAAAAAGGAAAGATCATCAAGATGCAATGCATGATATGTGGATGCATGCTTTCAAGGATCTCTTGGGGTAAACACAAGAAAATGTTAGAGGTTGAACTTTGCTCTTGGATTGGAGAACTTTGCACCTGTGGACGTCTTTCCACGAGAATCAAGCTCACCATGTCAAGTGGGTCATAGCCACTGATTCAAGTTGTTGCACTTGATCTTTGACTGGAGACCTTTGTATCGGTGGATGTCTTTCCATGAGAATCAAGCTCACCATGTCGAGTGGGTCATAGCCACTGATTCAAGTCGTTGCACTTGATCTTTGACTGGAGACCTTTGTATCGGTGGATGTCTTTCCACGAGAATCAAGCTCACCATGTCGAGTGGGTCATAGCCACTGATTCAAGTTGTTGCACTTGATCTTTGATTGGCATTTGTTAGAGGAGGACACCTCTTGCCCCTTGGTAGACGTCTGGTTCAACGTAACCCTGCATCAAAAGAACCCTCGAGATCCTTGAAATGGTTATTTAAAATGCTATGGTATGATGTCATGATGTTATGTACATGTATGCAAAAAAGCAAGTGAGTGTATATACAGACAAACATATTCACACAAAGCAAACAAGTCCTTAGGTTTAGGCTTGCATGGGGTTTAGGTAAGTACCCTCTTGAAGTTAGTTGGCTCATCCTGTCCTAAAATAGAAACTGGGTTCTAAGGAGCTCAATATCATTGGATTGTTTTCTGTGTTCATCGTTTCGGTTTAGCCACTTACTGGCGACCAAAATATTCCAAGAAAACAACCCTCAAATGAGTGTAGCATCGAGTATCTACCAACTTCGGACTGCACCAAAGTCGGTCATCTCACTACCCCTAAAAAGGCTAAGATGGTCAATTAAGGTTCTAAGAGTTCGTTAGTGCTTCACGACATCACTCAGCGGCCCCGTACTCTCCTTGACTGAACTCAAGGGTTACCGGTACTCACAAATATGTCACACTAACATAGCTTACTGCTTCAACCATGTCGGTATATCCCGCACAGTTCCCTCACAGTTTTTTTGCTATTTACCTAAGAAGGTGCCCCAAATCCGGGTGTAGGATTTACAACAAACCCAAACAAGAACCCAAAAGATAAAGCAATCAAGTCAATCAAAGCAAGAAAGTAAAGGCGATCTAAACCCTAAGGTAACCCCACTTTTAAGTACATCCCCAGCAGAGTCGCCAGTTCTGTGATACGGTGGGAGAACTGACTATGGTTTTGCGTTTGTTTTCACAAATGTTTCGGTTGAGCAAGAGTCGCCACCGACTTTTTATTTTATCCTAAAGAAAGGTTAAAAAGCACAGCAAAAACCTTTGAGATGTTTTCTTGGATTCGGGGAGTAGATTATAGAAAGGGAAGGTATTAGCACCCTTTCTATCCATGGTTATCCATGGGCTCTTAGTTACTTGATTAGATCAACTTGCCTTGATTTTCAATTGTTTGAAATGGTGCTTTGTGTGTGTGGGTTTTGAAAATATTTTGAAAAGAGGCCAATGTGGTGGCAACCTTTGTAATGATCCATGTTGGGATGTATACAAAGGTGTATGTCTTTTGAAAAAGTTTTCAATGTTTTTGAAAGTTTGTTTTGAAAGTGTATTGTGATGTGTTGTTTTGAAAAAAATAGGCAAGTGTTTTGTTTTGCAAATTGGCAAGTAACCAAGAGCTATCTACCCTAATTTTCTCAAATATTATTGCTATGTTTTAACCCTTTTAACAATTTTGTTCCACCATTCTATTTGGTGGACAATCTTGTGTTAGGATGTGAGAGGGATGGGCGCGGGTCATTGTTTAAACCATAATTGCAATGGTGCCAAGTATCTTTGGGCAATTTTTCTTTAAGGGACTTGATCATTTTTAGGCAACTTTCGAAGCGTCATCGAGGGACTATGATCATTTGAATTGTTTGTTTTGCCCAAAGAGACCTAACATGCAATATGGCCCAATTTTGAAAGGCAACAAGTGGATGTAACCCTAGGGGTGTTAGCGTGCAAGTGTGTTTTATTGCATACAAGAGTTTTTTTTCTTTGAATTAGGATTTTCTATTTCATTGATTTTATCTTGCCATACACGTCCTAATTACTAGCAATAAGAAGCGGAAATATAAAATCCTACGCTATTACAACAATTAGGGGATGGGGATACACATTTGTACATGGGGGGTTCAACGAGAAAAATAGACAAAAAAGAAAATAGCAAAAAACAAGATATATATAGAGAGAGAGAGAGAGGGAGCCAGCGCGCTGCTGAGAGGTCATCAGAAGTTATGACTCAGATCCGCTGCCAGATGATCAACCTCTTGGTTAAACTGTATGAGTCAGAACTTCTGACTCTGGCACCTGCAAAACAGAACCCTGTTAGTGGGGAAATCAGAAGTTCTGCCCCCCCTGCGCTGCAAGACAGAAGTTTGTTAGTGGAGAAACCAGAAGTTCTGATTCTGCTGGAAAGGCAATAACTCTCAGAGGTTCTGATATCATTGACAGCAAAACAGGCTTCAGATGTGCTAACGTCAAAGTCAGCACTTGGCTTTTCCCTGTACTAATCAGAACATCTGCAATTTTGTTGTTATTCCACAAAACAGGAAACATATTTGGAACAGATCCAACAAATGTCAAAATGTTTCAGAGGGCAGAACCAACAAGGTCACAGGCAAGTCCTACACTGGCTCAGAATGTTCTGAGGTATGAAAATCCTCAGAATATAAACAGCAACAACATGATATTTACATTATGTTCTGAAACGCTGATTTTTCTCGGAATTTTTACAATATAAACACCTTGTCGGAATTTTTATGATTTTTCTCTCTTCGCAAAAATCTGGACCCTTTCTTTGTCAATGGTTCCTCTATTTATAGAGAAAAGGTTTGGAAGTTTAGACAAAGATGTGGCTTGGCTGAAACGTGAATATTAAGCTATGCCAGATTTTCAAAGATCCCAAGGTGAAGTACTGAAGTTGTTGGTTAAAAGGGGCTGACTTCTCTGACTTATGGTGAAGTACAAACATGATTTTAGCAAAGCATGGGCTTTGGGACAGGATTTGTACTTAACAAGTTCACTTTCATGCGAAAAACTTCTGGACAAAGGCTTAATCACCTGGACAATAGCTTAATCCAAAATGTAAGCTGTTGTACCCCGAAATTTGCCCTCTCTTTCTTCAGGAAATCATCTTGGATTTTCAAGGTCCCTCTGAAACAAATCCAAGTCCTGAGTTATCATTTTTTGCCCAAGCAGACCATTTACAAGAGCAAGATGATCACACAAGCTCTAAAGACAACGCTTTTATCTTGAGAAAAAAATTAAATTCTAAACACTTGGATTGTTTCTCTAAAAAAATGAGTGTTTAAGAAAAATCAGCGTTTCAGAACATAATGTAAATATCATGTTGTTGCTGTTTATATTCTGAGGATTTTCATACCTCAGAACGTTCTGAGCCAGTATAGGACTTGCCTATGACCTTGTTGGTTCTGACCTCTGAAACATTTTTACATTTGCTGGATCTGTTCCAAATATGTTTCTTGTTTTGTGGAATAACAACAGAATTGCAGATGTTCTGATTAGTACAGGAAAAAGCCAAGTGCTGACTTTGACGTTAGCACATCTGAAGCCTGTTTTGCTGTCAATGATATCAGAACCTCTGAGAGTTATTGCCTTTTCAGCAGAATCAGAACTTCTGGTTTCTCCACTAACAAACTTCTGTCTTGCAGCGCAGGGGAATCAGAACTTCAGATTTCCCCACTAACAGGGTTCTGTTTTGCAGGTGCCAGAGTCAGAAGTTCTGACTCATACAGTTTAACCAAGAGGTTGATCATCTGGCAGCGGATCTGAGTCAGAACTTCTGATGACCTCTCAGCAGCGCGCGGGCTCCCTCTCTCTCTCTATATATATATATATCTTGTTTTTCGCTATTTTCTTTTTTGTCTATTTTTCTCGTTGAACCCCCCATGTACAAATGTGTATCCCCCTCCCCTAATTGTTGTAATAGCGTAGGATTTTATATTTCCGCTTCTTATTGCTAGTAATTAGGACATGTATGGCAAGATAAAATCAATGAAATAGAAAAACCTAATTCAAAGAAAAAACTCTTGTATGCAATAAAACACACTTGCACACTAACACCCCTAGGGTTACATCCACTTGTTGCCTTTCAAAATTAGGCCATATTGCATGTTAGGTCTCTTTGGGCAAAGCAACACAAATCAATTGATCATAGTCCCTCGATGACGCTTTCGAAAAGTTGCCTAAAAAATGATCAAGTCCCTTTCAAGGAAAAGTTGTCCAAAGATACTTAGCACTATTGCAATTATGGTCTAAACGATGACCCGCGCCCGTCCCTTTCACATCCTAACACAAGATTGTCCACCAAATTCAATGGTGGAACAAAATTGTTAAAAGAGTTAAAACATAACAAAAATCTTTGAGAACTTTAGGGTAGATCGCTCTTAAGTA
Source organism: Vicia faba (assembly GCA_948472305.1). NCBI lineage: Eukaryota > Viridiplantae > Streptophyta > Magnoliopsida > Fabales > Fabaceae > Vicia > Vicia faba. The sequence continues at coordinate 1,687,556,552 of OX451736.1, read as the reverse complement.
CTTGTCAACTTGCAAAACAAAAACACTTGCCAATTTTTTCAAACCACACTTCACAAACACTTTCAAAACAAACTTTCAAAAACCTTGAAACATCTTTTCAAAAAGACAAACACCTTTTGTAAAACATTCGAGTAAAGAATTGTTACAAGGGTAGCCTAGACAAGGCATCTTTTTCAAAACATTTTCAAAGCCACGCACAAAGCACCATTTCAAACAATTGAAAACCAAGGCAAGTTGATCTAAGAAAGTACCTAAGAGCCCATGGATAACCATGGATAGAAAGGGTGCTAATACCTTCCCTTTCTATAATCTACTCCCCGAACCCAAGAAAAATCTCAAAGGTTTTTGCTGTGCTTTTTAAACCTTTCCTTAGGATAAAATAAAAAGTCGGTGGCGACTCTTGCTCAACCGAAACATTTGCGAAAACAAACGCAAAACCATAGTCAGTTCTCTCACCGTATCACAGAACTGGCGACTCTGTTGGGGATATTTTAAAAGTGGAGTAACCTTAGGGCTTAGATCACCCTCTTGCATGACTAATTGTTTGATTTGATTGCTTTATATCTTGGCTCTTTTGTTTGGGTTTGCAATCCTACACCCGGATTTTGGGAAACATTCATAGATAGCAATACGTTGTGGAAACTGTGCGGGGTATACCGACACGGTCGAAGTAATAGCTATATTAGTGCGACATATTTGTGAGTACCGGTAACCCTTGAGTTCAATCAAGGAGAGTACGGGGCCGCTGAGTGATGTCACTAAGCACTAATGACCTAGAACCTTACTTGACCATCTTGGCCTTTTATTAGGGGTAGTGAGATGACCGACTTTGGTGCAGTCCGAAGTTGGTAGATACTCGATACTACACTCATTGAGGGTTGTTTTCTTGGAATATTTTGGTCGCTAGTTAAGTGGCTAAACCAAAACAATGAACAATGAAAACAATCCCGTGATATTGAGCTCCTTAGAACCCAGTTACCATTTATAGGACAGGTTTTTAAGCCAACTACACTCAAGAGGGTACTTACCTATGAAACCCCATGCAAGCCTGAAACTAGGGTTGGTGTGAATTGCTTGTACATATGTTTTGTGCATACATCATAAACATCATATGCATTCACTAACCATTTCAAGGATTTGGATCTTCATCTTTGTTCTTATTTTGTAGGTCATGGAAATTCCTCACAGAAAAACCATCCAAGTCAACCTTGTGAGAATATCTCCTCAACTCAAGGAGCTCACCTCAAGAATTCCGGAAAGTTCATCCTTCAGTGAAAGACATGGTAGACTGCTCAGCTTAGTCAACACCAACATTGAAGAAGACATGATGAAAGTGCTATTCCAGTTCTTTGACCCTCTTCACCACTGTTTCACTTTCCCTGATTACCAGTTGGTGCCCACTTTGGAGGAGTTTTCTCAACTCCTAAGAATCCCTATCCTTAATCAACTACCCTTCAACGGTACGGAAAAGGAACCAAAGCCAGAAGATGTTGCTCGAGCATTACATCTACAACCATCCGACATCAAGGGGCATTGGGAAACCAGAAGCGGCGTCAAAGGATTCTTAGCAAAATTCTTGTTTGAGAAGGCACAAGAATGTTGGAATTCATTGGACCTACAAGCCTTTGAAGAAATTATGGCACTCCTTATCTATGGGTTGATCTTGTTCCCAAATTCTGACCAATTGGTAGATGTCAACGCCGTCAAAATCTTCTTATCCAGAAATCCAATACCAACATTGCTTGGGGACATTCTTCACTCATTTTACACACGAACAATGAGAAAGAGGGGTGTTCTCATGTGCTGTACTCCTCTCCTTGCAAGGTGGTTTATTTCGCACCTTCCACAATCTGTCTTGAAGAACGACCAAGGCTCAAGGTGGTCCCAACGGTTGATGACTCTTACTCACTCTGATGTACATTGGTGTTCTCGGTCCAGAGAAAATGTCATCATCGTCAATCGTTGTGGAGAGTTTCCCAATGTTCCTTTACTTGGAATCAGAGGAGGTATCACCTACAACCCTTGCCTAGCTTTGAGGAAATTTGGATATGCACGGAGGGATGGCCCTCATGACATGTTGATTCCTGACCTAGTTTTGGACTTCGACAACGATGCGCAAGGACTTCGCCAAAGATTCATCAGAGCTTGGGGAAGACCCAACAAGGTTGATAGCAAGACTCTGGGACACAAGAACTCCATCCCTCTTGAGCCTTATCTCAAGTGGGTACGAGCCCGAGCCCAAAGTCTGATGATGCCTTATCCTCATGTTCTCCCTGTGATTAAAGAGCCCGTCAAGGAAGGAGAGGTTCCCTAAACCATCCTACATCCTGACATGCCTACATCGTGGGAGGAAATGCAGAAAAGTTGGATTCAGCTCAAGGAGGAACGAAATACTTTTGAAGCTAGCTTCTACGCCAGTGAGAAGAAGGTTCTAGAGCTTACCCGCCGACTCCATGAGCAAGAGGCCCTCAACACCTACATTGCGCCGAAGAGGATGCGCAACGTCTTTTTGCCTTGAGAAGTTGTTTTTGTAATATTTGGCCCTTGGGGCATTTATGTACTAACAAATTTCTTCTTGTTAATATGACGTGCATTCCTTTTTGTCTACAACAATTTTGAATGTTCTAAATCCTTGAATGCATTGCATACATAAGCATATCATTCATCATGTGCATAAGCAGGTCTCACTCCAGGTTTCCTTATCTGTCTGCTGTTTATTTCAGTAGAATGGATCTCGAGCAAACAGTCAAAGACCTGCAAGCTCAAAATGCACAGTTCCAGCAACTCCTGACAACCTTGGCTAAAGGTCAGGAGGATCTCAAGACCTTGCTGGGGAATAAAGACCCAGTGAAGAAGAAGAAAAAGAGACTCGGGGTGGCTACTTTAGGGAGAAGATTTGACGGAGAAGCTCAGAGAGTGCTTGAATTTCCTCCTACTTCTGATGAAGGAACCAACAAAGGAGGTGGGGCTGCGGTACCTTCCGAGTCCGATGTGGAAGAAGAAGAGGTCGAAGAGGATGAAGATTATTCTGATCAACAATACCCTCCAGCTGATGATAAATACAAAGGGCTATAAGACAGGTTGGCCGCCACGGAATTACAAAGAGTACCGGGTTTGGACTTTGAAGACTTGGGTTTGGTTGCCGGGATTGTGATCCCCCCAAAGTTCAAAGTGCCAGTGTTTGTGAGGTATGATGGGCTGTCCTGTCCAAAAATGCATCTCAGGTCCTACGTGAGAAAGTTTCAACCCTATACGGCAGATAAAAACATGTGGATTCATTTCTTTCAAGATAGCCTTTCTGGAGCTCAGTTGGAGTGGTTTTATCAGCTAGAGGGAACCAGCGTCCGAAATTGGGAAGACTTGGCCATCGCCTTCTACAAACAATACCAGTACAATTCTGACCTTGCTCCTACTCGTACCCAACTTCAGGGTATATCATTAGGAACAAGCGAAGGATTCAAAGAATACGCACAAAAATGGAGGGATTTGGTTGGCAGGGTGCAACCTCTTTTAACCGATCGTGAGCTTGTTGATATGTTTCTAGGGACCCTATCTGGGCCATTTTTCAATCATCTGATTGGTAACTCTTCCGCGGGGTTTACCGATTTGATCCTAACAGGCGAAAGAATAGAAGCTGGCATCAAGTCAGGAAAGATTCAGAAGAGTGTTGCTGCAAGTGTTGAGAAGAAGCCTTTTAAGAAGGAAACAACTGTGGTATATTCTCAGAGAAGAGCAGGAAAGACGGAGCGTCGGCCAACTGTGGGGGCCGTAATGATTCAAAATCCTTCAAGTGAGCAGCCTCGCTATAACCAGTCTAGACCAAATCAACAACGAGTGGAACGGCCACAACGACAGTTCACCCGTATTAATATGACTCCAGCGCAAGTGCTTCCCCATCTGTTGAAGTTGAATCTTGCCACTATCAAGGAGGCACCAAAGAATGTGAATACATCCTCTCCGTATTATCATCCTCATGCTAAATGCGCCTACCATTCTGACAGTGTCGGGCACGACACCAATGATTGTTGGGCACTCAAGCATAAAATCCAAGACCTGATAGAGGCGAAGGAGGTGGAGTTTGACGCTCCGGAGAAGCCTAATGTGATATCTGCACCCATGCCGAAGCACGGCCGAAATGTCAATGCCATTGAAGAAGATTTGTATGTTGCTGATGTCAATGATCTGACAACTCCATTGTTAACCATCAAGTTGAATTTGTTAAAGGCCGGGATCTTCCCGGGATGTAAAGAAGACTGCTATTGTTGTTACTCTCTGCCGTTTGATTGTCCGTTACTGAAGAAAGGCATCCAAGGCCTTATGGATAATTGACAAATTTTGTTTGAAAGAGTTTATGCTGTTCCAACCCATACTGAAGATGTCTCAATCATAACCATTCACGCCAATCTTTCTGAGGCCGTCAAAAAGCCTGTTAAGATTACACCAACCACGAAATCTGTTCCTTTGAAGATAACAATGCCAGGGCCTGTCCCCTATGTTTCTGAGAAGTCAATACCATGGAACTATGGCAGTGACGTCTACTACCATGGTATTAAACAAATCGAGATAATTGAAGAAATTTCGGATGATGAAGAAGCCAACATTGGTAACATCGCAGGCACGAGCAAAATCACCCGGAGCGGGAGAATATTTTCTCCAGAGATTGCCCCTCCAAGAGAAATCTTTGGACCCTCATCTGCCGACAAGGCCATCCCTGCACCAATAAAACTCTCTGCAAGAACCCCGCTGATCGAGGATGTTGTTGTTCCTAGTACTGTCCCTCCTACCGCTGTTGACAAAGGTAAGGGAATCCAAGATGAGCTCGTCAGGACGAGGGCTCAACCCTTGGTCATCCCGGAGACCTCCAAGAAGGAAATGGATGATATTTTGAGGATAATCAAAAGGAGTGATTACGATGTGGTAGAACAACTAGGGCAAACCCCCTCAAAGATCTCCATGCTGGCACTGCTACTTTGCTCGGAAGCACACACTAAAGCTCTGATAAAATTCCTGAAGGCAGCCCATGTGCCCCAGGAAACCTCTGCAGATCAATTTCAAAATTGCGTGGCTAGCCTGACTGCGGACAATGGATTAGGTTTCTCTGATGCCGACCTAACTCCTAAAGGTAGAAACCACAATGATGCTTTGCACCTCTCAATCGAGTGCCGAGGAACTACTCTCGCACATGTCTTGGTCGACACTGGTTCGTCGCTGAATGTACTGCCTAAGAAGGCCTTGGACCGACTAAATTGTGAAGGGTTGGAGTTGAAGCCGAGTGATATTGTTGTCAGAGCTTTCGATGGTTCGAAGAGAATGGTCCATGGGGAGGTTGAAATTCCCATCAAGATAGGCACTGAGGTGTTCAAATCTACTTTCTATGTGATGGACATTCGTCCGTCATACTCTTGCTTGTTGGGTAGGCCTTGGATACACCATGCTGGGGCAGTCACCTCCTCCTTGCATCAGATGTTGTAGTATCCTGTCAAGGGAAAGATCATTACTGTCCATGGTGAAGAGGAGTACATGATTAGCCACTTGAACTCTTTCCGGTATGTGGAGGTAGAGGGGGAATTCATTGAGACGCCTTTCCAGCATTTCGAAGAAGTCCTTCCTGAAATAACAGTAGCAAAGTTGGTAGCTGAAGTACCAAGGCAGATGGCCAGGATGGCATCTCTGGAGGACGCCAGGGCCGCAATAAAGGAAGGGAAGAATTCAGCATGGGGGCAGTTACCTGATATTCCGCATAAGACAGACAAATTTGGATTAGGGTTCACTACCGCAGGCCAGAAAGCTATGCACCGTTCGAAGATTGAAAGAGCGCCAGTCAAAATTTCTCCCTACGGAATCAACGCTTTGGAGGATGAAGACAAAGAGAGCAACATCGAAGAGTGGATTTACCCAACTGTCAATGGAGGATTGTGCAACTGGGAGGCAAAAGACTTTGTCCCCATCACTTTTATTCATCAGTAATTTATCTGTCAAACATTTCCTATTTGGTCTGTAATATTTATCTTCCAACAATCCGTACACTATCTTTTTACCTCATGCCTTGCCCGGGGCATGTAGGTCCATTTGTAAGGGTTTTGATTATTTTTCATATCCATATGCCATGTTTAATGATTCATTGGACGTTTTTCATTTGATAAACTGCTTGTGTTCATTTTATTTCCTTTTGCATTTTCGTTTAAGGATGGCTATCCCTTACACACACCCACACTCACAAATGCAGGTACCCATCCACTCCGGATTCCACGGGTGACAATTCTGCTATATCCTTCAATGACTCTGAAGATCTGGTCAATCAAGCCGAGTATGAAGATGACGAAGGTTGTGAAGTACCATGGGAACTAGCCAGACTTCTACAGCAATAGGAAAGGGCCATCTTACCGCACGAAGAGTCATTGGAAACTATCAATTTGGGAACCGAGGAAGACCGGAAGGAGGTACAAGTGGGTGCCAATCTGGAACCAAATGTCAAGGAATGCCTGATACAGTTGTTGAATGAGTATGTTGAAATCTTCGCTTGGTCTTATGAAGACATGCCGGGTTTAGACACAGACATCGTGGTTCACCGTCTCCCTACAAGAGAGGATTGTCCGCCGATCAAGCAAAAAGTCTGCCGAGTGAGGCCTGACATGTCTGAAAAGATCAAAGCAGAAGTAATGAAGCAATTCGACGCTGGCTTTCTGGCTGTTACGTCCTATCCTCAATGGGTCGCTAACATCGTGCCAGTACCTAAGAAAGATGGCAAAGTCAGGATGTGTGTGGACTACCGGGATTTGAATAGGGCCAGCCCCAAAGATGATTTTCCACTCCCACACATTGACCTTTTGATCGACAATACAACTCAGCATAAAGTGTTTTCCTTCATGGATGGATTCTCGGGCTACAATCAAATCAAAATGTCCCCCGAGGATATGGAGAAAACAACTTTTGTCACACAATAGGGCACTTTCTGTTACAAGGTGATGCCGTTCGGGCTGAAGAACGCAGGGGAAACTTATCAACACACCATGGTAGCTTTGTTTCATGATATGATACATCATGAGATTGAAGTTTACGTAGACGATATGATAGCTCGATCACAAACAGAGGAGGAGCACCTTGAACATCTAGAAAAGCTGTTTTCCAGATTGAAAGAATACAAACTCAGGCTGAATCCAAATAAGTGCACTTTTGGAGTTAGGTCTGGTAAACTTCTGGGATTCATTGTAAGCAACAAAGGCATTGAAGTCGATCCAGCAAAAGTGAAAGCAATACAAGAGATGCCTGCTCCCCGTACTGAAAAGGAGGTTAGAGGGTTCTTGGGGCGCTTGAATTATATTTCCAGATTCATCTCCCATCTGACTTCTACCTGTGAGCCAATTTTCAAACTCTTGAAGAAAGATCAGGTAGTCGAATGGAACGATGATTGCCAAGCTACTTTTGATAAGATCAAGGAGTATTTGCTAGAACCTCCTATTCTGATGCCACCCTTCGAAGGAAGACCATTGATCATGTATCTGACCGTTTTGGATAACTCAATGGGGTGTGTTTTGGGCCAGCATGACGAGTCTGGTCGAAAAGAGCACGCTATTTATTACCTTAGCAAAAAGTTTACCGACTGTGAGACTCGCTACTCACTGCTCGAGAAAACTTGCTGCGCTTTGGTATGGGCTGCTCGCCGACTAAGACAGTATATGTTGACTCATACTACTTTGTTGATTTCCAAAATGGATCCTATCAAGTATATCTTCGAAAAGCCCGCTTTATCTGGAAGGATAGCCAGATGGCAAATGATCCTAACTGAGTATGACATCCAGTACACCACCCAAAAAGCTATAAAAGGGAGTGTACTAGCTGACCATCTGGCTCATCAGGCTATCGAAGATTATCAACCCATGAGATTTGACTTCCCAGACGAGGACATCATGAATTTAGACAACATTGAAAGTAACGGACCGTATGACGGACCCGAAAAGGGATCCCGATGGACCCTGTACTTTGATGGTGCTTCAAATGCACTTGGAAACGGTATCGGCGCGGTACTCATTTCTCCGGAAGGCTGTCACACCCCTTTCACGGCCCGACTTTGCTTCAGCTGCACAAACAACATGGCTGAGTATGAAGCTTGCATCTTTGGTCTCAAGACTGCTATAGACTTGGGAATCAAATCTCTGGTCGTATTTGGGGTCTCGGCTTTGGTTATCAGTCAAATTAAAGGAGAGTGGGATACCAAACACCCTAATGTTATCCCGTACAAAGAACATGTCTTGACATTGTTGCCTCATTTCGAGCAAATTACCTTCGAGCATTTCCCGTGAGAAGAGAATCAGCTAGCAGATGCCCTAGCTACAATGTCTTCCATGTTTAAACTCAACTGGGATAACGAGGCTCCCCAAATCACCATCGAGCGAATGGATGAACCTGCGCATTGTCACGAGATTAATACCGAAGAAGTAATGGAACAACCATGGTTCCATGAAATCAAAAGGTATCTCGAGACTAGAGATTATCCCGAAGGAGCTTCCGTAAATGACAAGAAGTTCTTAAGGAAATTCGCTGCTAAATTCTTCCTGATCAACGACATCCTTTACAAACGAAGCCATGATTGTGTATTACTCCGATGCATAGACAAAGCTGAAGCAGAGTTGATCATGACTGAGATACACAGCGGCACATTTGGCACTCACTTGAGCGGGCATACAATGGCTAAGAAGATCCTAAGGGAAGGCTATTACTGGTCTACCATGGAAGCTGACTGCCATCAACATTCCCGTACTTGCCACAAATGTCAAGTCTACGCTGACAAGGTTCATATCCCTCCGGTCCCTCTCAATGTTCTGACTACTCCTTGGCCATTTGCAATGTGGGGCATTGACATGATTGGAGAGATCAAGCCCACGACTTCCAATGGACATCGCTTCATCCTAGTTGCCATTGACTATTTCACCAAATGGGTCGAAGCAGCTTCCTTCGCCTCTGTTACTAAAAATGTGGTTGCCCGCTTCATCAAGCAAAATCTCATATATCGGTATGGTGTTCCAGACAGGATCATCACAGACAACGGTACGAATCTGAACAACACAATGATCACCGCCTTGTGCGAACAGTTCAAGATTTATCATCACAATTCATCTCCCTATCGGCCAAAGATGAACGGTGCTGTTGAAGCTGCGAACAAAAACATTAAGAAGATCATTTAGAAAATGACAGTCACTTACAAAGACTGGCATGAGATGTTACTGTTTGCTCTACATGGATACCGTACGACGGCACGTACTTCAATCGGGGCAACCCCATTTTCTTTGGTATATGGCATGGAAGCTGTCCTGCCTATGGAAGTTCAGAATCCTTCTCTAAGGATTATGAAGGATGCATGTTTGAATGAAGATGATTGGATGCAGACCCGACTTGATCAACTCAATTTGATCAACGAGAAGCGACTCGCTGCTATATGCCATGGTCAGACGTATCAAAAACGGATGATCAAGGCCTTCAATAAGAAAGTCAGACGTCAAGTGTATCAAGTTGGAGATCTCGTGATCAAACGGATTATCTTACCGCAAAGTGATCCCAGGGGCAAATGGACTCCTACATATGAAGGACCATTTGTGATCAAGAGCATATTTTCTGGTGGTGCGATGATTCTAACCACCATGGACGACGACGATTTGCCGCACCCTGCGAACGCAGACATAGTCAAAAGATACTACGCATAAAATAACCCGACAGGTCGAAAACCCGAAAGGGCGGCTTGGGCAAAAATGGGCATCCCGGTGAACCGAAAACCCGAAAGGGCGGTTCAGGCAAAAATTAGGGATAAAAACAAAAAAAATCTGTACACCCGGCAAGTTGAAAACCCGAAAGGGCGGCTTGGACAAAAAGGGGTTTCCCGGTGGATCGAAAACCCGAAAGGGAGATTCAGGCAAAAGTTAGGGAATTAAAGCGTATGACTATGTCTCGTCGGATCACTTCAAAGACAATCTCTTCATCTACCAGTTCCAGGTTTCTGATCAATCCAGTCATCGGCAAACGAAGCATTGAATGGACAGATATTCAGAGTTGTGAAGGCTATAGCGGAATGGAATCCCATGGAATTATTTCACATAGCCATCTTTATTTTGTATAAATCTTTCAATATTTACGACAAAATCCTCTTACTAGGATGATTGTCTCCTTTGTACAAATATACTCATAGAAAGTCAATACAAATACTTTTCCCAGAAATTTGTGTCATTTCCTTTTTCTTTTCTCTTGCACTATTTGTTTATTTTTGAGAAACGTCCAATGTTTTGTTAAATAGGCATATGCATTTGAACATAATCATTTCCTTATCAAGAAAGAGGATTACTGATAGGTTGAAGGTACAGTTGGATATCTTGATACCCTTTCAAAGGAAACCCCAGAAGATTTGGAATCCATATCCCCAACAAGGCTTGAAGCTTATCCCCAGTAGATTCTGGAAGCTTATCCCCTGCAGAGTACGGACGTCTCTCCCGAGTTTTTTTCAAAGTTATTCCTCCCAAGGACTTATAACTGGGTTATCCTCAGCTTAGTGCCACGGAAGATCGCACTCGCCAAATTTATTCCTATCCCCAGCGGAGTTCATCAAAGTTCCCCAACATAACTTATCAATACAATCCCCCAGAGGAGCTTATCCTTGTTATCCCCAGCTAGAGGATCCTCCAGAACTCATTTCCCCTCAAAGTTTAAGTTTCAGTATCCCCAGCCGAGCTAAAACTTCAAATTGTCAATCCCCAGCGGAGCCAGACTAGTGAACCTTCTCCCCACAGAATTTTGGAGGGCAAATCTTGAGTTCCCCAGTAAAGTCGCCAGAAATACTTCCTGCCAAACTGAAGATTCTCAGTCCTACCTCCCCAACATGAGTCTATTAGATCGAAACTCCCCAGTAGAAGTCATCAGGAACTCTCTTCCCCAGCAACAACCAAGGAATTATTCTTCCCGGCAGCATTCAGGATACTTTTATCTTCAGCCATCTCGGATTCATCTATCCTTTGCAAGACAGCTCTCCAGCTTACATGCACGTCCATTTACATTCATATCATATAACATACATTGCATCATGCATCATGACATTGCATATAACTAACCCTTTACCTTTTCAGGTAAGATCAGTCGACAGACAAAAATCATTATCTCCCGAAATTCTTTCCAGGAATAGTTCAGATGTGACCCAGACATGACAATATTCTGATTCTTATTCCAGATTCATTCAGATGCAGTTTCACACGAGCTCATCATCAGGAAACCCTACACCGACTCCTCCTCAAAACTTCAAGATTTCTGAAAACAGTTTACGGGTTCTCCAGGTAACGGATGTTAACCTATCGCTTGTTCAGTTTCTTTCCAAGACTTCTGAAAACAGTTTATGGATTCTTCCCAACAACGGATGTTAATCTACCAACTTGTTCAGATGCACCTTTGAAAACAGTTTACGGACGCTTCCCAACAACGGATGCTGCTCTATTGCTTATTCAACTTCAAGATTTCTGAAAACAGTTTACGGGTTCTCCAAGTAACGGATGTTAACCTATCGCTTGTTCAGTTTCTTTTCAAGACTTATGAAAACAGTTTATGGATTCTTCCCAACAACGGATGTTAATCTACCAACTTGTTCAGATGCAACCTTTGAAAACAGTTTACGGACGCTTCCCAACAACGGATGCTGCTCTATTGCTTATTCAACTTCAAGATTTCTGAAAACAGTTTACGGGTTCTCCGAGTCATGGATGTTAACCTATCGCTTGTTCAGTTTCTTTTCAAGACTTCTGAAAACAGTTTATGGATTCTTCCCAACAACGGATGTTAATCTACCAACTTGTTCAGATGCAACCTCTGAAAACAGTTTACGGACGCTTCCCAACAACGGATGTTGCTCTATTGCTTATTCAACCTCAAGACTTCTGAAAACAGTTTATGGATTCTTCCCAAAAACGGATGTTAATCTACCAACTTGTTCAGATGCAACTTTTGAAAACAGTTTACGGATTCTTCCCAACAACGGATGTCAATCTATTGCTTATTCAAGCCCCAGTTCAGAGATGGTTCAAAACAGGGACACCTTTCTGATTTTCATTCCAGATGGCATCTTTAAGCCCATCCCCGAAAAGATTCCGCCACCCTTCCAGATGGCATCTTTAAGCCCATCTCCAAATGGCATCTTTAAGCCCATTTTCGCATCCATTGCTTTGACGAGTGCAAATTTAAGGGCACTCTAGTGTCCAATCTCCTTTTACCTTCGAGTCGCGAAAGGCAAGATTTCCAATCTAACTCTTCAGGTTCAAGAAGATTGAACAGGGGCAACTGTTGTACCCCAAAATTTGCCCTCTCTTTCTTCAGGAAACCATCTTGGATTTTCAAGGTCCCTCTGAAACAAATCCAAGTCCTGAGTTATCTTTTTTCCCAAGCAAGCCACTTACAAGAGCAAGATGATCTCACGAACTCCAAAAACAACGCTTTTATCTTGAGAAAAATCAAATTCTAAGTACTTAGAACGTTTCTCTAAAAAATGAGTGTTTAAGAAAAAATCAGCGCTTCAGAACTTCTGGACCCATTCCAGATAAAAACGGTCAGAAGTTGCAAGCTTGGCTCAGCGTGGTCAGAAATTGGCTTTTCAGCAGCTACATCAGTTCAATCAGAAGTTGTAAACGTGGTTCAGTATGTAAGCCTCAGACAGAACATGCCCCTTCAGCAGTTACACAAGCTCAGTCAGAATTTGCTAAAGGAATGCAAGAGAAGCAGGGAAGTCTGAAGGCTCTTTCAGAACATGCTGAAATCAGAAGATGAAAGATCAGAAGAGTGGGTGTTACACTGATACAGAACCTCTAAGCCCAGGAGACCCAGAGGTAAATCCAAGGAACGTATCAGAAAATCAGGAGAATCTCCAGAGCTTACTAAGACAACAGGAAGCCAAGGCCAGAGCATGGTTTACGCTGTTCTTTTTAAAACAGAACTGCTGATTCAACGTTGGTTTCCATTACCAGAATATTGATGTTGATAGGTCTTATCACCATTTAATTCCCATTAATGCTTCCAACCACTCCTGAACATTCACGTGTGGCTTGGAAAACGCTTTTGTGCAGATTCTGGCATGGGTCTACGCGCCACCGCCCACTTCAGAGGTCACTTCTCCCCAATCTACGCTTGCTGCTGTAGCCTAGGCTGAAGTCTATCTGTTATCACAACTTCCTAGGAATTTCTGTCAAAGAGTAATTCAAACTCTGTTGGCGCCTTAATGTTCAAAACACCCACAAGAACTTTGCCTATAAATAGAGAGTCATTGTCCACTGCAAAAGGCGTTCAAAAAAGAAACAGAAAAATTGCTAAGAGAGAAACAGCAACCCTTAGCAACATAGCATTCTGAAACTTTGCCAAAATCTCCAGTTTGTTTCATAACTTTGAAGTTCTTACCTTCAAACTTCATCAAAATACCCAGTTTTCTTTGTGAACCAAAAAACACCCTTTCCAAACTTCTGACCCTACGTACGTATACACCTTTACCTACCCTTTTCAAAGAAAATCTGTCTAGAACACCACCAGAGCCAAAATCTAGCTTTCACCCACAAACTTTTCCAACAGCCAGGTAAGCACCTGCTGACCTTCATCACACTGCTAAGCATCATCAGCTGTGCATACTCAAATAAACATAATGTAAATATCATGTTGTTGCTGTTTATGTTCTGAGGATTTTCATACCTCAGAACGTTCTGAGCCAGTATAGGACTTACCTGTGACCTTGTTGGTTCTGACCTCTGAAACATTTTTACATTTGCTGGATCTGTTCCAAATATGTTTCTTGTTTTGTGGAATAACAACAGAATTGCAGATGTTCTGATTAGTACAGGAAAAAGCCAAGTGCTGACTTTGACGTTAGCACATCTGAAGCCTGTTTTGCTGTCAATGATATCAGAACCTCTGAGAGTTATTGCCTTTTCAGCAGAATCAGAACTTCTGGTTTCTCCACTAACAAACTTCTGTCTTGCAGCGCAGGGGAATCAGAACTTCTGATTTCCCCACTAACAGGGTTCTGTTTTGCAGGTGCCAGAGTCAGAAGTTCTGACTCACACAGTTTAACCAAGAGGTTGATCATCTGGCAGCGGATCTGAGTCAGAACTTCTGATGACCTCTCAGCAGCGCGCGGGCTCCCTCTCTCTCTCTATATCTTGTTTTTCGCTATTTTCTTTTTTGTCTATTTTTCTCGTTGAACCCCCCATGTACAAATGTGTATCCCCCTCCCCTAATTGTTGTAATAGCGTAGGATTTTATATTTCCGCTTCTTATTGCTAGTAATTAGGACATGTATGGCAAGATAAAATCAATGAAATAGGAAAACCTAATTCAAAGAAAAAACTCTTGTATGCAATAAAACACACTTGCACACTAACACCCCTAGGGTTACATCCACTTGTTGCCTTTCAAAATTAGGCCATATTGCATGTTAGATCTCTTTGGGAAAAGCAACACAAATCAATTGATCATAGTCCCTCGATGACGCTTTCGAAAAGTTGCCTAAAAAATGATCAAGTCCCTTTCAAGGAAAAGTTGTCCAAAGATACTTAGCACTATTGCAATTATGGTCTAAACGATGACCCGCGCCCGTCCCTTTCACATCCTAACACAAGATTGTCCACCAAATTCAATGGTGGAACAAAATTGTTAAAAGAGTTAAAACATAACAAAAATCTTTGAGAACTTTAGGGTAGATCGCTCTTAAGTACTTGTCAACTTGCAAAACAAATACACTTGCCTATTTTTTCAAACCACACTTCACAAACACTTTCAAAACAAACTTTCAAAAACCTTGAAACATCTTTTCAAAAAGACAAACACATTTTGTAAAACATTCGAGTAAAGAATTGTTACAAGGGTAGCCTAGACAAGGCATCTTTTTCAAAACATTTTCAAAGCCACGCACAAAGCACCATTTCAAACAATTGAAAACCAAGGCAAGTTGATCTAAGCAAGTACCTAAGAGCCCATGGATAACCATGGATAGAAAGGGTGCTAATACCTTCCCTTTCTATAATCTACTCCCCGAACCCAAGAAAAATCTCAAAGGTTTTTGCTGTGCTTTTTAAACCTTTCCTTAGGATAAAATAAAAAGTCGGTGGCGACTCTTGCTCAACCGAAACATTTGCGAAAACAAACGCAAAACCATAGTCAGTTCTCCCACCGTATCACACCACCAGTTGAGGGAAGACCGCTAATCATGTATCTGACCGTCTTAGAGAATTCAATGGGGTGCGTACTGGGGCAGCCTGACGAGTCTGGCTGAAAAGAGCACGCTATTTATTACCTGAGCAAAAAGTTTACCGACTATGAAACCATATATTCACTGCTCGAGAAAACTTGCTGCGCTCTGGTATGGGCTGCTCACCGGCTAAGACAGTATATGTTGACTCATACCACTTTGCTGATATCTAAGATGGATCTGATAAAGTACATCTTTGAGAAGCCTGCTCTGTCTGGGAGGATAGCTAGATGGCAGATGATCCTAACAGAATATGACATACAGTACACAACCCAAAAAGCTATAAAGGGCAGTGTGCTAGCTGATCATCTGGCTCATCAAGCTGTAGAAGATTACCAGTCCATGAAGTTTGACTTCCTTGACGAAAACATCATGACAGTAGACAACTGTGAAGAGATCAGACCATATGACAGACCTGGACAAGGATCCCGATGGACCCTATACTTTGATGGGGCATCCAATGCACTTGGTAACGATATCGGCGCTGTGCTTATATCTTCGGAAGGATGCCATACTCCTTTCACTGCCAGACTTTGCTTCAATTGTACGAACAATATGGCAGAATATAAAGCATGCATATTTGGTCCCAAGGCTGCCATAGACTTGGGAATTGTGATACGGTGGGAGAACTGACTTGGGATTTTGTGTTTGTGTTTGCAAATGTTTCGGTTTAGCAAGAGTCGCCACCAACTTTTTATTTTATCCTAAGGAAAGTCAAAAAGCACAGGAAAGACCTTTGAGATGTTTTCTTGGGTTCAGGGAGTAGATTATAGAAAGGGAAGGTATTAGCACCCTTCCTATCCATGGTTATCCATGGGCTCTTAGTTACTTGTTTAGATCACTTTCTTTGCTTTTCAATTGTTTGAAATGGTGTTTTTCAATTGTTTGAAATGGTGCATTGTGTGTGGTTTTAAAAGATGTTTTGAAAAGAGGCCATCATTGTGGCAACCTTTGTAATGATTCTTGTTTGAATGTATACAAAGGTGTTTTTGTCTTTTGAAATTTTTTCAATGTTTGAAAGTAGGGTTTTGAAATTGTGTTGTGAAGTGTGTTTTGAAAGATAGCAAGGATGTTTTTGCAAGTTTGATCAAGTAACTAAGAGTTTGTCTACCCTATCTTTATTCAAAGATCTTTCTTATGTTTTTAACCCTTTTAACAGTGTTGCTTCACCATTGTATTTGGTGAACAACCTTGTGTTAGGATGTTAAACGAGACAGGCGCGGGTCATCGTATAGACCATGATGGCAATTGTGTCAAGTATTTTTGGCAATTTTCTTAAGGGACTTGATCATTTTGTTTAGGCAACTCAGATAGCTTCATCGAGGGACTATGATCTTTTGTTTTGTTTTTGTTTTGCCAAAGTACTCGACATGCAACCATGACCATTTTTGAAGGCAACAAGTGGATTATAACCCTAGGGGTGCAAGTGTGCATTGTGTTTGTTTTCATGCATTGTTTGTCTTTGATTAGGTCAAGCTATTTGTTAATTTTATTTTTGCATACAAACCCTAAGTCTAAGCATGACATAATTGGAAGCTTTTAAATGTGCGAGAATTTAAATGCTACACTATTACAACATGATATAGGGAGGGGGATACAAATTTGAATTGGGGGTATTTGACAAGAAATTAAATTCTAAATTATTACAACCAAATCGAATGTATATGCAATATTTAAATGTACAATAATTGAATATAATATAATAAATAAATATTAAATAAAATGTATTATGCAAAAAGTTTTTATGTATATAAAAAGTATTTTTCAATGTGAAATATAAATAATAAAAAAGAAGTCAATTTTAATTATTTTGTTATTTTAGGGCAAAAACCTAATTCTTGAATAAATAGTAATATTTATTAATTATATAAAATAATATATTAATTTATACAAAAAATGAAAGTATATTGTAACAATGATATTTTTAGTGCAAAATATTAATAAAAATGAAAATGTAATATTTTTTGTATTTTTGTCCTAATTATTTAATAAAATAAAGTATATAAGTGTATATATATATATATATATATATATATATATATATATATATATATATATATATATATATATATATATATATATATATATATATATATATATATATATATATATATATATATATATATATATATATATATATATATATATATATATATATATATATATATATATATATATATATATATATATATATATATATATATATAAATAGAAATTAATTATTTACAAAAATGTGTATATTCAAGAAAATATTTTTAAGTTTATATAAAAAATAATAAATAAAAATAAGCACATTTTTTACATTATTCTTTGAGTTTTAATAAAAGAAAAATAAACTATTTACATATTTATACTAGTAAGATAAAATAAATATCAAATAAATATGAAAAATATAGAAAATAATTTTTTGCCATTTTTATATTTAAACAAAAAATAATAAAGTCAGAATAAAAAATAAAAATGTCAAAATGATAAATATTCAAATAAATGGGCCAGGGGGGTGTAAACAGAAAAGTGGAGTGTCAAAAGCAAAGAACAACCAGGCCCAACCCAGTCAGACTTCATCTTCTTCCTTTGAATCAAAACACGCGCGCTTCTGTACACAAATGCCATCTCCCGATTCTTTGATTTTTTGACAAAACTCATAACATGAACATTGTACTGCATTAAACAACGAATCCAACCATATAAAAAACTTGGACTAACTCTCAAAGACAAGAGAGAATTTCTCTGGCCCTAATTCTTAACCTAGTTTTTTTAGAAAGTTCATGAGTGAAATTCTCTTAGCACGATTAATGTAAATGAGAACTAAGCATATGTATGGCTTCAGGGCTATGAGAACAACATATTACATTCACAAACCTAAGCCTAACCATTCCTAAATAGAGAGATAGAAGTCCATGAAATACCTGTTTCAGTAGACTTCGAGTTGGCCAATGCAACAACTTTCAAGGGTGTTTGAGCTTCTTTTGAGCTTGCCTGAGGTCCAAGGAAGCTTCTCCAATGCTTGGCTTGTTTTGAAACAGCTTGAATCGTGCCACAGAACTCAACCTGCAAGGCTTTGAAACAAAAATGGAAAAGTGTGTTAATGGTGTTACAACTTGCAATGGAGGCCTGGGATAGTTCAGGTGAGTTGATTGGAAGGTGTTTGAAGTATCTTTGGACAAAACGCACGATGGAATTTGGTTATGGCTTGCAAAATGCAGAACTTGCCCTGTTTTGCAGAAAAATAAGGATTTTGTGTACAAGGGGGTTTAGGAGGCAGAAGGGTCGTGTTTCTGGCTTGTTGGGAGGTATGAAACTTGTCTACAATGTTTGTGTTAGTTGGTCTTAACAGATATGAGAGATGGCATATGTTTTGCAACTTTTCTTCTTTTTCAAGCAAGAGTGTGTATGTTCTCAATGCAAGCATGTACAAGCCCTATATCATGCTGCATACTTTTCTCTTGGTTCTTGGAATTGGTAGATTGAATCTTGCTTCAGAGATATGGCCCCATGCCTCAAGGATTTTGGTTTGACATAAAGTGTAACTTTACAAAAATGGCATTTTACCTTTTTCCAAATAAGGATTAATCTTGTATGTAATGTCCAAATGACCAAGATAACAACTTAACTCAATGGCTATGAATTAAGTTATGGAGTGTAAACTGGTTTTGAGGCCTGCAATCTAGCACCAAACATGCTGATTTGAAAATGCAAGTTTGTATGAACATGTATTGGCCATGGACAAAAATGAGTTTTTGCCAACTTCAAGCATTCGATTCTCTCTAACCACAAGGGTGTTTGAGGAGTTCTTGGACAATTTGGAAAGCTTAGAACATGTACTATAATCCATATTTGAAATTCAATTTGAAACTCCAATTGGAACTATGTTAAAAATGGCCAAGAAGATGGGTAAAAATCCTGCCTAGATTAGGGCAAATTTTCTCTAAGTTAAAAGTTTTAGGCACCCTTGTTCCAAAAATCATAACTTGATATACAAGCTTCTTTTCAGAAAACTTTGTGAATCAAAGTTGTATACTTTATGATGGACTACAACTTTCATGTTTCAAGTTTTGTTTGAATCCAATTGCATCTTGGTGAAAAAATGGGACAAAGTTAGGAAAAAATAAGAAAATTTCATAACTTAGAAAAATTCTAAGTTATAAAATTTTTCCATTTTAAACCCTAATTTGCATTTTTGGGTTTCTTGATGAACAAGTTTCATAATTTGACATGTCTTGATGAAAAATAACTCTTGGCACTTGATTTTGACCCAAAAGTCAAAGTTTGACTTTTCAGTGTACAATCAAATTTTGATCAATTGACTGAAAAATTCATCTGTCAATCCTATGCATTTGAGATATTTTGAGCTTGTTGAATGGGTCAAGACAATTTCATTGAGTCCTTGAGTACATGTGTGATCTTGATTTGCCATTGGCTAGGTCAAACAGTCAAAAATTGCCTTTGTGCAGTCAAAACCCTAAAATGACCATTTTGCCCTTTTGGTGATCTGATCAAATTTCTTGTGGAATGGTGATTCAAACTTGATAAAATGGTTCATATGAGTTCATAATGTTGACGTGGGTCAAATTTCATGAGGTTTGACTGTCAATTGGCCACAGTTGACTTTTCCCCCAATACAGCTGATTTCTAGGTCAACTGTCCAATTGACTGGGCAAAACTTTGAATCAAGGCCTGAAACTTGGTAAGGACAAACCTGTGAGTCCATCATGAAGTATGAAAGTCAATTTGGGCATTGTAGGTTAAAATATCCCTATGCAAACTCAAACCCTAATTTAGGTCAACAGTGCAAGGAGGTGTCTTGAGCAGAGCAAACCCTAGCTTGATCTTGAGTTCCAAGAGTCTTGTGATTGAGAAAATGTTGATGAAATGAGAGGGAAAATTTTGGGGTACAACAGTTTCCCCTGTTCAATCTTCTTGAACCTGAAGATTTAAGTTTGCCTTTCGCGACTCGAAGGTAAAAGAGGATTGGACACTAGAGTGCCCGTAAATTTGCACTCGTAAAAATAATGTTGAGGAAATGGGCTTAAAGATGCCATTTGGAGATGGTAGAATCTTGATGGAGATGGGCTTACAGATGCCATCCAAGATTGTCTGTTGAACTGTAATGTGGTATGTCAGAAGTATGTGCATCAAAATGGTATCTGTGTCTGGAATGCACTTGAACTGTATCTGGAGACTGAGTCTGTATGAGCAAAAGAATGGCGTCCGTGTTCGGAGCGTATCTGAGTTGTAACTATATTTGAACTTTGAATGAATATCATAATGACTGCCGTGTCCGAAGTGTATCTGTATTGTGTGGGTAACAGAGAAACATCTGTATACGGAGCAATTGTGTGCTGGGGATAAACTCTGAATGAGTGACAGAATGGCAACCGTGTCTGGAGCGTATATGGACTGTATCTGAAGTTGAGATCCGTATGAGTAGCAGAATGACTTCCGTGTCTGGAGTGTATCTGGAACTGTAACTAAGATCTGAATAAGTGACATAATGACTTCCGTGTCGACTGCACTAGGGAGAATCAAACTGCTGGTGTAAGGGCCAGAATGGCATCCGTGTTTGGAGCGTATCTGAACTTTGAGTTGAGAATATGAATGAGAGATAGAATGGCTTCCGTGTCTGGAGCGTATCTAGTCTGTATCTGATTGCTGAAGTCTGAATGAGTAGTAGAATGACCGCCGTGTCTGGGGTGTATCTGTACTGTATTTGACTTGAAATTCTGAATGAGTAATAGAATGACCGCCGTGTCTGGGATGTATCCATACTATATCTAAAAAATTGTTAACGATAGCCTTTTAATCCTTTCCTGAAAAGGGTAAAATATTAGCTAAAACACAAAGTTATGTTGCATGATATGTATGGTGCAATGAATTGTGTTTCATCAATGTTTATGATATATGGATGTAATCGATATGCATATAAGCCGAGTAGCTGTCTTGCTGAGGAAAATAAATCCTTGATAACTGGAGATAAAGAAATCTTTGATTGCTGTCGGGTGAAAGTAAATCCTTGACCAAAGTTGGGGATTCCAAAATCATTGATTGTTGAAGATGAGAAATCCTTGCTGACTGCTTGGGGATTGAAGATCTTTGATTGTTGAGAATGAGAAATCCTGGGACCACTGCTGGGGCTTGAAAATCCTTGGTGACTTGTGGGGATTTTAACAAGAGCTTTACCAACTTCTGCGGGGAATGAGAGTTCTTCATGACTTTCCTAGGGAATAAGGAAAACTCTGACGACCTCTACCGGGGAATTAAAACCTGGGAGACTTATGCTGGAGAAATGAGACTGAGAATCTTCAATCTGTTGGGAAATAACTCTGTGGGGAGAGTGCTTACTCGGCCGGGGAAATCAGGAGCTTGGGTTGTATGCCAATCTACTGGGGAAGTTGGGGAAAGCTGAATGGTTCCCACTGGGGATCGATAGTTGGAAATTTGACTTCGCTGGGGAAGAAGGTTTAGAATATTCTAGCTCCGCTAGGGGTATGTATTTCAGGGTTTTCGGGCTCCACAGGGGGATCGGGTTTTAACTCTGACGGGAATTTTGAAGCTTAACTCAGTTGGGGAATCAAGTTTTAGACTGCACTGGCTCCGCTGCGGATTTTGAAGTTTAACTTCGCTGGGAAATATACTCCAAATTCTGCCTTATTGAGGATCTGAATGATGTATCGTAGGGGATTTCTTCTGGAATGGCATAAAGATTTCTTCCTACTTTTTCAACCTATCAGTAATTATCCTTTTTCAATTTCGTTTTATTTGTAAGCAGTGATTATATTCAAATGCATATGCCTATTTAACAAAACATTAGACGTTTTCAAATAAAACATAAGTGTAAAAAGAAAAGAAAGGCAAGCAAATTTATGCACTTTGAAGTATATTTGTATTAACTTTTGTGAGTATCTTTGTACAAAGGAGACAGACATCCTAGTAAGAGAATGTTGTCGAAAAAAATTGAAAATTTTTATACAAAAGAAATATGGCTATGTGTAACAATTCCATGGGATTCCCGTTCTGCTATAGCCTTCACAACTCTGAATATCTTGTCCATTCGCTGCTTCGTCCGCCGATGACTAGATTGATCAGAAGCTTGGAGCTTGTTGGTGAAGAGATTGTTCTTAAAGTGATCTGACGAGACATAGTCATATGCTTTAATTCCCTAACTTTTGCCTGGACCGCCCTTTCGGGTTTTCGATCCACCGGGAAACCCTTTTTTGCCCAAGTCGCCCTTTCGGGTTTTCAACTTGCCGGGTGTACGATTTTTTTGTTTTTATCCCTAATTTTTTCCTGAACCGCCCTTTCAGGTTTTCAATTCACCGGGATGCCCATTTTTACCCAAGTCGCCCTTTCGGGTTTTCAACTTGTCGGGTCATTTTATGCGTAGTATCTTTTGACTATGTCTGCATTCGCAGGGTGCAGAAAGTCGTCGCCGTCCATGGTGGTCAGAATCATTGCCCCACCAGAAAAGATGCTCTTGATCACAAATGGTCCTTCGTAAGTAGGAGTCCACTTACCCCTGGGATTACTTTGCGGTAAGATGATCCGCTTGATTATAAGATCCCCGACTTGATATACCTGACGCCTAACTTTCTTGTTGAAAGCCTTAATCATGCGTTTTTGATACGTCTGACCATGGCAAACAACGGTAAGTCGCTTCTCGTCGATCAAATTGAGTTGGTCAAGCCGGGTTTGAATCCAATCGTCTTCACTTAAACCAGCGTCCTTCATAATCCTTAAGGAAGGAATCTGAACTTCCATGGGTAGAACAACTTCCATGCCATACACCAAAGAAAATGGGGTTGCCCCTGTTGAAGTTCGTGCCATGGTACGATATCCGTGCAGAGCAAACAGTAACATCTCGTGCCAATCCTTGTAGGTGACTGTCATCTTTTAATTGATCTTCTTAATATTTTTGTTCGCGGCTTCAACAACACCGTTCATCTTCGGCTGATAGGGAGATGAATTGTGATGATAAATCTTGAACTGTTCGCATAGAGCGGTGATCACAGTATTGTTCAAATTCGTATCGTTGTTCGTGATGATCCTGTCGGGGACACCGTACCGGCATATGAGATTCTGCTTGATGAAGCGAGCAACCACATTCTTTGTAACGGAGGCAAAGGAAGCTGCCTCGACCCATTTGGTGAAGTAATCAATAGCCACCAAGATGAAGCGATGTCCATTGGATGCCGTGGGCTTGATCTCTCAAATCATGTCAATGCCCCACATTGCGAATGGCCAAGGAGCTGTCAGAATGTTGAGAGGAACAGGAGGAATATGTACCTTGTCGGCGTAGACTTGACACTTGTGGCAAGTACGGGAATGTTGGTGACAATCAGCTTCCATGGTAGACCAGTAGTAGCCTACCCTTATAATCTTCTTAGCCATCGTATGTCCGCTCAAGTGGGTGCCAAATGTGCCACTGTGTATCTCAGTCATGATCAACTCTACTTCGGCTTTGTCCACACAACAAAGTAAGACACAATCATGGCTGCGCTTATAAAGGATGCCATTGCTTAGGAAGAACTTGGCAGCAAATCTCCTTAAGAACTTTTTGTCGTTGACGGAAGCTCCTTCAGGATATTCTCTAGTCTGGAGATACCTTTTAATTTCATGAAACCAGGGTTGTTCCACTACTTCTTCGGTATTAATCTCATGACAGTGCGCGGGTTCGTCCATTCGCTCGATGGTAATTTTGGGAGCCTCGTTATCCCAATTGAGTTTAAACATAGAAGACATTGTAGCCAGAGCATCTGCTAGCTGATTTTCTTCTCGCGGGAAATGCTCGAAAGTAATCTGCTCGAAGTGAGGCAACAACATCAGGACATGTTCTTTGTATGGGATAAGATTAGGATGTTTGGTGTCCCACTCTCCTTTGACTTGACTGATAACCAAAGCCGAGTCTCCAAATACGACCAATGATTTGATTCCCAAGTCTATAGCAGCCTTGAGACCAAAGATGCAAGCTTCATATTCAACCATGTTGTTGGTACAGCTGAAGCAAAGTCGGGCAGTGAAGGGTGTATGGTAACCTTCCTGAGAAATGAGTACTGCACCGATGCCGTTGCCAAGTGCATTTGAAGCACCATCAAAGTACAGGGTCCATCGGGATACTTGTTCAGGTCCGTCATACGGTCCGTTACCTTCGATGTTGTCTAAAGTCATGATGTCCTCATCAGGGAAGTAGAATCTCATAGACTGGTAATCTTTGACGGCTTGATGAGCTAGATGGTCAGCTAGTACACTCCCCTTTATAGATTTTTGGGTAGTATACTGGATATCATACTCTGTCAGGATCATTTGCCATCTAGCGATTCTTCCAGATAAAGCAGGCTTCTCGAAGATATACTTGATCGGATCCATTTTAGAAATCAGAAAAGTGGTGTGAGTCAACATATACTGGCTCAGCCGACGAGCAGCCCATACCAAAGCGCAACAAGTTTTCTCGAGCAGTGAGTAGCGAGTCTCACAGTCAGTAAACTTTTTGCTAAGGTAATAAGTGGCATGCTCTTTTCGGCCAGACTCGTCATGTTGGCCCAGCACGCACCCCATTGAGTTATCCAGAACAGTCAGATACATGATTAATGACCTTCCTTCGACGGGTGGCATCAGAATAGGAGGTTCTAGTAAATACTCCTTTTTCTTATCAAAAGCAACTTGACAATCATTGTTCCATTCAACTACCTGATCTTTCTTCAACAGTTTGAAAATTGGCTCACAGGTAGATGTCAGGTGAGAGATGAACCTTGCGATATAGTTTAAGCTTCCCAAGAATCCTCTAACCTCCTTTTCAGTATGGGGGGAAGGAATTTCTTGTATAGCCTTCACTTTAGATGGATCAACCTCAATGCCTTTGTTGCTGACAATAAATCCCAAAAGCTTACCAGACCTAACTCCAAAAGTACATTTGCTTGGGTTCAACCTGAGCTTATACTCCTTCAACCTGGCAAACAACTTTTGCAAATGACCAAGGTGTTCTTCTTCGGTCTGTGATCGAGCTATCATGTCTTCTACGTAAACTTCGATCTCATGATGTATCATATCATGAAATAAAGCTACCATGGTGCGTTGATAGGTTGCCCCTGCATTCTTCAGTCCGAACGGCATCACTTTGTAGCAGAAGGTACCCCATTGTGTGACAAAGGTAGTTTTCTCCATGTCCTCGGGGGCCATTTTAATCTGGTTGTAGCCCGAGAATCCATCCATGAAGGAAAACACCTTGTGCTGAGCTGTGTTGTCAACCAAGATGTCGATATGTGGCAACGGAAAATCGTCTTTAGGGCTGGCCCTATTCAAATCCCGATAGTCCACACACATTCTGACTTTGCCGTCCTTCTTAGGCACGAGCACGATGTTAGCAACCCATTGTGGATAGGAAGTAACAACCAGAAAGCCAGCATTGAATTGCTTCATTACCTTAGCCTTAATCTTCTCAGACATGTCAGGCCTCATTCGGCGAACCTTTTGCTTGATCGATGGACAGTCTTCTCTTGTAGGGAGACGGTGAACCACGATATCTGTGTCTAACCCTGGCATGTCTTCATAAGACCAGGCGAAGATTTCAACATATTCGTTTAACAACTGCACTAAGCGCTCCTTGACACTTGGTTCTAGGTTGGCACCCACCTTTACTTCTTTCTTGTCCTCTTCTGTCCCCAAGTTGATGGTTTCTAGAAACTCTTCATGAGGAAGAATGGCCCTCTCTTCTTGTTGTAGAAGTCTGGCTAACTCTCCCGGCACTTCACAATCTTCGTCAACTTCGTACTCAGCATGATTGACCAAATCTTCAGAGTTATCGAAGGCTAAAGAAGAATAGTCACCCAGAGAATCCGGAGTGGATGGGTACCTGCATTTGTGAGTGTGGGTGTGTGTAAGGGATAACCATCCTTAAACAAGCAAAAATGCAAAAGGAAGGAAAATGAACACAAAGTTTATAGATGAAAAACTTCCAATGATTCATTAAAACATGGCATATGATTATGAAGAAAATCAAAACCTTACAAAGGGACCTACATGCCCCGGGCAAGGCATGAGGTGAAAATAGTGTGCGAATTGTTTTAGTTATTACAGACCATAAAAATGGGAAATTGTTCAAAGATAAAATTACTGGTTGATAAAGGTGATGGGAACAAAATCTTTTGCTTCCCAGTTGCTCAAACCCCCTTCGACGGTTAGAAAAATCCAATCTTCAAAGTGGCTCTCTTCATCTTCATCTTCCACAACATTAATTCTATGATGAGTGATCCTTATGGGTGGCCCTCCAGTCTTGGAACGACGCATAGCCTTCTGTCCTGCAGCTGTAAACCCTAGTCCAAATTTGTCCGTCTTATGGGGAAAATCAGGCAATTGCCCCCATACTGTACTCTTCCCTTCTTTGATCACCGCCTCTGCGTCCTTGAGAGATGCCATCCTAGATACATGCTTGGGAACAATAGGCACCTCCACCATTGTCTTCGCAACTGCTACCTCGGGAGAAACTTCCTCAAAATGCTGGAAAGGCGTTTCGATGAACTCGCCATCCAGCTCCACATAATGGAAGGAGTTGAGGTGGCTTATCATGTACTCTTCCTCGCCGTGCACCGTTATAATTTTACCCTTAACAGGATATTTCAGCATCTGGTGCAAAGAGGAGGTAACTGCCCCGACATAATGGATCCACGGCCTTCCTAGCAAACATGAATATGACGGACGGATGTCCATCACGTAAAAGGTTGAGTTGAAGACTTCTGTGCCTACTTTGATAGGAATATCAACCTCTCCATGAACCATTCTCTTAGAACCATCAAAAGCCCTAACAATGATGTTACTAGGCTTGAGAGTCAGTTCTTCGCAGTCCAAGCGGTCTAAGGCTTTCTTTGGTAGCACGTTTAAGGAAGAACCAGTATCAACTAAGACATGGGCGAGAGTTGTTCCCCGACATTCAACTGAAACATGTAACGCATTGTTGTGTTTCCTTCCTTTGGGAGTTAAGTCAGCATCAGAAAACCCAAGGCCATTGTCAGCAGTAAGACTGGCCACACATTCCTGAAACTGGTCAGCCGAAGTCTCTTGGGGAACATGTTCCGCCTTCAAGAATTTGATCAGGGCCTTAGTGTGGGCCTCAGAACAGAGCAGAAGTGCCAACATTGAAATTTTAGAAGGGGTCTGCCCTAACTGTTCCACCACGTCGTAGTCACTTTTTCTGATTATTTACAAGATTTCATCCATTTCTTTGAGTGGTTTCGGGGATAACCACAGCATGGGCCTTCGTCCTGACAGGCACTTCCAGTATCCTCTTACCCTTGTCGGTAGTTTCAGCAGATGGTCTTACTTCAGGAGTATCCAGTTCTTCAATCACTGGGCCTTGCACAGATGGTCCAACAGGTGCAGAAGCTTTCAAGGGTCTGAAAACTGCTCGAGGGGGAGCAATCTCCGGAGAAAAGATCCGACCACTGCTGGTTATCTTGCTCATACCCGCGATGTTCCCAATATCAGGGCTTCCTTCTTCAGAAGTCTCTTGGACTGTTTCGATTTGTTTGATACCATGGTAGAAGATTTTTCCCCCATAATTCCATGGTATCGTTTTGCTGGATTGGTACGGGACAGATCCCGGCATGGTGATCTTTAATGGTACACATTCAGAGTTGGGTGTAATCCTGATAGGCCTTTTGCAAGCCTTGGGAGGATTGTCGGAAATGGTTATAATTGCAATATCGTTGGTTTTAGTAGTAAAAGTATTAGGAGTAACAAGATTGGAGGTATCAACAAGGGTTTTCTGGAAAAGTATCTCTTGGGTATCCATCAGGCGTCGGAAACCTGACTTCAACATTGGGCAATCACTTCGTATGTTCAAACAAAAAGAACAGTCTTTACCACAATCAGGAAAGATCCCGACTCTCAAAATTTTTTCCTTAATCACAAGTAGCGACGTCAACAGGTCAATAACATCAGTAACATGAAGGTCTTCCGTAACAGCATGAACATTATTACCGTGCTTGGGCATCGGAGCAGATATTACATTGGGCTTCTCAGGCGCCTCGAATTCTACTTCTTTGGCATTAATCAAGTCCTGGATTTTGTTCTTAAGCGCCCAACAATTATTGGTATCGTGCCCCGCACTGTCAGAATGGTAAGCACACTTGGCATTGGAGTGGTAGTATGGGGAGGATGTGTTAGGGTTCTTTGGTGCTTCCTTCAAACTGGTCAGATTCAGATTCAACAAATGAGGAAGTACCTGAGCGGGCATCATGTTGATGCGGGTGAACTGCCGTTGTGGCCTTTCCACTCGTTGTTGATTAGGTGTCGACTGATTTTTATGAGGTTGATCATTTGACGAGTTTTGAATCATCACAGCCCCTACAGTCGGCCGACGCTCAGTTCTTCCCTGTCCCTTTTGAGAATACACAGTAAATGCTTCCTTCTTGGCTGGGAAGGGTTTCTTAATAGCCATGGATGCGGAAGCATCCTTTTGAATCTTTCCACTCTTAATACCGGCCTCAACCCTTTCTCCGGTCAAAATCAGTTCAGTAAATCCCGCGGAAGAACTTCCGATCAGATGATTGAAGAAGGGGCCAGACAGGGTCCCCAGAAACATGTCAACTAACTCCCTATCTGATAGTGGCGACTGCACCCTTCCAGCCAGATCACGCCACTTCTGGGCGTACTCTTTAAACCATTCATTGGAAGCCATCCCCATACTTTGTAACTGAGTATGGGTGGGCGCCAAATCAGCATTGTATTGATACTGACAATAAAAAGCAGCTGCCAAGTCTTCCCAATTGTGAACCTCTGATCTTTCGAGTTGATAAAACCAGTCTAACTGCGTGCTAGACAAGCTGTCTTAGAAAAAGGGTACCCAAAGGTCTTTATTGGATGAGTGGGGTTGGATTTTTCTGACATATGACCTCAGGTGCATCTTCGGGCAAGGCAGACCGTCGTACTTGGCAAATGTTGGCACCTTGAACTTGGGAGGGATAACAATCCCAGCTACCAGCCCTAGTTCTTCAAAATCCAATCCGGGCACCCTCTGCAACTCCATAGCTGGCAGTCTATCTTCAAGGTTCTTATATTTATCATCCGCTGGTGGATACTGTTGTTCAGAGTAGTCTTCGTCTTTTTCCTCTTCCTCCTCTTCAACCTCAGATTCAGAAGGCACAACATTCCCTTTCCCTTTACCGGCCCCTTCGTCAGACGTTGAGGGGAACTCGAGAACTCTCCTAGCTTGATGCTCAAATCTCCTTCCCAAAGTGGCTACTCCAGGTCTCTTATTCTTTTTCTCTTTATTCTTCTCCAACAAAACTTTGAGGTCCTCTTGACCCTTTGCCAAGGTCATGAGGAGTTGCTGGAACTGTGAATTTTGTGCCTGCAGATCCTTTACCGTTTGCTACAAATCCATCTTGCTGAAATAAACAGAAGAAAGATAAGGAAACCTGGCTTGAAGACCTGTTTATGCATATGATGAATGGTATGTTATTCATGTAATGCATTCAAGGGTTCAGAAATTCAAATTTGTTGCAGACAAAAAAGAACGCACGTCATATTAAGAAGAAATTTGTTAGTACATAAGTGCCCCATGGGCGAAATATTACAAAGTTCTTAATGTAAAAAGACATTGCGCATCCTCTTTGGTGCGATGTAAGTGTTGAGAGTTTCCTCCTCGTGAAGTCGGCGGGTAAGCTCCAAAACCTTCTTCTCACTGGCATAGAAGCTGGCTTCAAAGGTATTTCGTTCTTCCTTGAGTTGGATCCAACTCTTTTGCATTTCTTCCCATGATGTTGGCATGTCAGGATGTAGGATGGTGTATGGAACCTCTCCTTCCGTAACAGGCTCTTTGATCAAGGGGAGAACGTGAGGGTATGGCATCATAAGATTCTGGGAGCGAGTTCGTACCCACTTGAGATAAGGCTCAAGGGGGATGGAATTCTTGTGCCCCAGTGTCTTACTATCCACTTTGTAAGGCATCCTCCAAGATCTGATGAATCTTTGTCGAAGTCCTTGCGCATCGTTGTCGAAGTCAAAAAATAGGTCCAGAATCAGCATGTCATGAGGGCCATCCCTCCGAGCATATCTAAATTGTCTCAAAGCTAGACAGGGGTTGTAGGTGATGCCTCCCCTAATTCCAAGTAGTGGGACATTAAGGAATTCCCCACAACGATCAATGATGATGAAATTTGCTCAGGACCGAGAACACCAATGTACATCAGAATGTGTGAGGGTCATCAATCGTTGTGACCATCTTAAACCCTGCTCATTCTTCAAAATTGATTGTGGAAGGTGAGAAATAAACCACCTTGCTAGGAGAGGAGTACAACACATGAGAACACCACTTTTCCTCATTGTTCGTGTGTAAAATGAGTGTAGGATGTCCCCAAGCAATGTAGGTATAGGATTCCTGGACATGAAAATCTTGACAGCATTCACATCTATAAGTTGATCAGGGTTTGGGAACAAGACCAACCCATAGATGAGGAGTGCCACAATCTCTTCAAAGGCTTGTAGATCAAGAAAATTCCAGCAGTCTTGTGCCTTCTCAAACAGAAACTTTGCCAAGAAACCCTTGCCACCACTTCTGGTTTCCCAATGCCCCTTGATGTCAGATGGTTGCAAGTGTAATGCTTTAGTAACATCCTCAGGCTTAGGTTCTTTTTCCGTACCGTTGTAGGGTAGTTGGTGAAGAATAGGAATTCTCAGGAGTTGAGAAAATTCCTCCAAAGTAGGCACCAATTAATAATCAGGGAATGTGAAACAGTGATGTAGGGGGTCAAAGAACTGGAAGAGAACTTTCACCATGTCTTCTTCAATGTTGGTGTTGACCAAGTTGAGGAGTCTATCATGTCTTTCATTGAAGAGAGAATTCTCTGGAATCCTGGAAGTAAGCTCCTTGAGTTGAGGGGGGATTCTCACAAGGTTGACCTGAATTGTTTTCCTGCGAAGAGATTCCATGACCTACAAAACAAGAACAAAGATGAAGATTCAAACCCTTGAAATGGTTAGTGGATGCATATGATGCTTTATGATGTTCATGATGTATGTACAAGCACATGTACAAGCAAGTCACACAAAACCCTAGTTTCAGGCTTGCATGAGGTTTCATAGGTAAATACCCTATTGAGTTTAGTTGGCTCAAAACCTGTCCTACAAATAGTAACCGGGTTCTAAGGAGCTCAATATCATTGGATTGTTTTCTGTGTTCATTGTTTTGGTTTAGCCACTTAACTAGCGACCAAAATATTCCAAGAAAACAACCCTCAATGAGTGTAGTATCGAGTATCTACCAACTTCGGACTGCACCAAAGCCAATCATCTCACTACCCCTAATAAAGGCCAAGATGGTCAAGTAAGGTTCTAAGAGTTCATTAGTGTTTCATGACATCACTCAACGGCCCCGTATTCTCTTTGATTGACTTAAAGGCTACCGGTACTCACAAATATGTCACACTAATATAGCTATTGCTTCAACCGCGTCGGTATACCCCGCACAGTTTCCATAATGTATTGCTATTTACCTATGAATGTTTCCCAAATCCGGGTGGAGGGTTTCAAGCCCAAACAAGAGAACCAAAATGTAAAGAAATCAAAGCAAACAATAATCATGCAAAGGGTGATCTAAGCCCTAAGGTTACTCCACTTTTAAAGTAATCCCCAGCAGAGTCGCCAGTTCTGTGATACGGTGGGAGAACTGACTTGGGATTTTGCGTTTGTGTTCGCAAATGTTTCGGTTTAGCAAGAGTCGCCACCGACTTTTTATTTTATCCTAAGGAAAGGTCAAAAAGCACAGGAAAGACCTTTGAGATGTTTTCTTGGGTTTAGGGAGTAGATTATAGAAAGGGAAGGTATTAGCACCCTTTATATCCATGGTTATCCATGGGTTCTTAGTTACTTGTTTAGATCACTTGCTTTGCTTTTCAATTGTTTGAAATGGTGCTTTTTAATTTTTTGAAATGGTGCTTTTCAATTGTTTGAAATGGTGCTTTGTGTGTGGTTTTGAAAGATGTTCTGAAAAGAGGCCATCGTTGTGGAAACCTTTGTAATGATTCTTGTTTGAATTTATAAAAAGGTGTTTTTGTCTTTTGAAAAGTTTTCAATGTTTGAAAGTAGGGTTTTGAAATTGTGTTGTCAAGTGTGTTTTGAAAGATAGCAAGGATGTTTTTGCAAGTTTGATCAAGTAACTAAGAGTTTGTCTACCCTATCTTTACTCAAAGATCTTTCTTATGTTTTTAACCCTTTTAATAGTGTTGCTTCACCATTGTATTTGGTGAACAACCTTGTGTTAGGATGTTAAACGGGACAGGCGCGGGTCATCGTATAGACCATGATGGCAATTGTGTCAAGTATTTTTGGCAATTTTCTTAAGGGACTTGATCATTTTGTTTAGGCAACTCAGATAGCGTCATCGAGGGACTATGATCTTTTGTTTTGTTTTTGTTTTGCCAAAGTACTTGACATGCAACCATGGCCCATTTTTGAAGGCAACAAGTGGATTATAACCCTAGGGGTGCAAGTGTGCATTGTGTTTGTTTTCATGCATTATTTGTCTTTGATTAGGTCAAGCTATTTGTTGATTTTATTTTTGCATACAAACCCTAAGTCTAAGCTGGCATAATTGGAAGCTTTTAAATGTGCGAGAATTTAAATGCTACACTATTACAACATGATATAGGGAGGGGGGTACAAATTTGAATTGGGGGTATTTGACAAGAAATTAAATTCTAAATTACTACAACCAAATTGAATGTATAGGCAATATTTAAATGTACAATAATTGAATATAATATAATAAATAAATATTAAATAAAATGTATTATGCAAAAAGTTTTTATGTATATAAAAAGTATTTTTCAATGTGAAATGTAAATAATAAAAAAAAAGTCAATTTTAATTATTTTGTTATTTTAGGGCAAAAACCCTAATTCTTGAATAAATAGTAATATTTATTAATTATATACAATAATATATTAATTTATACAAAAAATGAAAGTATATTTATACTAGTAAGATAAAAATAAACTATTTACATATTTATACTAGTAAGATAAAAATAAATATCAAATAAATATGAAAAATATAGAAAATAATTTTTTGGCATTTTTTATATTTAGACAAAAAATAATAAAGTCAGAATAAAAAATAAAAATGTCAAAATGATAAATATTCAAATAAATGGGCCAGGGGGGTGTAAACAGAAAAGTGGGGTGTCAAAAGCAAAGAACAACCAGGCCCAGCCCAGTCAGACTTCATCTTCTTCCTTTGAATCAAAACACGCGCGCTTCTGTACATAAATGCCATCTCCCGATTCTTTGATTTTCTGACAAAACTCATAACATGAACATTGTAGAGCATTAAACAACGAATCCAACCGTATAAAAAACTTGGACTAACTCTCAAAGACAAGAGAGAATTTCTCTGGCCCTAATTCTTAACCTAGTTTTTTTAGAAAGTTCATGAGTGAAATTCTCTTAGCACGATTAATGTAAATGAAAACTAAGCATATGTATGGCTTCAGGGCTATGAGTACAACATATTTCATTCACAAACCTAAGCCTAACCATTCCTAAATAGAGAGATAGAAGTCCATGAAATACCTGTTTCAGTAGACTTCGAGTTGGCTAATGCAGCAACTTTCAAGGGTGTTTGAGCTTCTTTTGAGCTTGCCTGAGGTCCAAAGAAGCTTCTCCAATGCTTGGCTTGTTTTGAAACAGCTTGAATCGTGCGATAGAACTTAACCTGCAAAGCTTTGAAACAAAAATGGAAAAGTGTGTTAATGGTGTTACAGCTTGCAATGGAGGCCTGGGATAGTTCAGGTGAGTTGATTGGAAGGTGTTTGAAGTATCTTTGGACAAAACGCACGATTGAATTTGGTTATGGCTTACAAAATGCAGAACTTGCCCTGTTTTGTAGAAAAACATGGATTTTGTGTACAAGGGGGTTTAGGAGGCAGAAGGGTCGTGTTTCTGGTTTGTTGGGAGGTATGAAACTTGTCTATAATGTTTGTGTTAGTTGGTCTTAACAAATATGAGAGATGGCATATGTTTTGCAACTTTTCTTCTTTTTCAAGCAAGAGTGTGTATGTTCTCAATGCAAGCCTGTACAAGCCCTATATCATGCTGCATACTTTTCTCTTAGTTCTTGGAATTGGTAGATTAAATCTTGATTCATAGATATGGCCCCATGCCTCAAGGATTTTGGTTTGACATAAAGTACAACTTTACAAAAATGCATTTTACCTTTTTCCAAATAAGGATTAATCTTGTATGTAATGTCCAAATGACCAAGATAACAACTTAACTCAATTGTTATGCATTAAATTATGGAGTGTAAACTGGTTTTGAGGCCTGCAAGCTAGCACCAAACATGCTGATTTTAAAATGCAAGTTTGTATGAACATGTATTGGCCATGGACAAAAGTGAGTTTTTGCCAACTTCAAGCATTCGATTCTCTCTAACCACAAGGGTGTTTGAGGAGTTCTTGGACAATTTGGAAAGCTTGGAACATGTACTATAATCCATCTTTGAAATGAAATTTGAAACTCCAAGTGGAACTATTTGAAAAATGGCCAAGAAGATGGGTAAAAATCCTGCCTAGATTAGGGCAAATTTTCTCTAAGTTAAAAGTTTTAAGTACCCTTGTTCCAAAAATCATAACTTGAGATACAAGCTTATTTTGAGAAAACTTTGTGAATCAAAGTTGTATACTTTGTGATGGACTACAACTTTTATGTTTCAAGTTTTGTTTGAATCCAATTTCATCTTGGTGAAAAAATGGGACAAAGTTAGGAAAAAATAAGAAAATTTCATAACTTTGAAAAATTCTAAGTTATGAAAATTTTCCATTTTAAACCCTAATTTGCATTTTTGGGTTTCTTGATGAACAAGTTTCATAATTTGACATATCTTGATGAAAAATAACTCTTGGCACTTGATTTTGACCAAAATGTCAAAGTTTGACTTTTCAGTGTACAGTCAAATTTTGATTAGTTGACTGAAAAATTCATTTGTCAATCCTATGCATTTGAGATCTTTTGAAATTGTTGAATGGGTCAAGACAATGTCATTGAGTCCTTGAGTCCATGTGTGAGCTTGATTTGACATTGGCTAGGTCAAACAGTAAAAAATTGCCTTTGTGCAGTTAAAACCCTAAAAATGACCATTTTGCCCTTTTGGTGATCTGATCAAATTTCTTGTGGAATGGTGATTCAAAATTGATCAAATGGTTCATATGAGTTCATAATGTTGATGTGGGTCAAATTTCATGAGGTTTGACTGTCAATTGGCCACAATTGACTTTTTCCCCAATACAGCTGATTTCTAGGTCAACTGTCCAATTGACTGGGCAAAACTTTGAATCAAGGCCTGAAACTTGGTAAGGACAAACTTGTGAGTCCATCATGAAGTATGAAAGTCACTTTGGGAATTGTAGGTCAAAATATCCCTATGCAAACTCAAACCCTAATTTAGGTCAACAGTGCAAGGAGGTGTCTTGAGCAGAGCAAACCCTAGCTTGATCTTGAGTTCCAAGAGTCTTGTGATTAAGAAAATGTTGATGAAATGAGTGGGCAAATTTTGGGGTACAACAAGAATCAAATCTTTAGATGTGTTTGGGGATTCAACTTTGGTCATCAATCAGATCAAAGGAGAATGGGACACTAAGCATCCAAACCTTATCCCTTACAAAGAACATGTTTTGACATTGTTACCACATTTCAAGCAGATTACCTTCAAGCACTTCCCGCGAGAAGAAAATAAGCTAGCAGATGCTCTAGCTACAATGTCATCTATGTTTAAACTTAATTGGGATAACGAGGCTCCCCAGATCACCATTGAGCGGATGGACGAACTAACACACTGTCACGAGATTAATACCGAAGAAATAGTGGACCAGCCGTGGTTTCATGAAGTCAAAGGGTATCTCGAGGCTCAAGAATATCCAGAAGGAGCTTCAGTCAATAACAAAAATTTCTTAAGGAGATTCTCAGCTAAGTTTTTCCTAAGTAATGGCATCCTGTACAAGCGTAATCATGATTCTATTCTGCTCCGTTGTGTGGACAAGATTGAAGCTAAAAAGATCATGGCTGAATTGCATGAAGGTACCTTTGGAACTCACTCTAGTGGGTATACGATGGCGAAGAAAATTCTAAGGGCAGGCTATTACTGGTCTACCATGGAAGCAGACTGCTATCAACACTCCCGAACTTGTCATAAGTGTCAAATATATGCAGATAAGGTACACGTACCTCCGGTTCCTCTAAATGTCTTAATAGCTCCTTGGCCCTTCGCTATGTGGGGAATCGACATGATTGGGGAGATCAAGCCTACAGCCTCCAATGGACACCGTTTCATTCTAGTGGCCATTGACTATTTCACCAAGTGGGTCAAATCAGCTTCCTTCGCATCCGTTACTAAAAATGTTGTTGCCCGCTTCATCAAGCAAAATCTTATTTGCCGGTATGGTATTCCAGAAAGGATCACCACTGATAACGGTACAAACCTTAACAATACTATGATCACCTCCTTGTGCGAGCAGTTCAAGATTCAACATCACAATTCATCCCCCTATCGGCCAAAGATGAATGGTGCAGTCGAAGCTGCTAATAAAAATATCAAAAAGATCATACAAAATATGACAGTCACCTACAAGGACTGGCATGAGATGCTATCGTTTGCTCTTCACGGGTACCGTACCACGGCTCGCACATCAACTGGGGCAACACCCTATTCTTTGGTTTATGGCATGGAGGCTGTCTTGCCTATTGAGGTTCAGATCCCCTCTCTGAGGATCATGAAGGATGCAGGTTTGAGTGAAGACGATTGGATCCAAACCCGACTTGATCAACTGAACTTAATTGACGAGAAGAGACTTACTGCTGTTTGCCATGGTTAGACGTATCAAAAGCGGATGATCAAGGCTTTCAACAAGAAAGTAAGACGCCAGATATATCAAGTTGGGGATCTAGTGATCAAGCGCATCATTTTGTCACAAAGTGATCCCAGGGGCAAATGGACTCCTACCTACGAAGGACCATTTGTAATCAAGAATATCTTTTCCGGTGGGGCAATGATCTTAACCACCATGGACAATGACGACCTGCCACACCCTGTGAACGCAGACATAGTCAAAAGATACTACGCATAAGAGACCCGCTAGGTTGACACACCTAGGCAAAACAAGGGCATCCCGACGAACCAAAAAGGTTCGGGCAAAAATTAGGGATAAAATAAAAAAAATCTGTACACCCGACAAGTTGAAAACCCGAAAGGGCGACTTGGGCAAAAAAGGGTTTCCCGGTGGACTGAAAATCCGAAAGGGAGGTCCAGGAATAAGTTAGGGAATTAAAGCATATGACTATGTCTCATCGGATCACTTTAAGGAGAATCTCTTCACTGGCAAACCTGGAGCTTCTGATTAACCCAATCATCTTCGGACGAAGCAACGAATGGACCAGATATTCGGAGATACGGAGGCTATAGCAGAATGGGAGCCCCATGGGAATATTACACATAGCCATCTTTCTTTGTATAAATTTTTCTTACATTTATGACCCCATCCTCTTACTAGGATGTCTGTCTCCTTTGTACAAAATACTTATTCAAAGTAAATACAAAGATATCTCTTTCAAAGTACAGAAAACTATTTGTCTTTTTTCTTTACACTTGTGTTTTTATTTGCAAAAACGTCCAATGATTCATTAATGAACATATGCATTTGAACATAATTGCTGTTTACAAATAAGCAAAGTGGAAAAGAATAATTACTGACAGGTTGAAAGGTTAGGAAAACGTCTTTAGGCTATTCCACGAGCAATCCCTGCAGTACATCGTTAAGATCCCCAACGGAGTTAAAACTTCAAACTCCTAAATCCCCAGCGGAGCTAAAACTTCAAACTATCAATCCCTAGTGGAAACCATTCAATTTCTCCGAATTCCCCAGCAAGTTGTCTTGAAGTCTGAAAATCAACCTGTGATACGGTGGGAAAAACTGACTGTTTTTTGGAATGCTGGTTTACGTTTTGCGTTTATTTTCGCAAAATGTCGCGGTAAGTAAGAGTCGCCACCGACTTTTATTTTATCCAACAAAGAAAGGAAAAAAGCACCAAAAAAAAAATCCTTTTTCGAGATTTTCTAGGTACGGGGGGTAGATTATAGAAAGGGAAGGTATTAGCACCCTTTCTATCCGTAGTTATCTACGGGCTCTTAGGTACTTGCTCATCATTTTCAAAATTTGTTTTCTTTGTGCTTGTGGGTTTGAAAAACAAGTTTTTTGTTTTGAAACTTCGATTTAACTCTTGCTTCTATCCTCAAGAGTGTAATGAAGTGTTTTGTAAACTTTGTTCGAAAAGTGTAAGTGTGAAAAATTTGTTTTGTTTTAAATGAGCAAGTATCTAAGAACCATCTACCTACTCGAAAAAAGAACCGTTCTATGCTAATTTCCTTTAGACAATGTTATCCCACTATTGATGAGTAAGTAGCACCGTCGTTGGAGTTTAAGGGTCAACTCGAATGAGGGACATACGGTCACTAAAGCAATGTTAGGACGCCTTAGCGGTAACCCTGATGTCTTAGATCATTTGTTTGAGGCAACAATATTCGAGGCAACTGTTTCGAGGCAACTATGATCTTTTAGACAAGAGGGCGACCTCTAAAACGACTTATACTCAATGACCATGTACGAAGGTAACCAAGTGGGAGTGTACCCTAAGAGTGCGCATGTGCGAGTGTGTCGTTTTCAGTTATTTTTTTTTTACACATGTTAAGGGTGATCTAATTTGATTTTAAGATTAAGCATTCAGTCTTGTCATACAAACCCTATTATCAAACATCTAACAATTGTAATTTGTAGAAATTAAAGTGCGGAAATTAAATTACAAGGCGTCGGGTATTTACATCGCCAAAAGCAACCCTTTAAAAATAAAATAAAGCGATAAAACAAATAAATGGTCCTAATTAACTATTACACACCCGAAGCAGATACATCAATAATTAAATGAAAATAAAGCGCGACGCGAAATTAAATCGGATGCGAATTAGGGTTTTGACCCTTTTTAAAAGAAAATGCCATCTTTTTGTTGTTTTTATTTAAGAAAAGGAATTAATCCTAAATTAAATAACTAAATTAATTTAATTAAATGAAAAAAATAAATGACATGTTTTTTGGAGTTTTTTGCTAATTTAAGAAAGAAATTAAAAATAATTAAATTATGTTAAAACCTAATTATTTCTAATTAATTTTAAATATTTACAAAAATAAATTAAAGTTTTCTAGAATTAAAAACCTAAATTAATTAATTAGTATTTATTAAAAAAAGAATTATGAAATTTATTGGATAAAAATATTTTTTTGATTTTTTTGATAAAAAGGAAAAATTTTGATTGGTTAGTAATTGATTAAAATGAAATAATTAAATTAAATAAACAAAATAAATAAATAAAAGTAGAAGAAATGGGCCTGATTAGGAGGTGTTGGAAGCAATTTCCTTGGCCCATTAAGCTAGCTCGTTTGACCCTTTAGGATCCAGTGTGGGCGCGTTGACTTGGATTTTGGTGGACCTCCAACATGGACCCCCAGATCTGGCCCTTTGGCCATCTGGCGCTTGGATAGTGAGGGAGTACGGTATGGATCTGGACTGGCACGTGCATTGGAAAACCTGAAAACAAATAACATTGAGAAAGGGGGGAACCTGGGATTCGAACCCAGGTCCTGAAGGAGAATACACCATTCGCTTGCCACCACACCATGTTGCTTTGTTTGTTAATACAATATGAATTAATGATAATATAATAAAGAAAAATTCATTGGTCAGAAAAATAAAAAAAGGCGCACAATATTTGAACCGGCCAATGGATGGATGACACGAGTTCATCCCTGTCCTATAATTCCTGCAATTTTTACCTGCGGATTTTCATCCGCAGCTAAAGTCGTAGCCTCATTCCAAAATCCTTCTCAGGCCATGAAAATGAATTCTAAGGCTAGGATTGTGTTCGTCTCACCCTCCTGGATGCAACCATGTCCAACATGTGTCTCAATTTCACCTGAAACGAAAACTCCCAAAAACGCGAACCAAACCCTAACAATGGTGGTTTTCTATACAAGCCAGATAAACGCAATTGATTATTATGAAAAGCTTACAAATGATGTGAGGGTTAAAAATATGCAATTATTTCATGAAAACAATGTCTAATTTCTGAGATATGAAATCAAGAACAGGGGTAACTTGTGTGAGACTTACAGTGCGTATTAGGGTCTGGGAGTGCCTGGTTTGGATTGGGATAACTTGTGT
Source organism: Vicia faba (assembly GCA_948472305.1). Classification (NCBI taxonomy): domain Eukaryota; kingdom Viridiplantae; phylum Streptophyta; class Magnoliopsida; order Fabales; family Fabaceae; genus Vicia; species Vicia faba. The sequence continues at coordinate 1,687,516,052 of OX451736.1, read as the reverse complement.
GTGTTGCCAGGAAGCGATTGGGATACGTCTCCACTCTTGTAAATGCTTCTAACCTTGATTTCGATCTCAAGCTTTTTTGTGATTTTTCAAGTTTTTGTTCTTCCTCTTCCAGTGATCTCTAACCCTGATTTTCGTGCCTGTAGCTTCCTTAAGTAATGCACATTGGATTAGGTTAACAAGCTTTGTCCAAATCTCTCTATATTGATGATTGTATATTTGATTTGATCTTCCATAAAAGCATTCCAAACTTGGCCTAAATCACATCTCTTTGTACCCAATGCCTTTGATACGAATTTGATTGCAATGATAGCTATATTTGGAGCCTGAAATAGCCAAAAAATCATGTGTTATCAATGCCTTAGATTTTATGTGATTTTATTTGATTTAAAATAAATTAATTCAAATAAAAATCAAATTAAATAGTAAAAATGTGATATGGACACATGGCTGAAGCTAGGGCACGTGGGCAATAATGCAAACTCAAATCAAGTGAAAAAGAATGGGCCCATTTGGCAAAATTTGAAGTTTTGGGGATAGTTGACTTTTGGCAATTTTGCAAAAAAAGTCCAACTTCAACAATGCATAACTTCTTCAATTTTGAACTTTTGGAGATGTTCTTGGACTTTATAGAAAGCTTGAGATGTCCTCTAATAAAATCTTTTGGTATAATCTCATTTTGATATTTCATGCTAAAGTTATAAGCTTTGACAAAAAAGGTGTTTTTGTTGACTTTTCAAAATGACCTATAATGTCAAAATTCATAACTTCTTGTGAATGCATTTTTTGATCTTGGGGTATGAATATGGATTGTAGGGAATTTCATCCTCTTCCAAATGAGATTTGGATGGGTCATTTCTCATAAAGTATGAGAAAATTATGCTCGGTCAAAGTTGAGTTGACTTTTCCTACAAAACCCTAATTTAGCAACTTTTGAATCTTGATGAATTTTGAGCAATCCTTGATGAATCATGATCAACCCTTGATCAAATGATGAAATATCCTTCAAAATGATAATGTTGACAAAAACTCTTGAATTTTGACTGTATTTAGGTCACAATTGACTTTTGCCCTAGCATAGTCGACTTTTGGACCTTTGAGCAATTGACTGAGCAAACTTCCTCTGCAAGGCTTGAAATTTGACATGGATGATCTTGAGAATATATTAGGACATTAGGGAGAACTTGTGGTCATTTGGATTCAAGGATCTTTATGCGACACAAAACCCTAATTTGGGGTAGACTGCCTTAGGAGATAGCTTGTCTGACCAACTCTTGAGCTACCTTGAGCCACTTGGAGATTTTTCTTGCAATGTCTTGAGAAATATGGGAGGGAAAATTTTGGGGTACAACAACTGCCCCTGTTCAATCTTCTTAAACCTGAGGATGTAGATTGGCTTTCATGCCTTTCGTGATTCGAAGGTGGAAGATGATTGAACACTAGAGTGCCCAGAAATTTGCACTCACATGAAGTGGTATCTGCCTTGTGATGTCGGGAATGGGCTTACAAATGCCATTTGGAGATTGGTGACGAGGGGATGGGCTTACAGATGCCATTTGGAGCAGTGTCGATCGCATAAGAGATTCCTTAGTGAGAGCTTGGACGCCTGTTGTTTGAGGAAGATTCCGCTAGGGAAGTCTGATCTTCATTGAGATTTAGGAACTTGCCTATACTTCAACTGAGAGAACATCTCTACTGAGTTTTAAGAACTTGTCCGTAATTCAACTGGGGGGAAACATCTTCATCGAGATTTAAGAACTCACCTGTAATTCAACTGAGAAAACTTCTCTGCCGAGATTTAGGAACTCGTCTGTAATTCAACGAAGGAACATTGTCGAGATTTAGGACCTTGTCTGTAATTCAACTAAGGATAACTCTGCTGATATTTAAGAACTTGTCAGTAATTCGACTTGGAGGGAAACATCTTCACCGAGATTTAAGAACTTGCCCATAATTTAACTGAGAGAACTCTGCTGAGATTTAGGAACTTGTCTGTAATTCGACAGAGGAACTTTGTCGAGATTTAGGACCTTGTCTGTAATTCAACTGAGGATAACTCTGTTGAGATTTAAGAACTGTCAGTAATTCGACTGGAGGGAAACATCTTCATCGAGATTTAAGAACTCGCCCGTAATTCAACTGAGAAAACTCTGCTGAGATTTAGGAACTCTTCTGTAATTCGACGGAGGAACATTGTCGAGATTTAGGACCTTGTCTGTAATTCAACTGAGGATAACTCTGCTGAGATTTAAGAACTTGTCAATAATTCGACTTGGAGGGAAACATCTTCATCGAGATTTAAGAACTCACCCGTAATTCAACTGAGAAAACTCTGCTGAGATTTAGGAACTCGTCTGTAATTCGACGGAGGAACTTTGTCGAGATTTAGGACCTTGTCTGTAATTCAACCGAGGATAATTCCGTTGAGATTTAAGAACTTGTCAGTAATTCGACTTGGGTAAAAGCTTCATAGCTTTGAATTTTGTGAGAACTTAACCGCATCCTTCCTGAAAGGTAAAGATTAGTTGTATGTAATGCATGATATGTATCAGACAATGATGTTCTCAAAATAAATTAGATTGTGTCGTATGATGCGTATATGCATGTGTCATGATGTATGGAAATGTAATGCTTTTAGCTGGGGAAAATAAATCCCGGGTAGCTGCTGGAGAAAAGAGTTGAATTCTTCGTTTCTGCTGGGGATAGCGAATGAAGATGATTGTGAGAATATACCTGCAGGAGAGGATAACTCCGTTGGGGAATAAACTGATGAGGAGATTACTCTGTGGGGAAGAGATGCTCTGTAGAGGATTCCACTGATAAATTCCGCTGGGGATGAATTACCGTTGCTGGTGATACTGGATCTTATTGGGGATTGAATCCCTGCTTGTGAAAGGAATGAACTCCGCTGGGGATGATCTTTTAGTTGCGATTTCACTGGAGACAACCTTTTAGACTCTAATGGGGATAATCCTCCAAAGTCTACTGGGGATGATTCTCCAAACTCCACAGGGGAAGCTTTTTCAGATTGCGCTGGGGAGAATTTTCAAACTCCACTGGGGATATTTTGTACTCTGCCGGGGAATATTCTTATACTCCGTTGGGGAATATTAAGACCTTCCAGCCTTGATGGTAGATCAACTCTGCTTGGGGAGAGTATTATCGATTCATCCACAGTTGCGAGTCTCAACCGGGGAGAGTTATCATTACTGTCTTTCTTTACTCTGCGGGGAGTGAAAGTACCTTAGCCATATTCTTCAGCTAAATCTACCTTTGTACCTGGTGAACAGAGAAACCATACAATTTGGACATTTCTCGTTTGCCCCTATTTCTGATATTACGAGTAATCGTCTTTTGTTTCGCATGTAAATATTCATGAGCAACAATTAATATCAAATGCATATATCAAAAATGAACATTGGACGTTCTTTGCAAAACAAAATAGAAAAAGGAAAAATAGTTTGAAATTTCTCTAAAAATGAATTGTATTGATTTTGAAGTTTGGCCTGTAAATAGGCGTTCATGTACAAGAAGCTGACGTCCTAGTAAGAGAACACCGCCAAACAATAGAGTTTATACAACTCTGCTATTGCCTTTATGTCCTCGAGCATCTCATCACTTTTCTACTTGGTTGAAGGTAGATCAGATTAATTAGTGTCGTCCGAGCTTGATAGTCGATACCGAAGTCCGGTTGTGAGGTGATCCAATGAGACATAGTGTTACGCTTTGATCCCTAATTTTTGCCTGGACCGCCCTTTCGGGTTTTCAGTCCACCGGGATACCCTTTTTTGCCCAAGCTGCCTTTTCAGGTTTTCGACTTACCGGGTGTACAAAATTTTCATTTTCATCCCTTACTTTTTCCCAAACCCTTTTGGTTCGCCAGGAAGCCCTTATTTTTTCCTAGGCCAGTTGACCTAGCGGGTCTTTGATTATGCATAGTATCTTTTTACTATGTCTGCATTGACGGGGTGAGGAAGGTTGTCACCATCCATGGTGGTTAGAATCATAGCTCCTCTTGAGAAAATGTTCTTAACCACAAATGGCCCTTCGTAAGTAGGGATCCATTTGCCCCCGGGATCACCTTGAGGTAAGATAATGCGCTTGATAACCAGGTCCCCGACTTGATACTCTTATCGTCTAACTTTCTTGTTAAATGCCTTGATCATCCGCTTTTGACACGTTTGACCATGACAAATAGCAGTAAGTCTCTGTTGTACCCCAAAATTTTCCCTCTTTTCATACACGCATATTATTGGTTTTATGGTTGTGGAATAAATATATATTTATTAAGCTTCTTCAGGTTACAAGTGACGTTTATTTCGTCAATGAATATTCTCAGAGTATTTTCCGTGCTGAAGATCGATTCGCCATTTTGCAACGATTCGGGGTTCAAAGATTCACAAGTCCAACCCGGCGCGTCATATTCAAGTGTTCTTTCGCAAAGATATCTCTGATAACATATTATGAAATTCAGGTTTGGCTCAAGAGTCAATTCTTTAAAGAAGGTATCCGAATGTGTGAGTTTTCTCGAAGAAATATGGTGAAAAAGTGTGCTGAAAGTGCAGTTTTTACGCGCTAAAAAAACTCATAACTTGAAGATCGTGACTCGTTTTGAACCCGTTCCGGTGGCCAAAATTCCATCTTGACGTCATCTACGTTTTCATCTCTCACGGCTGGAAGCCAATTTCGATCAAAAGGTCTTCAAAAATGCGGATTTATCAAGTATTTTCGTACAGAAAATTTGTGACAGAAATTTATTTGCGTCATGTTCAGAAAATCATAACTTGGTCGATTTTTATCGTATCGAGCTGGTTCCGGTGCCCAAATTTCACAAATTGAGTGCGCTACATTTTCAAAGGAGGTATCAAGTTCGAACGATATACAAAAGGCCTCCGTTTTTTGCTCAGAGTGCGTGTGACGCGCCGAAAATCCTGAATGCTGAATATTATTTCATCTGAGCCGAAACTTCAAAAATTCATAACTCGGTCAATTTTTATCGGATTTGGCCCATCTTTTTACACAAGGTTATTGACTCAGATATCTATAACTTTGCTTCAAAAGTCGAGACCGAATTATGCTCCGATCAATACCAGTTTTTTATTGAAGAACGTGTCAGAGTCGACACTGGAGCCCAAAATAAGTTTGTCTGAGCTGAAACTTCAAAAATTCATAACTAACTCACTTTTTATCCGATTGAGCTTATTTTCGGACAAGAGTTAGTTTTTGATGTCGGCTACATTTTGTTTTCACATTTTAACTTCAAAAATTGCACTTAACCTCCTGCGATTTAGCCTAGAACGTGACGAACTCAAGTGAACATTGGAGGCCCAATTGCACATTCAAAGCCCATTTTTTCTCTCTAATTTCTATTATATAATCCCATTCTTTTCACATAAACAAAGGAAGAGAAAAAAAACCTTTGCCACAACCCTGTCAGAATATCAAATTCTTTCAAGAACCCTAAAACCTTTAAATCCTTATTACAAACCCCCATCTCACTACAAACAAGTCATCCCTGTTACAAACCCACATCTCACTACTTCTCCAGTAAGGGTAAGGCTGGTTTAATCTCCATGATCAAAAGGGCATAAAAGCATTCATCCCACTACTTCTCCAATAAGGGTAAGGCTGATTTGATCTCCATGATCAAAAGGGTATAATCACTCATACATGCCATATCGGTTTTAATATTGCAAAATTTCATATATTTTCTTTATTTGTATTTCATGATATAGTAATTTATTTAATGTGTTCATGAGATTCAACACTGCAGATTTAGACAGGATCCCATGCAGGATTATTACAAAACGCTGAGGCCAAAATAGAATAACCAATGCATGGCAAGGCAGGCATCCTGAGGAGGTTAAGGAGGTTAAAGGCGTGGGTTCAACAACCACCCCTATTGGTTTTAGTTTTCTTCCTTTCTATTTATTCTTTTACCTATTTTTATTCTTTCTGTTTAAAATCTTTTTCATAAAACTTAACATTTTTCACAAACCTTTGATTTTTCCTCCTAAACTCGAATAATTAATTTTAGGTCTTTTTTTTTAATTTAATTTTAGGTTTTAAATTAATTTTTGGTTCAACAACAACCCATGACATTTGCATTATTTTTATTTTCTAACCCTATTTTTCATTGATGTTTCTTCCCCTATCTATTTTTTGACAAACTTAATTTTTTTATTAATCATTAGACATAAACTTTTTTTAAAACCTTTTTTTTTATTAAAGTTAATTACGTTTTAGGTTTTTTTAATTAACCTTTTTTTCAAAATTAACTTTTTTTATTATTTAAAATTAATTAGCTTTTAAGATTTTTTAATTAACCATTTTTTTAAAACTAACTTTTTTTTTAATTCAAACAAATTAGGATTAGGTTTTTGTTTTAGTTAGTAACTGAATTTTTGGCTTTTTTTCATTTATTAATAAATTAAGTTAATTAACTTTTTTTTAATTAAAATTAGTTAGAATTAGGTTTTTTAATTAACTTAAAATTATTTTCTACAAAAAGACACCAAAAACATTAACTTAGAATTTTAGGTTTTAATTTTTCCTTAATTTCTTTTTATTTATTCTTTTACATTTTAATTTCTAGAAAAACTGTATAGGTCGAATTATCAATGTAATATCGTAGATTTATGTTTTCTCGCATTTGTTCTAATTATGTAATTGCTTTCGGGATGTAATAATTTTATGATTTCTTTTCTGCACTCTTCATTATTATGTAACTGCTCCGAGGTTGTAATAGTAATTAGGGTTTAAATTTTGCATTTTTATTTTCAGTTCAAAATAATTATGTAACTGCCCCAAAGCCTTGTAATAGCTAGAACTTTAAACTTTCTGCATTTTAATTTTCGCAAACTATAAACTGCTTAGATGTATGTTAATAGGATTGTATGGCAAGAATGTCTAGAAAATTAAAACGGTAGATCACCTAATGTGCAAAGATTAAATAACTGAAACAAATCATATGCACATATTCACTCCTAGGGTACTCCTCACTTGGTTGCCTCGGAAAACAATGGTCATGTCCCTCGAACGTAGGGATACCCTTAGCAAAAGAACCTCAATCTAAAAGTCATCATAAAGGTCATAGTCCTTCAATGTCCCTCGAGTTGCCTACGGTATATGATCTTGTCCCTCGATGATGCCTACGAGTATATGATGACAGTCTCTTCGAAATGCTAAGGTATCCTTACATGTTGCCTTCCATGACCATTACGTCCCTTTCGAATTGACCCTTACAAACTCCAACGATGGTTCTACTTACTTCCCAATAGTAGGATAGTGCTGTCTAAAGGAAACAAGAATAAAAACAATCTTTTTTCGAGTAAGTAAATGCTAGTAGGTACTTGCTCAAATCAAAACTTTTCACACTTACACCTTTTCAAACAAATTTTCAAAACAACTTCGTCACACCTTTGAGGACTGATACAAGGGTTATCACGAAGTAAAATTTTTTTTCAAAACAAAGCACATACACAAGCAATTTTAAAAAGATGAGCAAGTACCTAAGAGCCCATGGAAAACCATGGATAGAAAGGGTGCTAACACCTTCCCTTTCTATAATCTACCCCCGTACTCAAAATCTCGAAAAAGGATTTTTTTCTATACTTTTTTCCTTTCCGGTTGAATGAAATAAAAGTTGGTGGTGACTCTTGCTTACCGCGACATTTTGCAAACAAAAAAATGAAAAATGCAAACCAGTAAAAATAGTCAGTTCTGCCACCGTATCACAGAACTGGCGACTTTGTTGGGGATAATATAAGTGGGGTGTACCTTAGGACTAGTTCATCATAATGTTTTCAATTGCTTGATTTGTATGCTTTATCTTTGTGGGTTTGAATCGGAGTTACTATAGATCCTAACCCGGATATAGGGATACCTTTTAGGTAAGTAACAATAGACTGTGCGGGAACTGTACAGCATAGACCGATACGGTTGAAGCAGTAGCTACGTTGGTGTGGCACTTTAGTTTGTACCGATATCCCTTATGGAGGAACAAGGAGAGTATGGGGCTGCTAATGGGTCATTAAGCATCAACTGAACTTAGAACCTATAATTGACCAACTTGACCATAGAAAAGTAGTAGTATGCTACATTCATTGAGACCAAACTCTCGCGATGATTCCGGACGCAAGAAAAGGTTGCTAAACTGGAATTATGACCGATCGAGGGTGGTCAATGATATTGAGAACCTCTGGAACCCGGTTACTATTACTAGGACAAGTTGAACCAACTAAACTGAAAGAGGGTAATACCTAGACCCCATGCAAGCCTAAACTTAAGGCTCTTTGTGTGACTTGTGTGCTTTCAAACTTGAACTACTTGCACATTTTTGTTATCTAACAACATGAGTTCCTTGCAGGTTTTGTTTATAGTCCTTATCTAATAACTTGGATTTCTTGCCAGATTTACTTGTTTACATCACCTCGCATTTTTTGCTTAAACGCATATCATACACATCATAACATCATGCCTTAACATTTCCTTAACCATTTCAAGGATCTCAAGGGTTTGTGATGCAGGTTATGGTAAATCATACGTCTAGCAAGGGGCAAGGGGATTTATTTTCCTCTAGCCAAAGGCCATCTAGAGATCAAAACACGATAACTTGAGTCAGTGGCTATGACCCACTCGATATGATGAGCTTGACTCTTGAAGAAGGACTCTTGATGACACGAAGTTTCTTCAATCAAAGCTGCAAAATTCAAATTCTAACAGTTTTTTGTTTACCCTGTGAGATCCTTGAAAACATTGCATACATATATCATACATATCATTTCATAACAGGTCTCCCAGTACAGGTCTCTCATGTTCTCGCTGTTTATTTCAGCAATGGCTCTCCAACAAGACAACCAAGATCTTCAAACTCAAGAAGCTCAGTTCAGTGACGTATTCCTAAACCTATCCAAGGGACAGGAAGAGTTGAAAACACTCCTCGTCGGGAACTTGGTCAAGAAAAGTCCTGAAGACAATAAGGACGAACGGCTGGAACAACTGCAAGCTGAGTTAGGTGCCATGAAAACCCAGATACTAGGGAAGATGGGTCTTATCCAAGGCTTAGCTCGGGAACAAGAAGAGATGAGAACCATTATCAACCAGCTTCATCAAAACAGATACAATAGTATGAAGCAAACAGTAGAGATCGGGGACCAAGTCATTGGTCAACATCCAAGAAGACAAGGGTCTGGGTTGGTGAAGAATGGACCTCTCCAAGTTGCTACTACCTCACGGGTCCAACAACAACCTCGCCATAAACAACCGGTTAATCAGAGTAAGTCGGATAGGCCCAAGAGGCAGTTTACCAAGCTTAACATGCCGTTGTCCCAAGCTTTGCAACACCTGTTGAGATTGAATCCGGTGACATTGGTAGGAACTCATCCGAATCCTAAGACCTCTTCACCTAACTACAATCCTGATGCAAGGTGTGCATACCATTCCAACAGCCTGGGGCATGATACTGAAGACTGTTGGAAGTTGAAATACAAAATTCAAAACCTGATTGATGAAGGAGCATTGGAATTCACACAAGATGGTCAACTGGAGTGTTTTTGTCAATCCTCCAAGGCTCACCATTTGAAGTGATAAATCCTGAGACAAGAAGACTTTTTGTTCATTTGAATTTTCAATTTGTAATTTTCTTTTGATTGTTTAAACATTTAGTCATGTTAAAACTTTATTACTTTATCAATGCATTGCATATGTCTGTTTTGAATCAATCCATTCGTATTCACTATATTCAAATTGCTTTCATTTTTTATGATGTTCAACTCTCGATTAAAAAACTCTAAGCCTTTAGAGGGAGGATGACGAAAACGATACCATGATCTCTACAGTATGCTTTTGAACAGACCCCGCTGACAATGTACATGCGTTGTTTCAAATCCTAAACAATGGAGTTATAAGGAAGATAATCCCTAGTCAACCCCTTTGAGCCAAAGAAGTTGTAGTTTTTCTCTTCACGTAAATTAAAACCCTTAATCATAACCTGGGGCAAGGTAGTTTTCTCAGTTAACTCATGTGCACAATGAATGGTTTCGAAGACGTCCTTCCAAGACGAAAGACGGTGATGGTTCCCCATAAGAGTCAAGACAGGCAGTCATTATCTCCCAAAAATAAAAGCCCATTAAGTCAAAACCTATGAAGGAGACTTAAGAAAAAACTGGGGCATCCCGCTAACTGTAATCACAAAAAGAAACAGTTCAGGAAAAGACAAGGATAATAAAATAAAAAGAAAGAGGTCCTACAAACCCTCAACAAAAATGACTGCCTATTCAAAATAAACTGTCAGTGTCCGAACCATCACCGGAACATCAAGGACAATATTCCAGAACTCAACTGGGGTTGTAAATGCACGATTAGCTGAGTTTAGGATCGAAGAACATCACGAAGAACGGGTGGGTACAAATAAATTTTGAGCCTTTATCCTTTGTTTCTTTAACCCTGAACCAGGCCACGTTATAACCCTTAAAAGTCCTAGCTGAAGCATGGGTTAGTTTGAAAGCATACTGTTACAAAAGGTATCCTGACTCCTGTAGGGCTTGCTGTAAATCCTGAGTCGACATCACATTTTACAAAAATTTGCTTGTTTTCTTGAAAACTGCATTTTCAAAAACCTCAAGACAAACATAAGCTTTGAATTCTTAAAATAACATTGTTTGCATATGACTATTTGTTCAAACAGCAGAGAAATTCACATGACGAGTATCTAGTGAACAAAAAACCTTCTCAATAAAAAAGATCACCTCAAGTGGAAAAACACTTCCAACCAAGGGGCACGACATGATCGATGTCCATCATCTGGGGCAGTCAAGTCAAGATTCAGAGAATCTCTCAAAGATGCCAAATAGCCAGGGGAAAATCTCCATCTGAGTCACTTGGGGCATTAGACATGGATTCCCACAACGAATCTTGCATGATCAAACAAATGTCTTCTGGTAGTATGGGAACACAACACTACCGACAATGACAACTCCCTACACTCTGAGAGCGTGGACATAGTCGAAAAATACTGCACATGAACAAAAACCCGCTAGGTCGTCTGGCCTAGGCAAAAATAAGGGAATCCCGATGAACCAAAAGGGTTTGGGAAAAAAATAGGGATAAAGAGAAAAATTTATACACCCGGTAAGTCGAAAACCTGAAAGGGCGGCTTGGGCAAAAAGGGGTATCCTGGTGGACTGAAAACCCGAAAGGGCGGTCCAGGTAAAAATTAGGGATCGAAGCGTACGACTATGTCTCGTCATCTTGTCACTGGCCTACCAGAAGAAGATTTATCATTTCGATCGAAAGTTACCAAGCACATCATAAGTTGGGATAATACTCGATCCACGAGGCCTCCGCAGGCACCTTCTCCCGCATATACAGGGGCAGAAAAGTCTTGATACGAAGTCATTGTCATATCCTCAGCATGCGTCCCAGTAACATTCATTCCCCGCAGGGTAAGGAGAAAGATAATGGTGTTAGCTCTCCCCAGCTGAGACTCACAACTATGGATGAATCGGTAATATTCTCCCCTAGCAGAGTTTATCCACCATCAACACTGGAAGGTCTTATCATCCACAGCGGAGTATAAAAATATCCCCAATGGAGTTTGAAGAATTGTCCCCAGTAGACTCTGGAAGATTATCCCTAGTAGAGTCTAAAAGGCTATCCCCAGTAAGGTCGCTATTGGAAAGTCATCCCCAGCATAGTTCATTCCTTTCACAAAACAGGAATTCAATCCCCAATAGGTTCCACTGTCAACAGCAACGGTAATTCATCCCCAACTGAATTTATCAACGGAATCCTCAACAGAGCATCTCTTCCCCACAGAGTCATTCTCTCGTCAGCTTATTCCCCAACGGAGTTATCCTCTCCTGCAGGTCTATTCTCATAATTATCTTCATCCACTATGTGATCGGTGGAAATAGAACTGACCATTTTTTAGCTGGTTTCGCGAAATGTCGCGGTAAGCAAGAGTCGCCACCGTCTTTTATGTTCTCCAACATGGAAAGGACAAAAGCACAGCAAAATTCCTTATTCGAGATTGTTTCTCGGTTCGGGAGGTAGATTTATAGAAAGGGAAGGTGTTAGCACCCTTTCTATCCGTGGTTATCCATGGGCTCTTAGGTACTTGCTCTTATGTTTTCAAAATTTGTTTGCTTTTCAAGTGTGAGTGGGTTTTGAAAAAGTTCGTTTGAAAACTTCTAGGTAACTCTTGTATCAGTCCTCAAGAGTGTATGAAGTATTGTTTGAAAACTTTTTGAAAGTGTAAGGTGTGAAAAGTATTTTGTTTGTTTTTGAAAAGAGCAAGTACCCATGAGTCATCTACCTACCCTAAGGAATTAAGCTGTGTAAGAGTCCTTTAGATAGTGCTATCCCACCATTGAGAGGTGGGTAGCACCATCGTTGAAGTTATTCGGGTCAATTCAATTATCGGGACAGTGTGGTCACCGAAGCAACGGTAGGACACCTTAGAAGTAACCCTAATGTCCTAGATCCTTTTATCCGAGGCAACCGTTTCGAGGCAACTGGATCTTTAGACAAAGGGTGACCTCTAAGACGTCCTATACTTGATGACCACTCTTCGAGGCAACGAGTGAAGTGTACCCTAGGGGTGGCATGTGCTTTGTGTGTTATTTTTCAGTTAATGTTTTTGTACATGTTATTTGTGAGCTACTGATTAATTTTATTTTTTCATACATTCTTTCATGCATTTAACAGTTAGTGGTGCGGAAAGTAAATTGCGGAAAGATAAATCCTACGCTATTACAAGGCGCGGGTCTATACATCGCCAAAAATACAAAGACCCGTTTTGATAAATAAGTACGAGAAATTAAATAAAGCGGTAAACCTAATTACTATTACATTCTCGGAAGCAATTACATAATAATCAAAATAAAATGCGCGCGAATAAAAGTTAATCGGGAAAGCCTTAAGGGTTTTGACCCTTTTAAGAAAAGAAATGAGTTTTTTTGTCCTTTTTGTGATTAAATGAAATTAATAACTAATAATTAAACTAATTAATTAATTTATTAAAAGAAAATATTTTTTGTGTTTTTTATGTTTTTATGAAATAAAATAAAAGAATTAAAATTCTAAGTTAACCTAATTCTAAATTATTTTAGTTATTAAGAAAAATTAATTAAAGTTGCCTAATTAAACTTAAATCAATTTATTAGTATTTATGTACAAAAATAAAATGAAATTAATAATAATAACAATGTTAGTTCTTTTTTTTTTTGATTTCTTTTTATGAAAATATTAATTAAGTTAATAGTCAATAAAAGGGAAAAATAAAATAAGACAAATAAAATATAAAAAGAAAAATTGCAAACCCAAAGGGGGGGTTTTGGGCCAAATAGGAGGTGTATTGTTGAATTCTGGCCCATTAAGAAGCCACGTTTGACTTTCCTTGATTGTCCAGAGTGCGTTTGACTTGGAACATGGTATTCCTCCCTCTCCTGGCCTTTGGATGGCTGTCTAAGGACACATGGCACGTTGGATGTGTGAGTCTAAGGTGCACATCATTTGGGAATCTGCACAAGAATGCATTTGAAAAAATAACAATGAAATATGGGGGGACCTGGGAATCGAACCCAGGTCCCAGAGATTACAAAGCACGTCTCTAGCCACTGAAATAATTGAGCGTTTTTGTTAACATATTAAACAAAGAAAATTAAATATGAAAACCAGCGTTATTCTGGAAACTAACAAAAATCCGCGCGTTTATTTGAACTGGCTAATCACATGGAGGCACGTCCTTCACCTTCTTCGTTTCCTGTAAAATATAAAGCAGGTAGCGGGGGTTTTAAACCCCCACAAAATGCAAGCATTTAAAAATAGCGATTAGACGCTCGTGCAATATAAATTGGGCGCGAGATATGCTTTGGATTCGTCTCCTCCTGCTGATTTCAACCATGGGTGTTTAGAGGGTTAATTTTACAGTATAAGAAAAACCCCAAAATCACGAGCTTTGAAAACCTAGAACTCAACAATGGTACTTTGCATTTTAAGGCATCATAATCAAATTAAGTTATACAGAAAGCTTCATATGGGTCCTGTGAACACAATGCAATCAATAAAAAGTATTAAAAATGCATGAATGGATGATTGTGATTTTGAAAAAGAAGGTAAACCGTATGAGTTGTGCAGCACGAGTTCTTGAGGTTTTTGGCTTGTTCTTGGCTGTAAATGATTCCTGGGGGTATAAGGAATGTATTTGGATCAAAAGGAAGGCTAGAATTATGCTGGAAAGTGGTTTTCAGTTTGTGACTTTTCTCTTGAAATTTTGAAATTGGTTATGCTGCCTCTGAGTTTTCTAGGTCGTGTAAAATGGTATGGAACAATTGCCTCTATGTCTATGAATGTGAATCAGGCAATATAATGGACCTTTAACCCTTGCAATTATGTTTGAGATTTTGCCATGACCACCATTAAACAACTTGCCATTTTTGCTCAAAATTTTAATTCCATGCTAATAATAGGATGTACACCAAATTGGTATGTGTTTCATGATGCATCAAGGCTATTCAAACCACAAAATATCCCTTAATTAATTTCTTTGATTTTTATTTGAATTTTAAAGATTTAAAATGAATTAAATCAAATAAAATTAAATAAAAATAGAAAAATTAATTTTTAATTTTGAAATAAAACATGGGACACGTGGGTGGCATGGCAAAGTTGAATCAAGTGGGAAAAGTGGGCCCTTTTTGTCAAAAAATGAAGTTTCAAGGATAGTTGACTTTGGCCATTTCACAAAAATTTCCCAACTTCTCCAACGTATATCTTGCTCAATTTTGATCATATGAACATGTTCTTGGACATTTTGGAAAGGTCTTGAAGTCCTCTAACCAATGCCTTTGGTCCCATGTCATTTTGATTTACAAATCTCAAGTTATGGTCTTTGACTTAAAGTGCCTTTTTGTTGACTTTTGAAAATGACCTATAATGTTGAAATTGATAACTTTTTGTGAGAGAATTTCTTGGACTTGGAATGTGAAGATGAGTTGTAGGAAATGTCTTCCCCTTCAAGATGAGCATTGGATGGGATTTTTCTGATGAACCATGAAAAAGTTATGCCTTGGTCAATTTATAGTTGACTTTTCAGCTGTCCAAAAATAGAAACTTTTGACACCTTGATGATTTTTGAGCCATTCTTGTGAAATCATGGTCAAGATTTGACCAAATGATGATTTTGGCTTCAAAATGAGATGTTGACCAAAATTTTTGACTTTTGACTGCCAAATGACCATTTTACCCCTACAGTTGACTGTTGAGCAACTGGGACTTTTGACTGTGCAACTTGACCTTGTGAGCCTTGAAACTTGACATGTAGGTGCTTGACAATGTGTATGAGAATATGGGACTTGATTGGGCCCTTGAAAACCTCAACTTCTTTGCAAGAACCAAAACCCTAATTTGACTGGCTTAGGAGGATGTTTGAACTGTGCAACCCTTGAGTAGACTTGAGATGATGCTTGCCAAAACTATGAAGAATATGGGAGGGCAAATTTTGGGGTACAACAATTGCCCCTGTTCAATCTTCTTAGACCTGAGGATGTAGATTGGCTTGTGTGCCTTTCGTGATCCGAGGGTGGAAGATGATTGAACACTAGAGTGCCCAAAAATTTGCACTCACATAGTAGAGTATCAGCAGTATGATGTTGGGAATGGGCTTACAGATGCCATTTGGAGAGATGGTGGATAGGAGGATGGGCTTATAGAGGCCATCTGGAAGCGTGACAGAACCTTGCCGGGAATGGGCTTATAGATGCCATTTGGAACTATGATGGATAGTTGTGGAGATGGGCTTATAGATGCCATCTAGGTGTCGATCGCGTAAGAGATTCCTTAGCGAGAACTTGCGTACCTGAGAAAGAAAGATGATTACCTGGCCTATTACAGGGGTTGATCTTCAAACTCTTTATGTAGATATGCCCTGGTTGGATACAGGAATCGAATCTGGAATTAGTCGTCAACAGATATGCCCTGGCTGGATACAAGAATCAAATCTTCAAACTCTTCAGACGCGCCCTGGCTGGATACAGGAATCGAATCTAGAAATAGTCGTCAACAGATATGCCCTGGCTGGATACAAGAATCGAATATGGAATTAGTCGTCAACAGATATGCCCTGGCTGGATACAGGAATCGAATCTTCAAACTCTTCAGACGTGCCCTGGCTGGATACAGGAATCGAATCTGGAATTAGTCGTCAATAGATATGCCCTGGCTGGATACAGGAATCGAATCTTCAAACTCTTCAGACGTGCCCTGGCTGGATACAGGAATCGAATCTAGAATTAGTCGTCAACAGATATGCCCTGGCTGGATACAGGAATCGAATCTACAATTGGTTGCTCACAGATGTGCCCTGGCTAGATACAGGAATCGAATATGGAATTAGTCGTCAACAGATATACCCTGGCTGGATACAGGAATTGAATCTTCAAACTCTTCAGACGTGCCCTGGCTGGATACAGGAATCGAATCTGGAAATAGTCGTCAACAGATATGCCCTGGCTGGATACAGGAATCGAATCTTCAAACTCTTCAGACGTGCCCTGGCTGGATACAGGAATCAAATCTGGAATTGATCGCTCACAGATATGCCCTGGCTAGATACAGGTATCGAATCTGGAATTGCGACAGTTGATAGTAATTATCTTTGGATTGACCTTTTTCCTGAAAAGGCAAAACGTCAGTTGTATGCAATGTCATTATGTATGAAAAGCATGATGTCATGATGTTCTCAAAAATAAATGAGATTGTGTGATATGATGCGTATGTGCATGCATTGTGTATGTAGGTAGGATGTATGAAATGTAATGTTTATGAATGTATTTTCGTCTAGGAAAATAAATCCTTGACGAATGCCGGGAAGCTGAATCCTGGGCTGATGTTGAAGAGTGAAGTTCTTCATTTCCGCTGGGGATGATGGTTGCAAGAATAATCCGGTAGGAGAAGATGACTCCGTTGGGGAATAAATTTGATGAAGAGGTTACTCTGCGGGGAATACTCTGTGGGAAGAGACACTTCGCTGAGGTTTTGATGATAACTCCGCTGGGGATACCGTTGATGAGTTTTGTTGGGGAATTGATGAACTCCGCTGGGGGATAGGAAGAACTTCGCCGAGGACGATCTTTCCGTGGCAATTAGCTGAGGATAACCCAGTTATAAGCTCTGGTGGAGAATAACCTTTGAATAGATCCGGGGAGACGCGTTCGTACTCTACAGGTGATAAGCTTCCAGGATCTACTGGGGATAAGATTCCAGAATCTACTGGGGAGATTGATTCAACTCTCCTGGGGAGACTTTCGGACTGTATTGGGGGAGTGGCTCCACTAGGGTGTCTTGTATTCCGCCGGGGTACAATCTTAGATTAAGACTGTCGGGGATGTTTGTTTAGGGACAACTGTATATTCCGTTGGGGAATATTGAGGTTTCTGGGGATACCCAACTTCCTTAAGGCTGACAGTAGACTAACTCTGCTTGGGGAGAGTATTGCTGACTTGCTGGAGATACTGTGCCTTGTAGGGCTTATGGGAGACCAACTCTGCTTGGGGAGAGTATTGCTGATGATTGTCTTACTCTGCGGGGAGTGAAGGTATCTTGGTTACATTCTTCAACCGAACTTACCTTGGTACCTTGGTGGACAGAGCAACTAGATTTCTTAGACAACTCATTATTGCCCCTGTTTCTGATGTCACCTGTAATTAATTCTTTGTTTCGTATTCAAATATTTATGAGTTAACAATTAGTGTCAAATGCATATATCAAAAATTGAACATTGGACGTTCTTTACAAAACAAAACAGAAAAAGGAAAAACAATTGGCAACTTGTCTGAAAAAGTGAATCTGTATTGATTTTTAAATTTGCCTGTAAATAGGCGTTTATGTACAAGAGGCTGACGTCCTAGTAAGAGAACGCCGCCGAACAAAATAGAGTTTATACAATTTTGAAAAGGAAAACAAAACAGCTATGTGAAAGATCCCACTGGGTTCCAACTCTGCTATCGCCTTTATGTCTTCAAGCGTCTCATCACTTTGCTGCGTAATTGAAGATGAAGCTGATTGATCGATGCCGTTTGAACCTGATAGTTGATACCGAATTCTGGATGCAAGGTGATCCAATGAGACATAGTATTACGCTTACCCCTAACTTTTGCCTGGACCGCCCTTTCGGGTTTTCAGTCCACCAGGATACCCATTTTTGCCCAAGCCGCCTTTTCAGGTTTTCGACTTGCCGGGTGTACAGATTTTTTCATTTCATCCCTTATTTTTTCCCGAACCCTTTTGGTTCGCCGGGAAGCCCTTACTTTTGCCTAGGTGTGTCAACCTAGCGGGTCTTTAATTCATGCATAGTATCTTTTTACTATGTCTGCATTGGCGGGGTGAGGGAGGTCGTCACCATCCATGGTGGTTAGAATCATGGCTCCTCCTGAGAAGACATGTTTAACCACAAATGGCCCTTCGTACGTAGGGGTCCATTTGCCCCTGAGATCACTTTGAGGAAGAATGATGCGCTTGATTACCAGATCCCCAACTTGATACTCTTGTCGTCTGACTTTCTTGTTAAATGCCCTGATCATCCGTTTTTGGTACGTTTGACCATGACAAATAGCGGTGAGTCTCTTTTCATCGATTAGATTTAATTGATCAAGTCGAGTCTGGATCCAGTCATCTTCACTCAAACCTGCATCATTCATTATCTGGAGAGAGGGTATCTGGACTTCGATAGGCAAGACTGCCTCCATGCCATAGACCAAGGAAAAGGGTGTCGCCCCTGTTGACGTCCGTGCTGAGGTACGGTACCCATGAAGAGCAAACGGTAACATCTCGTGCCAATATTTATACGTCACTGTCATCTTCTGCACAATCTTCTTGATATTCTTATTAGCCGCTTCGACAGCCCCATTCATCTTCGGCCGGTAAGGAGAAGAGTTGTGATGCTGTATCTTGAATTGCTCGCAGAGCTCAGTGATCATCTTGTTGTTAAGATTGGTACCGTTGTCCGTAATGATCCTCTCAGGTACACCGTAGCGACATATCAGATTGTGCCGAATGAACCGTGCCACGGAGTTCTTGGTTACGGTAGCATAGGAAGCTACTTCAACCCACTTCGTGAAGTAATCAATCGCAACCAGGATGAAGCGATGCCCGTTGGATGCTGTAGGTCTGATCTCTTTGATCATATCAATGCCCCACATTGCAAAAGGCCAAGGTGCTGTCAAAACATTCAGAGGAACTGGAGGAACGTGCACCTTATCAGCATAGATCTGGCACTTGTGACACGTCCGAGAATGCTGGTAACAGTCAGCTTCCATTGTGGACCAAAAATATCTTGCCCGAAGGATTTTCTTTGCCATGGTATGTCCACTGGAATGCGTTCCGAAGGTACCTTCATGTAGCTCTTCCATGATCCTTTCTGCTTCAGTCTTATCCACACAACGCAGTAAAGTTGAATCATGGTTTCGCTTGTAGAGAATGCCATTGCTGAGGAAGAAATTTGCTGCGAACCTTCTCAGAAACTTTTTGTCATTAACAGACGCACCCTCGGGGTATTCTTGAGCTTCCAAGTACCTCTTCACTTCATGATACCAAGGTTTTTCAGTTACCTCTTCAGCCTCAAGGTCACAACAATGTGCAGGTTCATCCAATTTCCAGATGATGATTCGGGGAGCCTCGTTGTCCCATTTGACTTTGAACATGGAAGACATCGTAGCTAACGTGTCCGCCAGCTGATTCTCCTCTCTTAGGAAGTGTTCAAAAGTTATCTCCGTGAAATGGGGGATCAATGTCAACACATACTCTTTGTAAGGAATAAGGTTTGGGTGTTTCGTATCCCACTCGCCTTTGATCTGATTGATTACGAGAGCGGAATCTCCAAAGACACTCAGAAACTTAATCCTTAAGTCAATTGCAGCTTGAAGACCCATGATGCATGCCTCATACTCCGCCATGTTGTTGGTGCAGTTGAAACATAGTCGGGCAGTAAGTGGAGTATGAGTGCCTTTTGGGGAGATGATCACAGCGCTGATGCCATTACCTAAAGCGTTTGAGGCTCCGTCAAAGTGCATAGACCATCGGGATCCTTCCTCAGGTCCTTCATCCGGTCCAGGTACTTCACAATCAGTTACTACCATGATATTCTCGTCTGGAAATTCAAAGTTCATAGACTGGTAGTCGTCTACTGCCTGGTGTGCCAAATGGTCTGCTAATACACTTCCCTTGATTGCTTTCTGAGTCGTGTACTGGATGTCATATTCCGTCAAGATCATCTGCCATCTTGCTATTCTTCCGGACAAGGCAGGCTTTTCGAAGATGTACTTGATTGGATCCATTTTTGAAATCAACAGAGTAGTGTGAGTCAACATATACTGTCTCAGCCGGCGAGCAGCCCATACCAAAGCGCATCAAGTTTTCTCGAGCAGTGAGTATCGGGTCTCACAGTCGGTAAACTTTTTGCTAAGGTAATAAATAGCGTGCTCTTTTCGGCCAGACTCGTCATGCTGCCCCAGCACACACCCCATTGAGCTGTCAAGTACTGTCAAATATAATATTAGAGGTCTCCCTTCAACCGGTGGCATAAGAATGGACGGTTCTTGGAGATACTCCTTGATTATGTCGAAAGCGGCTTGACATTCATCGTTCCAACGTACTACTTGATCTTTATTCAGTAGCTTGAAGATTGGTTCACAGGTAGCAGTTAGGTGCGAGATGAATTGGGCAATGTAGTTCAGACGTCCTAGAAAGCCTCTGACTTCTTTCTCTGTCTTGGGAGCTGGCATCTCTTGTATGGCTTTCACCTTGGCAGGGTCCACTTGAATACCTTTGTCGCTTACGACGAAGCCTAGCAATTTTCCAGATCTCACCCCAAAGGTGCACTTGTTCGGGTTCAACTTTAGTTTGTACAACTTCAGACGGTCAAATAGCTTCTGTAGATGGTCAAGGTGTTCCTCCTTAGTTTGGGACCTTGCAATCATATCGTCGACATATACTTCTATCTCATGATGGATCATGTCATGAAACA
This sequence comes from Vicia faba, assembly GCA_948472305.1. Classification (NCBI taxonomy): domain Eukaryota; kingdom Viridiplantae; phylum Streptophyta; class Magnoliopsida; order Fabales; family Fabaceae; genus Vicia; species Vicia faba. Next base: position 1,687,495,033 of record OX451736.1, on the reverse strand, counting down.
AAGCAACCATGGCACGTTGGTAGGTTGCTCCAGCATTCTTCAACCCAAAAGGCATGACCTGGTAGCAAAAGGTGCCCCACTGAGTAACAAAAGTGGTTTTCTCCATGTCTTCAGGAGCCATCTTGATTTGATTATAACCTGAGAACCCATCCATGAAGAAGAATACTTTATGTTGAGCAGTATTGTCAACCAGAACGTCGATATGAGGCAAAGGGAAGTCATCTTTAGGACTGGCCCTGTTCAAATCCCTGTAATCAACACACATTCGGACCTTACCATCTTTCTTTGGCACCGGGACCACGTTGGCAACGCACTGAGGGTAAGAAGTTACTGCAAGAAAACCAGCATCAAATTGTTTCATAACCTCAGCCTTGATTTTCTCGGACATCTGTGGACGCATACGGCGGACCTTCTGTTTAACCGGAGGGCTGCCTTCTTTGGTAGGCAAATGATGGACCACAATGTCAGTATCCAACCTAGGCATGTCTTCGTAAGACCAAACAAAGATTTCCATGTAGTCATGCAGCATCTGGATCAACCGTTGTTTCACACTGAGCTCCAGATTGGCACCAATCTTGACTTCCTTTCTGTCTGTCTCAGTACCCAGATTTACCGTTTCCACTGGCTCTTCATGTGGCTGAATGGCCCTCTCTTCTTGGAGTAACAGTCTTGCAAGCTCACCAGGCACTTCACAATCATCTTCACCTTCGTCTTCGGCTAAGTTGATCGGATTTTCGAAGTCATAACTGGCAGTAGCAGAGTCGTTACCAGTGAGATCCATAGTGGATTGGAACCTGTATAAGTGAGTGTGTGTAAATATAGCAGTTTTGCAATAAAGAAAGAAAGGGAGCGCAAGATTCAAAAATGTAAAAAAAAAGTCCAATGCTTTTATTCATGATATATGGAAGTGACACACAAAAGCCCTCACAAATGAAACCGCGGTGCCCCGGGTAAGACACCGAGCCATATAGTTTAGTAATATTGTTTGTTACAACTTTAAAACAAAAGAGTTCATTACTGCGTGACAAAAGTAATAGGGGTAAAGTCTTTTGCAGTCCAGTTGCTAGGTCCACCGTTGGTCGTTGGGTAGATCCAGCTGTCAAATTCAGCTTCCTCCACGTCGTCCTCGATGGCATTCACTCCCGGGTTGGTGATGAACACAGGAGGTCTTCCAATTCTTGCCTTGCACACAGCCTTCTGAGCTTCTGCAGTGAAACCCAAGCCAAATTTGTCAGTCTTTGGAGTGAAATCAGGAAGTCTGCCCCAGTTTGCACACTCACCCTTCTCAACCACAGCCCGGGCATCCTTCAAGGAAGCCATCTTCAAAGGAGAACCCTCTTCAGTTACTGTCTCTGCTTCTGCCAACGTCTGAGGCACCTCTTCAAAGTGTTGAAAGGGGGTATCAATGAACTCCCCATCCATTTCTACGTATCGGAACGAGTTGAGGTGGCTGACCATGTATTCCTCCTCCCCTTGCACTGTTACGATCTTTCCCCTGACCGGGTACTTGAGCTTCTGATGTAAAGTTGAAGTCACAGCTCCAGCCTTGTGGATCCATGGGCGACCCAGCAAACAAGAATAGGATGGACGAATGTCCATCACATAGAATTTTGAATCAAAGACTTGTGAACCAACCCTGATTGGGATGTCAACCTCACCATGTACCATCCTTTTGGACCCGTCAAAGGCCCGGACAACAATGTTACTTGGTTTGAGCTCTAAACCCTCACAGTCCAGCCTGTCTAGAGCTTTCTTGGGCAGCACATTTAGTGAAGAACCAGTGTCAACCAGCACATGAGCAAGAGTAGTGCCCCTGCATTCAATGGAGACATGCAGATCATCATTATGGTTCTTCCCCTTGGCCGTCAGATCAGCGTCAGAGAAACCCAGACCATTATCAGCAGTTAAGTTGGCCACACAGTCGGTGAATTGATTATTAGACGTCTCTTGGGGCACATGAGCCGTCTTCAGGAAAGAAATCAGGGCCTTGGCATGGGCCTCTGAACACAGCAACAGTGATAGCATGGAGATTTTGGAGGGGGTGCGCCCCAGCTGTTCAACGACGTTGAAATCACTTTTCTTTATAATTTTGAGGATCTCTTCCATCTCTTGCTTGGAAGCCTCAATAGTGGTCTTCGGTGCCTCCGTCCGGGAAGGCACATCAGTAGCAATCCCCTTGCCCCGAGCGTCAGATGACTCGGCAGCAGGGGTAGAAACTTGATCAGGGGGGAACAGGCACACTGGCAGGTGTAATGACCAGAGGCCTGTGAATGGCTGGAGGTGCAATGTCTGGTGAGAACAGTCTTCCACTACGAGTGACCTTAGAAGGCCCGGTGATGTTGGTGACACCGGTACTAGTAATGAACTCTTGTTTCACTCCCAGAACATAAACATCTGCCCCATAGTGCCACGGGACAACTTTATCAGACTTGTAGGGGATGGGCCCCGGAACAGTAATGGTTATAGGAGCAACCTTGTGAACAGGCATAATTTTGATAGGCTTCTTTGAAGGAGCCTTGGAAGGGTTGTTGAAAATGGTGACAATTGAAACTTCTTCAACAGGGGCAGCAGGAACGACAATCTTCTTGAACAAGATCTCTTTACTATCCATCAGGTTTTGGACGCCTGACTTCAGCAAAGGAAACCCGGCAGGTGAAGCAGCACATAAAAGGAAACCTTTACTACATCCCGGAAATAAACCGGCTAGCAACAGGTTCCTCTTGACGGTCAGCAACAGAGTAGCAACATCGTCCACAGAAGCTACATACAGATCCTCCTCAACAACATTCACTCCATGTTGGGGCATGGGAGCGGTCACAACATTTGGCCTTTCGGGCGCCTCGAACTGTATTTCCTTGGCATCAATAAGGTCCTGAACCTTATTCCTTAGGGCCCAACAATCATCAGTAGAATGTCCCGGGCTATCAGAGTGATAAGCGCAACGGGCGTTGGGGTTGTACTTCGGAGATGCTGTGTTTACCACCTTTGGGGCTTCCTTGACAGTTACCAGGCTAGTTGACAGTAGTTGCGGTAATATCTGAGAGAGAGTCATGCTGAGCCGAGTATACTGTCTTTTAGGCCTCTCAACTCTTGGCTGGTTATATTGTTGAGGAGCAACAGCAGGCTTAGAAATAACCACCGCGTTGACAGCTTGGCGGCGTTCTGGTTTGTTCTGTCTCCTGGGACCATACATAGCACTGGCCTCCTTCTTGAAGGGCTTCTTTTCAGTATTTGAGGAGGCACCCTTCTGTATCTTTCTCGATTTTATACCAGCTTCGATCCTTTCACCAGTCAGGATCAGGTCAGTAAACCCAGCAGAGGAATTACCAATGAGATGGTTGAAGAATGGACCAGATAGGGTCCCCAAGAACATGTCCACTAGTTCACGATCCGTCAACGGTGGCTGCACCCTGCCAGCCAGGTCTCTCCATTTATGTGCGTACTCCTTAAAACCTTCTCCCGATCCTAGTGACATACCCTGGAGTTGGTTACGCATGGGAGCGAGGTCGGAATTATATTGATACTGCTTGTAAAAAGCAGTGGCCAAATCCTCCCAGTTACGAATGTTGATTCCATCCAGCTGATAGAACCATTCGAGATGAGTCCCTGAAAGACTCTCCTGGAAGAAATAGATCCATAAGTTCTTGTCTGCTGTGTAAGGCTGGATCTTCCTTACATAAGAGCGGAGGTGCATTTTAGGACAGGAAGCCCCGTCGTACTTCACAAAGGTCGGCGCCTTGAACTTGTGTGGGATCACCACCCCAGAAGATAACCCCAAGTCTCCGAAATCCAACCCAGGCACACGTTGAATCTCCATAGCATTTAACCTGTCCTCCAGCTGTGTGTACCAGTCCTCAGCAGGAGGGTACTGTTCATCGTTGAAGTCTGTCTCGGTGTCAGAGACCACAGGACTAGGAACCTCTCTCCCTTGGTGACTTCCCTCCCCTACAGACGGAGTAGTCCTCTCAGCTTCATTCTGCAATGTATTCCCGAGTCTGCGCCCAGTGTTGAACATCACAGTCCTCTTCTTCTTTTTCTTCTTCAGGAGCAAAGCCTTCAGCTCTTGTTGTCCTTGGGCCAAGTTCATGACCATCTCCTGAAATTGGGTGTTCTGGGCCTGGAGGGCCTTGATAGCTTGCTCGATAGTTGGTTCAGGATTCATGATGCTTGAGTGCTGAAATAAACAGCGAAGAAGATTAAGCAACCTGTAGAAAAAGGGTACCTGTGATGCATATGATAAATGAAATGCGTATGAATTATGTTTTCAAAGACAATCGGGAATCAACTTTGTAGACAAAAGGAACACACTTTATTAGATTTAAACTTTGGAATTTAAATTGTTCAACAAATTTCCCTTAGGCATTACAGGAATGAAAATACTGAAAAGGAAATAAAAGCTGTAAAGGAAACATCCAAATCCCATCAGTGCTCCCATTGCCTCCTCTTCTCAGTACGGATATAGTCATTCATGATCCGCTCGTTCTCCAATTGCTTGGTCAGCTTCTGGATCTTCTGTTCCTGTTCATTGAACTTTTCCCGATAAAAATCCCGCTCTTCCTGTAGTTGCGCCTAAGATCTCTTTAGGGTATCAACATCAGTGGGTATCTGAGGAGGGAGAACAGTTGGAGGAACCTCGTCTCCATCAGGACTTTCAAGAATGATAGGCCTGACAGCTTCATACGGCATACCTAACTTCTGAGCACGGATGCGGACCCATCTGTAATGGGGTTCCATTGGTAGAGAAGTCTTCGGTCCCAACTCATGTGGGTCAGCTTTGTGAACTCCGTCCCAAGCTTTGATGAATCTACGGCGCAGTTTGTCACTATCTACCTAAAACTAAAAATTGATGTGAGGCACCAACATCTCATGAGGCCCTGCTCTTCTGGCTCTTCCAAATTGACGGAGAGCTAAACATGGATTGTAAGAGATTCCTCCTTTGGTACCAATCAATGGAACATTAGGATATTCTCCGCAACGATCAATAACAGTCACCTCATCTAAACCTATGAGAGTCCAAATGATGTCATTATCAGTGAGAGACATTAACCTATGAGCCCAGCCCTTTCCTTCTTCATTCTTCAGCACGAACTTAGGGAGGTGCAAAATAAACCACCTCACTAACAAAGGAGTACAACACCACAGAGTTCCTCGTCTTCGGGAAGTACAAGCATAGAGTTGTTGCAGGACATCACCCAAGAGAGTGGGTACAGGGTTTCGAGACATGAAGATCCTTATGGCATTGATATTGACAAAGTTATCAGGGTTTAGAAATAATACTAGACCATAGATTAAGAGAGCCAGAATGTCCTCGTACGCCCTGAAGTCTAAGTCATTCCAGAAACTGTTAGCTTTACCAATCAGAAACTTAGCCAAGAAGCCCTTAACTCCACTTCTAGTCACCCAGTTGTCCATTACCTCCTTGTTGGTCAAAGGAAGGGCTGCTGCAATCTCCTCAGGTCTAAGAGTCTTCTCTCAACCAGTGAAGGGAGTCTGATCCAAGATAGGGATGCCAAGCAAATCAGAGAATTCTTCCAGGGTAGGGACCGGCTAGAAGTCTTGAAAGGTGAAGCAACTGTACAAGGGATCATAAAACTGGGTCAAGAAACTCATCAGTTGTTGGTCCCACTTTGAAGTGACCAAACCGAGAAGAGAACCATGCCTCTGGATGAAGGAGGCATTGCTTGGAATTCTGTCAACCAGCTCTTTAAGCAAATCAGGTGGGTGAACAAAGTTGAGCCGGATGGTGTTCCTTCGCACAGGCATCATGATGTCCTACAAAACAGAGCAAAGGTGAAACCCTCTTGTCTTTGAAATAGGTCAGTCCTTATGCAGGATGCATGCAATGGTATGATGTTATGATGTTATGATAAAGCACACCATAAATATTCACAAAGGCACACATGATAAGGCACACAAGTCACACAAGACAGCCCTTAGAGTTTAGGCCAACATGAAGTTCAGGTACTACCCTCTTTCAGTTTCGTTGGTTAAGACCCGTCCTATCAAAAGTAACCGGGTTCTAGAGGATCCCAATATCACTGACTACCCTCAATCGGTCATAACTCCAGCGTCGCAATCTTTTCTTGCAGCCAGAACCATCGTGAGAGTTTAGCCTCAATGGGTGTAGCATACTGCTACTGTTCTATGGCCAAGTTGGGTCACATTAGGGTTCTAAGGTCAGTTGGTGCTTAATGACTCCTCAGAAGACCCATATTCTCCTCGTTGCAACACAAGGGATATCGGTACAGACCAAGGTGCCACACCAACATAGCCAATGCTTCACCCGTGTCGGTCTACGCCGGACAGGTCCCTCACAACTTATGCTACCTAAAAGGGTATCCCCAGATCCGGGTTAGGATCTATGAAACTACGATGCAAAGCCCACAAATATAAAGCAATCAAAGCAAAGCAATTGAAAACATAAGTATGATCTAATCCTAAGGTACACCTCACTTTTATCTATCCCCAACAGAGTCGCCAGTTCTGTGATCGGTGGAAATAGAACTGACTGTTTTTTAGCTGGTTTCGCGAAATGTCGCGGTAAGCAAGAGTCACCACCGTCTTTTATGTTCTCCAACATGGAAAGGACAAAAGCACAGCAAAATTCCTTATTCGAGATTGTTTCTCGGTTCGGGAGGTAGATTTATAGAAAGGGAAGGTGTTAGCACCCTTTCTATCCGTGGTTATCCATGGGCTCTTAGGTACTTGCTCTTATGTTTTCAAAATTTGTTTGCTTTTCAAGTGTGAGTGGGTTTTGAAAAAGTTCGTTTGAAAACTTCTAGGTAACTCTTGTATCAGTCCTCAAGAGTGTATGAAGTATTGTTTGAAAACTTTTTGAAAGTGTAAGGTGTGAAAAGTATTTTGTTTGTTTTTGAAAAGAGCAAGTACCCATGAGTCATCTACCTACCCTAAGGAATTAAGCTGTGTAAGAGTCCTTTAGATAGTGCTATCCCACCATTGAGAGGTGGGTAGCACCATCGTTGGAGTTATTCGGGTCAATTCGATTATCGGGACAGTGTGGTCACCGAAGCAACGGTAGGACACCTTAGAAGTAACCCTAATGTCCTAGATCCTTTTATCCGAGGCAACCGTTTCGAGGCAACTGGATCTTTAGACAAAGGGTGACCTCTAAGACGTCATATACTTGATGACCACGCTTCGAGGCAACGAGTGAAGTGTACCCTAGGGGTGGCATGTGCTTTGTGTGTTGTTTTTCAGTTAATGTTTTTGTACATGTTATTTGTGAGCTACGGATTAATTTTATTTTTTCATACATTCTTTCATGCATTTAACAGTTAGGGGTGCGGAAAGTAAATTGCGGAAAGATAAATCCTACGCTATTACAAGGCGCGGGTCTATACATCGCCAAAAATACAAAGACCCGTTTTGATAAATAAGTACGAGAAATTAAATAAAGCGGTAAACCTAATTACTATTACATTCTCGGAAGCAATTAAATAATAATCAAAATAAAATGCGCGCGAATAAAAGTTAATCGGGAATGCCTTAAGGGTTTTGACCCTTTTAAGAAAAGAAATGAGTTTTTTGTCCTTTTTGTGATTAAATGAAATTAATAACTAATAATTAAACTAATTAATTAATTTATTAAAAGAAAATATTTTTTGTGTTTTTTATGTTTTTATGAAATAAAATAAAAGAATTAAAATTCTAAGTTAACCTAATTCTAAATTATTTTAGTTATTAAGAAAAATTAATTAAAGTTGCCTAATTAAACTTAAATCAATTTATTAGTATTTATGTACAAAAATAAAATGAAATTAATAATAATAATAATGTTAGTTCTTTTTTTTATATTTCTTTTTATGAAAATATTAATTAAGTTAATAGTCAATAAAAGGGAAAAATAAAATAAGACAAATAAAATATAAAAAGAAAAATTGCAAACCCAAAGGGGGGGTTTTGGGCCAAATAGGAGGTGTATTGTTGAATTCTGGCCCATTAAGAAGCCACGTTTGACTTTGCTTGATTGTCCAGAGCGCGTTTGACTTGGAACAAGGTATTCCTCCCTCTCCTGGCCTTTGGATGGCTGTCTGAGGACACATGGCACGTTGGATGTGTGAGTCTATGGTGCACATCATTTGGGAATCTGCACAAGAATGCATTTGAAAAAATAACAATGAAATATGGGGGGACCTGGGAATCGAACCCAGGTCCCAGAGATTACAAGCCACGTCTCCAGCCACTGAAATAATTGAGCGTTTTTGTTAACATATTAAACAAAGAAAATTAAATATGAAAACCAGCGTTATTCTGGAAACTAACAAAAATCCACGCGTTTATTTGAACTGGCCAATCACATGGAGGCACGTCCTTCATCTTCTTCGTTTCCTGTAAAATATAAAGCAGGTAGCGGGGGTTTTATACCCCCACAAAATGCAAGCATTTAAAAATAGCGATTAGACGCTCGTGCAATATAAATTGGGCGCAGAGATATGCTTTGGATTCGTCTCCTCCTGCTGATTTCAACCATGGGTGTTTGGAGGGTTAATTTTACAGTATAAGAAAAACCCCAAAATCACGAGCTTTGAAAACCTAGAACTCAACAATGGTACTTTGCGTTTTAAGGCGTCATAATCAAATTAAGTTATACAGAAAGCTTCATATGGGTCATGTGAACATAATGCAATCAATAAAAAGTATTAAAAACACATGAATGGATGATTGTGATTTTGAAAAAGAAGGTAAACCGTATGAGTTGTGCAGCACGAGTTCTTGAGGTTTTTGGCTTGTTCTTGGCTGTAAATGATTCCTGGGGGTGTAAGGAATGTATTTGGATCAAAAGGAAGGCTAGTATTATGCTGGAAAGTGGTTTTCAGTTTGTGACTTTTCTCTTGAAATTTTGAAATTGGTTATGCTGCCTCTGAGTTTTCTAGGTCGTGTAAAATGGTATGGAACAATTGCCTCTATGTCTATGAATGTGAATCAGGCAATATAATGGACCTTTAACCCTTGCAATTATGTTTGAGATTTTGCCATGACCACCATTAAACAACATGCCATTTTTGCTCAAAATTTGAATTCCATGCTAATAATAGGATGTACACGAAATTGGTATGTGTTTCATGATGCATCAAGGCTATTCAAACCACAAAATATCCCTTAATTAATTTCTTTGATTTTTATTTGAATTTTAAAGATTTAAAATGAATTAAATCAAATAAAATTAAATAAAAATAGAAAAATTAATTTTTAATTTTGAAATAAAACATGGGACACGTGGGTGGCATGGAAAAGTTGAATCAAGTGGGAAAAGTGGGCCCTTTTTGTCAAAAAATGAAGTTTCAAGGATAGTTGACTTTGGCCATTTCACAAAACTTTCCCAACTTCTCCAATGCATATCTTGCTCAATTTTGATCATATGAACATGTTCTTGGACATTTTGGAAAGGTCTTGAAGTCCTCTAACCAATGCCTTTTGTCCCATGTCATTTTGATTTACCAATCTCAAGTTATGGTCTTTGACTTAAAGTGCCTTTTTGTTGACTTTTGAAAATGACCTATAATGTTGAAATTGATAACTTTTTGTGAGAGCATTTCTTGGACTTGGAATGTGAAGATGAGTTTTAGGAAATGTCTTCCCCTTCAAGATGAGCATTGGATGGAATTTTTCTGATGAACCATGAAAAAGTTATGCCTTGGTCAATTTACAGTTGACTTTTCAGCTATCCAAAAATAGAAACTTTTGACACCTTGATGATTTTTGAGCCATTCTTGTGAAATCATGGTCAAGATTTGACCAAATGATGATTGTGGCTTCAAAATGAGATGTTGACCAAAAATTTTGACTTTTGACTGCCAAATGACCATTTTAACCCTACAGTTGACTGTTGAGCAACTGTGACTTTTGACTGTGCAACTTGACCTTGTGAGCCTTGAAACTTGACATGTAGGTGCTTGACAATGTGTATGAGCATATGGGACTTGATTGGGCCCTTGAAAACCTCAACTTCTTTGCAAGAACCAAAACCCTAATTTGACTGGCTTAGGAGGATGTTTGAACTGTGCAACCCTTGAGTAGACTTGAGATGATGCTTGCCAAAACTTTGAAGAATATGGGAGGGAAAATTTTGGGGTACAACACACTATCTCTAGCGAAAACGAAGAATTCATTTCTTTTCTCCAGCAGCAATCCGGGATTTATTTTCCCCATGCTCAAAACATCACATTTCCATACATCATGACATGCATACGCATCATACAACACAATCTCATTTATTTTGAGAACATCATCGCTTGATACATATCATGTATTACATACAACTAGCCTTTACCTTTCAGGAAAGATTCTCACAAAATTCAAGCGACAAAGCTTTTGCTTCAGTTGAATTACGGACAGGTTCCTAAATCTCAACAGAGATGTTTTCTCAGTTGAATTACAGGCAAGTTCCTAAATCTCAGCATAATTGTTTCATCAGTTGAATTACGGACGGGTTCCTAAATCTCAGCAGAGATGTTTTCTCAGTTGAATTACGGGCGAGTTCCTAAATCTCGACAAAGATGTTCCTCAGTTGAATTACGGACGGGTTCCTAAATCTCAGCAGAGATGTTTTCTCAGTTGAATTACGGGAAAATTCCTAAATCTCAGCATAATTGTTTCATAATTTGAATTACGGACGGGTTCCTAAATCTCAGCAGAGATGTTTTCTCGGTTGAATTATGGGCGAGTTCCTAAATCTCGACAAAGATGTTCCTCAGTTGAATTACGGGCGGGTACCTAAATCTCAACAAAGATGTTTTCTCAGTTGAATTACGGACAAGTTCCTAAATCTCAGCATAATTGTTTCATCAGTTGAATTACTGACGGGTTCCTAAATCTCAGCAGAGATGTTTTCTCAGTAGAATTACGGGCGAGTTCCTAAATCTCAACATAGATGTTCTTCAGTTGAATTACGGACAAGTTCCTAAATCTCAGCGGAGATGTTTTCTCAGTTGAATTAAGGGCGAGTTCCTAAATCTCAACATAATTGTTTCATCAGTTGAATTACGGACGGGTTCCTAAATCTCAGCGAAGATGTTTCTTCAGTTGAATTACGGGCGAGTTCCTAAATCTCGACAAAGATGTTCCTCAGTTGAATTACGGACGGGTTCCTAAATCTCAGCAGAGATGTTTTCTCAGTTGAATTACGGGCAAGTTCCTAAATCTCAGCATAATTGTTTCATCAGTTGAATTACGGGTGAGTTCCTAAATCTCAGCATATATATTCTTCAGTTGAATTACAAACAAGTTCCTAAATCTCAGCGGAGATGTTTTCTCAGTTGAATTACGGGCGAGTTCCTAAATCTCAGCATAATTGTTTCATCAGTTGCATTACGGACGGATTCCTAAATCTCAGTAGAGATGTTTTCTCGGTTGAATTACGGGCGAGTTCCTAAATCTCGACAAAGATGTTCCTCAGTTGAATTACAGATGAGTTCCTAAATCTCAGCAAAGATGTTTTCTCAGTTGAATTACAAGCAAGTTCCTAAATCTCAACATAATTGTTTCATCAGTTGAATTACAGACGGGTTCCTAAATCTCAGCAGAGATGTTTTCTCGGTTGAATTACGGGCGAGTTCCTAAATCTCGACAAAGATATTCCTCAGTTGAATTACAGACGGGTTCCTAAATCTCAGCAGAGATGTTTTCTCAGTTGAATTACGGGCAAGTTCCTAAATCTCAACATAATTGTTTCATCAGTTGAATTATGGACGGGTTCCTAAATCTCAGCGAAGATATTTCTTCAGTTGAATTACGGGCGAGTTCCTAAATCTCGACAAAGATGTTCCTCGGTTGAATTATGAACGGGTTCCTAAATCTCAGAAGAGATGTTTTCTCAGTTGAATTACGGGCGAGTTCCTAAATCTCAGCATAATTATTTCATCAGTTGAATCACAGACAAGTTCCTAAATCTCAGCAGAGATGTTTTCCCCAGTAGAATACAGACGACCGAAGCTCCTAAAATTCTACTTCTCTCAACAAAGACCAGCTTTCCCCAGCAGAATCTTCCTCAACAACAGGTACACAAGCTCTCGCTAAGGAATCTCTTATGTGATCGACACTCCTTCAGATGGCATCTTAAGCCCATCCCCGTCATCAGTCTCCAAATGGCATCAATAAGCCCATTCCCTACATCACAAGACAATTACCACTTCATGCGAGTGCAAATTTCTGGGCACTCTAGTGTTCAATCATCTTCCACCTTCAGATCACGAAAGACAGACGAGCCAATCTAAATCTTCAGGTTTAAGAAGATTGGACAGGGGCAGCTGTTGTACCCCAAAATTTGCCCTCTTTTCATACACGCATATTATTGGTTTTATGTTTATGGAATAAAGGTATATCTATCAAGCTTCTTCAGGTTACAAGTAACGTTTATTTTGTCAATGGATATTCTCAGAGTATTTTCTATGCTGAAGATCGGTTCGTCGTTTTGCAACGATTCGGGGTTCAAAGATTCACAAGTCCAACCCGGCGCGTCATATTTAGGTGTTCTTTCACCAAGATATCTCTGATAACATATTCTCAAATTCAGGTTCGGCTCAAGAGTCAATTCTTTAAAGAAGGTATCCGAATGTGTGAGTTTTCTCGAAGAAATATGGTGAAAAAGTGTGCTGAAAGTGCAGTTTTTACGCGCTAAAAAAACTCATAACTTGAAGATCGTGGCTTGTTTTGAACCCGTTCCGGTAGCCAAAATTCCATCTTGACGTAATCTACGTTTTCATCTCTCACGAATGGAAGCCAATTTCGATCAGAAGGTCTTCAAAAATGCGGATTTATCAAGTATTTTCGTACAAAAAATTTGTGACAGAAATTTATTTGCGTCATGTTCAGAAAATCATAACTTGGTCGATTTTCATCGTATAGAGCTGGTTCCGGCGCCCAAATTTCAAAAATTGAGTTGACTACATTTTCACAGGAGGTATCAAGTTCGAACAGTATTCAAAAGGCCTTCGTTTTTTGCTCAGAATGCATGTGACGCGCCGAAAATCCTGAATGCTGAATATTATTTCATCTGGGCCGAAACTTCGAAAATTCATAACTCGGTCAATTTTTATCGGATTTGGCCCATATATTTACACAAGGTTACTGAATCAGAGATCTATAACTTTGCTTCAAAAGTCGAGACCTAATTATGCTCCGACCAATACCAGTTTTTTATTGAAGAACGTGTCAGAGTCGACACTGGAGCCCAAAATAAGTTTGTTTGAGCTGAAACTTCAAAAATTCATAACTAATTCACCGTTTATCCGATTGAGCTCATTTTCAGACAGGAGTTAGTTCACGATGTCGGCTACATTTTGTTTTCACATTTCAACTTCAAAAATTGCACTTAAGCCCCAACGACTTAGCCTGGAACGTGACGAACTCAAGTGAACATTGGAGGCGCAATTGCACATTCAAAGCCCATTTTTCTCTCTCTAATGTTTATTATATAATCCCATTGTTTTCACACAAACAAAGGAAGAGAAAAAAAACTTTTGCCATAACCCTGTCAGAATATCAAATTCTTTCAAGAACCCTAAAACCTTTAAATCCTTATTACAAACCCCTATCTCACTACAAACAAGTCATCCCTGTTACAAACCCACATCTTACTACTTCTCCAGTAAGGGTAAAGCTGGTTTAATCTCTATGATCAAAAGGGCATAGAAGCATTCATCCCACTACTTTTTCAGTAAGGGTAAGGCTGATTTGATATCCATGATCAAAAGGGTATAATCATTCATACATGCCATATCGGTTTTAATATTGCAAAATTTCATATATTTGTTTTATTTGTATTTCATGATATAGTAATTTATTTAATGTGTTCATGAGATTCAACACTGCAGATTTAGACAGGATCCCATGCAGGATTATTACAAAACGCTGAGGCCAAAATAGAATAACCAATGCATGGCAAGGCAGACATCCTGAGGAGGTTAAGGAGGTTAAGGGCATAGGTTCAACAACCACCCCTATTGGTTTTTGTTTTCTTCCTTTCTATTTATCCTTTTACCTATTTTTATTCTTTCTGTTTAAAATCTTTTTCATAAAACTTAATATTTTTCACAAAACTTTGATTTTTCCTCCTAAGCTCGAATAATTAATTTTAGGTCTTTTTTTTTTAAATTTAATTTTAGGTTTTAAATTAATTTTTGGTTCAACAACCACCCATGACATTTGCATTATTTTTATTTTCTAACCCTATTTTTCATTGATGTTTCTTCCCCTATCTATTTTTTGACAAACTTAATCTTTTTTATTAATCATTAGACATAAACTTTTTTTAAAACCTTTTTTTTTATTAAAGTTAATTAGGTTTTAGGTTTTTTTAATTAACCTTTTTTTCAAAATTAACCTTTTTTATTAATTAAAATTAATTAGGTTTTAAGATTTTTTAATTAACCATTTTTTTAAAACTAACCTTTTTTTTTAATTCAAACAAATTAGGATTAGGTTTTTGTTTTAGTTAGTAACTGAATTTTTGGCTTTTTTTCATTTATTAATAAATTAAGTTAATTAACTTTTTTTAATTAAAATTAGTTAGAATTAGGTTTTTTAATTAACTTAAAATTATTTTCTACAAAAAGACACCAAAAATATTAACTTAGAATTTTAGGTTTTAATTTTACCTTAATTTATTTTTATTTATTCTTTTACATTTTAATTTCTAGAAAAACTGTATAGGTCGCATTATCAATGTAATATCGTAGATTTATCTTTTCTCGCATTTGTTCTAATTATGTAATTGCTTCCGGGATGTAATAGTTTTAAGATTTCTTTTCTGCACTCTTCATTATTATGTAACTGCTCTGAGGTTGTAATAGTAATTAGGGTTTAAATTCTGCATTTTTATTTTCAGTCTAAAATAATTATGTAACTGCCCCAAAGCCTTGTAATAGCTAGGACTTTAAACTTTCTGCATTTTAATTTTCGCAAACTATAAACTGCTTAGATGTATGTTAATAGGATTGTATGGCAAGAATGTCTGGAAAATTAAAACGGTAGATCACCTAATGTGCAAAGATTAAATAACTGAAACAAATCATATGCACATATTCACTCCTAGGGTACTCCTCACTTGGTTGCCTCGGAAAACAAGGTCATGTCCCTCGAACGTAGGGATACCCTTAGCAAAATAACCTCAATCTAAAAGTCATCATAAAGATCATAGTCTCTCAATGTCCCTCGAGTTGCCTACGGTATATGATCTTGTCCTTCGATATTGCCTACGAGTATATGATGACAGTCCCTTCGAAATGCTAATGTATCCTTACATGTTGCCTTCAATGACCATTACTTCCCTTTCAAATTGACCCTGACAAACTCCAACGATGGTGCTACTTACTTCCCAATAGTAGGATAACGCTGTCTAAAGGAAACAAGAATAGAAACAATCTTTTTTCGAGTAAGTAGATACTAGTAGGTACTTGCTCAAATCAAAACTTTTCACACTTACACCTTTTCAAACAAATTTTCAAAACAACTTCGTCATACCTTTGAGGACTGATATAAGGGTTATCACGAAGTAAATTTTTTTTTTCAAAACAAAGCACATACACAAGCAATTTTAAAAAGATGAGCCAGTACCTAATAGCCCATGGAAAACCATGGATAGAAAGGGTGCTAACACCTTCCCTTTCTATAATCTACCCCTGTACTCAAAATCTCGAAAAAAGATTTTTTTCTGTACTTTTTTCCTTTCCGGTTGGATGAAATAAAAGTTTGTGGAGACTCTTGCTTACCACGACATTTTGCAAATAAAAAAACACAAAATGCAAACCAGTAAAAACAATCAGTTCTGCCACCATATCACAGTGCTTCCCCATTTCAGCTGATCAAGCCGGATCTGAATCCAGTCATCTTCGCTCAAACCTGCATCCTTCATAATCCAAAGAGAGGGTATCTGAACCTCAATGGGCAAGACTGCCTCCATACCATAAACCAAGGAATAGGGTGTTTCCCATGTTGACTTCCGCGCTGAGGTACGGTATCCATGAAGAGAAAATGGTAACATCTCGTGCCAATATTTGTATGTCACCGTCATCTTATGCACAATCTTCTTGATGTTCTTATTAGCCGCTTCAACAACCCCATTCATCTTCGGCCGGTAGGGAGAAGAGTTGTGATGCTGTATCTTAAACTGCTTGCAGAGCTCGGTAATCATTTTATTATTGAGATTTGTACCATTATCTGTAATGATCCTTTCTGGTACACCATATTGACAAATCAGATTGTGCCGAATGAACCGTGCCACGACGTTCTTGGTTACAGTAGCAAAGGAAGCCGCTTCAACCCACTTCATAAAGTAATCAATTGCTACCAGGATGAAATGATGCCCGTTGGATGCCGTAGGTCTGATCTCACCAATCATGTCAATGCCCCACATTGCAAAAGGCCACGGAACTGTCAAGACGTTCAGAGGAACTGGAGGTATGTACACCTTATCAGCATAGACTTGGCACTTGTGACAGGTCCGAGAATGCTGATAACAGTCAGCTTCTATTGTGGACCAATAATAGGCTGCCCGTAGGATTTTCTTTGCCATGGTGTGTCCACTGGAATGAGTTCCGAAAGTACCTTCATGTAAATCTACCATGATCCTTTCTGCCTCGTTCTTATCCACACATCGCAGTAAGGTTGAATCATGGTTACGCTTGTAAAGGATGTCATTACCGATGAAGAACTTCTCCGCGAACCTCCTCAGAAACTTCTTATCATTAACAGATGCACCCTCGGGGTATTCCTGAGCCTCAAGATACCTCTTCACCTCATGAAACCAGGGTTTATCCGTTACCTCTTTAGTCTCAATGTCACAGCAATGTGCAGGTTCGTCCAACCTTTCAATGGTAATCCAGGGAGCTTAGTTGTCCCAATTGACCTTGAACATAGAAGACATCGTAGCTAGCGCGTTCGCCAACTGATTCTCCTCTCTAGGGAAGTGTTCAAAGGTTATCTCCTCGAAATGGGGAAGCAACGTCAATACATACTCCTTGTAAGGAATAAGATTAGGGTGCTTCATATCCCACTCGCCCTTGATCTGACTGATCACGAGACCGGAATCTCTGAAAACACTTAAGAACTTAATCCTTAGGTCAATAGCTGCTCGGAGACCCATAATGCACGCTTCATACTCCGCCATGTTGTTGGTGCAATTGAAACATAGTCGGGCGGTGAACGGAGTATGAGAGCCTTCAGGAGATATGATCACGGCGCCAATGCCATTGCCCAAAGCATTTGAAGCTCCATCAAAGTACATAAACCATCAGGATCCTTCCTTAGGTCCTTCATCCAGTCCAGGTGTTTCACAGTCAACCACTATCATGATATTTTCATCTGGGAATTCAAAGTTCATGGACTGGTAATCGTCCACTGCCTGATGTGCCAAATGTTCTGCCAACACACTTCCCTTAATTGCCTTTTGGGTCGTGTATTGAATGTCATACTCAGTCAGAATCATCTGCCATCTTGCTATTCTTCCGGACAAGGCAGGCTTTTCGAAGATATACTTGATTGGATCCATCTTTGATATCAATAGAGTAGTGTGAGTCAGCATATACTGTCTCAGCCGGCGAATAGCCCATGCCAAAGCACAACAAGTTTTATCAAGCAACGAGTATAGGGTCTCGCAGTCGATAAACTTTTTGCTAAGGTAATAAATAGCATGCTCTTTTCGGCCAGACTCGTCATGTTGACCCAACACAGACCCCATTGAGTTATCGAGTACTGTCAAGTATAAGATCAAGGGTCTCCCTTCAACTGGAGGCATCAGGATAGGTGGCTCTTGGAGATATTCTTTGATCCTTTCGAAAGTGGCCTGACATTCATCATTCCATCTTACCACTTGATCTTTCTTCAGTAACTTGAAGATTGGCTCACAAGTAGCAGTCAGGTGTGAGATGAATCAGGCAATATAGTTCAATCATCCCAGAAAGCCTCTGACTTCTTTTTCAGTTCGGGGAGCTGGCATTTCCTGTATAGCCTTCACCTTGGCAGAATCCCCTTGAATACCTTTTTTGCTTACGACGAAACCCAACAGCTTACCAGATCTCACTCTGAAGGTGCACTTGTTCGGGTTTAACCTCAGCTTGTAAAACTTCAACCTGTCAAATAGCTTCTGAAGGTGGTCAAGATGCTCTTCTTCAGTCTGGGATCTTGCAATCATGTCGTTGACGTATACCTCAATCTCATGATGGATCATGTCGTGGATCAAAGCGACCATGGCGCGCTAATATGTAGCCCCAACATTCTTAAATCCAAAAGGCATGACTTTGTAGCAAAAGGTACCCCATTGAGTAACAAAGGTTGTCTTCTCCATGTCTTCGGGAGCCATTTTAATCTGATTATAATTGGAGAAACCATCCATAAAGGAGAAGACCTTATGCTGTGCGGTGTTGTCAACCAGAACGTCGATATGAGGCAGAGGGAAATCATCCTTGGGGCTTGCCCTGTTCAGATCCCTATAGTCAACACACATTCGAACTTTACCATCCTTCTTCGGCACAGGAACCACGTTGGCAACCCACTGCGGGTAAGAAGTAACTTCTAGAAAACCGGCGTCAAACTGTTTCATCACTTCAGCCTTGATTTTCTCAGACATCTCTGGGCGCATTCGAAGAACCTTCTGTTTCACTGGAGGAGAGTCTTCCTTGGTAGGCAAGCGGTGAACCACGATATCAGTATCCAACCCAGGCATATCTTCATAAGACCAGGAAAAAATCTCAACATAGTCACGCATCATCTGAATCAACCGTTGCTTAACATTAGGCTCCAGATTTGTACCGATCTTGACCTCTTTCTTGTCTACCTCTGTACCCAGATTCACTGTTTCCACTGGCTCTTCATGCGGATATATGGCCCTTTCTTCCTGAAGTAACAGTCTAGCAAGTTCACCGGGCACTTCGCAATCATCTTCACTTTCGTCTTCGGCTAAGTTAATCGGACTTTCGAAGTCATAATCGGCAGTAGCAAAGTCGTTATCAGTGGGATCCATAGTGGATGTAGACCTGTATATGTGAGTGTGTGTAAAATAGCTGTTTTTCAATATATAATAAAATAAAAACAAGGAGCACAAAATTTGAAATGCAAGAAACGTCCAATGCTTTTATTAATGATATATATAGATGACACATGTAAAGCCCTCACAAACAAAGCCACGGTGCCTAGGGTAAGACATCGGGCAATAAAGTTTAAAAATTTTCTGTTACAAATTTAAAACAAAAGTCTCATTACTGGGTAATAAAATAAATTGGGACGAAGTCCTTTGCTGTCCAGTTTCTTAGCCCATCATCAGCAGTCGGGTAGATCCAACTGTCGAACTCAGATTCTTCAACATCGTCTTCAATGGCATTCACTCCTGAATTGCTGATGAACAGGGGAGGTCCTCCGATCCGTGCACGCCGTACAGCCCTTTGAGCTTCTGCAGTGAAACCCAAACCAAACTTGTTAATCTTATGTGCAAAATCAGGGAGTTAGCCCCAATTTGCACACCCGCCTTTCTCAACAACAGCTCGAGCATCTTTGAAGGACGCCATCTTCATTGGAGGATCTTCAACAACAGTTTCAGTTGATGCCAACGTCTGGGAAACCTCTTCAAAATGCTGAAACGGGGTCTCAATGAACTCCCCATCCATCTCTACATATCGGAAAGAGTTGAGGTGGCTCACCATGTACTCCTCTTCTCCTCGTACTGTCACAATTTTCCCTTTCACTAGGTACTTTAGCATCTAGTGGAGCGTAGAAGTGACTGCCCCAACTTTGTGGATCCACGGGCGACCCAGCAAACAAAAATAAGATGGCCGAATGTCCATCACATAGAATATAGATGCGAAGATCTGAGAACCAACCTTAATTGGAATATCCACTTCTCCATGCACCATCCTCTTGGACCCGTCAAAGGCCCTAACAACAATGTTACTTGGCTTCAGCTCCAAACTTTCACAGTCCAACCGGTCTAAATCTTTCTTAGGCAAAACGTTCAACGAGGACCCAATATACACCAATACATGAGCTAGAGTAGTGCCCCTGCACTCAATGGAGACATGCAGGGCATCATTGTGATTCTTCCCCTTAGCAGTCAAGTATGCGTCGGAGAAACCCAACCCGTTATCTACTGTCAGACTAGACACACAGTCCTTAAACTGATCAGCTGATGTCTCCTACGGCACGTGCGCAGTCTTCAGGAAAGCAATCAGAGCCTTAGCATGGGCCTCTGAACACAACAATAAGGACAACATAGAGATCTTCGACGGGGTTTGCCCCAGCTGCTCGACTATGTTGTAGTCGCTCTTTTTGATGATCTTCAAAATTTCCTCCATCTCTTGTCTAGAGGCCTCAACAGTGATTTTCTTTGATGCCTCTGTCCGGGAAGGCTCACCGGTAGTCTCTTTGCCCCGAGTGTCAGATGACTCGGCAACAGGGGTAAGGTTTGGAACTTGAACAAGAACAGTAGCATGTGCACTGGCAGGTGTAATAACAACAGGCTTCCGAACAGTTGGTGGAGAGATCTCAGGGGAGAAAAGTCTTCCACTGCGGGTGACTTTACTAGATCCAATAATATTGCTGATGTCAGTATCAGCCTCTTCAGCACTCAAATCTTGTTTAACCTCGTGATAATACACGTCAGCCCCGTAGTGCCATGGGATAGCTTTATCTGATGTATAGGGGATAGGCCCAGGAACGGTAATGATCAATGGTGCAATTCTTAGAACAAATGTAATTCTAAAAGGATTTCTCGAGGAAGCCTTGGAAGAATTGTCGAAAATGGTGATTATAGCAACTTCTTCAACAGGAACCAAATGAACAACAATCTTCTCAAACATAATTTCTTTGTTATCCATCAGGCGTTGGACACCTGACTTCAAAAGATGGCAACCAGTAGATAAGACAACACATAGATGGCAACCCTCACCAGAACCCAGAAATAAACCGGCCAACAGAAGGTTCTTCTTCACAATCATCAATGAAGTAGCAATATCTTTCACAGAAACTAGAAACGAGTCTTCATCTACAACATTCACTCCACGCTTGGGAATCAGAGCAGTCATAACATTAGGATTTTCGGGCGCTTCAAACTCAATCTCCTTAGCGTCAATCAGATCTTGTACCTTATTCTTCAGGACCCAACAATCATTCGTATCATGCCCCGGGCTATCAGAATGAAAAGCACAATGGGCGTTTGGATTGTACATCGGTGATGTTGTATTGGGATTCTTCGGGGCCTCCTTCAGAATCATCAAGTTGGTCTTCAATAACTGCGGCAGAATCTGAGACAGGGTCATATGAAGCTGAGTGAATTGTCTTCATGGTCTCTCGGCTCTTGGCTGATTGTTGCGTTGTGTGGCAACAATTGGTCTTGATATAACAACCGTATTGGCTGCTTGGCGGCGCTCAGGTCTAATATGGCTCTTTGAACTATAAACAACACTGGACTCCTTCTTAAAAGGCTTCTTCTTGGTACTTGATGGATCACCCTTCTGTATTTTACCGCTCTTCATACCGGCTTTAATTCTTTCCCCGGTCATAATCATCTCAGTAAACCCGGACGATGAACTTCCAATCAGATGGTTGAAATATGGACCAGACAAGGTCCCCAGAAACATATCCACTAGCTCCCTATCAGCCAAAGGGGGTTGTACTCTTCCAGCAAGGTCCCTCCACTTCTGAGCGTAGTCTTTGAAACCTTCACTCGCACCCATAGACATACCTTGAAGTTGGGTACGCGTGGGAGCGAGGTCGGCATTATATTGGTACTGCTTGTAGAAAGCAGCAACAAGGTCTTCCCAATTACGGATACTAGCTCCTTCCAGCTGGTAAAACCATTCAAGTTGAGTCCCTGAGAGACTATCTTGAAAGAAGTGGATCCAGAAGTTCTTATCAGCAGTGTATGGCTGGATCTTTCTAACATACGAACGAAGGTGCAGCTTGGGACAAGAAACCCCGTCGTATTTAGCAAAGATTGGTGCCTTAAACTTGTGGGGAATCACCACTCCATCGCACTTAACTGGTCTTCCAGTTGTTTATACCTATCCTCAGTCGGAGGATACTGGTCTTCGTCAAAGTCAGTCTCGTTGTCTGAAACCATAGGGCTAGGAGCCCTCCTTTCTTCTTGGTTTTCTCCCCCTCCAGATGAGTGAGTCAAATCAACCTCTTCTCGCAAATTGTTTCCAAATTTACGACCCATATTCAGTACGACCGTCTTCTTCTTCTTCTTCTTCTTCTTCTTCTTCTTATCCTTCAAGATAAGAGTCTTCAGATCTTGCTGACCCTTAGCCAAACTCATGAACATTTCCTGGAATTGAGCGTTTTGAGCTTGTAGAGCCTTGATAGCTTGATCAGTTGATGTTTCAGCAGACATGATATGCTGAAATAAACAGTGAAGAAGATAAGAGACCTGTAATGGGTACCTGTGATGAGGTGCATGGAATGAAATGCGTATGATATGATTTCAAAGACGTCAAAAGATTCAAATTCGTAAATCAAAATGAAACACACTTTTATTAGATAAACTTGAAACAATGTTTGATAAATTCCCTTAAGGAGTTACAAAAAATAAAAACTGAAAAGTAAATCAAAACTAGAAATAATCAAAAGACATCAGCGCTCCCATGGTCGTTTCCCTTTGGTGCTGACATAGTCCTTGAGGATCTGCTCATTTTCCAATTGCCTTGTCAACTTCAGGATCTTTCGCTCTTGTTCGTGATACTTTTCTCTGTAAGTATCCCATTCCTCTCTTAGCTGCATCCAAGACCTATTTAATGCTCCAATGTCAGTAGGCATGTATGGGTGGAGGATGGTAGGAGGAACCCCTTCTTCATTAGCAACCTCAACAATCATAGGAAAGACAGCTTCGTACGGCATTCCCAGCTTTTGGGCACGAATTCGAACCCATCGGAGATATGGTTCCATCGGAAGAGAGGTCTTCATCCCTAACTCATGTGGATCAGACCTGTGTACCCTATCCCAAGCTCGTATGAACCTGCGGCGATGCTCCTCACTATCCCCTTGGAAGTCAAAGACAATACTTGGCATCAGTAACTCACGAGGTCCTTCCCTCCTAGCTCGCCCAAACTGGCGTAAGGCCAAACAAGGGTTATAGGTAATCCCTCCTCGAACTCCAAGTAGTGGAACATTGGGGTATTCCCCACAGTGATCAATAATAGCCACTTCTTCCATGTCCTTAGTACTCCAGATGATGTCATTATGAGAGAGAGACATAATGTTGTAGGCCCAACCCATGCCTTCCTTGTTCTTCAAAACTGATTTAGGGAGGTGAGAAATAAACCACCTCGCCAGCAATGGTGCACAACACATAAGGGTTCCCCGTTTCCGAGCAGTACGAGCATAAAGAGAGTGCAGAATGTCACCCAAGAGAGTGGGTACTGGATTACGGGAAATGAAAATCTTCACTACGTTCATGTCAACAAAGGAATCTGAATTAGGAAACAACACCAAACCATAAATGAGAAGAGCCAGAATGTCTTCAAATGCCTGAAAGTCTAGACTGTCCCAAAACTGATTAGCCCGATTAACCAAGAATTTAGCGAAGAAGCCTTTTGTCCCACTTCGAGTCTCCCAGTTAGACATTACCTCAGCCTTTGTCAAATGGAGGGCTGAAGCAATCTCTTTCGGCCTAAGAACTTTCTCCCAACCTGTAAACGGAGTCTGCTCTAGAATGGAGATACCAAGTAGATCAGAGAACTCTTCCAAGGTAGGGACCAACTGGTAGTCCGAAAAAGTAAAGCAGTGGTATAGTGGATCAAAGAACTGGCACAGAACACTCATCATCTGCTCGTCTAACTTGGAAGTGACCAAACCAAGGTGGTGCCCATGTCTTCTGATAAAGGAGGAAGTATCGGGAACCTTTGCAACCAAATCTTTAAGCTGAGTAGGAATCTATATAAAGCTGATCCGAATAGTGTTTCTACGCATGGGTGCCATGACCTGCAAAACAGAACAAAGATGAATCCCCTCTGTCTTTGAAATGGGTTAGTCCAATGCAAGATGCATGCAATGTCATGATGCATGATGTCATGATAGAACACACCACAAGCATTTACAAATAGCAAACATGGTAAGGGCACGCAAGTCACACAGATAGCCCTTAGATTTCAGGCTGGCAAGGAGTTTAGGTATTACCCTCTTTCAGTTTAGTTGGTACAAACCTGTCCTAAAAATAGTAATCGGGTTCTAGAGGATCTCAATATCACTGACCACCCTCGATCGGTCATAATTCCAGTTTGGCAACCTTTTCTTGCGGCCGAAATCATCGCGAGAGTTTGGTCTCAATGAGTGTAGCATACTGCTACTGTTCTATGGCCAAGTTGGTCAATTATAGGTGTTAAGGTCAGTTGGTGCTTAATGACCCCTTAGAAGACCCATATTCTCCTTGTTGCACCACAAGGGATATTGGTACAAACTAAAGTGCCACACCAATGTAGCTACTGCTTCAACCGTATCGGTCTACGCCGTACAGTTCCCTCACAGTTTATTGCTACTTACCTAAAAGGTATCCCCCAGATCCGAGTTAGGATCTATAGTAACTCTAATTCAAACCCACAAAGATAAAGCATACAAGTCAAGCAATTGAAAACATTATGATGAACTATTCCTAAGGTACACCCCACTTATCTGCACTCCCTAGCAGAGTCTCCAGTTCTGTGATACGGTGGGAAGAACTGACTGTTTTTTGGAATGCTGGTTCGCGTTTTGTGTTTGTTTTCGCAAAATGTCGCGGTAAGCAAGAGTCGCCACCGACTTTTATTTTATCCAACAAGGAAAGGAAAAAAGCACAAAAAAATTCGTTTTTCGAGATTTTCTAGGTACGGGGGGTAGATTATAGAAAGGGAAGGTATTATCACCTTTTCTATTCGTAGTTATCTACGGGCTCTTAGGTACTTGCTCATCATTTTCAAAATTTGTTTTCTTTGTGCTTGTGGGTTTGAAAAACAAGTTTTTTGTTTTGAAACTTCGAATTAACTCTTGCTTCTGTCCTCAAGAGTGTAATGAAGTGTTTTGTAAACTTTGTTCGAAAAGTGTAAGTGTGAAAAATTTGTTTTGTTTTAAATGAGCAAGTATCTAAGAACCATCTACCTACTCGAAAAAAGAATCGTTCTATGCTAATTTCCTTTAGACAATGCTATCCCACTATTGATGAGTAAGTAGCACTGTCGTTGGAGTTTAAGGGTCAATTCGAATGAGGGACATACGGTCACTAAAGCAATGTTAGGACGCCTTAGCGATAACCCTGATGTCTTAGATCATTTGTTTGAGGCAACAATATCTGAGGCAACCGTTTCGAGGCAACTGTGATCTTTTAGACAAGAGGGCAACCTCTAAAACAACCTATACTCAATGACCGTGTACGAAGGCAACCAAGTGGGGTGTACCCTAAGAGTGTGCATGTGCGAGTGTTTCATTTTCAGTTATTTTTATCTTTACACATGTTAAGGGTGATCTAATTTGATTTTAAGATTAAGCATTCAGTCTTGTCATGCAAACCCTATTATCAAACATCTAACAATTGTAATTTACAGAAATTAAAGTGCAAAAATTAAATTACAAGGCGTCGGGTATTTACATCGCCAAAAGCAACCCTTTGAAAATAAAATAAAGCGATAAAATAAATAAATGGTCCTAATTAACTATTACACACCCGAAGCAGATACATCAATAATTAAATAAAAATAAAGCGCGACGCGAAATTAAATCGGATGCGAATTAGGGTTTTGACCCTTTTTAAAAGAAAATGCCATCTTTTTGTTGTTTTTATTTAAGAAAAGAAATTAATCCTAAATTAAATAACTAAATTAATTTAATTAAATGAAAAAAATAAATGACATGTTTTTTTGGAGTTTTTTGTTAATTTAAGAAAGAAATTAAAAATAATTAAATCATGTTAAAACCTAATTATTTCTAATTAATTTTAAATATTTACAAAAATAAATTAAAGTTTTCTAGAATTAAAAACCTAAATTAATTAATTAGTATTTATTAAAAAAATAATTCTTAAATTTATTGGATAAAAATATTTTTTTGATTTTTTTGATAAAAAGGAAAAATTTTGATTGGTTAGTAATTGATTAAAATGAAATAATTAAATTAAATAAACAAAATAAATAAATAAAAGTAGAAGAAATGGGCCTGATTAGGAGTTGTTTGAAGCAATTTCCTTGGCCCATTAAGCTAGCTCGTTTGACCCTTTGGGATCCAGTGTGGGCGTGTTGACTTGGCTTTTGGTGGACCTCCAACATGGACCCCCAGATCTGGCCCTTTGGCCATCTGGCGCTTGGATAGTGAGGGAGTATGGTGTGGATCTGGACTGGCATGTGCACTGGAAAACCTGAAAACAAATAACATTGAGAAAGGGGGGGACCTGGGATTCGAACCCAGGTCCTGAAGGAGAATACACCATTCGCTTGCCACCACACCATGTTGCTTTGTTTGTTAATACAATATGAATTAATGATAATATAATAAAGCAAAATTCATTGGTCAGAAAAATAAAAAAGGCGCACAATATTTGAACCGGCCAATGGATGGATGACACGAGTTCATCCCTGTCCTATAATTCCTGCAATTTTTACCTGCGGATTTTCATCCGCAGCTAAAGTCGTAGCCTCATTCCAAAATCCTTCTCAGGCCATGAAAATGAATTCTAAGGCTAGGGTTGTGTTCGTCTCACCCTCCTGGACGCAACCATGTCCAACATGTGTCTCAATTTCACCTGAAACGAAAACTCCCAAAAACGCGAACCAAACCCTAACAATGGTGGTTTTCTATACAAGCCAGATAAACACAATTGATTATTATGAAAAGCTTGAAAATGATGTGAGGGTTAAAAATATGCAATTATTTCATGAAAATAATGTCTAATTTCTGAGATATGAAATCAAGAACAGGGGTAACTTGCGTGAGACTTACAGTGCGTATTAGGGCCTGGGAATGCCTGGTTTGGATTGGGATAGCTTGTGTGCGTTGCCAGGAAGCGATTGGGATACGTCTCCACTCTTGAAAATGCCTCCAACCTTGATTTTGATCTCAATCTTTTTTGTGATTTTTCAAGTTTTTGTTCTGCCTCTTCCAGTGATCTCTAACCCTGATTTTCGTGCCTGTAGCTTCCTTAAGTATTGCACATTGGATTAGGTTAATAAGCTTTGTCCAAATCTCTGCATATTGATGATTGCATATTTGATTTGATCATCCATAAAAGCTTTCCAAACTTGGCCTAAATCATATCTCTTTGTACCCAATGCCTTTGATACGAATTTGATTGCAATGATAGCTGTATTTGGAGCCTGAAATAGCCAAAAAATCATGTGTTATCAATGCCTTAGATTTTATGTGATTTTATTTGATTTAAAATAAATTAATTCAAATAAAAATCAAATTAAATAATAAAAATGTGATATGGACACATGGCTGAAGCTAGGGCACGTGGGCAATAATGCAAACTCAAATCAAGTGAAAAAGAATGGGCCCATTTGGCAAAATTTGAAGTATTGGGAATAGTTGACTTTTGGCAATTTTGCAAAAAAAGTCCAACTTCAACAATGCATAACTGCTTCAATTTTGAACTTTTGGAGATGTTCTTGGACTTTCTAGAAATCTTGAGATGTCCTCTAATTAACCCTTTTGGTCTCATCTCATTTTGATATTTCATGCTCAAGTTAGAAGCTTTGACAAAAAAGGTGTTTTTGTTGACTTTTCAAAATGACCTATATTGTCAAAATTCACAACTTCTTGTGAGTTCATTTTTGATCTTGGGGTATGAAGATGGATTTTATGGAATTGCATCCTCTTCCAAATTAGCTTTGGATGGGTCATTTCTCATAAAGTATGAGAAAGTTATGCTTGGTCAAAGTTGAGT